>CM024964.1:28463851-29063851 GCA_014282245.1 Rhododendron simsii
CCAACTCCTTCACTGCCAAAGGTAATCTTTCTCCATCATTAACCTGACAAGAAAAAGGGAACAATGGATTTAAACAACACCTGAAGCAAAAAAGATGTCATTCCAGATATAAGGATGTTCAAAAGATGAGAATGCAATTGAATTAAACCTCATAATCTGCCCCAACACTCTTGATGTTAACAGTCTGTATTTCATTATGCTTAGCCCATATGATTTTCCCGCTATTGTCCATGCTAGCTACGGGTTCTTCTCGACCAATTTTTACCATAATAGTTCCTTCATCATAGCCAATTACAATCCTGTAAAAGAGTACGACCGCAATAGAAGACGAGGTCGCAGCCAGATAAGAGTTAAACACACCCAAGGATAGATGCAACAAATAAATTGTAATGTTCTATTCGAGTTAAGATATAACTCAGTTCAATCACGTCTTGTTCCAACCTTCAGTTGTTCGCTACCCATGGGATTGAATGATCTTTTATACCTTGCATGACTTATCTCCCAGTTTTTCACATCCACGGGACACCAAAGCTCATAAACCTTTTAGTAAGACAAATAACTACCCAATACTCCGTGACCTAAGATGGACATCAACCTCCACCCCCACAAAAAAGAAAAAGGAAATGAGTTAAAAGTAAGAATTAAACAAGTACCACTTACCGGCGAGAACCTCTCATATGTCCAATTGCCCAAACTCTTTCAAGACCATAGTTCAGCGTGTTCTCAAGTCTACACATCAATCAAAACAGTATAAATGCAAATAATTATTATGCAGTCTGAATTCAACTTTTTCTAATAATAACTGCTATACTGAAATCAGTAAAACAAGTTAACTAAATGGCCACCCATGTTGTATATTTTGTTGGATGTTTACCAAGTGTGCCATACGATAAAGTCCTATCGTGCTTGAAAGCAATAAGAGAGCAAGGTTCGAGGAAAGGCTACATATTCAAATGTCGGTAACAACTAATAAGAAAGTTTTAGCATAAACTTACCTATAAGTGGTAGCATGCCATATACGAACAGTACCATCCTCAGAACCGGTAAGTATAATGGGAAGTTCAGGGTGAAAACAAACAGCAGAAACATTGTGAGTGTGGCCTTCTAGTGTCTGGACACAGCTTTTGGTTTGGTAGTCCCACACCTATTTCAATGAATATAGCCACAAATACTTTTCAAATTGCATATGTACGAACTTAGGAAGGAAGAGGAGAGAGAAAAATATAAGGCAAACCTTTGCAGTGTGGTCATCAGAACCAGTTATAAGATAAGGTTTATCACCACCTGTGAAGTAATCAACACAGTTTACACCTTTCAAATGTGCATCCAATGTAAAATTTGGGTCAGGGGAGCCCAGATTCCAAATCTGGAAAGAGAACAAGAACAAAAGAAAAAGAACTCACAGTGAGGGATTATCACTAACAGGGTTCTACCAAATCCTACAGGCATTGCTGCTCAGATAAAAAATTCAACCCTTACCTTTATGGTGCGATCCAGAGACGCACTAGCGAATGTGTTGGTATCTTTCGGATTAAATGTGACTTGCATAACATAATGGGAGTGACCCTCAAAAATTTGAGTACACAACCAGCCCTTGTCCCAATCCCAAAGCTTTATAAGCATGTCATCAGATGATGACAACACATAAGGTAGGGTAGGATGAACAGCCACACACCTAATATAATCGGTGTGTGCCTCAAATACTTTGACCTTATCCATCGTATTGTAATTGTATACACGAATAAACATGTCATCAGCGCCAGCAACGACCCACTGTTTGCGTGCAATGAACTTGGCAGATCTAACTGCAAATCCATAGAGTAGAAATCAGAGAACAAGAAAAGACCGCATCAAGGCGAAAAATGCAAGAAAAATGTACCAGTTGACCAAACAAATAAATAATGTGAAGTGTGAGTCACATACCTGGTAACTCGGTCACCTCAAAAGACTTCACCATAGTCTGAGAATAGAAAAAGAAAGTTAAATTAGCATCAAATGAGCAGAAAATTACTACAACTAAATAGAAGTCATCATAACTTTACTGTTCCTTGTGGCTTTGGGGTGTGACGGGGGGTCTAAATTCTTAGACTTAAAGAACATTTCAATTCCCTAATATAGCAAATACAACAATATCCGGTGTCTGTCGACACAAATAGCAGGTAGCACAGAAAAGGCTGCCAATACAACCATGTCCGCTGTCTGTCGACAGAAATAGCACGTATCACAGGAAAGGCTAAAATAAAATTGCCACCAGCTACAGAGTGATCTAGGACATGCTTGCCCGCAAGGCCTTCAAAACGATTTGTATGTGAAAAGACCTCTCATGACAACATTGGAACTAGTAAGAAATGCTTCAAAAGAGAAACTGTGAGCATTTTAACCAAATGTGCTGACATAAATATATCTTCAAAAAAATAGAGCACGTAAGTTGAAGCGTTATTATATAAGAAATCTCACAAAAATTGGCTTCCTTTCAGTTGATATGCCCCCCTCTATAAAGTTAACTAAACACAAAATGGATCAACTGAGACAAATGCCGAAGTCTTCCTATTCTATGCAATACAAAATGTCAGAAAAAAGTGGTACCCTAAGTATCTTCTTTAGCCGAATATGGAAGTTTTATTTGATCATTTCAATCAAGAGGGCTCATGAGACCAAGTTCCACCATCCCAACCAATTTGCGATGGTAGAGCTTCACTTTTTAAGCTCAAGGGTTGCATGTCCGTCAGTACACTTGCTGTGACCCAGATTGCCAAGGCTCCCTGAAGCTTGAGACCCATATGAAAGAGAAGAGCTTGAGACCCATATGAAAGAGAAGAGGTGAGGGAGGTGAAGGCTACAAGCTTACGAACCCATGAACCTCTCCGTATCACTTGGTGGGTAGTGCAGACTCAAACAGACAATATTGCACCATGCAAGGCATAGTCATTGTGACTGGCATCAGGCTAGCACCAAAAGAGAAATGTGTTTGGACAATTTCAATATGAATGCGGAATGAAGAAGATATCGTACTAAGCCGGTCGGATTGTTATAAATGGAAACAAAGCATGCAACAAGTAGTAACGCGGGCCCGATCAAAGATGCTCGAATGGGTCCACATAGAGATGAGGTTGGGTAGGTCCATGTGGGCAAATGTTACGAATATGATAACGTTCTTGGGTACTTACCCGAGAGACAAGCACGAGGAGCTTAACATCCTGGAGAGATCTACCAAAGGATTATATCAACTCTTAAGTGGTGTTTAAGTTTAACAAGGTAGGAATCTGCGGCCACAGTATTATACTTGTTACTTAGAGCAACAGGTCATAAGCTTATATTAAATGGCAAGCTTAGCAATAGACTATCAAATCCACATAGTATGAGGAATGTGCTATACATCTATGCAAATTGCAATTTGGCCAGGTCTCCTTCTGATGGTAAAACGTGTTTCAAATATATTATTCATTAGCCTCGTGATATTTGACCAGCAAAGGGTGCGAAATTGCAAAAATGACCTTGTTTCGACAATACCAATAGAAAACACAATAAGAACTGCAAATTACAAATAATAGTAATTACTGGGATTTCAATTTACTCCACAATAACAAATCAAAGTAAAAAAGAAAATCGCATTCAGAAACACACAGAAAAAAGAAAACATGCGGGTTTGTCACAAGAAACATGGCATTGTAACTTGTAAGGCATTAGAAGGCACATATCATTATCCAGTGGGATGGATGGTAGCTTAACATTCATTTCTAGCATACAGCATAACTGTTGCATACCTGAGACTGGTAATTCCAGATGCCAACAGTCCCTGAATACAAACTTGCTAGAATCCTGCAAGGTCAAAGCATCATGCCTCGCTCGTCAGAATCACCACAAACCAGTTTAAACAAAAATCACAAAAATGATTTCCCATGTTCTAAGAACCCGTCCGCTCTAACATAAAAGGTTTTAATATACTCAATGCTAATTAGTTTTCGTAAGAAGGTGTATGCATTCTTTTATGTGGGACCCCTGAAGAGGGCACACTCAGATACCTCTCAAGTTAACAGACAAACATATCAATTGAGCATAAAATTTACTCTTTCTGATCTTTAAATACAAGATTCGAATAAACTCAATGATAATTAGTTTTGGCGACATTTTTTATGCCGGACCTATAAAGAGGGCACATGGCAGTACCATTCACATTAAAAACAAACAAACATATTAATCGAGCAAATAAAGTTTAAATACCATGGCTCGGTCGGATGCAGATCCACAGACTTTACTCTCTCTGATCTCTGAGCAAGTTTTCTCTGATCAAGCAACAATAGTCAACAACATCAAAATCTCATAAATTAAATCCACACATGACTTCAACAGTTCTTTCAAATTCACAAGAATGCTACAATTACCTTTATCTCCAATCTGAGAGGCTGCACCAGATCAAAACAAACACACGAACAGAATCAGTTTCGCATTATAACGCTAGATCTCGAGTCAATTCAAATCTCAAACCGATAATTCCAAGCACAGCATTCAAATACACGCGCAAAAAAACGCAATTGCGTGACAGTCATAAACTAGCACGAGTGAAATAGATGTTCAGATCGAATTAAGTAACGACATTCGCGACAGATCTAATATACGCACAACTGTGAATGGATTTGAATAACGAGAAGGACAAAGCGACTTACCATTTTGATTGGATCGGGTGAGATCCAGGTGAGATCGCGGTAGAATAACCGACAGTCTCAGCTGCCGCAAGACGATCCTCGTTCGAATTGCTCTCAAACTGAAGAGTGATAGAGCGCGGGCGCAACGTCTAGAGAGAGACAACCCTGGAGAGAGAGAGAGAGAGATTTGTCTTTGTAACAGAGCAACGTTTGCAAATGGAGTACGTGAGGAGAGTTGTACAGTGGGGGGAGATGGCATTGGCAATTGATAGATGCTTTGTAGTTACGAAAACCCATTGGGCTAAAATTACACTAACCGCCCCTGAGGTTTACGGAAGGTGCGTTATTACCCTTGAGGTTCTATAAATTTCGTTCTTTGCCTCAAGACAACTTAATCGTACTACAAAATGGGCCATACAAGCCTCCTTCTCTTGTTTAATCGCTATCCTGCAGCTGGCCGGTCAGACTGGTTCGCACTATCCGGATAAATTTTTGTTGCACAATCTTGGTAAAAAATTATCCAAATCAGATTTTTGCAGGTTAACCAAGATTGATCGCAAGAACACACATTCAGTCCACTGCTTAGCAAAATGAGCATTGTTGTCTCCTACTACGTCTTCAGATGCACGACGAACTCCCTTTTGGACCGGAGCTATTACGGACGTTCGCCTTTTGTTTATGCAGTTCCACAAGGTACTGTTGTTGCTTTGGTTTCCCTTGTCATCTGTAACTGTTATCTTTCATCAATACATTTCTCACATGTTTCCAAAACAAAAACAAAAAAAATAAATAAAAGAAGTCTTTCTCTTCATTTTTTTTTCCCTTCCTTTTTTCGGTATAGCGATAATTGGTGTCTGAATCAACTTATGGACACCTCGACGAATTTCCACCCCGGTTCGTTCAAAGACAAGTCATCCAAGTTGACGGTAGAGAATTCACAATAATTCACTTTCTTGCAATTTAGCCCCAAGAGTCAATTTCTGGACAATCAAGTAAGGAGCATGCTCATTGTATCATTGACAGAAGGAATTTGTGACGTCTCTCTCAGTTGATCAAATTGATGAAAAGTATATTGTAATCTCGTAAGAATATAATAATAGCGGGATTTCAATAAATAAAAGTATCATACTCCGTATTAATTAATTCATGTAGTAATTTGGAAAATATTTCTACTATTTTGTGTGGTTAAATAAAAATTGTTTAACAAACTTAACATGATTTTGAAGTCAGTCTATTTTTTATTTTCTTTTTGCCACACGGTATGATTAACGGGGTGTGTTAGGTTAGCATAAGAGTTATTATCCATAGCCATGACCTCAAATCGCCCATGGAGGAGCTTGAACCCCGCCTCCTGAAGAAAGAGAGTAATAGGCAACCAACTGCACTAAGCAGTGGTTCCTGATGTCACTCTATTTGACCGTTGACTCTTGCATGCACATTTGTTGGTCATGTAGATCAAATTTACCTTTAATGGATATTGACACAATGCCTTTCCCACGTTGAAGCTACCCATGAATCACATTATTCTACTGGAATTGACTCTCAAGCATAATAAGTGGCCTTTTATTTCGCTTAAACAAACCATACACCGTACATACATAAGTTGCTTCAATACACAGAGAAGCCTTCAATACACAGAGAAGCAGAAGTAAATATACAACATGTATCTCTCTTCCAACCAGAATACAGGCGAAGTTACACACCATTAGTTTAGAAATGAAAAACATGGGCGATCTATCAGTAGCAGCAAAATACAGCATCAGACAGCGTCGAGATTAGTCCTCCTTCTCTTCGCCTTCGGTTTGAAGTTTCGCAGAATCCCAATTGTGAGAACACTCGACTTTTGCCAAAACCATACCGTCGTCACAACCAATCACAATCCTGTTCGAAGGATGAATGTACCCATTACAATCCTGTTGAAATGGTAAGTAAAAAATACGGCAAAGTGGCAAAATTAATCTGAAAAACTTACTGTGGTGAACCTTTCATGCAACCAATAGCCCAAACTCTTCCAAGCTCATAGTTCAGTGTGTTCTCAAGCCTACAAGTAATAGTTTCCAATCCAAAATGAGCCAAACCACATATATGATATATCAGAGTGTGTGCTTGCTCAATTTGTGGCGATCATACAAGCACAGATATGTTAAACACAGTACGAAAGTTTACGCGGTGTACCTGAAATTTGTTGCATTCCACACGCGAAGTGTCTTATCCTCGGAACCAGTGACTATTATAGGGGCTTCTGGATGAACACATACTGCAGTGACGTTGTGTGTGTGGCCTTCTAAGGTTTGTACACAGGCTCCGGTCTCATAGTCCCAAACCTGAGATGCAATTATAACATATAGTTCAGATATTAAACGGAATTCTTCAGAAATGAAACATACCTTCAGAAATGAAATTCTTCAAGGCCTAAGGCAAAAAAATTAAAAATAATAAAGACTCAATGGCATACCTTAGCAGCATAATCATCAGAACCAGTGATTATATATGTTTTATCACCACTTGTGAAGAAGTTAACACAATTTATCCCTTTTGAATGTTCCTCCAGAGTGAAACTTGGATTGGGAGAACCAAGATCCCATACCTGTAAAACAAAGAAACATGCTACAGTTGCAGAGAAACATACCGAAAAACGCCTATTCCCGTATCAGTTTGTTTAGACCAAGTACTTGCTAAAACAGAAACTTTTCCAACCCCGGAAATTCAAGCCCTGAATCTATGGCATGCAGTCAAAAGCCCAGGCTCCCAGCATAGTTGAGAGTTTTGATCATTGGGCTGTTTGTGATTGAATACAGACTTTTCGAGACAAATGCATACCTTTACACTGCGATCAAGTGATGCACTAGCAAAGACGACGGCATTTTTTGGCTCAAATGCCACTCCCATGACATAATGGGAATGCCCTTCGAATACCCGAGTGCACGCCCAGTCGTTCTCCCAATCCCAAAGCTTTATCAGCTTGTCATCCGACGCTGACAGAACATATGGGAGGGCAGGGTGCACTGTCACAGACCTGATAAAATCCGTGTGCGCTTCAAATTCTTTAATCTTTTCAGCAGAATTGTAATCGTACACGCGAATAAACTTGTCATCTGATCCTGTAACAATCCATTGTTCGCGTTCTACAAATTTCGCCGTTCTCACTGTTAAGCGGAAGAAAAAATGTTCAGCTCAAGTTGATTCAGCAGATAAAAACACACACACCGATGCATAAACTAGAGGCAAGGGAAAACATAACAACTCAGAGAGATTTTATACCCGGTGACTCTGTGACATCGATAGATTTCTCCATGGCCTGTAAAAATAGATGAATCTTGAGTTAGCCATAGATACCTTTCTGAATCCCTGTCGGTAACATAAGAAACAAATTTTGCTTACTTGTGACTGGTAGTTCCAGATACAGACTTTTCCTGAATGTAAACTTGCTAGAATCCTGAAAGATCGAGGCCGTATTCATGAGCTCTATTAACTACAATGTTAATTTCCCACATTGCATCTTATTTGATGAATAAAAATTATTTCTATAAATCCAGCATTAGAGGAGTGGCCAAGAAAGAAAAATTTATTACCATGGCTTTGTTGAATGAAAATCCACAGACTTGACTCTCTCTGATCGTCGATCAAACTCTTTCTGATAAAAAAAAATTTACTAATAGTATTAGTGCTCCAATGATCCCGAAAATAAATGCAAATTCAAAGGCGCGAAGATTGGCATACCTCAATTTTAAGTGTGAAAGTTTGTTGCATGCCATTGCCAGCCTTGCAATTCAATAACACAGCCACACAAAAAGGTTATTAGTCCAAACACCAATGCAGGGTATTGCACATTTCAAATCATAGTACAGTATGAGCTTATTCAGATTCATGGGGATGCAAAAAATTTAATAAAATCTTGCCCTGACTCGAATTTAGGGCATCGTCCCTGCCCCATAAGGTAATTTATAAACCCTAATGGTGGTCGTGTGAGTTTAAAAAAAAAAATTAGACTACAAAAGGCATCATCATTTTTGTATCGAAACGTTGTACAAAATACTTGTTTACACAGCAATACTCTACAAGAAGAATATCAATAGTGCAATACTCTATAAAGTAACATAAGGTTAGTACGTACTCATGACATACTTTTATTGTACGATGTGAAAATAAAACTTCCATTGTTATCGGTACCGGATCATTCCATGAAATAAATTCCGAAAATTCCGATCGACTTCAAACACATTTTGGGACTCACCATTGTAGGTGTTGGAGTAGAGGACATGGAAAATATTTGCAGAGGTTGCAGAAGGAATTAAGGGGGATTTTGCTCTGTGCTTTTTAGTTTGAAGGACAGACCTCTTTATATAGTGGTGCATAGACTCCCATATTCTTCAAACACCATTGTTGTGGACTTTTCTTTTGTGTTGTCATACCATGCTAATCCAGTCGTCAATGCTGAAACGTGGCAGAATCAACGGTGGGGATTAAGCTCCAATTGATGTGCTGAAACTTGTCATACAATGCTAATCCAGCCGTGGATGCTGAAACGTGGCAGAATCAACGCTGGAGATCAACCTCCAGTTTTGACCCATGAGTTTTATACAAGCTTGGGTTGGGAAGATCGACCTCCAGTTTTGACCCATGAGTTTTATACAAGCTTGGGTTGGGAAAATCCGAGGAAGGTAGGATAATTAGGATGATATCCATTCTAGTTGATTTTGCAAGCGTGTTTTCTTAGCTGGAGTTGGCCAATTGAACTTTCTTAAAGAATAGGACATGTATAACTTTTTTTTTAAGAACTTGGTGTCCGGGCCAGCTTACGCATCTCGATTAATTCCAGGTTCTGAAGTTAAGGACCGGACAAACCTTTCGTGCACCCAAGGTTTGGAATATTAGAACTTGCGACCTCTTGGATGGAAAGCTCATTGTTTTTTCATACCCACTTGGCCAAGCCCTTGGTGCCGGTTAAGATGTAATTAATTCCAAAGTTCTGAAGTTCAAGATTGGACAAACCTCAAGTGCCTGTGCCCCCAAAGTTTGGAATGTTAGATTC
The DNA here is from genome assembly GCA_014282245.1 of Rhododendron simsii. Lineage (NCBI taxonomy): Eukaryota > Viridiplantae > Streptophyta > Magnoliopsida > Ericales > Ericaceae > Rhododendron > Rhododendron simsii. Next base: position 28,473,527 of record CM024964.1, read on the forward strand.
AAACTTGCGAAGTTTTGAACTGCAAACCCATTGCTTTTTTATACCCACTTGGGTTAGGGCATGCATAACTTTCAAAGTATTGCCAAGTAACTAGTACAATGTTGTGGTCGTTTTTGAGTCATTTTGGACCGAGTTTCCGGGTAAGTAGCAATACTTCAATTTCTCATTGGTCTATCCAAACTCTTTTTTTTTTATCAACCAACCTTGAATACTGTAAATTATTGCCAAGTAAAAAAAACAATGTTAAGACCGTTTTTAGTCAATTTAGGACCGAGTTTCCGGGTAACCATCAATACTTCAATTTCTGATTGGCTGGCCAAGCTATTCTTTTTTACACAACACACCATAGTTACATTAATACGAAAATATAGTACAACAAAACAAAACAAAATAAAGAAAGGCCGTGTGAAACCAGACGCCAGAGACAGACCCATCAATCACACTCGTGAGCGTGGGTGGAGTGGCCAAGCAAGACCAGCACCAACCTAGACGCACAACCAACTTGAGCTAGACGCGCAACCAACTTGAGCTTGTTTTCGCCGCAGACTGAAGGACCATTACTGAACCCGATGCAAACGCCGCCACTGTCTCCGCCGAGCTGCTCAAAATCCGTCAACAAAGCCGAACGGATTGAAGAGACAAAACCCATAACTAGATCTGAATCGACCAATCCATGCTTGTCCATAATTATATCAATCACTTTTAAGACCAAATTTGAGGCCAAGGGGGTGTTTCCACTAATCGAAAAGTTCTAGTGGGGAAATTTCGTTTTGTTTTTCAAATACAGAACCAGAATAATGAAGAACACAACAGCAGGCATGCAAGAAGGGAGGAAGTTGGTCCAAATGTAGATTACCATGTAAGGAGTAATAATGTAAGTGCAGAGTCTGGTATTTTGTTTACCAAAAAAAAAAAAAACCTCACAAATTATACAATCAGGGTTGCCTATCGCAATTGCCCACGTAGTTCTACTCCTGTGCTTCCACCTAAAAGCAATTTAAAATTGCTATGGCCTGCTATTGCTGCCCAGCTGAGAACAAATTCGATATAAGAAAGACTTCAAAAAGTTGGAAGCTCAATCAGTCTTGAGTTCCTCCCAATTCAAGAAGGAAAGAAAAAAAAAACCGCAGCCACTATCAGCCTTCGAGGAAATCTGTTTTTGCATGCCTGTCAAGTTTCTCCGATCAGTCAAACATCTGCAAGAAATACCGTCAAATCAGTTTTCTTGATATTATCGCTTGAAGAAGGAACAAAATTTCTTGCAGTGTTTTGTTTCGCCAAACAGAGAAATGGAATTCCGGGAAACATTTCAAAACAGCCCAAAGGAGATTGCGAATGTACAAAGAAATTTGTTACAAACAGGAACTAAAACTTGAGCAAGTACATAAAAGCCAATTAATTGATAAACTTTGAAAATTTACAGATTGGTTAACTGAGTTGTAAAAAGGAAACACAAGAATAAAATCACAAAATAAGCGTTATTCCGAAAGCCAAATTGTCAAAGATTTTGAATTCGTGTTGCCAACTTTTTCTTTTCTTTGATTCGTTGTTCTTGTATGCGTTCACGATGTTCTGCTGTTTTAAAATGGAAAACTGAAGCCTTCTAACAGCCAATCCAAACAACGAGAGGAACACATCAAGGCCGAGACTTCTACCTTATATGAGTTAAGTCAGAACTATTCTTATGCGAATTGATGTTGTATCGGACTGCAAGACCCGAGATGGCACCTCAAAAAGCTCAACGGTGTAGATCTTAACTTGGTTTCCAAATAGAGGAGAGTGCCAAACTGATATGAATTGCATTATTTTCATTTATGATACATTAACCAAATAGATGGTCAACGTTAGGCCAAACAGTAGGATTCATATACTGAATGAAGAAGGTAAAGACATCCATTACAAAACAGGAAACAGAGCAATCTTCCAAAAATCAAGCCAAGTAATTTCCGCCACGCCATGGAATCCAATAACCATGTCAAACAATCAAAATGAAGGAGATGGCTCATCTCATATGTCTAGCTGGAAGGGGTACAAAAACCAGGCAAGATGATACCAGCACAAGTATTCTCAATAGAAGTGTACCATTCACAGTTGGAAGTTAACAGGGAATTGGAGATGTCAAAAACAAAGGTACCGTATTAGTTACCCAGACTACCCCCCGACATACGACAATCTAGAAGGGAATGTGAATACGATTGAAACAATCGAAAATAAGATCAATAATGACCATAAAAACAGCACCATTTCAGTAAATTTAATTCCAGAAAATCAAAGTGAAGCGGGAAATTTTTTTTGCCTTAAAATCAATGTATCTTAAGGAAATATCGAAAGTTTGAGAGTAGAATGGAAGTAATAAAGCAGTGGCTGCAGTGCAAAACTGATAACAAATGATCTAATGTGCAAAACTAGTGGTGAAACATACAAGAACAGGGCAGCATATTCAGCCACAGATACCCAACAAATAATGATGGTGATAGAAAAATGAAACATGGAATAGAACTTGAGGCAACAAATTGTTTTGAGTATTTGAGGCATAAAAGGAAATCTCTCATGTAGTCACTCTTAGGCATAGCTAAATAGCAGGGAAAAAGGCATTTGCTTACTTGAACGGTATCTCGTTATGGGTATTTCTCGCATCTCACGGAATTGTACGCACAAGTATTCACCTAACAATGCCGTCACTGCAATTCCAGTACCATTCACAATCCACCAAGTAATTGATGAAGGCCAACCTCCATACATGATGCATATAAAGAGGTGGATGATGTAGAGGGTGGCTGAGAAATCTAAGCACTTCTTTGCCCTCTCAACCAAATACAGCATGTAAACAGATCTGCTTCAAAGGAAAAAAAAAATTCTAACATGAACCACACAAATTTTATTCCCATACAAATCAGCAAGGAACTAGTATATGGACATGACAATAATGACCAGACAAAAGGAAGATGAACCTCACCCTGCTAGCGAACCGAGCACAAATGACACTATGACACACCAACCAGTAACTGTAGAAGCAGTGATGGCAGCATAATCAAAGAAATACACTAAACTCATCCGAGAGACACGAGTCCCAACAAGGATTGCCATGAAAACTCCCAGAGTTAGATAGTACAAGCACTGGAGGCAAATAATTTGGACGACAACGAGCCATGGATCCCATGACTTCGCACTGTAGAACATGATATTAACTGCTACCGAAAGAACCCAACTCCCAACTCCCTAAAACACCCAAATAGTCCAAAATGAAAAAACCCTTTTCTCTTATATTCAGCAACCGATTGTGAAAACTTTGAAGCTAAAAATCTCAAAACTGCGAAGCTAGTAATCCAACCCAAGCCCATATTCGTAGTGATTTTGATATGAAACAAAATCAAATTTCGTCTCAGAACTACCTACCCAATTCTTCATACCAATGCAACTGATGAAACCCTCTTAACTGATACACAAGTAGGCAAAAAGTCCCAAAATTTCTCACTCCCAATTGGTCAAATATATCATAACCTCGTTACTTTGGATTTAGACTTGGTTCCCAGAAAAATCAAACCAAAGGGTCACTTCCAGAACCCAATCCTCCAAGTTCCAGACTTCAAACCCAATCCAAACCAATGTTGATGTGTATCGAATACGCAATTATCAAACAAAGCCCAAAGATTCCCAAAGATTTTATCAAGGCAACTGATTACAAGCTGATAACCCTAAAATTCCCCCAACCCAGATCACATTCAAAATTCAAACTTGGTTCCCCAAACAATCAAACCAAAGGGTCGATTCCGCAACCCAAATTTTCAAACTTGATTAGTTCAAAGTCGAATCCCGTCCAAACTCATAGTCATAATCAACTGACCTTTTAAAGCAGAAAGAGATCGACTTTAAGAAATTCAGCAGTTCGACACGGTCTTAATTGAGGTTTTGGGAAACTCGAGCCGCGAAAAATTCAGATGCAACTGGGATTTCAAATCGATGAAATCATAAGTTTTGGAAAGAGAGGTACCTAGATCAAGAATCAAGATCGATAGAGGGCCGAGTGGAGGATTTCTTTCTTGCCTCTTGCTTTAACTATTGGCAAAGGTTACTCCAGTAATACACTGAGCCCACTCAGCGACTCGTCGTGTGAGGGATTTTTGAGAAAGTGGACTTTCTTTATTTTACGGGGAAAAATTCAAAAATACCCCCCAACCTATACACCCAAATTTAATTAGACTCTCAACCTTTTAAAAACTTCAATTTTACTCCCAACGTTATATTCCGTTAATCAAATTGCCCCATTCCGTCCAAATTACTAACGGATTCCGTTAAAGGCTCCGTTAAATAGTATTCTGATCGAATTTTGATGATCCGAGCCGCTCAATGTGTTTAAAACGTGATTTTAAGGGTATTTGCAAGAAATCAACAAAAAAAATGACCGGGAAGGGCTTCATCTGAACAGTTTTTTATTGAACTTGAGCGGCTCGGATCATCAAAATTCGATCGGAAAAGGGGAGGTGTGGATCGATCCGGATTTTATTCAAGTACGGACGTCCGGATTTTGCTTCGATCTGTACCTCCCCTTTTCGGATCGAATTTCGATGATCCGAGCTGCTCAATGTGATTTTAAGGGTACCCTCGAGAAATCAGCAAAAAAAAATGATTGGAAGGGCTTCATCTGAACAGTTTTTTATTGAACCATAAAATAAAAAACTGTTCAGATGAAGCCCTTCCGATCATTTTTTTTGCTGATTTCTCGCGTGTACTCTTAAAATCACGTTTTGAACACATTGAGTGGCTCGGATCATTGAAATTCGATCCGAATACTATGTAACGGAGCCTTTAACGGAATCTGTTAGTAATTTGGACGGAAGGGGCATTTTGATTAACGGAATATAACGTTGGGAGTAAAATTGAAGTTTTTAAAAGGTTGGGAGTCTAATTGAATTTGGGTGTATAGGTTGGGAGGTATTTTGAATTTTTCCCTATTTTACGTATCAGTGGGTTGAGAGGCTGTCTCGCCCCTCGGGATTCAAACTTCTGCCTCCACCGGAGGAGGGTCAGCTTACTAGCTCGACAAACTTGATTTGCTTGAAAAAAATGGATTTTAGGATCCACTTCTAGCCGGTTTTGGGTTTTTATTGGGCCCACCTCAATAATTGAGATCATTCTCTATACGATCTAGTTGAGAAAATTAACAGTAATGCTAAAAGTGGGATATCGTTTGGTATGATTCTGAAGTATAAATTATCAACTTGAAAACATGAGGGTTGTGATTTTCAGCTTGACCCGAAAAAAAAAAAAGACATGAGGGTTGCAGCGTCGGATTGAATTCCATTTACCGTTTATTTTGATGTGTACCGAAATAATATCAAACTTTTCAGTGCTATTACTTCTTATACGATCGGTTGAAACAGAACTTTTTTTCCGGCATTAATCGAACTCCCGCTATAGACCCGGGATTGGATTCTTAGAAATTAGTCCAGATATGAGTACACTCTCTAATCGTATATAAATGAAAGGGCAAATAAAAAAGACACTGGTATATAAACAAGGGAAGTGATTTTTGCATTCATTTTTTCAATTAATATACAACTACATACACAATCATACAAACTCACTCACATCAAATGCCCCTATGTTTGATGTGAGTGAATTTTTGTGTGTGTGTGTGCGCGCGCGCTCTCTAGTAGTATAATTGTTTTAACTAACCACACTTCCTTTTTTTGTTTTGAGTAAATAAAATTACCAAAATATCGTTAAATTTTGTATAAAATTATTTCATTTGGATAACACTAAAAAGAAAACTCGAAAAGTGAAAGGGTGTTTTGGTAAATTCATACACTTAAAAAAACAAAAAGGAATGGGGTTAGTAAAAAGGGCAGTACAAAAATCACTCTCCAAAAATGAAATGGCAAAAAAAAAAAAAAAAAAAAGATAGACCGTATCTACTGCAAAGATGCGCAGTATGACTTTTTTTCTTTTGAATTTTTTATTCACTAATTCTAGTCCACACTATCTCAGGGGACTTGGAACAAACAGTATGACTTCTTTGGAAAGTGAAAAAGACTCATGTATCTGTCATACTGAAAACAACAGAGTCTCATTTGTTAAAATTTAAAACAAACACATCAGCACACAACGTGACCGCATAGCGCAGTGGATTAGCGCGTTTGACTTCGGATCAAAAGGTCGTGGGTTCGACTCCCACTGTGGTCGAAGTTTTCCCCACGTTCTTCCTTTTGTGCTCTTTCTTCAAATTCCAGTAACTGCTCCAATCTCTCCAATAAATCTAGGTACACTACATCATCCACTATCATTTTTGTAGGGTCCACCTCGGGTCTTAAAAAAATACAAAAAAATGTTCATAAATTTTAAAATAATATATTATAGGGCCCTGTAAAAAATCAGCTCCAATGGATTTCGCTCCTACGAATCAAGAAATAATACTTACCGATATCCGTTGGAGCTGATTTTTTACAGGGCCCTATAATATATTATTTTAAAATTTATGAACATTTTTTTGTATTTTTTTAGGACCCGGAATGGGCCCTACAAAAATGGTAGTGGATGATGTAGTGGTTTAATGTAATATACCTAGACTTATTGTTTCTTTTTTTCCTTTCCCCCCCTCCCTTTCTTCCATTGCTATTGGTATCTGTGATGCCAGGAAAAGTTTCTTACCAAAAACTTGCATCCGAATCCGAGCTGTTCTCGGTCATCAAAAATAATCTGGACTTCACATAGTTCAACACGCCAAGGTCCCGGTTGTTCGACTAAAAAAGAAAAAGAGATACTCTTGTTAATCTCATCAGACCAACAGCGATGGCATTAATAAAACCACATCCTCTTGGTACTGTACGTCTCACGCGAGATAATACATCTGACGGACATTTAATCTGGGCGGTAAAATTTGTAGCCGAACGTCGACCAGATATATCTCCTTAATTTGAATAATTCAATCCAAACATCAGATATATCTCATATCCGTTCAAACAACTGTCCCCCAAACGTAGCAAAAACTTGTTATCTGATTCAAGATGGAATAGAGAATTTCCAAACATTGCAGTCACTACATTCCTCAAGTTGATAATATACACTCATAACAGAGAGTTGAACTACAACTTGTGAAGATTCAGTACATACAAAACTAGTTTCCTCAACCTCTGTGACTTATGGTCACATTTCTACAAAAGGGGAAAAAAAACAGCAAAGAATATAGGCAGCAATCCCGGTATTGTACTATGAGTTATCTTGTTGGGGAACTCCCTTTCTTCTCCTACCACTTTTCTTCACAGAAACTGCGGCATTTGCCCCCGCTTCAATTTTTTCCTCAAGCCGATGATTCACAATAGGTTTCGAAGAATTTACGAGACTCCTCAATCTCAATATCTCACCTTTAGCAGATGCCAGTTCCTCTTCGAGTTTCTTCCCTCTCTTCTCCAGCACCTCCCTTTCCTTCCCAAGCTTCATCACAATGTTATGTGCATCTTCCATGCTTTCTCTTTCTTCCTGAGCAAGCCGTTTCTGCTCAGAAAGGGAATTATAAATCACATCTTTCTCCACTTCAAGGCTTGAAATCTGAGATTTCGCCGTCTCTAAATCTCTAGCAATTACCATCGCTTTTGAATTCATCTCGGCAAGCGACTTGGTAGCCTCTTCCAAATCTGTTTCGAGAGACTTTCGCGATTCTTTGTGTTCTGAAATCTGTTTCTCCAAAGCTTGTAATTCTTCGGTCAAAGAGGTAACAACCTTCTTTTCTTCTTTCAAATCGTGGGCTGCACTTTCTGCTCTCTTGTACGCGTCCACTAATTCCTTCTTTAGGCTATTGCGATCTTCTACAGCAGCTGCCAAGTCACGAGACACGATTTTCAGCTCATCTTTTGTTTTCTTCTGAGCCTCTTTTGCTGATGCAAGCTCGCGAGATAACACTTCTGCACTGCGTTTTGCCTCAACAAGGTTCTGGTCAAAAGAATCCTTAGCTTCAGAAAACTCAGCCGTAACCCCGGAAATCTCGGACTCAAGGCTAGAGCATAGACTTCTTGAATGCTGTAATTGTTTTGCCAGATCAGAAACCTCGTCTCTTGACTTCCCAAGAGCTTCTTGTGTAATTTGGAGCTCACTTTTCAAAGTCTTCACATTGTTCAATTCAAGATCGAGAGATTTCCTCATATCATCCCGTTCTCGGGTCAAATTGCCAACTAAGACTTGGTTTTCACTCACTTCCTTTGAAGCAACATCTATCTTTTCCTTAAGCTGGTGAATCTCGTAGTCTTTTTCTCCTAAAAGCTTGGCATCTGCAGCAGCTTTTTCTAAGGAAGATGACTTCAGATCAGTGTACTCCTTCTGAATAGCATTGAATTTCCTGATAGAATCATCTCTCTCAACAGTCAAAGAACCCACTTGAGCATTCAAATCATTGACAGCCGTATTCTTCAATTCTAGCTCTTTTCCACTTTTCAGAATCTCTTGTTTCAATCTACTCATTTCTGTATTTGCTCCCACTAGTTCATTCTTGGTTATCTCGAAGGTAGACTTCAATTTATTAAGCTCTGATTCTTTTTTGGCAAGTGAGGAATTGAGTTTAGAAAGAGTTTCTTCTTTGTCCTTGATCTCCGAACTGAGCAACGTTATCTTTTCATGCAGTACTTCAATCGAGTTAAGCTTCTCCTTCATCTTCTCTTCTAGTTCCTTCATGTCTTCCCCAGCCTTTGAGAGATTGCTTTGAAGATTCTCTATTTGGATTTTAAGATCCTCAACTAGTTTTTTCTCACTTTGTAGCTCCTTCCCAAGTCCTGTTATTGTACTGTTTGCTGATTTCAATTGGTTCATCAAAGACTGCTGCTCTTCATTTGCTTTTTTAAGTTGTTTGTTTCGTTCATCCTTCTGATTTAGCAGCTTCAGCTCAAAGCTCTTCTCCAAAGAAACAATCGTCACTTCTTTCTCATTCAGCCTTTTTGTCATCTGCGCGGCCAGCCAGTAAACAAGATATGTGTATCACAATAATATTCTAACTTTGGAATGGGAAAGGGTGCTAATATTGCAAAAGGGCGAATCCCATTTCAGATTAAACAACCTGCAAAAGAATTTCCTCCATGAAACTTTCTGAGGTTTTCTCTCCTACAATAAGATTAAGCAAAAAATGTGGGAGAAACAAGTGCCTAATGTGAAATTACAGGTTTCCAATATACTTTTAATGGAGTAATTAGTCAAGATAGGGAAATAGATTGCAACAGTTTTAGTCCCAGAAGAGTTCAACTTCATAATATTCATATACTCGGAACAAGTTCAGAAAATTTCTATTTCCTAATCACCTCTCAGGTAAAGCCTTATCAAGAAAGTCAAATCTCTTTCAGCTGAGGAAACAGATTAAGAGAACCAAATGGAGTATTGTTTACCGATTCTATCGTTGCTTCAGTAGCGATTTTTTCCTTCCTAGCCAATGCATAGAGTGCACCAAGCACGCCAGAACTGAATATTCCGAGTCCATTCAGAACAGAGAGAAAGGGATTCTGTGGTGCATCCCCTTGAACTGTTTGCTGTACCAAAAAATATTTTCTTGTTTAACTGAAACTGTGAAACAATCCATATAAAAGATTTCAACTGCAACTAATCGTGTGAAAACAGAAACAACAAATTCGTTCCAAACTCTTTCAGATCAAGTTTGGCAGCGATTCAGACCTCTGATTTTTGTTTCTGCTCTGCTGTCTGTATTTCAGGTCCTCCTGCAATGAAATTGATTAAGGCAAAGAAAATGAGATCATTGAGATGGCATAAGAATTTAACATACAACCTATTATTCTCTAATGGGTTATGAACATTTTGCTAAAAATTGCATGAACAAAAGGTAGACAAATCTTGTTAGGTGATACGGTGAGAAGCAAAAGAAATAACTCATTCAGATAAGAATCACAAGCCTAAAGACTTAACCATAGACCCAATAACAGCGGTGGAAATAAGGTGAACAAACGGTTTTGCTCTTGTTCCTAATCCATGAGAAAACCGTCAAAGTAAAAATATGTTTCCATCAATCTACTTAGGGAGACTTGAGCATTTACGAGGTCTTTGGGTAGCAGATTTGTCAGTTAAGCTGGTTTAAATTACGAAAATTGACATTCTTTGATTCACGTGCCACTGCTCTCAAATCACATTTAAGGTATCGAATGAGTGGGGTGGACAGGAAAAGGGTCATTCCTGGATTCTTGAAACACAGAAGAGTCAAAACAAAGTTTCCTCAGCTTAGTGAAAGTTGATAAATGTGATTCTACCAAAAGGAGAAAAAGAATAATGAAAAAGGAGAGCATTTCCTTACTTGATGCATTCTAAGCCTCAATTCACTTTTGGAAGCTCTTTAATATATGACTGTATTGGGTAGCATCAAACCAATTCAATACAACATACTTCACATAATCCAATTCTCTTCTCATTCTACATGCATATCAGAAAGCATCTATCTCACCAATCATGTACTTAAAATGACCGATCAGCCAATACTAGAGCAAATATTGAATTGGAGAATAACCACAGTAATGATATAATCCAAAAGGAACTAGCTCCTCTTCAGTCAGTCCAGTCCTTGGGCCATTTGTGAGGACTTCTCAAACCCACTTCAATTTTCGGAACTGTTCATCTTTTAGGACTCATCGAGTACATCATCCATGCCAAAAATCATACTGATTGGATATCATATCATACCAATAAACAAATAATGGAAACACATTTATCTTGAGATAAGTGGGTTCGATCCAGAGTGCAGGATTGTTTTTTGCATGGTTAGCTCTAAAAGCTGAACAAGTTCCGATCATGTGGATTCGAGAAGGACCCACGAAAGGCCCAACAACACGCCTTTTTCTTCCAATAGATACGTCCATATAGGTCCGTCTAACTGTGCTACAAACCAAAATCTTTGTATCCACATTTATGTTGATTTCATTTAAATTTAGAACTACTAGCAAAGACATTCATGTAATGTTAACCGAACGGATTTTGTCTTTTTATAACCAAGTGCACGTGCCAGCTTATGCACGCCAACGAATTGTGATAAAAGAACAAAAACTTATCCAATCATGGCCATCCCAACAACAGTAATCTTGAAGAAGAAGAAAGGTTCAATATTGTAAAAATAAAACCCATCTCATGAGATTCATCAATTTTAAACTAAACGATAGTAGTAATTTAATTTCGCTGTAAATTCCAACCACTGAGTCTGGGAAAGAATCAAGAAAATACCCAAAAAAACCAACTGACCTTCAAGAGCTTTGGTAGCCTTCAATTGAAGAAATGGAACAACTGAAATACCCAGAAAGAGGAAAGCTCGCCTCTTCAAGAAAACGCTGTCGGTTGGGCTGTCACGATGCATACAAGCCTTGGCTGTTCTGTTCTTTCTTCCATTTCTTGGGAAAGAGTAGGGGAGAAGAGATTGCGAAGAGTTTAATGAAGGGGAAAACGATGGGGATAGAGAGTGCGAACACCAAGAACTCCCCATTTCAAAGATCATTGCTTTTCTTGATTTTTGAGTGATTCTCAAGCACTATCTGGTCTCTCTCTCTCTCCCCTGTTTTTTTGCTTTTTTGGGCCTCCATGGCTGTGACTTGAATAGACCTATATACCCTCTTTTCGATGATACAATAACACAATAACCCTTCAGAAGAAAAATCCTAAGAAAACTTCACTTTGACCCACCGTCCTTTGAGCTATGTTCGTATTAACCCTCGGATGGTCAATTGTCACCACATAACTTCCTTATTTTTGGGCCGGGCTATTCGCAGCCACGTATTTTCTCCCATAGCCCACTCTATTTCGGTAAGTGGTTGTTGAAAATCATAAATAACATTTTGGTAAATAGCTGTTGAAAATAAGATTATATTTCAGTAACTACATGTCGAAAATATATTCAACTTTTGATAGACAACTGCCAAACATGCATTTTAGGTAAATAGCTGTTGAAAAAAATATCATATTTCGGTAATTTGATGTTGAAAATGTATCTTAATTTCGGTAACTAGCTGTCGAGTCTAATTGAAAATTTTTAACGAGCTGTGGGAGAAAATACGTGGCTGCGAATAGCCGCGCCCTTATTTTTGGGTAATTACACATAACCTCCTTTTTGTTTTGTGAATTACTAGTAAAATGCACAGTTAAGCTCCTCATGGTTTTATGACGTTATGCATAACTACCATGGAAGTTTGGTTCTTTCTTTTTCCTGTAAAAGGGAGTAAACTGTGAAAATGCATTGTTGTAGTAGCAGGAAATCCTACCGAGTGCATAGAGCTTTTCATTTTTTCTTGAGCTTCTTGAATTTTCATATCACGTAAGAAGTCTACATAGGTCAATGTAGATTTTTTTAGTAAGCTTTCGTAAGCATTTATACTAGGTAATTTATATGTACAATTGATTTTAAACTTAACTTACAACATGTTTGATGGTACGTCCGATGTTTCAAGTTTAGTCGATTGCTCTTTCTCAACCAACTTATATTAACCAACAAAACTCCTTCTACTACTGTCTCAGTTCTTTGTATTCTTGAATGCTCGGATCCGGGGAGGCTACCAAGCATCCTCTGCCAAGCAAAAAAATGGCACCGTTTCATGACAAAACAAAAGGGACGTTGGCTACTGTGTTGGTAATTGTTGGTTTGCCTTAACACATGTTACTTATTGTTGATTTTGTAGGGTCCATTGCTTAGTCCTACAAAGATGATTCAAATGTAAGTTAGCTTAACATTTTTTTATATATATTCATAAAAAAATTAGCTCAATTTGATACCGGTAAGTGTTGTTTTAGTATATGTAGGGAGTTTCAAAATTTGTAGGGTGCCATATGAAAGCCCTATAGTCAAAAATAATTATGATCTTTTAGGATAAAATGAACCGGATAATAAGATCTTCGTACCGGTTCAAACGAATTGAAAATTGGAGCACTTAATTTTTTAATCATATTTTTTTTAATTTTTGTTGGGCCCATTACAGGTTAAAAATTTAAGTGATCTAATTTTCAATCTGTTTGAACAAATGTGAAGATTTTATTTTTTCGATCATTTCATTTTAAAGAATTATAATTAATTTTTTACTTTAGGACTTTCATAGGGCGCCCTACGAATTTTGAAAACCCCTACGAATACTAAAACAACCATTACCGATATCGGATTGAGCTAAATTTTTTTAGAAACCACTAAAAAAATATTTTAATCATAATTTTGGATTTGAGTCATCTTTATACGACTAGTAATAGGTCCCACAAAAATAAAAATAAAAAGTAACATGTGTAGGCAAACCAAACAACCAATATTAAAACCAACACACCAGCAGCCAGCATCCCTTTGCTTTGTCATGAAACGGTGCCATTTTCCTTGCATGGCAATGTGCTTGGCAGCGTCCCCGGGTCCTGAATGCTGAGTCCTCCTTCATTGTACTTTAAAAGACAAGGGACCTTTGGTTAGCAATATTCATGGCAATCCTGTGGTTACATGGCATTCCTGTAATTTGTCTTGAATTGGAGGCATTCTCAGAGAACGTATCCACGTAAGCTGGAATGCAGCTCCACCAATAGGAGCATGCCAGGTCAGGCGAAAAAATACTCTTTGTTATCCTAGGATAAATGATCCATGGCATGAGATGGAGAGAGAAGCATAGCAGATACGAAGATAAGTGATGTGTTTTCGTTTCTAAAATTTTAATTGGACTTTATACTATTATTTAAGATAATTAACTTGTTTATTAGATTACTGCTTTCGAATATAATTTTTTTGTGTCCATACTCCAATTAAAATTTTGAAACTCTTTTAAGTTTTTCGAACTAAATTCCTCACAAGAGAAGCTAATTTTGCCCTTTGTTGTTGCAATTAAGCTATTGTGACATTAATTTAGAGAAATGATTATAGTGTTGTCCAATTTGAATATTTGTCAGATTCACACGAAGTATCCAAATTACGGTAATTACCTGTTCATTTTGAGATGTTGAACTTAAAATGTAAGCAATTTTTATCAGAAGCCAAAAAAAAGTTGCTAAAGATAAAGAAGTTCGAAAGATGTGTCTTGAGCGTCTTCAGAATTGTTTTATCTAAACTTTTTTCACCATTGATTTCTATTAGAATGCTCTCATCATACAATTGATTATTCTAAAGAATTTAAACGAATGCTACAAAAATAAATTACACTAAACAATAATTGATTTATTTTAAACTCACTTTACTCACTCATAGAATAAGTCTCGTATTCTATGAATCTCTCGTTTAAGTGAATAGAATAATCCAATAGAAAGAGGCTACTAGTGAAGCTTTTCTCCCATGAAGAGACCAAAGGCATTTCCACCAACTAGGAAATGTTAAATTATGTCTATATGTTTCGATTAAGGTCGTCATATTGCAATCTAACTTCATACTGCACTATTTAACTTATATAATCCTACAGGCAAAAAAGGAAAATAGAAAAAGAAGGGGTAAAACCGTAAATAACTACCCTCCCCAAGTTTTTTTTTTTTTGGACACACCAACTTCATCCAGAATTCCAGACCCAAGAACAGGTGGGACCCGAAAACCGGCGGACGTTAGCATGGCTCAGCTACTTTTTCCAATCCATCCACTAGATGCGTACTGTCCAGGTTGCACTTCCTCTTTACCTTCTCCCGAAAGCCAAAAAACCCTTGAAAAAGGGTCAAACTTGCCTCTGAAATTAGGGTTTCACATGTGGAAATCCGACCCAATATCCTCTCTCACTCGTCTTCAATTTAGCATAAAAATCGTTACTTTTAGGCTTTCCAGAAATATGATTTGGGGTTTTGCCTGCCTCTTCGGTGTTGGGTACACTCAAAAGTTCGAGACTTTTTGTTATTTGAGGTAAGAATTATGGGTTTTATATTTCTGGGTATTTCGTTCTACAGAAAAAGGTGAAGTTGCTCATTTGTTTCTTCTTGAGTACTGAATTCTTGGATTTTCTTGGCGTTATTGATGATTCTATAAGTTGGAGTTATTGGTGATTTGGAGCCGGGTTGGTTTTTACTGTACCGATTTTATTTGCTTGTAGCTTGTGATAAGGGTGTTGTTTTTCTCAGAATTTGAAGTAGAAAATTTGGGTATTATGGGTTCGAACTTGGGCTTTTTTGGGATTTAGTTTTTTCTTCTTGAGAGTGAACGTTAATGGGCAGTTCTTTTTCTGCGACCTAGTTGCCAGTAGAAAGGTGAAAATTGGTGATTTTGAACTGAATGTTGGTATTTGGGATTTGAAACTGTGGGTTATTTATGCTTCAGTATTTGGTACATTGAAGAGATTTGTGGTTTGTGATAGAGACTTGGGTTGTGTGTGTTGCTTATCTTTGGAGTTTGTTGACCCTGAATTGTGCTTAAATGGACGACTCGGATGATGATACGAGTTATCGGAGCCTTTATAGGTCGCCTCAACGGCCCAAGCTTCCCGTTCAGGATCTATCTTATCCCGAACAAGTCGGTGATCAATATTTATATGGTGATGATGATGACTATGCTGATGAAGAAGATGTTGATGAAGAGGGAGATGATAATAATGAAGCTAATGATAGTAGACAAATGGCCAAATTTGGAAATGATGATGATGAGGGTAATGATGACAACGAGGATGAGGGTTATAATGAGAATGACGACGAGGATGAAAATGAACAAAATGGTGAAAGTGAAGGAATAAAGGACGTTGATTTAGGAAGGCACCGAAAAAAGCGAAAGTTAAAGAGTTTGTTATCAAGTTACGAATTCGCTCCTCGAGTGGCTGCACCTCCGGTGGTAGATCCATCCACCTCGAAGCCTTCAGTTGGTGGGCGGAATTCACTCTCTGATTGGACTGAAGATGAGACGTTTGTTTTGTTAGACGCTTGGGGCGAAAGGTTTCTTAAACACGGGGGAAAGAGTCTCCGGTCTGAAGAGTGGCAAGAGGTTGCTGAAAAAGTAAACCAAAACTCAAAAATATTGAGGACAGACACTCAGTGTAGAAACCGTTTGGATACGTTGAAGAAAAAATACAAGAAGGAGAAGGCTAAGTTGGGTGAGAGCAAAGGCGTGACCGGAAGATGGGTGTACTTCAGTAAAATGGATATGTTAATGTCGTCAAAACAAACAGGACTCTCGTGTGGGGTGGACTCAGGGGAGTATGTTTTCACGAACCCTAACGTCTCTTTGAATCGTGCGAGTGGACTGGATGAAATGAGGGATAGTCCAGTTAATTCAGAATCTGGGGATGATTCGGATGGACTTCCGCCCAAGAGGGTTAAAATGGGAAGGGAGAGATCTGATGGGGCTTCCTTCAGATTACTTGCGGATTCTATTCACAAGTTCAGCGACATATACGAGAAGATTGAAAATAGGAAAAGACAGCAGATGGTTGAACTGGAAAAGATGAGGATGGATTTCCAAAGAGATTTGGAAGTGCAGAAAAGAAAGATTCTAGAGAGAGCCCATGCCGAGATTGCGAAAATAAGACAAGGTGATGATGACGAGGAGAACGATCTGTCCGCCGAGACTATCAGCGATTGATATGTATCGGAGCCGTGTATTATTCCGCAGTGCTGGATGGTACACCATATTCCTTTTTGGTTCTACAATTACTGTACTAGGTAATAAAATCTCCAGGATGAATGTATCTGGATATATTAGGTAGGTCAATTAGCATTCCTTTAATAGTGGCACTGCTACTTTGTTGGTTGTAGTTTTTTGGTTTTATGAGACATAATGAGGTACTCTTCGGTTTCCGTATGCGCCTTGTCCAACGTCCAATCAGTAGTGTGTTTTGTTTTTATCTTCCTTTCGATGTTTCACCCAAACTATGCTCACTTGCTTCTCTTGACTGATTACTCTTCTTGGTGCATTGAGAGTGGGCATACCTGACATCTCGTATCGAAATCATCAATTGCTATTTGCTCCTTTGCTTGCCTTCTTTTTCTTGACCGATTACTCTTTTGCTGCACTGAGAATGTGCACGCCTGATATCTGAAGTGGAAATCATCAATTGCTCATTTGCTTGCTGTCCGACTCCACAGGTCTGTTGACCACCGAGAGTAACCTTGTTTCACTAGTTTGGATGAGTGTTCGTTCATCTCTTGTTTTCTTTTCTTGACTGAAGTACTCTTTGCTGCATTGAAAATGTGTTTGCCTCATAAAGTGGAAGATCTCGTGGAAGTGATCGAATGCTTATTTAGTGCATTGTTCTTCGTCTTTCATCATCGTCGTCTACAGTTCATGCACAAAATCGTTTATTTTCTTGTGGTGAGTTGGTTATGTGATATCCTGATCGTACAACATGGGACATCCCCTGCATGTCTTGACTGAGAATAAAGCAGAAAGAGGCAGATGTTTGCTATGGTAGTTTACTTTAAAGATTTTGTTGTTACTGGCTTTCTTCCCTTCTGCAATTGGTAATGTCTGATTTTGGGCCTTTTTCTGGTGTGCATTTCGTTAAAGTGCATTCGGCTTAAGGAGCAGTCCGGCAGTCCCTAGGGTTTTTTTGAGGACCTTCGCCAAATATTCACTAATATTCAATCCAGAGAGAGAGAGAGAGAGAGAGATTACATTGCAAGTACAAAAAAAACCTACACAATGTGATCGAGAAACAATGATTGTTAGTGCAAGTAACCTCCGGTGACATCATTCCTTCCAAGAAATAACAAAATGCGTCTGATAAAAATTGGAGCGATACAAATTGCGTCTGATAAAAATTGGAGCGATACAGAGATGAGGGCATTGTTTCCATTAGCTTATATCCCAACCCAAGCTTAAACAAAGTAGCGCAAACGATACACGAATTTACCATGCCAATAAAACTTTGCTCAGGAAGTTATTACCCTTTTTTCACGTAAATTCTGTAACTCCTGTCGATGACCACATTACAATATGTTGGGAGTAGCCATAAGAAAGCCTGTTTTTTTTTTTTTTATCGATCTCCCATCCCATGAACTGGGAGACGAATTTGGTGCCTCGTTTTTAAATCCTTCAGGAGTTCTAGCACTTTTTCTTTTTTTCATCAGCGAGTTCTAGCACTTGGATGGATAGGCTGACCCGTGAAATTCTTCGTAATTCCTGCACCTTGGCGATTCAATATCTACGAGCCTCTGAACAATCCTCATTCGAATAAACTCTGATACTAGGAAGGCCTTTCACCATGGCTAGCGGAGAATTAAGAGCTCCATGTTCTTCAAAGTGCAATCTGGTGCAATCTTTCACCATTACTTCCATCCCGCTTCGTCTGCAACTTCATCCTTCACATAGTTATGCACTCTTGTGCGAGCAGCCACCATCATCTTTGTCAGTCAAAACAACCAAGGCTGGCCCGAAATAGATGGCACTCTCTTGAACATTTCTCTATTCAAGGTGAAGTTTTATGCAGTAGATCTCCTCTGGGCTTTCAAGGGGACAACATTCTCTTTTGGAGCGAAGGAAACGGAACCTTATTTCTACCTGAGAAAATCAAGAAAAAAGAATCTGTTACCATGAGAGTATTTTGACAACATGAACACAATCAGCCTTATATAACATTCATTCAGGAATTATCTTGCAAAGATAACGAGTTCACACACTCTCTCTCCTTCACAGTTAGTCAATTTATCATTGAAGTCATAAGTATGGAAAGGTTCTTTCTTTTTACATCCAACCAAGGGGCATCCACATTTTTTGTGCATATTGTACGAACTTATGGAACACCATCCATATGGACCATTTCAAGGTAGATCGAAACTTAAGTATGTTCCCCATACTTGTGACATTAGTTTACGTGATCATGTTCCGGCCAAGACATTTATTTAGTTTTAAAACTGTAGCCACTCTTTAGTTTATTTGAAGCAGCTAGCCATGATGTGGCTAAACCTTAAATCTCATACATGGGAATATAATGACTCGATGGATAGTCCTAAAAAATAAGCATAAACCTTCAAAGCTACAATAGGGAAATACTAGGAAACAAGGAACAAAGTGACACATTTTGCTCCACATAGCATTAGGATACGGATTAACACCCTTCTATACAAGGCACACCAGTAACTTCACCATGATACTTTTCACAATGGACAAGGTATATTCTTCCGGTGCAAATGAAACGCGCCTTAAAGAATAAAACAACACAACTAATAGAGATTAAATATGGTACCGTTTTTCTTTCATGGAGTTGTATGTGCACGAACTTCATCAATCTTTCCTACAGCCTCAAGTATTGACGAGTACGTAACCCGATCATACTCAAAACCATTTAAGTGCATCTCTTTCATCAGCTTTGCAGCCTCCTCAAACATGCCAGCACGACTAAGACAGCCAAGGACAGTGTTGTAAGAGACGGCATCCAGCTGCATCTTTGAATTCTTCATCTTCGTTAACATCTCCATTGCTCGTTGTGGGCCACCAGTCCTAGCGAAGCCATTGAGAATGATATTATGCGAATTTAAGTCTGGAACACAACCATTCTCTTCCATTGTTCGAAGCAATGAATGAGCTTCATCTATCATTCCACCCCTTACCATCCCTGACATGAGTGCATTATATGTATATACATCAGGACTGCACCCAAGTCCCTTCATCTCATTAAAAAGATCTACAGCATCTGTGAGACGCCCACACTTTCCAAAATGCTTGATCATCACTGCATATACCCTAGCACTTGAAGATCCACAATTCTCCTTGAGTTCTTGAAATAGCTCATTCGCAGCTTCGTACCTTTTTGCTTTTCCCAGAGTGTTTATAAGGCTACAATATGCAGCTGGAGAGGGAGGAAAACCCTTTTCGTCCATCTCCTCAAGCAACAACAAAGCTTTCTCTACCCTATTAGTCTTGCAAAATCCATCAATAAGAATTGAGTAAGTAAAAGAGCTAGGAATTACACCGTTTGACTTCATTCTCTCAAACAATGAAACCGCCTCAGATGTAGGAGCTTTGCATTCGAATAAAGCTTTAATAACAGAATTATATGTCACCACATTCGGTGTACAGTGCAGTGATTCCATATCTTCAAATAGCTTGATGGCATCAGCCAAACGGCCCGCTCTGCCTAAGAGGTTAATTACATTGTTTATAAGCACGACATCTGGCTGACAATCCTCTTTGAGCATGTCCATGAAGATACTGTACGCATCTTCAACCCTCTGAGCTTTCCCAAGTCCTTTTATGATTTCCGTATAAGTATAAACAGTTGGAGGGCAACGCTTTTCTTTCATCTCCTGGACCAATCCTAAAGCGTTTTCAACCCTACCCAACTTGAAGTATATCCCCATTAAAGAAGTATAAACTCTTGCCGTAGGATGTAATCCATTTTCTCTCATTTCATCAAACAACCTTATAGCAGAATCCTCGCGACCCAATTTCCCAAGGGTCGATATAAGTGCACTGTATGTAACTGTGTCAGGGAAACAGTTACCTTCATTGCACATCTCAGTGTAAAGCTCATAGACTTTCTCATGGTGGCCTTCCTGCATTAGCATCAATATTATGGAGTTGTAAGTGCTTGCAGTTGGTTTGCATTTGCGACCTTTTATCTGGTAAAAGATGGAGAGTGCCTTGTTCACCATCTTAGCCTTGCCCATAATTTTCACAATTTCAGATAGATCAACTGGACTTATGAGGCATGTACCCTGGACCATTTCTTGGATTGCTTTCCACATTTCTCCAACTTGTCCAGCTTCATCCAAACAGCGAATTAGAGCCATGTAGGTAGTAGAGTCATGCTCAAAGTTCCTTCTCTTCCCAGCCCACCTGAAAAACTGGATCTTAACATTGGTCTCAACGTCTATTTTCAAAACCTCACGAACTAATCGATGATCCACCTTCAACATGAGCACCTCCAAAGCCTTTTCTGCGTCAGACCCCCACTTAAATATCTTCAAAATTCTAATGAATCTCTCATCCAGTGTCCTCACAGATCGGTTTTTTTGTGACACAGAACGATTTGTGGGCAAGTTTGGTGTTTCACCCTTTGGAGTTGACAGCCGAAACATTTGGACAATTTCACTTTCTGCCACAATAAGATTCATTCAATTTCCAATATTTTTTTTCCATTAATGCAAACTGGAGCCAAATTAACTAACAATATGGTAGGGAAAAAAATCTGTAGGGTGCCTGTTTGGAAATGCAGCATTTGTTCCAACTTCCAAACAAAACAGCTTAGGAAGAAACAAAGTCATAGACATATACAGACAGCCATATGCGTACACACAAATGTTGGAAGTGGTGCAGCTACAGGGACTGTAACAGAATGGATATACCAAACATGATCATCCAAATGTATAAGCACTAAGATTAAAATACCAGATGATGAAACTCTTACCTGTCTGCTTAATTCTGTTGCATAGATGAGGCAACGTTGAAATTACTCGCCTTGAACCAATTGGTCCTTCAACCATTTTCCTGAAGCCCCTAAAGTACATTTCAATGCAGCTAGAAGTATGTTAATAATGTTCAAGGTATGGCATGGATGGTTGGGCACAGTTCATAGCACAGCGCACCAATGCTTGAAAGTAATGTGCGTCATTTTACCTGTCAACATAATGTGAAGCATGTTAACAAACTGACAAGATGGAAGCTGGATAAAGTCCAAAAAATATACAGGGAGAGAAGAATTTCTCGCAGAAAGAAAACCAAACATTAACCACAGAAAAAAACATAATCCCATTTTTGAAGAGCCTTTATCAGTCAGGTTATGAAGAGTAAGTAAAAAACTCTGCATCAGCTGAACTTTCTTTATTGAAAGATTCGCAACTTAACTTTTTGCTCAAACTCGCAATATCAAGGTTAGAAACAAAATGCAAACAGTTATGTAAGACAATTTGTAGGCTCAAAGTTGTAGCAGAGTACTTGCTTCTGGTACAACAAGCAAGAAACTGTCACCATTATAACCATGCCATATGAAATCAAAACAAACCAAACCCAGCATGCCAATCAATTTGGGTCGGCAACATGAATCCATTCTCCATCGAGCTCAGTTGAGGCCAATCCATTTGGGTCCTTTCAAACTACCGCCTCTAAGGTCTATATTGGTAATTGGTCTAACCCTCTTTGCCCCTCCCCTTAGTGCTACCCTTGATTACAATACCTCATTTCTTGGTCTTTACTGGGATGCATATCCCATAAAATTTGAACTTGATCAAAGTATAGCAACTTTGGCTGTGATACACACACAACTTTTATTTTTACAGGTAAATAAAATTTACAGAACTACACATAAAACCGTGGGGTTTTGCTATGGGCAAGTTATACTGCATGCCTCGACTAAATTGGTGTGGCAAAGGTTGAATGTCCAAGTGCTTGGTTCCAACGGGGTAACTGAAATGTGTTGCCAATTGACTACCTCTATGAAGAAACAGATTAGAATATTAACCTAATCACAGGACTATGTTGCAGAACTACGGAATTTTGTCAGTCGCGTCTTGCGAATTTAGCAGATCCATAACCCAAGGGGTTGGCTTGGCGGGCAAGGTCTCGGACATAGAGTTTGCTCCTCGCTAGGTCTCATGTTTGAGACCTCTCAAGTGTTACCCACTCTCATGGAGTCACTCCACATGGGCTTTGCCCCGGTTTTAGTCGGGCCCGCTAGAGGACGGTGGGAGTGACCCCACGATTAGTCCAGTTACGCCGTAACTGAGCAGATTCCAAAACAACATTTATTTAGCTATTGTTAGGTGCACTACTAAATCCAACAACACAATTCAGCGAGGCATTTCATTGAAACAAATCAAAGAAGCATATCACTCATCTGTTAAAAATGCTTCAAACAAGGGACAAAATTTCACAGAAGGAAATACCCAGAAGAGAATTTTGGGCAATGAAATAGAGGCACAGTCCGTGATACAGACCAAAATGATAAAAGAAAAGAAAAGAATAGAAAAGAAAAGAAAGAAAAGAGAGGGTATTTAAGAATATCATACAACAGATGTGGGAGAAATCAGGCTTTATCAAACCCCCGTCACTGCACAGCCGAGAGGTCAATCGGGAGGGAAACGCCGGTCACAAATTACACGTTGTAAGTTGTTCATCTGGGCGAGCGAGCGAGAGAGAGAGAGAGAGAGGGGCTTGCTTTTGAGTTCACTTTCGGAGCAAACTGGGTTCACAAGTTGGAATTCGTTTCTCCTTTTTATTGGATGGTCCTTCGAACCCTGTGTCAAGCAAGGGAGGCCTTACGATCACAACCTCTCACAAACAGATTGGCCCGTTGAAGGTTCGGAGTAACGTGCCTCTAGCTTTTTGTTAGCCTTAGGCTAGGGAAACATCTTCAAAGCACTCGTCTAGGACCATTCAAACCCGTTCGGCGGGGTGTGAGCCGCACGTGCATGTGAGAATTTGTGTTTTTACCTTAACTTTTATTGCGCAAACAAGAGTTTTTTTTGAAAACATTCCTCCAACTATCCACCAGATTTTTATTTAGTCCTCAAACTATCAAAATGTTTTATTTAGTCCTCCAACTATTGGCTTGCATTTTATTTAGTCCTTCCGTTAAGTGTTCCGTTAAGTGTCAAATGGCCGGGCAACATTTTGTTAAAAAAAAAAAGTTTCCAACCACCAATTTGCAATCCTATGGAGTAGAAACGTGATTATGAGAGCCTTAGAGACAAAATTTGATTATGTCTCTTTAGAATAATATGATCAGAATAATAAGATTTTCACACCCATTCAAACGGATTAAAATTTGAGCACTTAATTTTTTCGGACGGCAACGTTTTGTTTTAAAAAAAAAGTTTCCAACCACCAATTTGCAATCTTATGGAATAGAAACGTGATTATGAGAGCCTTAGAGACAAAATTTGATTATGCCTCTTTAGAATAATATGATCAGAATAATAAGATCTTCACATCCATTCAAACGGATTAAATTTTGAGCACTTAATTTTTTGAGACGGTTTATATATTAAAAAATATAGTTAAAAAATTAAGTGCTCAAATTTTAATCCGTTTGAATGGGTGTGAAGATCTTATTATTCTGATCATATGATTCTAAAGAGACATAATCAAATTTTTTCTATAAGGCTCTCATAATCACGTTTCTACTCCATAGGATTGCAAATTGGTGGTTGGAAACTTTTTTTTAAAACAAAACGTTGCCGTCCGAAAAAATTAAGTGCTCAAATTTTAATCCGTTTGAATGGGTGTGAAAATCTTATTATTCTGATCATATTATTCTAAAGAGACATAATCAAATTTTGTCTCTAAGGCTCTCATAATCACGTTTCTACTCCATAGGATTGCAAATTGGTGGTTGGAAACTTTTTTTTTTTAACAAAATGTTGCCCGGCCGTTTGACACTTAACGGAACACTTAATGGAAGGACTAAATAAAATGCAAGCCAATAGTTGGAGAACTAAATAAAACATTTTGATAGTTTGAGGACTAAATAAAAATCTGGTGGATAGTTGGAGAGATGTTTTCAAAAAAAACTCCGCAAACAATTGTTGTTTGTAATTGTGTTATAGGCTCCATTTGAGTGTGCAAAAAATTAGGAAAATATTTTACATGTAAAATATTTTTCATCAAATTGGATAAAAATGACTTAACTTTAAATCTTCTGTAAGTTATTTTCCGAAATGAATCTACTATTAGAACTGTGGCTCATAGAGTTCTAGAAAGAAGGCTAGATGTAGGAGCGTAGCGGAGCGACGGCATCTGGCCCATCGCTGATGATACAGTAAAAGTAGATTGGGCCGAAGGCCCAGGCGTTCCATAATTGGGGGGTGCAAGAAGCAACGGCGTTGCCTCCTGCGGTACGGTACGATTCGTACATGGGTATTTTTGGGATACAGACCAAAAATCATATTAGGGTTTGAATAGAGTCGGTATAAATACTCTATGTTGTAAATCCTATTTCGTATTGTGATAATAAAAGAACAGCAGCCGCTCTCGCTCCCGTGGACGTACCCGATTTTGGGGAACCACGTATATCTCTGTGTTGATTTTTACTGTTTATACTCGTAAATCGTGTGCGTGTGTGTGACGATCCTAACACCTACTACCTTCTACTACAATTCTCACTGCTCAGTTTCATCGATCGTTGCTCTTGACTCACGTTCAATTCCAATGTTTTCATATCTCTCCACCGTTTAAGTCCCTCTCCCTATACTATTTTGTTGATTTTTGAAAATATTTTCAAGTGTCAACAAAACATCAGAAAATAAAAGTTTAAAGTTTGTTTTCTGAAAAGACATTTTATATCGAAACAAACGGAGCCTTAGTTTTTTCAAATCATCTCATAACGACAAATGATTAATTCTAAAAGCAAGCCTAAACAAAAAAAAACTCGTATAATCGCTAGACATCAATAAAACATATTGTCGTTTCTAAAAAGTAATTTTTGTCCTAGCACACACAATAACAGAAGAAATTATTTTTGCTGTATATGGAAACTAGGCCTATAAAGGAAAAATACAAGAATTGGAAAAAAAAAAACTCTTATAAAAATTTGAGTAACAACTCCTTAAAATTTTCTCTAAAATTTCTCTCTCACTCCACTTTTATTTTCTTGAATAGGAAGCGGTAATTTTCATTAATAAAGAAGGAGACCATTACAGGGGGTCACATAAAGAGTCACAATCAAGCAATCAAACTCTTATAAAATAAGAGACCAAACTAGAAAATGGTCTTACAGACATGTCATTCCTACGCACAAACATAGTCTTGCAAAGCAAGGTATAGGACGGACTTACATGCCTTTTTCCTATGCACATACATGATCTCGCGGCAAGGGTGGACTCCGAAAGCTCGGCTATGGATTCCGATCGACAGCTCACGCGAGGTCCTGAGTTCCACCTGGTTTATAAGCCTCAAGATGCACAAGCAAACCGATCCCCGCCTATTTTCTCACATTTGAGTGATTCAAAATCCTCCACAAGCAAGAGTTCTGAATAACTGAATTATTACACATTGAACCGGGTCAAGAGTCTAGAGCCAGCACCATCGTCAACTCAACAGATGGCCTCTGATAAAGGGATAAACACGCCCATCCGCATCTCATTTGTTGTTACATAGACATGTTTTGGTTGATCAGACATTGGATTAGATTAGGTTATACATCTTATAAAACTTCGCTTCTGTCGATGGAATTCACTCACTCGTGAAAAGGATTACTGGCCGTCATTTTCCCAATCTAATAACAAATCTGTTGCCTCAGCATTTCATACAAGTTCCCCAGACTTAAGCAGAACGAGTACAAAAAAAGTGGGCACAGATACACTGATAACCCGAAGCAGCTCACCTCGAAAAGTACTTGCATACACATCCGAGTCCTTACCACATAAATATCCAAATCCAAATCCAGAGCATAGCAGTCCGCGTTTAACAGGAATGGATCAAATTTCAGGCCCAAATGCTCAATATACTGGTAGAACCATAATAATCATTGTTGTATACTTGAGAAAATCAAACAACGACACAGGATGAATCCCAAAATAGATCCTCGATACAAAGGGAGGGAAGGGTGACAAATGACACTTAAAAAGAAACCGGTCTACCAAAAAGGACAACAGAAATTTTAACGTTTCTCTTACAAACCCATTTGAAAACTGGATTCTAAAAGAACTATCCTATATAATGTTGGAAATTTGCAAACCATCGAACCAGTAGGACGGCTTTACGCGAAATAAACAATCTCACTGGTAAATACCCCACAGCCTTTTAAGTACAGGTCCATCAAAGAGTCTTAGGCTGACGACTTAAAACACATCGTCCAACTTTCGGCCTGCATTCAAAACTTAAAACAAACAGGTCACTAATTTATGCAGTCTCGGGCTTTTCGGTATCCATTGGCTGACGATCCATTGGCTCTTCGTCAGCTGCTGGTGTCTCACTACTAGCAGCTCCAGCATTCTCATTAGGGTCGGTGTTTGTGGTGCCATTGCCATCACCCTGAGGTGGCGCAGGCGTTGGAGTTTCCGGAGTAGCTGGTTTGGGCGGCTTAGGTTTCATCATTATTGGCCTTGCAACCCTGTTTGGAGACATGCTAGAAGTCAATAGCCGCATAAAATCTAGGGGAAAAACAAATGTCATGAGTAAAGACCAATGCTTATTTAGAGATATAGGGCAATGCTTCAAAGTTCAAACACCAAACTAACCTTCAAATACTATGTTCAAACTTGACATACGGGTAGCATACTTAGAATATCACATTATACTTGGAAAAACAAATTGAAATTTGACAAGTCCATTTTGAGAACACTTTAACAGTACATGCCCAAAAAACCTAGTAATAAAAAATATGATGAGTCGATTGGAGTGTACTGTAAAATAGCACTTCAAAATGTGAAGGTATCATAGTGAACTTTTAATGGTAAACTATGAAGTATGTGCTGGGGATGCTCTTAGATTTCAGAACCAAAGATGCTCCTCAAATTAGAGTAAGCTATGGAAGTTGGAATAGCACATGTCCTATCATCTAGCTAAAATACCATCGGATAAGAGGGTAAAGCCACTTGTACTACATCACACTGGATAAGAGATCAGAGACAGTCAAATTAAGAAGTTCGGGAACAAACAGAATACCAGGAGAATATAACAAGAATGATAGGACACATTTCGAGCAATGTCAAACAACATATACCTATCGAGTGCTTCAGCCTTCCTTCTCACGTCAGCAGACAAGAGAGCTGGAGTAGCATACTTGGGCAGTGAGTCCTGATGTTGCTTTTTCTCCCTCAACCAAGCCTCAGCTTCAACACATTCATTTAGAACCTACCAAGCAATAAAATTTGAAATTATGGACAACAGAGCAATCAATTTAACCCTGCGTCTACAGGGGAGAGAGAGAGAGAGAGAGAGAGAGAGAGAGAGAGAGAGAGAGAGAGAGAGAGAGATCATGTCAAACCTTCTGCTTTTCTTCCAAGTCAATGTGATTGAACTTAGGATCGTTTGCCGCATCCCTGTAACTATTGATGCAATAAACAAGTTGATCAATCACCGGTCCCCTCTCCGTGTACTCCTTGTAACGCTCCTCGATGGGATCGCCTTGCTGCGGATGTTGAATTGCATGTCAGGTACTAATAACAAAAGTGACAAAAGTAAATCAATGAAATCACCAAAAGCTGACCTTCTTCAGCTCCTCAAGTTTGGCAATATAGACGCCTTTAGTCTCATCCTCACCATCCTCGTACAACCAATCTTCCACCTCCTGGAGTTTAGTAGTAAGGCCTTCCCTCTCTGGATCTGTAACGAACTCTTGATATTTGCCATGAAGCTGGAAAACACACAAAGAACTGCTGAGTTGAAAATATTCACACTTGCCATGGAATCATTTAATTGTGGGCTGTATTAGTACCTTGTTTCTCATATCATAGACATAGGCTTCCACTGCATTCTTCTTATCTTTGGTTTCTTCCATAACTCGATCTTGCAAAGCCATTTCAAATTCCTTCTCTGTTGCTTTTTGCACATCTGCGGGGCACATTCCTCCATGAATATGCTCAACCACAGGAATAATTGTCTTCTTTACCTTTTTCTTTGGAGCCTCAGCCTGCACCACAAAATTAAACTCTACTTTGGCATAAAGGAGCAATTTCAAGTTCATAGACTTTATTCTTAGGTTATGGACCGATATCTAAGAAACGCATCCAAGTTAAAACTATCAAACATATGGCAACAGAAGAGTAGGTATGCCAGTTGCATCATTCCCAACCCCCTAAATATCCTAAGCTAGAGGAGTTTCTCAATGAAAATGGTTTAATCAACTTAGCTAAAACCATAATAATGAACAGAAGATAAGAGATGAACAATAGCCATATGTATCTGCATGCAAATGTGGCTCATTAATAGTGCAAGTCTACCACTCACCTTGGCATCTGTTTCCATTTGGACGGGCTTGTCCCCTGAATCTGGGGCACCGTTCTCAGCCCCAGGAACATCAGTACCACCTTTAGCATCTTGCATGTTCACATCACTTTCAGTCGTCGGAACAGTATCACTTGAAGCTTCATCAGTATCCATCTTATTACCCTCCTTAGCTGGCTCTTTAACAATCGGAACTTCTACTTCCTCCTCTTCCAAAAGCTGAATTTTTAAAGAATATAATGCAAAATTACTCATCTCCTACTAATTCGTAATCACAATAAGAATTATTTAGACAGTTGCTAGGACTTACTGTTGCTGTGTCAATGGACACAATTCCATGAAGATTTAGGCGAACTTTCACCTTCACTTTTGCCCGTTCACTCTTCGTGATTTGAAAAGGACCAATCTGTACACAATTTATGTCAAGTATATTGTCTACATGCACAATGATATCCTAAATTCAAGCCAATCAAAGAAGGAAAAGTCTAACTGAGCGGAAATTTTTACCGTATATGAGCTAATTTTTGCTGGTGCCTGTAATTCGCTGACATCAGCATATTGAACATCAACACTAAAGGTTTCTGATCTGTAAAATGTCAAAGCCTTTATGCTAGGTATTGGATTCCCCTTGGGAAAAACAATAGTGCTTTGTTGATTATCTGCAACTCCATTCTGAGCATCTGGAGCAGCGCCTTTCCATGACAACGCAATGGGAAATGGGAAACTCTCATTGACCTTAAATCAGAACAAAATTTTCATCACAATGCCACAGCAAAAGTATAATGCAGATCTCTTCAGTAACAACAAAATGTTCAAGAAGATATGTGCAATTAACTATGTATGAAAAAACAAGATATGCAACATCTGCATTGTTTGAATGAGTTTCTTTTGCAAGATTGTGAGTGTGTGCATGTGTGCGCGCGTGTCCTGCTACAAACAGACTACTGAAAAGAAAGTGAATAAAGGGTTATCAGATCAAATAAAGTGAATACCCCGAATCTAAATCCAAGAATCTTTCATGATTTCCTCATACCTCAACACACAAAAAAGGTTCATGTTCAACTGTGCAAGCAAAAATACAGGATGTGGATAAAATTTCATCAACAATACCATAAACTTTTTTATTAAGACAGATACTGTGCTAAAAACCCATTCGTTCTGGATGTAAAATTGACCTCACTATCCCGTCAACTAAATAACCTAGGCACACTGCTAGAACAATGCAATTTTTAGAACAGTAACATCACATCGTATTCTTTTCCAACAAAGAAACAAGGATCAAGAGCCAAAAGCAACATAAAGACAATAAACAGATGAAAAATAGCAAAAGTAAGCTAATAAAACAGTAAGATGATACTCTACCTGGAATTCCCGCACTTTAAAAGTGGGACTGAGGATTGCACACTCTAAAGCACAGCCTTTGGCAACACACTCACTCGCATTCATTGTACGCCTAGGCTCCTTCCCAAAGAACTCTGTCAATATCCTGATAATGGCTGGAACGCGAGAGCCTGAACCAACAACCTCAACGGAGTGGATATTCTCAACTGTCAGGCCAGCATCACAGAGAGCCTTCTCCAGTGGCTTCCTCACACGTTCCAAAATGGGAATGCTAATTTTTTCAAAGTCGTCCCTCTTGATGAAACCCCTGACATCCTTCTCTTCCATTAAGCACTCTATATTCAAAGGTGCCTCTGGGTTTGCACTGAGAACTTTCTTAAGCTTTTCACAAGCAGCGCGAAGCCGGAGACAGGCCCTAGCATTCTGGTAAACGTCAATCTTATACTCTTCCTTGAACTTTGCGGCAAAATATTGGAATAAAGCTTCATCAAAATCTCTGCCACCCAAAGACCGGTCGAACGAATGAGCCAATATCTTCAACTGGCCTTTCTTGAAGCCAGCAATGCAAACTTGCATATTCGCATGGCCAATGTCAACAAACGCAACATTTATTTGCTCATTCTCTGGCAAATCTGTCTTGTAAATTCCATATGCCAATGCAGTAGCAGTGGTTTCATGAAGTAACCGGAGAGGGTGCAAACCAGCGATAGTCGCAGCATCCAAGACAGCTCTTCTTTGAAGATCAGTGAAATAAACAGGAATCCCAATACAACAATCAACAACTGCGGCATTTAAATTTTTCTCCGCTATGCTCTTCATATCAGAGAGCACCATTGCCAATAATTGGGTTGGTGTAAACGTCCTTGATTCTCCCAAATACCACGCATGAATCAACGGAAATCCATCAGGGCCTTCGGTAACAGTAAAAGGCAGTGCTTTGAGATCTTGTTGCAGCTCGGGATCTGAGAATTGGCGGCCAATCAGACGCTTTATTTGAGAAATCGTGTTCTTTGGATTCATCATGCTGGATGCAGCTCCAGCAATCCCAAGGAAGCGCTGTTTCTCACCGAAGCATACGATGGCAGGAGTCTCGCGTTTTGATTCATCATTGAGTACAACATCAATTCCTCTTTGCCTTGCGACGGCAACAACGCAGCTCTCATTCCCAAGGTCAAAACCAACCACACTCATTTTGGTACAAAAAGTTTCCCCTGGCCGCACACACGCTCTCTTCTCCACAGAAGATATCGGCCTGAAAAAGAAAATGTCAATTAATCCTAGAAATTCATCACTGATTCAAGAGTCATACCAAAACTATAACAATTCAATAAAGAACTCCCCATATATTTCACAATGTTAGGTAGCTTTTCAATGGATTCTCTTGGGTAACTGCCAATCCGGCATGACTAGTGCTTCAGGATTCCTTCTGTCTCCCTCCCTTCCCTTCCTTTCTAGAAGGGGTGGGTTTGAACTAAATTAATTATTCCTAAAGACTGCTGGTATTAATGGCTTTGGGTGGAATTTTTTTAGCTTTTTGTCAGAGTTTCTAGGATTAATATTTTGTTTTAAAAATGGTTAGGAAAATTCTTAGTTCTAAAGAACAACTTTGCAGTTTAAAATACTAAGCTTTTGGTCAT
Source organism: Rhododendron simsii (assembly GCA_014282245.1). Taxonomy (NCBI): domain Eukaryota; kingdom Viridiplantae; phylum Streptophyta; class Magnoliopsida; order Ericales; family Ericaceae; genus Rhododendron; species Rhododendron simsii. Next base: position 28,505,204 of record CM024964.1, read on the forward strand.
AATTTGTTAATACTTTTTAGGTTCCACTTGTCGAGACAAATTATCAATCCTAAAGAAGCACAAGACAGACCTAAAATTCTTACAATACAGTCCTAAAGAAGCACAAGACACCTATTTTGCCCCCAGTTTAAAATACTAAGCTTTTGGTCATAATTTGTTAGTACTTTTTAGGTTCCACTTGTCGAGACAAATTATCAATCCAAGAAACTTGACCGAGTCTTCTATCAAAACTTCATATAGGACGGCACTAAAGACTGACTTAAATTTGGGCCAAACTCGATTCAGGTATAAACTAATTAGCATTAGCCCAAACAAGATTTGTCAAATATAGAACTTAACCAACCAAAATTACACCCGACGCTCTATGAACTGCGGGAATAAATCAAAGTAGTTATTAAATGTAGGGCACTTATGATTCACGTAACAAGTAAATCTGCATGCATTCCTAAAACCTACTAATACAGTCACTAAAGCAAGTACTTATTGTTTTCCTTTTCGTTTAAGGAAACTAAAACGTGTTAATTCCATCACTATAGCTGGAAACAAATCTTCTACAACTAATTGGGACAGCTCTAGCATCTCAACGACAATTCCTCACCCCTTCTGGAACTCCGGGAATAAATTAAAGATTTTATAGATTTTATCAAATGCCGGGCACTTACGATACACATGATAAGTACATCTTCATGCATTCCTAAAACCTACAAGTAATAAAGTTCGCTAAAGCAAGTACTTGTTCTTTTTGTTCAAGGAAAGTAGAATGTTTTATTCCATCACTGTTGTTAGAGACAAATCTTCTACAACTAATGGGGACAGCTCAGCTGCCGGTATCGCTCGAATCTCAACGGCCATTCCTCACCCCTTTTTGGTTGTTAGTAATTAAATTGTTAGACCCGGTAACTACCTCGTACATGTAAAAAGCACGGAGTACACAGACGAATTGGTCGGACTGCCCGAGGATTAGTCTAAGCAGAGCCCCCAAAAACACACAACAAAGTTAAATTCGAAACAATCAATCTTCTACAATAGGAACGGCTACAAATTCCAACCAACATAAACACAAACAAAACAAAAGCCAATCAGACATAACTTGCACATGTTCAACCTCGTTACAAAAGAATGCGAGGCATAGCTCACGTGGTAAAATTCGCCTCGACCAACAAAAAACCTCGTTACAAAACCTTAATATCACCAAACCAAATCGACAAAAATCACGACCATAACGTGTTTCATCTAGAGTAACGTTGGACAAATTCCCAACTAGATACCAATATACATGCATCTGGATCTTTGAAACCAATTAAACAGTGAAAGAATCTACGGTAGCTTACGGCGGGATCTAGGAGTTAGATAGAGAAAGTGCTAGGGTTCGTGAGATCGCGGTACCTTTCGGTGGATCCGGCTTGTGGAGAAAACCCGCTTTCTCTCTCTGGCTGTGGAACGGTGTAGAGAATTCTGTACTGAGGAGAGAGAAGGGGAAGGTAAATTTGGGGGATTTTATACTTCGGAGTTTTTCTGAGGGGTCCAAGAGGGGAGGGGTTTCAGTGCGTTGCCAGAGGCGTCTAGAGAGATACACTGCCTGCTTCTAGAAAGATCTTGACAGTGGGTCTGGGCTGGCCCTATTATCATTGACTGGGCCAGTGGGCTGGGCTAGGGCTCAATAAGGGGTTGGGCACTTGGGCTGTATCTTAATAGGACCACCTACTCTAGCTATCTTCCCTACAAATAATACTGTATTGTTTTTCATTCGCGATGCATCTTTATAAGTTAAATGATGGAGAAGAACACGGCACGGGCTGGGCATGGCACGGTTCTAGACGGGCACAGAACGGACGTGACACGGAAGCGGGTTGGTCACGGCATGGCGTGGTTCTTGACGGGCGCAAAAAGGCACGGCACAACAATACTAAGTTGTTACTTGTTACACACACAAAAATTCCGACGAAACTCGGTTGGAGATGGGCCAGCATGGGCATGGCATGACACGATTAAAAAACGGCACGACGCGAGTGAGTAAACAGGCTGGCACGACATGAAACGACTAAAAGCCGGCACGGCACGACACAATTAAATAAACTGGCCGACATAAAATGTGGTTGGCACGAAACTAAATGGGCCGGCACGGCGCGGCATGACACGTTTGACACGTCGAACAAAAACAATTTTGCATTTGTGCAGGCTAAGAAACAGATGAAACTAAACTTCAGCCAAAATATTGTTCAATCATATGCGGAAAACACAATTCAATTGGGAGGCGAAGTACTACTGAATCCCACCTTCTTTTTTGGTACACGAATCCCACCTTCTATATGGGGAAGAATCTCTATGTCAAGCCTAAGTCTCCGTCAAAGTAACTAAAAATAAAAACTTCAATAAGAGAGCTATGAAAATCATTGTCTATTGACACTCCCGTCTCTCAGCCACAGTGCCATGCGAGTCGCAAGCCTAGCCTATTCGGGGGCTTGTCGACCATCACGTAGTGCTTGGCATTTTGGTTGACAGCCGAAGCACCAGAGGACAAGCGTGTGTCGAGCAATTGAGCCTAGCTCAAGGGCAGCGCGATTAGGCATTACCTGCACCTGGTCATTCTTCCCAAAAACCAAACAAGGGAGAAGGCAAACCCAACGAAAAGGGCAACACAAGGAAACTCCATGCATTCTATACTTATGCTTTATTTGGAACTTGTGGAAGGGGAAAATAAAAATTTTCCTCCTCCCTTTGTTTGGATTCCTATAGACAGAGGAGGGAAAACAACAAAAATGAATCCTGTTTTCTGCCTTTAAGGCGTGTTTACAGATCAAAAAAAAAAATTCCTGTTTTCTCTCCAACTTTTCCACTATTTTCTCTCTTAATTTTTTCTCCTTCCTTTTCCTTCACTCCACAACTTCCACAAGTTCATTAAAATGGTGAACCGCCCAAGTACAACGCACTCCCTCACTGACACCGCAAGTGCATGACACGAATTAGGTACAAACACAGAGTAAGATATAGAGGTGGCAAATTGAACCCGAACCCATTAATAAATCCAAGCCTACTTACTAAAAATTAGATCCAATCCAACTCATTTATAAGTTGGGTTAGAATGAGTCTCAACCCATCTAACCCATCTAATAATGGGTCTCAATTAAACATTAATTGAGTCAACTTAAATAATGGGTCATCAACATAACCCACCAAACAAAACACCCCCCTCTCTCAAGTCTTGTCCGTACCTCTCTCGAAAAAATACCCTGTACACTCCAGAACCCCTGCCAGACCCCACTCTCTCTTTTGAAATAAACATTAAGCCAAATTCACTCTCTCTCTCTCTCTCTCTCTCTCTCTCTCAGGTGGTTTTTTTTTTTTTTTGGATGGGGTAAGTTATCTCTGTATTTTATATCCTCTCAATCATACCATACCCATGAAACAAACTCATTTCGAAGGCAGTGAAATCCCTTGTTCAAATGATTTGACGGTGTGATGAAACCCTTTGCTGAGAACTTCACGAGATTTTCCGAAGACTCCCCGTTCGGCTAAATAAGTAGATTGGCTTATTTTTCTTAATCCTTATTCAATTTTTTTTTTTTGTATTTATTAGTTTTTGGTCAATTTTTTGGGGATTATTGCATAACGACAAAACAAGCTAATTTTTTTGAATAAAGACAAAACAAGCTAATAAGACAATTTTTTTGACTTTATTCAAAAAAAATTGGAACATAATTTTTTGCTTTTTAGATTCATCTCGTCATGACGATGCAATAATCCTAAAAAAATTGACGAAAAACTAAAAAATATGAATTTTTTTTGAATAAAGACAAAAAATAAGCCAGTTGGCTTATTTAGTCGAACGGAGAGAGATCGAAACCCAAAACAAACAATTAATGAAAGGAAAAGAAAAATTGGAAGCTCGTGAAGGACACACAAAACTTTGTTTTCGTAGGGGTTCTTGAGTGGGGAAAAAAAAAATTGGCCATTTTTGTGTATAGGGATAATATGATAATTTAAGTGGACATGGGCATTTTAGTCATTTAGATGTATAGTGGTAATATAGTCATTTCAGTGAACATGACTAATTGGGTTAATCCCGTTCAGAAAAAAAAAAAAAGAAAAAAAAAAAAGAAGAGAATAATTGGGTGAATGGGGCGGGTCGGGTTTGGTTTTAAGTAAATGGGTCGGGTCGGGTATGGGCACTTAGGCTCATAACTAATGGGTTCTAAATGGGTCAATGATCCATTAAAGACCCAACTCATTTATAACTTACCCAATTTGGACCAAACCCGCCCATTTGCCACCCCTAATAAGACATTAGGACCTGGTGACACAAAGGAGTTCATTATTCAGGCAAGTCTCTTTACAACAATGAAGGGCTTTTCCTTTTATAGACATAAGGAGAAGCATAGGTTCACAACAAGACAAGCATAACTTCTAACTTTAGACAAGCATATCTTACAACGTTAGACAAACATAAATTCGTATCTTACATAAGACAAACAACTTTCACTATCCTCTCAAACCCTGCCCCGCGTGACTAGACATATCAAACCCCCCCGAACTAGCACTCTCAAGCTCGGATACTCGTTGCACAAGTCCTTCCTTCTTGTCTTTCAATTGCCTAACCACCTCCTCCATCTCTTCTATTTCCTTGCCCACCTTCTCCAACTGGTTCCGTGCAACCGGGAGCTCAAGTAGCGCAGCCATCTGGTCCAACCTCTTACGAAGCCAACCAACTTCCAATCGAAAATGCGTCAATGCCTGCAAACCATCGCGAGCAGAATCAAAATCTCCAGGTGTAGCCTGAGGCAAACTCATATTCTCCAACCCCTCCACGAAAGATACCAGGGAGTCCAAGGCAAGCTTCCTAATAATCGAGCTCGCACCAACAAGATGAACGAAAGTACTTGGCCACAGTTCAAAGATGTTGGACAGTATGGCTTTATGCTCCTCTCGAACCTCAGCAAACAAAGTTCTAGGAGTTAACCTTATCTCCTCTTGTGCCCCTAATCTCATGCCGGCGGACCCATCCGGGTAAAGCGAAACCAAATAATCACCCTCTGTCCAATCGTGAGGTAGACCCCTGTGAGGAACCTCCAATTGCGAGGTAGAAGGCTCCTCAATTGGAGAATGAGATTCGGCAACCCGTTCAACAGTCTCAGCGTCGACTCCCTCCTGGCCCTCTAGAAAGTTACCATTCTCTATGTACTTCTTGTAACGCTCCTCAATGGGATTACCTTGCTGCAGATGTTGAATTCCATGTTAGTTATTAAAAAGAAAAGAAAGAAAAGTGTGAAGTAAATCAATGAGAGCAAAAAGCTAACCTTTTTCAGCTCCTCAAGTTTGGCAACATAGACGCCTTTAGTCTTGTTCTCACCATCCTCGTACAACCAATTTTCCACCTCCTGGAGTTTAGCAGTAAGGCCTTTCCTCTCTGGATCTGTAACAAACCCTTGATATTTGCCACGAAGCTGGAAAACACAGGAAGAACTGCTGAGCTGAAAATATTCACACTTGCAACGGAATAATTTAATTATGGGCCGTAATAGCACCTTGTTTCTCATATCATAGACATAGGCCTCCACGGCATTTTTCTTGTCTTGGGTTTCTTCCATAATTCGATCTTGAAAAGCCATTTCAAACTCCTCCTCCGTCGCTTTTTGCACATCTGCGGGGCACATTCCTCCATGTATATGCTCAACCACAGGAATATTTGTCTTATTAGCCTCGTTTGCTGTCTCTTTAACTAATGGAACTTCAACTTTCACCTCTTCATAAGTCTGTAGTAGTTATAACAGAAATACATTGCAATATCAACATTGCCCTAATCATTTGCAGTCAATAAGAAAGACAGTCACTAGGACTTACTGTTGCCGAGTCAATCAACACAATGCCATGCAGATTTAGGCGAACTTTCACCTTCACTTTTACCCGTTCACTCTGTGTGGATTGAAAAGGACCAATCTGTCCACAAATTTGTTTCAATTATGTCAAGTATATTGCCGTTTCAAAAAAAAAGTTATGTCAAGTATATTGTCTAAATGCACGATAATATCCTAAATTTAAGCCAATCAAAGAAGGAAAAGCATAAATTACTGTATATGAGCTAATCTTTGCTGGTGCCTGTAATTCACTCGCATCAGCATATTGAACATCAACAGTAAAGGTTCCTGATCTGTAAAGTGTCAAAGTCTTTATGCCAGGTATTTCATCCCCCTTTGGGAAACCAATAGCGCTTATTTGATGATCATCTGCAGCTCCATTCTGAGCATCAGGAGCGGCGCCTTTCCATGAAAAAGCAATGGGAAATGGGAAACTCTCATTGACCTTAAATCAGAACAAAATTTTCATCACAATGCCATAGCATAAATCTGATGCAATCAATAAAAGGGGAAAGGGAGCTAACAATTAACTTTCTTTGCCTATCTCTTCAGTGAAGGCAAACTGTACAACAAGAATGGGAAATAATTAAGTGCACCTATGAAACAACAAGATATGCAGCATCCACATACTCTGAATAAGTTTCTTTTGTAATATTAGTAAGAGATATATATCACGCTGCAAATGGACAGAAAAGGAAGTGAATCAAGTAATATGACATTAAAACATGTAAATACCCTGAATCTAAATCCAAAAATCATTCATGATTTTCTCATGCCTCCTTACCAAAAAAAAAAAAAAGAAGACATTTCAAGTAAACTACAGGATGTGGTAATTCTTATGTAATTCTCAATCCAAAAATCGTTCATGATTTTCTCATGCCCCACACAGCTTATATAATGTCCACGATAAGTTTTTTTTGATCAAGACAGATGCTATTATAAAAAGCCATCAGAAACGGTTGCAAAATTGACCTCACTATCCCATCAACTTAATAACCAAGGCACACCTCAAATATATGGATCTGGGATTGATTGTGGAATTCTATAGAACAATACAAATTTTAGAACACTAACATAACACCATATTCTTTTCTAGCAAACAAACAGGGATCAAGAGCCAAACGGAACATGTAAACAATAAACAGATAGACAATAACAAAAGAAGTAAGCCGATAAAACAGGAAGATGATTCTCTACCTGGAATTTCTGAACTTCAAATGTGGAACTGAGGATTGCACACTCAAAAGCACAGCCTTTGGCAACACACTCACTTGAATTCATTGTACGCCTAGGTTCCTTCCCGAAAAACTCTGTCAATATCCTGATAATGGCAGGAACACGAGAGCCTGAACCAACAACCTCAACTGAATGGATATTCTCAACTGTCAGGCGAGCTTCTGAGAGAGCCTTCTCCAGAGGCTTCCTCACACGCTCCAAAATCGGAATGCTAATTTTTTCGAAGTTTTCTCTCTTGATGAAGCCCTTGACATCCTTCTCTTCCATCAGGCACTCTATATTCAAAGGTGCCTCTGCGTTTGCACTAAGTACTCTCTTAAGCTTTTCACAAGCAGTGCGAAGCCGAAGACAGGCCCTAGCGTTCTGGTAAACGTCAATCTTATACTTTTCCTTGAACTTTGCGGCAAAATATTGGAATAAAGCTTCATCAAAATCTCTGCCACCCAAAGAACGGTCGAATGAATGGGCCAATATCTTCAACTGGCCTTCCTTGAAGCCAGCAATGCAAACCTGCATACTTGCATGGCCAATGTCAACAAAGGCGACATTCAGTTGGCCATTCTCTGGCAAATCTGTCTTGTAAATCCCATATGCCAATGCAGTAGCAGTGGTTTCATGAAGTAATCGGAGAGGGTGCAAACCAGCAATAGTAGCCGCGTCCAAGACAGCTCTTCTTTGAAGGTTAGTGAAATAAACAGGAATCCCAATACAACAATCAACAACTGCGGCATTTAAATTTTTCTCTGCCATGCTCTTCATATCAGAGAGCACCATTGCCAATAATTGGGTTGGTGTAAACGTCCTTGTCTCTCCCAAATACCACACATGAATCAACGGGAATCCATCAGGGCCTCCGGTAACAGTAAAAGGCAGTGCTTTGAGATCTTGTTGCAGCTCGGGATCTGAGAACTGGCGGCCAATCAGACGCTTTATTTGAGAAATAGTGTTCTTTGGATTCATCATACTTGATGCAGCTCCAGCTGTCCCAATGAAGCGCTGTTTTTCACCAAAGCATACGATGGCGGGAGTCTCTCCCTTGGATTCATCATTGAGTACAACATCGATTCCTCTTTGCCTTGCAATGGCGACCACGCAGCTCTCATTCCCAATGTCAAAACCAACCACACTCATTTTGGTACAAAAGTTTTTCTTGGCCGCACACAAACGCTATGTTCTCAGCAGAAGATATAGCCCTGAAAATAAATCCAAACTAATCCTTGAAATTCACTGCCAATTCAGCATCATACCAAAACTCTCATGATTCAACCCATAAAAATCCCAAATATTCACAATGTTTGGTAGCTTTCCGATGGATTCACTTGGGAAACCGACATGACTGGTGCTTTAGAATTCCTTCTTTATCCATTCCTTCCCTTCCTTTCTAGTATTCGTGTATCATATGGCATCTAAGTAGCTATGTAGCACGGACACGGACACGGATACGGACACGGACACGGATACGGATACGGACACGGACACTGATACGGACACGGGACACGGCAATTCTAAAAAAATGGGGACACGGACACGGCGGGGGACACGCCACGTGTATAAATAAATAAATATATAAATACATATATACATATATATTTCTTTTCTTCCATTGTTGATGAAGACATGTCCTATATGAATGTATAAGATTACCATGTCCAAATAAATGCATAATTATAGTTTTAACCCAAATATTTTTGAATAATTTCATATTAACCCCTCAAAATTAAAATTTTATATTACATTTTGACCCCCAGCCGTGTCCCCGGCGTGTCCCCCATCAAAAATAATAAAAATTATTGGACACGCCACGTGGCGTGTCCAATACGTATTTGGGCGTGTCCCCGCCGTGTCCCCGTGTCCAATACGTGGACACGGCGCCCTTTTGGAGTGTCGGTGCTACATAGCTAAGTAGTACTATGCGGAAACAGTTATATATACGAACAAAGAAAAGTATTAGTAAGCAAGGGATTGAATTAATTAGGCCTGGCCCTGATGAGATGAGTCAGATATAGAACTTAACCAACCGAGATTACACCCAATGTAATGTGAACTCCAGGAAAAATCATAGTTTAATAAATGCTAGGAACTTATGACTCACATGACAAGTTCATCTGCACACATTCCTAAAACCAACTAGTGCAGTTTGCTAAAGCAAGTACTTATTCTTTCTTTTCGTTTTTCCTTGCCAATAATGTCTGAAGTCTAGAAAGTCAAAATGAAACTATAAGTATGATTCTATCACTAGCGCTAGAAACAAATCTTCTACAACCAATGAGGCTCTCAGTGTTCAAGACCGAATCTCTGGTGAAACAATGATTATTACCATTCCTATAGTGTAGACGGAAAGGGGTGTGGACGGCACCCCCAAACTATGGTATAGCCATTTTTCTCATGCACTGTATTCACAATTAAGCTAAATATTTTAGCCCCTTCAAAATCTTGAAAATTTCATTTCAGCCCGCCACTGCATTCCAAACTCTAAATAATTTCAGGTTTGGCCCCCTCTTATTCCTGTTTACGCCACTGCATCCCCCCTCTCTCCCCTTTTCAGGTTGTTAGTAATCTAACCGTTAAACATGAGAATTACCACTGATATGGAAAAAGAAAGCCCTAACTTATGATTTACCGAAAAAAAAAAGCCCTAACTTATGAACTAGTCACTGTGCATTCCCCACCCCAATATCCTCTAAAACTTTATTTTGGAGGACCAAAATACTAATTTATAATCAGATAGTAGATTTAGAGGATTTTATTATTCATAACAACTCCAACCCCCAATACTCTATTTCTTCCTCTATATTTTAAAAAAACTCACACCAAATCTCAAACTTCCAAAATTCAAGTTCTAATATTTCTAACTTTATAAAAAAAAATACTCAATATCGGTCTTGTTTTAAAGATATTGCAAAAATCATTTGATTGGTACAATTTTACAACAACAAAAAAAAAATGTACCAAAACCAATTTGATGAACAAAATGGGGTTTGAAAAGGGTGAATAGTGACATGGAGGAGATCCTCCATAAATTTTTGATACTCCAAATATGGAGGATCAAAATTGATCCTCCATAAGGGCATCTCCAATTCACATCTATTCCTCCAAAATCCAATCCACCTCTATTCCTCCGAAATAGAGGATGGATATGACACATTAAGGGAAAATTTTGTAATTTATTCCCATTTTTTCTTCACTTTTTTTTTTTGTACTTTTTGGAAGAATCTTTGAGTGACCCATGCCTTTTTTAGAGTTCGGTCATCCAAAAGTAAATTTGTTTTTAGAGGACCAAAAGTAAATTTGGAGTTCAAAATCTATCCAAACTCTAAAAAGGGACCCTCCCTCCAAGATTTTCCCAAAAGTACAAAAAGTGAAGAAAAAATGGAATAAATTACAAAATTTTCCCTCAATATGTTATATCCATTCTCTATTTTGGAGGAATAGAGGTGGATTGGATATGCCCTAATGGAGGTAAATATGGAGGATGGATTGGAGTGCATAATTCCTCCAAAATGGAGAATGTTGGGAGATTTGGAGCTATGGAGTATGGGTTGGAGATACATAGATTCAAATTATATGAAAAAGAATATTCATAAATATAACTCTAGTGCTTTCAAAAGTAACCAGAAAAGAAAAGTGAACGACAGAAAGATAGTGCCCATTACCTCTTTGCATCACCACAGAATATCTCCGTCACACCTGGGATGAAACATAAAAACATCAAATCTTTTCTCGATGGATTTCACTAAAAACAATCCCTGTCTCCGCCCCATCAACAAAGCATGGAATGAAGTGTTGAACCAACTTAATTAACTCTCAAAATAGGCAATTTCAATAACGGAAATTATTGTCTTCTCAAGTTTGGAAATGGATTTTGGAAACCAGTACTAAACCCACTTTTCGATTTTAACTCTCAACAAAATGATTTCTAAGGAACCCATTTCAGAGACCAATGGAAGAATAATCATGAGGTAAAAGTGTACACCGGGAAAGACGCTTGAGTTGAGTGAAGCTAACAGTGTCGTTACCTGTTACCTCCGGTCGGCGAGGATCAACGAAAGGTAAAGAATCTAATGGCTTCGTAGAAGAACACAGAATGGAAATGCAACCAGAAGTAACGGAGAAGAAGAAAAGGAAAGTTAGAGGGAGAAAGAGAGTGATCGTGATTCAATTCACTTCTTGGATGATTATTACCACGGTCAACTGAACTAATTGCTGACGTGGAAGATTCTCTTTCCACTTTGCATTATTGAGCTGGAAGGAGCTGAAGAACCAGGGATCTTGACGAGCCAGTAGAAAAACAAAAGGGTGAGATGATGTGCTGCTTTTCTTTAAAGCTAAGGAAAGGAAATGAAAGGAAAAGAAACGAAAATGGGCGGAAAATTGGGGAAGATGAGAGGAAAATTTTATTATTCACTAAATTTTAAATCTTTATTTTTTTTTTCTCTTTTTCTCTTACAACTAAACAATAGAAGGAAAAAATATTTAATTTTCCTTTCTTTTCTTTAAGTTCCAATCAGAGCCTTAATTTACGAAAGAAAAGTTGGTCTGTTTTTGGCGTAAATCATGATGTGCTACTTTTTTTCAAGACCCTGATCGGTTTTGGTTTTGAGAGATATTTTTTAGAGTAATGAGTGGAGAGGGATACAATAACAATAATAACAAAACCCATGTAGCCCCCAATCATTGGAGGTATGGGCAGAGGAAGATTAGAGATAGACTTAGGGGCTGTTTGATAAAACTGAAAACTGAAACTGAAAGCTGAAAAATTAAGTACTGAAAACTGAATGCTGAAATTTTTAAGCTGAAAAACTGTTTGATAAATATATTAAGTACTGAATTAAAATAATGATGAATTAATTTTGTTTTAATTCTCTCTTAATTTACTAACGGTCACAATATACTTTTGGTAATGGTGGTGGAGTGATGGTGGTGGTGGTGGTGGAGTGGTTGTGGTGGTGGTGGAGGTAGTATGAGTGGTGGTGTAGTGCCGGTGGTGGTGGTGGAGTGGTGGTGGTGGTGTAGTGATGGTGGTGGGGTGGCGGTGGTGGTGATGGTTGTGATGATGGTGGTGGAGGTGGTGGTAGGAGCGGTGGTGGTGGTGGTGTAGTAATGGTAATGGTGGTGGTTCTGGTGGTGGAGCTGGTGGTGGTAGTGGAGGAAGTGGTGGTGGTTGAGGAGTGGTGGAGTTGGTGGTGGTGGAGGAAGTGGTGGTGGTGGTGGAGCTGGTGGTTGTGATGTGGTGGAGGAGTGGTGGTAGCGGAGGTGGTGGTGGTGGTGGTGGTGGAGTGGTGGAGGTGTTGGTGGTGGTGGTTGTGGTGGTAGTATGATGGTTGAATGTAAATATACAAAAATTCAGCCAGAATTAAGCAGCTCAAAGCTACTTAATTTTTTTCAACTTTTTTGCTTATATTTTAAGTGGTATTTAATTTGTAAAGCAATGTAAAATGTGGTTATCAAACCTACTGAATCACTTATTATTTAATTGATTCAGTATTAAGTACTGAATTTAGATTATCAAACAAACCCTTAATATTTGGCAATATGCACAAAGTGAAAAGAGAAAGAGAAAATTTATTGAGTGCCGTGAGCAGAAGTTTTGAAACAAGCCATAAGTGTGTCGGAGCAAGCGAGTCTTTGGTTCCCAGGTCTCATTGTGAATTGATAGGCGAGAAAACACTTCAGGGATAAAATGAATCATGATCATAGATTCAAGCCATAATTAATTTCAGCGATTACTATCTATCTATCTTCTTTGTGGAGACTTGAGACTTCTTCCGGGGTGTAGAGAATTCTGTATTGATGAGATAGAATGAAAAGACAATCTCGTAAAATTGATAGTAGTAGCAAGGGAGTAATCTCTATTAGTATGATGTAATCTTTCGTCTTCGGATATTGAATTGGTTGACTAATTTTTTTTAAAATAAGGGAGGTTAATGGAATGAGATTACTTTTTGATGTACTCAATCCTTTTTTACCTATGAGAGAAAATGAATGGTATTTTCATACTCATTTGATAAATGTGAACTTCGTTCTCCTTTTATCGAGTGGACAATTACCACCCTCATTGTATCTGGATAAGTTATTCTAATGATCCCTGAGGTCTATAGATGCTGTATAACAATTTGGTTTCCAATCTCCTTATTTGATGAAATGCTTACTAAATTTTGGACTATCCATTGCATTTTGTAGGTTTTTTTTAGTTACAAGGGACAAAAGCATATATAGAGGAATTTTCAAGTGAGGGATTTCTCATTTTTTTAAAATGAAAAAAATGAGGAACTTTTATTTCCCGATCAAATTTTGAAAATCCGAGCCGCTCAATGTGTGCAGAACGTGATTTTAAGGGTACCCGCGAGAAATCAGCAAAAAAAATGACCGGGAAGGGCTTCATCTGAGTAGTTTTTTTTGAACCGTTCAATGAAAACTGCTCGGATGAAGCCCTTCCCGGTCATTTTTTTTGCTGATTTCTGAAAAGGACCCTTAAAATCACGTTCTGATCACTTTGAGCGGCTCGGATCATCGAAATTCAATCGGAAATGGGAGTCCCTCATTTTTTTGAGGAATCCCTCACCGGAACCTAACTAACTAACTAACTATATATATATATATATATATTACATTGAACGGTATATAAAGTCCATAATTATACCAAGCTCTATCTGTATAAAAAGAAATCTTTACAAGCAAAGCAAAGTGGATAAGACCGCGGCTCAGTCCTACCCAATAGTAAGTCTGCCCATGATCCGATGGATATTCTATACAAGGCAATACGTTGAAAGGACGTAAATATTGCACATTTGTTGGAGCCTACAGTATAACGTGATAGCGGACAAGCACAATTGAATCATGGTAGGCATGTAACATTTATATATATCAATTTTTTTTTGCGGTTATGAAAACTTGTTGGAACTAAAATAGGGACAAATGTCGTGAGATTATGTAGTCTTAGATAGTAGAGATACTGGTACATCAAATACGAGAAAATGCGGGATAATGCGAATGCAATGTGACTCAAAGTAGTGATGTAGAGATACTACATCATGTATAAGATTGTCGTTCATTTCAATTTTAACGAAGTGCGTGCATGTCGTATGCTCCGACTTCTAGTTTTTATGGAAGAGAGTAATGAAATTATTTCCCAAAGTGAAAAACAGTTAACTTTGTTTTGTAATTGGGAAGTTATCATACATTTCACCTTTTCTCTATCATTACATTCACATTGGCAGCTTACATTACACAATTCCATTGTATCTATATTTGTTCAGCAAACCTGGCATTGCACAATCCCTTTCAGTTATTTTCTCCGATCGCCGGCCGACGGTCCACGCTGTGAAATCACCGGAACTCTGCCAGACTTTTCCCGTAAAACGACGATGAGATTGACAAAATTACTCAATATACGCTTACACGACTTCTTCTCATTCAAATCCAAGTAACAAAACAAAAGCTCCTCCATGAACTCCCAATCCACCCTGCCCCGATCGTTCAGCCGCGCCTCGATCATCTCCTCCATTGAGTTCCTGAAATCGCTGTGCAGACTCGGAGAGTATTTCAAAATTGTGATGAAATCATCGGCACCCATTTTACTGACGGCGGTGGTGGCAGAGCTCTCATGCTGTGTTTGGATGAGTTATTAAGAAATTTTTTGGAATTATGAGTGGAGAAACAAATAGAGTAATGATTAGAAATGAGGATAAGGAGTGGAGAGATAGAGAAAAAAAATGAGAATAATAATTTGAGATTGAGAAAATAATTGAAGAGTAATAATTGAAAATAAGGATAATAAGTATTTTTTAAGTTATAAATTTTTTTTCAAAAACCAAAACCGAAAAAGGCAGGCCTTTGTCGTTGGACACGATTGTGCTCGATTTCATGATTAGAGAACTCGGACTCAGGGGGGCTGCTCTCCCCCTTGGGAGAGCAGCGTGCTGCTGCCCCCGTTTTTCGGGCCCGTCCCGATCTCGCTCCGATGATCCGAATCGTTCACTTTGTAGAGCTCGTCGAGTAGAACGACTATGCAAAAAATCAGCTTAATTGGATATCATTAAGTACTTGATCGGAGCCTTTTTACTTTGAAAAGAATGGATCCGAAACACTGGATCAAATCCATTATTCCCAATGGACCAAGAGTTATATAGGCTCCGATCAGGCACTTAATGATATCCAATTAAGCTAATTTTTTGCATAGTCGTTCTACTCGACGAGATCTACAAAGTGAACGATTCGGATCATCGGAGCGAGATCGGGATGGGCCCGAAAAACGGGGGCAGCAGCACGCTGCTCCCCCAAGGGGGAGAGCAGCCCCCCTGAGTCCAGAGAACCCGATGATGTGGAGCTCACAAAAATGCAGTGGGACCTGCAAAGACAGTGATCGCAAAGGGGCAGATCGGAGGTGGATATTGGCATATCTGGAATTCGGGGCGGATTGAATACAGATCGGATTGGGGACAAACTCACCCCCAAATCCAATCCGATCTCCAAATTTTTTAAAAATAAAAATTGGTATCCGCTCCGTACCCCGAAAAAATCTCCGAATATCCAGCTCTTGACCACATTAAGTTGCACTTGGTCACACAGAATTGCACTTGGCTGTAAAGAATTGCGAGACCGTAAAGTAATTCGATGCGGCCAAGTGCAATTCGTAGCATCCAAGCGCAATTAGATGCGGCCAAGTGCAATTCGATGCGGCCAAGAGTAATTCTTCATGGTCAAGTGCAATTCAACGCGGCCAAAAGTAATTCAATACGACCAAGTGCAATTTGATACGGTCAAATGCAATTCAACGCGGCCAAGTGCAATTTGATGTGGCCAAAAGTAATTCTTGGCCAAGAGTAATTCTTTGCAGCCAAATATAATTCTTTGCGATCAAGAGTAATTTATTGTGGCTAGGAGTAATTTTTTGCGTCTAATAGTAATTCTTTGTGAACTCTAATCTCAGCCATTGGCTTCAATGGTTGAAATGGAGTGTCTTTTTTGTGTCCTCAAAATGCTCCCTATATATATATTCTTCAAATTATAACAAAATTTGGAAAGTTTTGGTATTCTTCTCTTCTTCTTTTTTTTTTTTTAAAATCACAAAAGCATTAATGTAAAATTAACGGATTGGCCAAGATGGCCATCCCTATGCAAAGATCAGGTGGCGGATCGGTAAACCAGGGCAATTCTAATAAAATCGTCTCAGTTTTTCCTTCATCATCTAAAAAAAGAGATGCCAATTAATCGAAAGCCCAATTTTGTTTCATTCAAATTTTGTTTTGCTATAGTTTTTTCTGAAATTTTGAGTGGAAAGGCTTTTATATTTCGATTCATCTCAACACGAGGAATTGGACAAGCAATTGTTTTGGTTAAAAGATAGCTTTTCAGTTTTCACTAAAGGAGAAAATGAAAAAGTTCAACTTGTCAAACTTATTTTTGGTTTTCTAATTCTTTCATTCTAGGTAAGTCGGAATATTAAAGTCTTTTGATTAATGAGATAAAAAAAAAATCAATAACGCCAAAAACTAGAATACAAAAATTTAAGTTATTTTTGCACTTCCTTTTTATTTTATTTATGTGCACTCGTTGTTATCTTAGTTTATGCAAATTTATAATTTTAAATTTGTTTGCTATTCAATGCATAGGAAGGCAATGGTAGAAAACTCGCTTATATATATATATATAATAAAAGTTTAGATGATAAAAGTGTGAAAATTAATTCCAAAAATTAAGTTATGTCAAATTATTTGATGATACATTGCAGAGAACTCCACTTGAATTCCTACCATTATACAATATCATTTTGTTACTAGCGAAAAGCTCACGATTGAGAAGAACGTCCTTATGCGGGCTTGATAGGCCGTGATCATTTTCTTGAATTTTCTTCTTCTTCTTGTCATCTTCATCGTCATTTTCCAAGTACAACAACTTGAAATTCTCGAATATAAACTAGTCGATATCTGTTACTGCCTCATCACCAACAACAATTGATCGTGTTTAAGGATGCTTGCAAGCTCTTAGAATTTTCCTCTTAGAAGAGGATGATAGAATTTACTTAAGTAGGTTTTTTCGTTTTTCTGATCTTGGAAATATATAGTCCTGAAGAGACTTCTCAAGGGCAACACAAGCATACTCCATGCATTCATTACTTAAAGTTCATTACAATTTACAAGGAAGATGGAAATAGCTAGGAAGGTGAACTACCAAAACGCACAAAAATACATAATTCTGATTTGAGATGAACATCCGAATCAAAATCTCGATCAAACGCAGAGCACTGCGCGTGACTTCCAGGAACATGAGATATTTCTCCCACGCCTTTCACTATTTAGAATCCATTACACATGAAGCCTACTACCACTTCTACTGCTAGCATCCATATAACACAGCTACCAGAAATAAAACAAGGGAGATGAGCATAAACCAAAAAGGTGAACTGCCCAAGTACAACGCACTCCCTCACCCTCTCAAACCCTGCCCCGCGTGACTAGACATGTCAAAGCCCCCCGAACTGGCACTCTCAAGCTCGGATACGCGCTGCACAAGTCCTTCCTTCTTGTCTTTCAATCCCCTCACCACCTCCTCCATCTCTTCTATTTCCTTGCCCACCTTCTCCAACTGGTGCCGTGCAACCGGGAGCTCAAGTAGCGAAGCCATCTGGTCCAACCTCTTACGAAGCCAATCAACTTCCAATCGAAAATGCGTCAACGCCTCCAAACCAGGGAGAGCAGAATCAAAA
Source organism: Rhododendron simsii (assembly GCA_014282245.1). Classification (NCBI taxonomy): domain Eukaryota; kingdom Viridiplantae; phylum Streptophyta; class Magnoliopsida; order Ericales; family Ericaceae; genus Rhododendron; species Rhododendron simsii. Next base: position 28,522,997 of record CM024964.1, read on the forward strand.
TCACCAGGTGTAGCCCGAGGCAAACTCATATTCTCCAACACCTCCACGAAAGATACCAGGGAGTCCAAGGCAAGCTTCTTAGAAATCGAGCTCGCACCAACAAGATGTGCAAAAGTACTTGGCCACAGTTCAAAGATGTTTGACAGTATGGCTTTATGCTCCTCTCGAACCTCAGCAAACAAAGTTTGAGGAGATAACCTTATCTCCTCTTGCGCCCCTAGTCTCATGCCGGCAGACCCATCTGGGTAATACGAAACCAAATAATCACCCTCTCTCCAATTGCGAGGTAGACCCCTGAGAGGAACCTCCAATTGCGAGGTAGAAGGCTCCACTGTTGAAGCATGAGATTCGGTAACCCGTTCAACGGTCCCAGAGTCGACTCCATCCTGGCCCTCTTGAAAGTCATCAGTCTCTATGGACTTCTTGTAACGCTCCTCAATGGGATCGCCTTGCTGAAGATGTTGAATTCCATGTTAGTTATTAAAAAGAAAATTAAGAAAAGTGCCTGAAGTAAATCAATGAGAGCAAATGGCTAACCTTTTTCAGCTCCTCAAGTTTGGCAACATAGATGCCTTTAGTCTTGTTCTCACCATCCTCGTACAACCAATCTTCCACCTCCTGGAGTTTAGCAGTAAGGCCTTCCCTCTCTGGATCTGTATGGCTAGGTTTCGTCATTATTGGCCTTGCAACCCTGTTTGGAGACATGCTAGAAGTCAATAGCCGCATAAAATCTAGGGGAAAAACAAATGTCATGAGTAAAGACCCATGCTTATTTAGAGATATAGGGCAATGCTTCAAAGTTCAAACACCAAACTAACCTTCAAATACTATGTTCAAACTTGACATACGGGTAGCATACTTAGAATATCACATTATACTTGGAAAAACAATTTGAAATTTGACAAGTCCATTTTGAGAACACTTTAACAGCACATGCCCAAAAAACCTAGTAATAAAAAATATGATGAGTCGATTGGAGTGTACTGTAAAATCTCACTTCAAAATGTGAAGGTATCATAGTGAACTTTTAATGGTAAACTATGAAGTATGTGCTGGGGATGCTCTTAGATTTCAGAACCAAAGATGCTCCTCAAATTAGAGTAAGCTATGGAAGTTGGAATAGCACATGTCCTATCATCTAGCTAAAATACCATCGGATAAGAGGGTAAAGCCACTAGTACTACATCACACTGGATAAGAGATCAGAGACAGTCAAATTAAGAAGTTCGGGAACAAACAGAATACCAGGAGAATATAACAAGAATGATAGGACACATTTCGAGCAATGTCAAACAACATATACCTATCGAGTGCTTCAGCCTTCCTTCTCACGTCAGCAGACAAGAGAGCTGGAGTAGCATACTTGGGCAGTGAGTCCTGATGTTGCTTTTTCTCCCTCAACCAAGCCTCAGCTTCAACACATTCATTTAGAACCTACCGAGCAATAAAATTTGAAATTATGGACAACAGAGCAATCAATTTAACCCTGCGTCTACAGGAGAGAGAGAGAGAGAGAGAGAGAGAGAGAGAGAGTGAGAGAGAGAGAGAGAGAGAGAGAGATCATGTCAAACCTTCTGCTTTTCTTCCAAGTCAATGTGATTGAACTTAGGATCGTTTGACAGTGCCGCATCCCTGTAACTATTGATGCAATAAACAAGTTGATCAATCACCGGTCCCCTCTCCGTGTACTCCTTGTAACGCTCCTCGATGGGATCGCCTTGCTGCGGATGTTGAATTGCATGTCAGGTACTAATAACAAAAGTGACTAAAGTAAATCAATGAAATCACCAAAAGCTGACCTTCTTCAGCTCCTCAAGTTTGGCAATATAGACGCCTTTAGTCTCATCCTCACCATCCTCGTACAACCAATCTTCCACCTCCTGGAGTTTAGTAGTAAGGCCTTCCCTCTCTGGATCTGTAACAAACTCTTGATATTTGCCGTGAAGCTGGAAAACACACAAAGAACTGCTGAGTTGAAAATATTCACACTTTCCATGGAATCATTTAATTGTGGGCTGTATTAGTACCTTGTTTCTCATATCATAGACATAGGCTTCCACTGCATTCTTCTTATCTTTGGTTTCTTGCATAACTCGATCTTGCAAAGCCATTTCAAATTCCTTCTCTGTTGCTTTTTGCACATCTGCGGGGCACATTCCTCCATGAATATGCTCAACCACAGGAATAATTGTCTTCTTTACCTTTTTCTTTGGAGCCTTAGCCTGCACCACAAAATTAAACTTTACTTTGGCATAAAGGAGAAATTTCAAGTTCATAGACTTTATTCTTAGGTTATGGACCGATATCTAAGAAACACATCCAAGTTAAAACTATCAAACATATGGCAACAGAAGAGTAGGTATGCCAGTTGCATCATTCCCAACCCCCTAAATATCTTAAGTTAGAGGAGTTTCTCAATGAAAATGGTTTAATCAACTTAGCTAAAACCATAATAATGAACAGAAGATAAGAGATGAACAATAGCCATATGTATCTGCATGCAAATGTGGCTCATTAATGGTGCAAGTCTACTACTCACCTTGGCATCTGTTTCCATTTGGACGGGCTTGTCCCCTGAATCTGGGGCACCGTTCTCAGCCCCAGGAACATCAGTACCACCTTTAGCATCTTGCATGTTCACATCACTTTCAGTCGTCGGAACAGCATCACTTGAAGCTTCATCAGTATCCATCTTATTACCCTCCTTAGCTGGCTCTTTAAAAACCGGAACTTCTACTTCCTCCTCTTCCAAAAGCTGCATTTTTAAAGAATATATTGCAAAATTACTCATCTCCTACTAATTCGTAATCACAATAAGAATTATTTAGACAGTTGCTAGGTCTTACTGTTGCTGTGTCAATGGACACAATTCCATGAAGATTTAGGCGAACTTTCACCTTCACTTTTGCCCGTTCACTCTTCGTGATTTGAAAAGGACCAATCTGTACACAATTTATGTCAAGTATATTGTCTACATGCACAATGATATCCTAAATTCAAGCCAATCAAAGAAGGAAAAGTCTAACTGAGCGGAAATTTTTACCGTATATGAGCTAATTTTTGCTGGTGCCTGTAATTCGCTGACATCAGCATATTGAACATCAACACTAAAGGTTCCTGATCTGTAAAATGTCAAAGCCTTTATGCTAGGTATTGGATTCCCCTTGGGATAAACAATAGTGCTTTGTTGATTATCTGCAACTCCATTCTGAGCATCTGGAGCAGCGCCTTTCCATGACAACGCAATGGGAAATGGGAAACTCTCATTGACCTTAAATCAGAAAAATAAAAAATCATCACAATGCCATAGCACAAGTTTAATGCAATCAATAAAAAGGGAAAGGGAGCTAACAATTAACTTTATTTGCCTATCTTTTCAGTAGGGTGACAAATTAAATCTAAATCCATTAATCAATCCAAACCCACCCATTAGAATATAGACCCAACCCAACCCAACTCATTTATTAGTTGGGTTAGAATAGATCCAAACCCATTTATTAATTGGATCTTAATTGGATTTTACTTGGGTCAACTTAAATGACCCAATAAATCACGAAGGTAACTCAAAAAGAAAAGAAAAGAAAAAAGACTGGAACGATCACAGAAAAGTCCGCACGATACTCCCACTTGCTTTGAGCCTCGGCCATTGCAACACCACTGTTTAACTGCCATCCCTTGATTTTATTCCGCCAATACAATTGTCTCTCTAGCTAGAACAAAGTACCCTATCGAAGCAGTTAAATTTTAGTTTTGATCTGTAAAATTAATCTCCCCCCTGGCGTTATCATCGCCCGATATATATGGCTAGTTTTGGCTTTAACACAAAAATAAGTCAAATAGACTGTCTTTATAGCTTATTTTTGTTTTTAATCAAAAAATTATGAGTTTTGATCATAATTTTTTATTTTTTCGGTTCATTTCGTTGAAACGAATCAATAAATCACAAAAGTTTGATGCAAAACAAATAAATACAAAAAAAAAAAATTGATTAAAGACAAAAAAAAAATTACTTAAACTTCTTTATCTAAAACCGCCCTAAACCCCTTCATTAGTCGATATCCTCCCTCTCTCTCATCCATACATATATATTGAAGTGGATGTGAAAAGCCCCCCCTCTCTCTCTCTAAATTTGAATGAGTCTGTGATGATATTTTTGAAAATGTTTTTATTTAGTTTGCTTGCAGCTATAATTGAAAATATTTTCGCCACAAAACGAGGTTCTTTTAATTGTTTAATACTTCTCCAAAGTTATAATGGTGCAAACACGTACACGAACTTCATATTGTTTGTTTTTCTGTGTTTTGTTTTAATAAGCTTTTAATTACTTAAAAAAAAAGACAATGTTTGGATCTAGAACTTGTTAAGAGTGAATTTTTTTTTTTAATTTGGTCATTTTAGTATATAAGGATAATATGGTAATTTTATTCATTTAGATGTATAGAGGTAATATGGTCATTTCAGTGTACATGAGTATTTTAGTCATTTTAAAAAAGTTAATATATATGTAATTGGATTAATGGACGGGTCGGGTTTAGTTTTAAATAAATAAATGAGTCGGGTTGGATATGCGTAATTTGGCTCATAACTAACGGGTTTTAAATTGGTCATTGACTCATTAAAGACCCAACCCACTTACAACTTACTCAATTAGGCCCAAACCCTCGCTTACCCCTTTTTTCAGTAACAGCAAACTGTACAACAAGAATGGGAAATAATTAAGTACACCTATGAAACAACAAGAAATGCAGCATCCGCATAGTATGAATGAGTTTCTTTTTTTATTAATACTAAGAAGAGATATATATCTCACGCTGCAAATGAACAGAAAAGGAAGTGAATCAAGTAATATCACATTAAAACATGTAAATACCCTGAATCTAAATCCAAAAAATCTTTCATGATTTTCTCATGCCTCCTTACCAAAAAAAGATACAGTTCAAGTAAACTACAGGATGTGGATCAAATTAATCAAGAATGTCCACAACAAGTTTTTTTTTTTTTAATCAAGACAGATAAACGGGCAAACTCAGTACACAAGGCACACCTCAAATAGATGGATCTAGGATTGACCTCACTATCAGATCAACTTAATAACCCATCCGAAACGTTAGTAAAATTGACCTCACTATCAGATCAACTTAATAACCAAGGCACAACTCAAATAGATGGATCTAGGATTGATTGTGGAATTCTATAGAACAATGCAAATTTTAGAACACTAACATGACACCATATTCTTTTCTAGCAAACAAACAGGGATCAAGAGCCAAATGGAACATATGAACAACAAACAGATGGACAATAACAAAAGAAGTAAGCCGATAAAACAGGAAGATGATTCTCTACCTGGAATTCCCGCACTTTAAATGTGGGACTGAGGATTGCGCACTCTAAAGCACAGCCTTTGGCAACACACTCACTCGCATTCGTTGTACACCTAGGCTCCTTCCCAAAGAACTCTGTCAATATCCTGATAATGGCTGGAACGCGAGAGCCTGAACCAACAACCTCAACAGAGTGGATATTCTTAACTGTCAGGCCAGCTTCAGAGAGAGCCTTCTCCAGTGGCTTCCTCACACGTTCCAAAATGGGAATGCTAATTTTTTCAAAGTCTTCCCTCTTGATGAAACCCCTGACATCCTTCTCTTCCATTAAGCACTCCATATTCAATGGCGCCTCTAGGTTTGCACTAAGTACTCTCTTAAGCTTTTCACAAGCAGTGCGAAGCCGAAGACAGGCCCTAGCGTTCTGGTAAACGTCAATCTTATACTTTTCCTTGAAATTTGCGGCAAAATATTGGAATAAAGCTTCATCAAAATCTCTTCCACCCAAAGAACGGTCGAATGAATGGGCCAATATCTTCAACTGGCCTTTCTTGAATCCAGCAATGCAAACTTGCATACTTGCATGGCCAATGTCAACAAATGCGACATTCAGTTGGTTATTCTCTTGCAAATCTGTCCTGTAAATCCCATATGCCAATGCAGTAGCAGTGGTTTCATGAAGTAATCGGAGAGGGTGCAAACCAGCAATAGTAGCTGCGTCCAAGACAGCTCTTCTTTGAAGGTCAGTGAAATAAACAGGAATCCCAATACAACAATCAACAACTGCAGCATTTAAATTTTTCTCTGCTATGCTCTTCATATCAGAGAGCACCATTGCCAATAATTGGGTTGGTGTAAACGTCCTTGACTCTCCCAAATACCACACATGAATCAATGGGAATCCATCAGGACCTTCGGTAACAGGAAAAGGCAGTGCTTTTAGATCTCGTTGCAGCTCGGGATCTGAGAACTGACGGCCAATCAGACGCTTTATTTGAGAAATAGTATTCTTTGGATTCTTCATACTTGATGCAGCCCCAGCTGTCCCAAGGAAGCGCTGCGTCTCACCAAAGCATACGATGGCGGGAGTCGCGCCCTTGGATTCATCATTGAGTACAACATCGATTCTTATTTGCCTTGCAACGGCGACCACGCAGCTCTCATTCCCAAGGTCAAAACCAACCACACTCATAATGGTACAAAAGTTTTTCTTGGCCGCACACAAACACTAGGTTCTCAGCAGAAGATATAGGCCTGAAAATAAATCAAAATTAACCCTTGAAATTCACAGACAATTCAGCATCATACCAAAACTCTCATGATTCAAGCCATAAAAATCCCAAAATATTCACAATGTTTGGTAGCTTTCCGATGCATTTGCTTGTATATCCGACATGACTGTTGCTTTAGAATTCCTCCTTTATCCATTTAATTCCTTCCTTTCTAGTATTCGTGTATCATATGCCATCTAACTAGTATACGGCAACAGTTATATTTACGAACAAAGAAAAGTATTAGCAAGCAAGGGATTGAATTAATTAGGCCTAGCCGTGATGAGATGAGTCAGATATAGAACTTAACCAACCAAGATTACACCCAATGTAATGTGAACAAAATGGGGTTTGAAAAGGGCGAATAGTGACATGGAGGAGATACTCCATAAATTTTTGGTACTCCAAATATGGAGGATGAAAATCGATGCTCCAAAATGGAGGAAAATATGGAGGATGGATTGGGGTGCATAATTCCTCCAAAATGGAGAAATGGAGGGAGATTTGGAGTTATGGAGTATGGGTTGGAGATGCATAGATTTAAAATATATGAAAAGATTATTCATAAATATAACTCTGGTGCTTTCAAAAGTAACCAGAAAAGAAAAAAAAAAAAAAAAAAAAGTGAACGACAGAAAGATAGTGCCCATTTCCTCTTTGCATCACCCCAGAATATCTCCGTCACACCTGGGATGAAACATTAAAACATCAAATCCTTTCTTGATGGATTTCACTAAAAACAATCCCTGTCTCCCCCCCATCAACAAAGCATGGGATGAAGTGGAAGTGTTGAACCAACTTAATTAACTCTCAAAATAGGCAATTTCAATAACGGAAATTATTGTCTGAAGTTTGGAAATGGATTTTGGGAACCAGTACTAAACCCACTTTTCGATTTTTACTCTCAACAAAATGATTTTTAAGGAACCCATTTCAGAGACCATTCGAATAATCATGAGGTAAAAGTGTACACCGGGAAAGACGCTTGAGTTGAGTGAAGCTAACAGTGTCGTTACCTGTTACCTTCGGTCGTCGAGGATCAACGAAAGGTAAAGAATTTAATGGTTTCGTAGAAGAACACAGAATGGAAATGTAACCGGAAGAAACAGAGAAGAAGAAAATGAAAGTTAGAGAGAGAAAAAGAGAGTGTTCGTGATTCAATTCACTTCTTGGATGATTACCACTATTAACTGAACTAATTGCTAACGTGGAAGATTCTCTTTCCACTTTGCATTATTGAGCTGGAAGGAGCTGAAGAACCAGGGATCTTGATGAACAAGTAGAAAAACAAAAGGTAGAGATGATGTGCTACTTTTCTTTAGAGCTAAGGAAAGGAAATGAAAGGAAAAGGGAAAAAAAATGGGCGGAAAATAGGATAAAATGAGAGAAAAAATTTACTATTCATTAAACTTTAAATCTTTATTTTCTTCTCTTTTTTTCTTACACCCAAGCAATAGAAAGAAAGAAAATTTAATTTTTCTTTCTTTTCTTTAAGTTCCAAACATAGCCTTAATTTACGAAAGAAAAGTAGGTAAGTTTTTGGTGTAAATCAGGATGTGCTACTTTTCTTCAAGACTCTATTCGGTTTGGATTTTGAGAAATATTTTTTAGAGTAACAAGTGGAAAGCGATACAATAACAATAATAACAAAACCCATGATTGGGGGCATGAGTATTAATGATCGGAGACAGATCTAACTTTTAGCAATATGCACGAAGTAAAGAGAAATAAATAGAAAAAATTTATTGAGTACCGCGAGCAGAAATTTTGAAACAAGCCATAAATGTGTCGGAGCAGGCAAGTCTTTGGTTTCAAGTCTCATTGTGAATTGTTAGGCGAGAAAACAATTCAGGGATAAAATGAATCACGGTCCTAGATTCAAGTCATACTCAATTTCAGTGATTCAATCTATCTATCTATCTTCTTTGTGGAGACTTGAGACTTCTTTTGGGGTGTAGAGAATTCTGTATTGATGAGATAGAATGAGAAGATAATCTCGTAGCAGTAATAAGAGAGTAATCGCTATTACTCCATATGATGTAATCTTTGCCTTCGGGTATTGAATTGCTTGACAATTTTTTTTTAAACAAGCTAGGGAGGTTAATGGAATGAGATTACTTTTTGATGTACTCATACCTTTTTTTACCTATGAAATGAATGGTATTTCCATACTCTTTTGATAAATGTAAACAATTAATTGGACACTTAAAAAAAAAACTTCATAGTTTCTGATCAAATTTTAATGATCCGAGCCGCTCAATGTGATCAAAACGTGATATTAAGGGAACCCTCGAGAAATCAGCCAAAAAAAAAAATAACCGAGAAGGGCTTAATCTAAGTAGTTTTTAGCTTAGATTTGATGAATGGTTTAATTAAAAACTACTCAAAACAAGCACTTTCCGGTCATATTTTTTCCCAATTTCTTGCGGGTACCCTTAAAATCACATTCTACACATATTGAATGATTCAGATCATAAAAATTTGATCAGAAACTATAAGATTGAGATTGAGACTTGAGGTATTTTTTTAGGTGTTCAATTGATTGTCCGTGGAACCGCTCCAATATATACACACATGTAATTGAATTACATTGAACGGTATATAAAGTCCATAATTATTCCAAGCTCAATCTGTATAAAAAGAAATCCTTACAAGCAAAGCAAAGTGGACAGGACAGCGGCCCAGTTCTACCCAATAGTAAGTCCGCCCTTGATTCGATGGATATTCTATATAAGGCAATACGTTGAAAGGATAGAAATATTGCACATTTGTTGGAGCCAATAGTACACCGTGATAGTGGACAAGCACAATTGAATCATGGTAGGCATGTAACATTCATACATATCAAATCTTTTTTCGGTTATCAGAACTCGTTGGAACTAAAATCGGGACAAATGTAGTGAGATTATGTAGTCTTAAATACTAGAGATACTAGTACATCAAATACGAGAAAATGCGGGATGATGAGAATGCAATATAAGATCGTCATTCATTTCAATTTTAATGAAGTGCACGCAGGTCGTATGCTCCGACTTCTATGCTCCGACTTCTAATTTTTATAGAAGAGAGTAATGAGATTATTTCTCAAAGTGAAAAACAGTTAATTTTGTTATGTAAATGGGAAGTTATCATACATTTCACCTTCTTTTTTTTTTTAAATCATTACATTCACATTTGGCAGCTTACATTACACAATTCCATTGTATCTACATTTGTTCAGCAAACCCCACATTGCACAATCTCTTTCAGTTACTTTCCCCGGTCGCCGACAGACGGTCCACGCCACGATTTCACCAAAACTCCGCCGGACTTTTCCCGTGATGATGAGGTCGACGAAAGCACTCAATATATACTTGTACGACTTCTTCTCATTCAAATCCAAGTAGCAAAACAAAAGCACCTCCAGGAACTCCCAATCCACCCTGCCCCGATCATTCAGTCCCGCTTCGATCATCTCCTCCATTGAGTTCTTGAAACCGTTGTACCGACTCAGAGAGTATTTCAAAATCGTGATGAAATCATCGGCGCCCATTTTACTGATGGCGGTGGTGGCAGAGCTTGAGCCTTTGTCGTCCGACGCGATTGTGCTCGATTTCGTGATTAGAGAACCCGATGACTTGAAGCTCGGACTTGGAAAGATCCGATAACGGATCGGTAAACCGGGACAATTATATTAAATTCTACATTCTAATAGAATCGTCCTGGTTTTTCCTTCATCATCATCTAAAAAAGAGATGTCAATTAATCAAAAGTCCAATTTTGTTCGAGTAACGTATATATGTTTGTTGGGGTTTTAGCTCTTTTTTTTCCCTTCTCAGTTCGAATCTTGTTTTGCTATAGTTATTCCTGAAATTTTGAGTGGAAAGGCTTTTATATTTCGGTTCATCTCAACACGAGAAATTGGATAAGCAATTGTTTTGGTTAAAAGCTAGCACGTTTTTACTAAAGGAGAAAATAAGTTGAAAAAATTCAACTTGTCAAATTTATTTTTGGTTTTCCTAATTCTTCCATTTTAGGCAAGTCGGAATAATAAAGTCTTTTGGTTAATGATATAAAAAAAATTCAATAACACCAAAAATTAGAATACAAAAATTTAAGTTATTTTTGCACTTCCTTTTTATTTATGTGCACTCATTGTTATCTTAGTTTGTGCAAAATTTTAATTTGTTCACTATTCAATGCACAGGAAGGCAATGGTAGAAAACTCGCTTGAACAAATATATACATAAAATACAAGTTTAGATGATAAAAATGTGAAAATTAATTCCAAAAATTACGTTATGTCAAATTATTTGATGATACATTGTAGAGAACTCCACTTGAATTCCTACCATTATACAATAACATTTCATTATTAGCGAAAAGCTCACGATTGAGAAGAACATCCTTACGCGGGCTTGATGGGCCGCGATCACTTTCTTGAATTTTTTTTCCTTCTTGTCATCTTCATTGTCATCCTGCAAGTACAACAACTTGAAATTCTCGAATAGAAACTAGGCGATATCTGCTAGTATTACTTGATCGTATTTAGGGATGCTTGCAAGCTCTTAGAATTTTCCTCTTAGAAAGGATGATAAAATTTATGCGAGTAGGATTTTCGTTTTTCTGATCTTGGAAATATGTAGTCCTGAAGAGACTTCTCAAGGGCAACATAAGGATACTCCATTCATTCATTACTTAAAGTTCATTACAAGGAAGATGGAAATAGCTAAGAAGGCGAACTACCAAAACACTCAAAAATACATAATTCTGATTCGAGATGAACATCCGAATCAAAATCTCGATCAAACGCAGAGCACTGCGCGTGACTTCCAGGAACATGTGACATTTCTCCTACGCCTTGCACTATGTAGAATCCATTCCACACGAAGCCTACTGCTGCTGCTAGCATCCATATAACACAGCTACCCAAAATAAAACAAGGGAGATGAGCATAAAACAAAAAGGTGAACCGCCCAAGTACAACGCACTCCCTCACCCTCTCAAACCCTGCCCCGCGTGACTAGACATGTCAAACCCCCCCGAACTGGCACTCTCAAGCTCGGACACGTGCTGCGCAAGTCCTTCCTTCTTGTCTTTCAATCGCCTCACCACCTCCTCCATCTCTTCTATTTCCTTGCCCACCTTCTCCAACTGGTCCTGTGCAACCGGGAGCTCAAGTAGCGCAGCCATCTGGTCCAACCTTTTACGAAGCCAATCAACTTCCAATCGAAAATGCGTCAATGCCTGCAAACCATCGCGAGCAGAATCAAAATCTCCAGGTGTAGCCTGAGGCAAACTCATATTCTCCAACCCCTCCACGAAAGATACCAGGGAGTCCAAGGCAAGCTTCCTAATAATCGAGCTCGCACCGACAAGACGAACGAAAGTACTTGGCCACAGTTCAAAGATGTTTGACAGTATGGCTTTATGCTCCTCTCGAACCTCAGCAAACAAAGTTTGTGGAGATAACCTTATCTCCTCTTGCGCCCCTAGTCTCATGCCGGCGGACCCATCTGGGTAATGCGAAACCAAATAATCACCCTCTCTCCAATTGCAAGGTAGAACCCTGCGAGGAACCTCCAATTGTGAGGTAGAAGGCTCCACAATCGGAGCATGAGATTCGGCAACCCGTTCAACAGTCCCAGAGTCGACTCCATCCTGGCCCTCTAGAAAGTCATCATTCTCTATGTACTTCTTGTAACGCCCCTCAATGGCATCACCTTGCTGCAGATGTTGAATTCCATGTTAGTTATTAAACTGAAAATTAAGAAAAGTGCCCGAAGTAAATCAATGAGAGCAAAAGGCTAACCTTTTTCAGCTCCTCAAGTTTGGCAACATAGACGCCTTTAGTCTTGTTCTCACCATCCTCGTACAACCAATCTTCCACCTCCTGGAGTTTAGCAGTAAGGCCTTCCCTCTCTGGATCTGTAACAAACTCTTGATATTTGCCACGAAGCTGTAAAACACAGGAAGAACTGCTGAGCTGAAAATATTCACACTTGCAACGGAATAATTTAATTATGGGCCGTAATAGTACCTTGTTTCTTATATCATAGACATAGGCCTCTACGGCATTCTTCTTATCTTTGGTTTCTTCCATAACTCGATCTTGCACAGCCATTTCAAACTCCTCCTCCGTCGCTTTTTGCACATCTGCAGGGCACATTCCTCCATAAATAAGCTTAACCACAGGAATATTCGTCTTCTTTGTCTTATTAGCCTCTTTTGCTCCTGGAACTTCAACTTTCTCCTCTTCAAGAGTCTGCAGTAGTTACCCAAAAAAAAAATACATTGCAATATCAACATTGCCCTAATCATTCACAGTCAATAAGAAAGACAGTCACTAGGACTTACTGTTGCCGAGACAGTCGACACAATGCCATGCAGATTTAGGCGAACTATCACCTTCACTTTTACCCGTTTACTCTGTGCGGATTCAAAAGGACCAATCTGTTCACAAATTTGTTTCAGTCATGTCAAGTATATGGTCTAAATGCACAATAATATCCTAAATTTAAGCCAATCAAAGAAGGAAAAGTCCAACTGAGCACAATTGATGCATAAATTACCGTATATGAGCTAATCTTTGGTGGTGCCTGTAATTCCCTGTCATCAGCATATTGAACATCAAGAGTAAAGGTTCCTGATACGTAAAATGTGAAAGCCTTTATGCAAGGTATTGGATTCCCCTTTGGGAAAACAATAGTGCTTTTCTGAGCATCAGGAGCAGGGCCTTTCCGTGAGAAAGCAATGGGGAATGGGAAACTCTCATTGACCTTAAATCAGAAAAAAAAATTCATCGCAATGCCATAGCACAAGCTAATGCAATCAATAAAAAGGGAAAGGGAGCTAACAATTAACTTTATTTGCCTATCTTTTCAGTAACAGCAAACGGTACAACGAGAATGGGAAATAATTAAGTATGGGAAATAATTAAGTACACCTATGAAACAACGAGATATGCAGCATCCGCATAGTATGAATGAGTTTCTTTTTTTAATACTAAGACAAGATATATATCAAATGAACAGAAAAGGAAGTGAATCAAGTAATATCACATTAAAACATGTAAATACCCGGAATCTAAATCCAAAAATCTTTCATGATTTTCTCATGCCTCCTTACCACAAAAAAGATACAGGTCAAGTAAACTACAGGATGTGGATTAAATTAATCAAGAATGTCCACGACAAGTATTTTTTTATTAAGACAGATGAAGGGGCAAACCCAGTGCATAAGGCTCCCGCCATTGCAGGGTCTGGAGAAGGGATGATGTATGCAACCTTACCCCTGTAAGTAGAGAGGTTGTTTCCGTGACACGAACCTGTGACCTCCAAGCCACAATGGAGCAACTTTACTGTTGCGCCTGGCCCGCCCTTCTTTTTTATCAAGACAGAGATGCTATTATAAAAACCCATCCGAAACGTTTGCAAAATTTACCTCTCTATCAAATCAACTTTATAACCAAGGCACACCTCAAATAGATGGATCTGGGATTGATTGTGGAATTCTATAGAACAATGCAACACTAACATAACACCATATTCTTTTCTAGCAAACAAACAGGGATCAAGAGCCAAACGGAACATGTAAACAATAAACAGATGGACAGTAACAAAAGAAGTAAGCCGATAAAACAGGAAGACGATTCTCTACCTGGAATTCCCGCACTATAAATGTGGGGTTGAGGATTGCACACTCCAAAGCACAGCCTTTGGCAACACACTCACTCGCATTCGTTGTACACCTAGGCTCCTTCCCAAAGAACTCTGTCAATATCCTGATAATGGCTGGAACGCGAGAGCCTGAACCAACAACCTCAACAGAGTGGATATTCTTAACTGTCAGGCCAGCTTCAGAGAGAGCCTTCTCCAGTGGCTTCCTCACACGTTCCAAAATGGGAATGCTAATTTTTTCAAAGTCTTCCCTCTTGATGAAACCCCTGACATCCTTCTCTTCCATTAAGCACTCTATATTCAATGGCGCCTCTAGGTTTGCACTAAGTACTCTCTTAAGCTCTTCACAAGCAGTGCGAAGCCGAAGACAGGCCCTAGCGTTCTGGTAAACGTCAATCTTATACTTTTCCTTGAAATTTGCGGCAAAATATTGGAATAAAGCTTCATCAAAATCTCTTCCACCCAAAGAACGGTCGAATGAATGGGCCAATATCTTCAACTGGCCTTCCTTGAATCCAGCAATGCAAACTTGCATACTTGCATGGCCAATGTCAACAAATGCGACATTCAGTTGGTTATTCTCTTGCAAATCTGTCCTGTAAATCCCATATGCCAATGCAGTAGCAGTGGTTTCATGAAGTAATCGGAGAGGGTGCAAACCAGCAATAGTAGCTGCGTCCAAGACAGCTCTTCTTTGAAGGTCAGTGAAATAAACAGGAATCCCAATACAACAATCAACAACTGCAGCATTTAAATTTTTCTCTGCCATGCTCTTCATATCAGAGAGCACCATTGCCAATAATTGGGTTGGTGTAAACGTCCTTGTCTCTCCCAAATACCACGCATGAATCAACGGGAATCCATCAGGGCCTTCGGTAACAGTAAAAGGCAGTGCTTTTAGATCTCGTTGCAGCTCGGGATCTGAGAACTGGCGGCCAATCAGACGCTTTATTTGAGAAATAGTATTCTTTGGATTCATCATACTTGATGCAGCCCCAGCTGTCCCAAGGAAGCGCTGCGTCTCACCAAAGCATACGATGGCGGGAGTCTCACCCTTGGATTCATCATTGAGTACAACATCGATTCCTCTTTCTCTTGCAACGGCAACCACGCAGCTCTCATTCCCAAGGTCAAAACCAACCGCACTCATTTTGGTACAAAAGTTTTTCTTGGCCGCACACAAACACTAGGTTCTCATCAGAATATATCGGCCTGAAAATAAATCAAAATTAACCATTGAAATTCACTACCAATTCTGCATTATACCAAAACTCTCATGATTCAACCCATAAAAATCCCCAAATATTCACAATGTGTGGTAGCTTTCCGATGCATTTGCTTGTATATCCGACATGACTGTTGCTTTAGAATTCCTCCTTTATCCATTCCTTTAATTCCTTCATTTCTAGTATTTGTGTATCATATGGCATCTAACTAGTTTACGGCAACAGTTATATATGCGAACAAAGAAAAGTATTAGCAAGCAAGGGATTGAATTAATTAGGCCTAGCCCTGATGAGATGAGTCAGATATAGAACTTAACCAACCAAGATTCAACCCAAAGTTTAATAAATGCTAGGAACTTATGACTCACGTGACAAGTACATCAGCACACATTCCTAAAACCTACTAGTGTAGTTTGCCAAAGCAAGTACTTACCCAAGTATTTTGAGAAATAATCATTTTTTAGCGCAAAAATGACATTTTCACGCTTAAAAAGTGGTTATTTCTCCAAATACTAGGGTGAAAGAGCCAAAATTTTACTTTTTCGATTCCTCTCGTCGAGACGAATCAATAACCCACAAAAGTTTGACGCAAAACTAACAAATACAAAAAAAATTCAAATAAGGACAACTTTCAGATTTAAGTGAAGTTTAAGATAAGTCCAAAAGACCGCAGCCTAATATTCTTTCTTTTTGCTTTTCCTTGCTAATAATTTTTGAAGTCTAGAAACTCAAAATGAAACTATCACTAGCGCTAGAAACAAATCTTCTACAACCAATGAGGCTCTCAGTGACCGGTATCGACCGAATCTCAATGGTGAAACAATGATTATTACCATTCCTACAGTGTAGATGGAAAGGGTTGTGGACGGGGGCAAAGGCACCCCCAAACTACAGTATTGCCATTTTTCTCATGCAGTGTATTCATAATAAAGCCAAATATTTTAGCTCCTTCATAATCTTGAAAATTTCATTTCAGCCCGCTACTGAATTTCAGACTCTAAATAACTGTGAAGAGAAGACCCACATCGCTTGGGTACCAAAGTAATATGCAGAATATAAGCGTGAGGGCACCATCACTTCAATAGCTAGCTTTTGGGGTTGACTCTAAATAACTGTGCATTCCCCACCCCAATATCCTCTAAATCTTCATTTTGGAGGACTAAAATGCTATTTTATAATCAGATAGTAGATTTAGAGAATTTTATTATTCATAACAACTCCAACCCCAATACTCTATTTCTTCCTCTATATTTTAAAAAACTCATCCAAAATCTCATACTTCGTCACTTATCCTTCCAAAATTCAAGTTCTAATATTTCTAACTTTATAAAAAAAAAAAAAAACTCAATATTGGTCTTGTTTTAAAGATATTGCAAAAATCATTTGATTGGTACCAATTCTACAAAAATAAAAAATAAAATGTACCAAAACCAATATGATGAACAAAATGAATTTTAAGGAACCCATTTCAGAGACCATTCGAAGAATCACGAGGTAAAATTGTACACCGGGAAAGACGCTTGAGTTGAGTGAAGCTAACAGTGTCGTTACCTGTTACCTTCGGTCGGCGAGGATCAACGAAAAGTAAAGAATTTAATGGTTTGGTTTCGTAGAAGAACACAGAATGGAAATGAAACCAGAAGTAACAGAGAAGAAGAAAAGGAAAGTTAGAGGGAGAAAGAGAGTGATCGTGATTCACTTCTTGGATGATTACCACTTTTAACTGAACTAATTGCTAACGTGGAAGATTCTCTTTCCACTTTGCATTATTGAGCTAGAAGGAGCTGAAGAACCAGGGATCTTGATGAACCAGTAGAAAAACAAAAGGGAGAGATGATGTGCTAATTTTCTTTAGAGCTAAGGAAAGGAAAAGGAGGAAAAAAAAAAAAAAAAAGGCGGAAAATGGGAGAAAAAATTTACTTTTCACTAGACTTTAAAATTTCATTTTCTTCTTTCTTTCTATTACAACCAAATAATAGAAGGGATTTTTTTTTATTTTTCTTTCTTTTCTTTAAGTTCCGAACAAAGCTCTTAATTTACAAAAGAAGAGTAGGTCTATTTTTGGCATAAATCATGATGTGCTACTTTTCTTCGATTCAAGACCTTGTCGGTTTGGATTTTGAGAGAAATTTTTTTGAATAATGAGGGGAAAGAGATACAATAACAATAATAACAAAATCCATGTAGCCCCCAATCATTGGCTGTATGAGCGGAAAAGAATTGGAAACAGACCTAACCTTTGGCAATATGCACAAAATGAAGAGAGATAAATAGAGAAAATTTATTAAGTGCTATGAGTAGAGGTGTCAATTTCAACCTATATTTTTTAACCCGCTCAAATCCGCCAACTTATAACCCAATCCGTCCATATTTTATAATGAGTTTATATGGATTCAACCCATATAAATCCACATTTACATGAATTTAAATGGGTTAAAAATGGATTCAATATGAGTTAGAATCAAAAGAGTCATCCCTGCAAAACAGTGAACTACAGGTAATTGATCTACTTAATCTCTCGCTCATCCTCTCGCTCCAGCTGTACGTCTCATGTACAAAACAAGAATGAACTATTTTTGCTAGAAAAAAGATCCAGTGAGATAAGTACATCCACACAAATACTCTCTCTCTCTCTCTCTCCATTTCAAAGACCTTGCCTTGTTCTTTTTAGAACTTAAAAAGAATTTTTCAAAAAATTCCCTTAGATTTCTCTTACTTTCAATATTTCTCTCTCTATCTCTCTCCACTCATTATCCTTACTATTTTTCACAAAAATTATCATGATGTAATATTTCGTCATTGAATTGCTTGACTGTTTTTTTTAAAACAAGGAAGGTTAATGGAATGAGATTACTTTTTGATGTACTCATACCTTTTTTTACCTATGATATGAAATGAATGGTATTTTCATACTCATTTCATAAATGTGAACAAATTCGTTCTCCTTTTATCGAGTGGACAATTACCACCGTCATTGTATCTGGATAAGTTATTCTAATGATCCCTGATCGAGTTCTATAAATGCTATAACAATTTGGTTTCCAATCTCCTATTTTTTTTAGTCGTACAAGTATATATTGAGCTTTTTATACAGATTGAGCTTGGTATAATTATGGACTTTATATACCGTTCAATGTAATTCAAATACACACATAGCAAAACAAAAGCTCCTCCAGGAACTCCCAATCCACCCTCCCCCGATCATTCAGTTGCGCTTCGATCATCTCCTCCATTGAGTTCTTGAAATCGTTGTACGGACTCAAAGAGTATTTCAAAATCGTGATGAAATCATCGGCGCCCATTTTACTGATGGCGGTGGTGGCGGAGCTTGAGCCTTTGTCATCCGATGCGATTGTGCTCGATTTCGTGATTAGAGAACCCGATGACTTGGAGCTTGGACTTGGAAAGATCCGATGACGGATCGGTAAACCGGGACAATTATATTAAATTCTACATTCTAATAGAATCGTCCTGGTTTTTCCTTCATCATCGTCTAAAAAAGAGATGTCAATTAATCAAAAGTCCAACTTTGTTCCAGTAACGTATATATGTTTGTTGGGGTTTTTGCTCTTTTTTTTTTTTTCCCTTCTCGTTCAAATCTTGTTTTGCTAGCTATAGTTATTCCTGAAATTTTGAGCGGAAAAGCTTTTATATTTTGGTTCATCTCAACGCGAGGAATTGGATAAGCAATTATTTTGGTTAAAAGTTAGTACGTTTTTACTAAAGGAGAAAATAAGTTGAAAAAATTCAACTTGTCAAATTTATTTTTGGTTTTCCTAATTCTTCCATTCTAGGCAAGTCGGAATATTAAAGTCTTTTGGTTAATGATATAAAAAAAATTCAATAACACTACAAAAATTTAAGTTTTTTTTGCACTTCCTTTTTATTTATGTGCACTCATTGTTACCTTAGTTTATGCAAATTTTTAATTTGTTCACTATTCAATGCACAGGAAGGCAATGGTAGAAAACTCCCTTGAACAAATATATACATAAAATACAAGTTTAGACGATAAAAGTGTGAAAATTAATTCCAAAAATTACGTTATGTCAAATTATTTGATGATAGATTGCAGAGAACTCCACTTGAATTCCTACCATTAAACAATATCATTTCGTTATTAGCAAAAAGTTCACGATTGAGAAGAACGTCCTTACGCGGACTTGATAGGCCGCGATCATTTTCTTGAATTTTTTTCCTTCTTGTCATCTTCATCGTCGTCCTCCAAGTACAACAACTTGAAATTCTCGAATAGAAACTTGTTGATATCTGCTAGTGTTACTGCCTCATCACCAACAACAATTGATCGTGTTTAGGGATGCTTGCAAGCTCTTAGAATTTTCCTCTTAGAAGAGGATGACAGAATTTATGCGAGTAGGTTTTTCGTTTTTCTGATCTTGGAAATATATAGTCCTGTAGAGACTTTTCAAGGGCAACATAAGGATACTTCACGCATTCATTACTTAAAGTTCATTACAAGGAAGATGGAAATAGCTGAGAAGGCGAACTACCAAAACATACATAATTCTGATTCGAGATGAACATCCGAATCAAAATCTCGATCAAACGCAGAGCACTGCGCGTGATTTCCAGGAACATGTGACATTTCTCCTACGCCTTTCACTATTAGAATCCATTACACATGAAGCCTACTACTACTGCTACTGCTGCTAGCATCCATATAACACAGCTACCCAAAATAAAACAAGGGAGATGAGCATAAACCAAAAAGGTGAACCGCCCAAGTACAACGCACTCCCTCACCCTCTCAAACCCTGCCCCACGTGACTAGACATGTCAAACCCCCCCGAACTGGCACTCTCAAGCTCGGATACGCGCTGCATAAGTCCTTCCTTCTTGTCTTTCAATCGCCTCACCACCTCCTCCATCTCTTCTATTTCCTTGCCCACCTTCTCCAACTCGTCCCGTGCAACCGGGAGCTCAAGTAGCAAAGCCATCTGGTCCAACCTCTTACGAAGCCAATCAACTTCCAATCGAAAATGCGTCAATGCCTCCAAACCAGGGCGAGCAGAATCAAAATCACCAGGTGTAGCCCGAGGCAAACTCATATTCTCCAACACCTCCACGAAAGATACCAGGGAGTCCAAGGCAAGCTTCTTAGAAATCGAGCTCGCACCAACAAGACGTACAAAAGTACTTGGCCACAGTTCAAAGATGTTTGACAGTATGGCTTTATGCTCCTCTCGAACCTCAGCAAACAAAGTTCTAGGAGTTAACCTTATCTCCTCTTGTGCCCCTAATCTCATGCTGGCAGACCCATCCGGGTAAAGCGAAACCAAATAATCACCCTCTGTCCAATCTCGAGGTAGACCCCTGTGAGGAACCCCCAATTGCGAGGTAGAAGGCTCCACAGTCGGAGCATGAGATTCGGCAACCCGTTCAACAGTCCCAGAGTCGACTCCATCCTGGCCCTCTAGAAAGTTATCATTCTCTATGTACTTCTTGTAACGCCCCTCAATGGGATCACCTTGCTACAGATGTTGAATTCCATGTTAGTTATTAAAATGAAAATTAAGAAAAGTGCCTGAAGTAAATCAATGAGAGCAAAAGGCTAACCTTTTTCAACTCCTCAAGTTTGGCAACATAGACGCCTTTAGTCTTGTTCGCACCATCCTCGTACAACCAATCTTCCACCTCCTGGAGTTTAGCGGTAAGGCCTTCCCTCTCTGGATCTGTAACAAACTCTTGATATTTGCCACGAAGCTGTAAAACACAGGAAGAACTGCTGAGCTGAAAATATTCACACTTGCAACGGAATAATTTAATTATGGGCCATAATAGTACCTTGTTTCTCATATCATAGACATAGGCCTCTACGGCATTCTTCTTATCTTTGGTTTCTTCCATAACTCGATCTTGCACAGCCATTTCAAACTCCTCCTCCGTCGCTTTTTGCACATCTGCAAGGCACATTCCTCCATAAATACGCTCGACCACATGAATATTCGTCTTCTTTGTCTTATTAGCCTCTTTTGCTACTGGAACTTCAACTTTCTCCTTTTCAAAAGTCTGTAGTAGTTACCAAAAAAAAATACATTGCAATATCAACATTGCCCTAATCATTCACGGTCAATAAGAAAGACAGTCACTAGGACGTACTGTTGCCGAGTCAATTGACACAATGCCATGCAGATTTAGGCAAACTTTCACCATCACGTTTACCCATTCACTTTGTGTGGATTGAAAAGGACCAATCTGTCCACAAATTTGTGTCAGTTATGTCAAGTATATAGTCTAATGCACAATAATATCCTAAATTTAAGCCAATCAAAGAAGGGAAAGTCCAACCGAGCACAATTGTTGCATAAATTACCGTATATGAGCTAATCTTTGCTGGTGCCTGTAATTCGCTGTTATCAGCATATTGAACATCAAGAGTAAAGGTTCCTGATCTGTAAAATGCCAAAGCCTTTATGCTAGGTATCGGATTCCCCTTTGGGAAAACAATAGTGCTTTGCTGAGCATCAGGAGCAGCGCCTTTCCATGACAAAGCAATGGGGAATGGGAAACTCTCATTGACCTTAAATCAGGAAAAAAAATTCATCACAATGCCATAGCACAAGTTTAATGCAATCAATAAAAAGGGAAAGGGAGCTAACAATTAACTTCATTTGCCTATCTTTTCAGTAAGAGCAAACGGTACAACAAGAATGGAAAATAATTAAGTACACCTATGAAACAACAAGATATGCAGCATCCGCATAGTATGTGTGTGGCCCGTGATCCTCGTTCCGCTTCCTTCCTCCGCTGGTCCAGTGGTGGCCTAGCCTTCTCCGCCTAGCCTGCACAATGAACGCACGACTAAGACCAGGCCCGGGGTTGCCCGGCAAGGCCCTCCGGCGTGAGGATGAGTATGCGCCGAGAGAGAGGGAAGAGACTAGGGTTTTAAGTGAGTATGCGCGTTTATGAGTGCGTACCTCTTCAGAGGCGTTATCCTTTGGTATTTATAGAATCTCCCTGACTTGCTCTCCAAGCACGGGCACGTGCCTTGCGCGGGCCAAGCGGTGTCACCGTGACGTCACCGAACAGATCTGGTAACCGCTTTTGGGGGTGAGCTGGCATGATCCATGTGCGCTCATGATTATCCCATGGCGTAACCGTCTCCGCACGTGGGTGGGCGTGTGGTCGCGCAGGTGGCCGAGCACAGCAAACCATGGTGCAAACCGAGCCTGTAGGGCGGCCGAGCCCGGATGGAATCGGGCTAGGTGAGTGTCGCCAGTGGAGCCACCCGCGAATGGTGGCCGAGCACAGGCGTAGATCTTTCCCGTCGCCGGACGCGAGATAAAGGCGAAGCCGACGACCGGAACGCCTCGGCTCAGGCCGAGCACAGGTGGAGCGGGTCATCTGCCCTTACGGTAGCCGAAGGTGGCAAAGGAGTGGAGGTGGTCGGTTGTGGAATCACAGTTGAGCTCGGACTGCTACAATAGCCCCTCAATTTCCGTCGTCGCCGAGCGCACGGCTGATATTGATGTTAAGCTTTGGCCGAGCGTCCCTCACGCCGAACATGTATGTGATTGCTTGGATGAATTTGGTCAAGTATTCTGAATGCCGAACGTGAACCGTAGCTGTTGAACAAAACTTTGCCGAACATCTTCAACGCCGGACATGCAATACAGTCGATTGGTTGGATTCTGCCGAGCCCCAGTGCTTTTCAACAAACCGTCACAGAAGTCCAATGGAGGTACGCCAGGTGTTCCTCTGGCTGCGTACGGCTGTCAGGGCGATGGCTGCCACCGCCACGTGTCGAGCTCTTATTGGCCACCTGTTTGGCGGTGTAATGATTTGGGCGGGAGATTCAACCCCAAACCCTAGTCCTATTTAAAGGGCGACGAGGGGAGAGAGAGAAGTTACAAACTCTCTCTCTCTCTCTAGAACTCCATAACCAGAGCTCTGCTTCACGCCCGTTCGTCTTCTGCTCTTGATCTTCAGTGGATTCAGCCTCAAATCTCGTCAGGATTTCCAGGTAAACGCTCGAAGCTTGCTTCTCTTTGCCTTTTTGCAACTCTCACGTCTTTTTCGTCGTTTTTCCTGGGTTTTAGGGGGTTTCCTGTTCCGAGTGAACAGTACGAAGATGGAGATGGACGACTGTTCATCTTCATCTTCAACCTGTTCTTCCGAGCCCCAGCAAAGATGCTGGTTGGCTTGGAAGGCGTTGGGATGTGCCGAGCCTGTCACCAGCCGAACACGACTCTACAGTAGGTAGGGTTTGGCAGACGCCGAACCCGGTAGTTAGAGTCTTAGACTTATCCCGAGCTTGAGTCTCTGTAAGATGAAGATAGGGTGGGCCAGTAGCATAGCCGAGCGTAGGAGATCCTCATCCGTCGCCGACGATAAGGCTTCTCATCATTTGTTTGTGTTTGATAGGTCTGGCTCACCGAATCATAGTCATCTCTTCCGACTCTGAAAGCTCGGGGGACGATTCTGCAGCCTCGCTAATTCGCGAGTGCGTGGAGAGATACAGAAGCCGACACCAGAACTCCTCCATTGCTTCAAACATGTCCGACACCAGTGACTCGAACGCCGAGCGCGTGTACGAATATGGGGATGACGAGTTCATTACCGAGCCTGAGGTCTCTCTGACGCCATCGACCCATTCTGATGCCGAGCCCCAACTTGGGCCAGAGGCCGAGTCTAGGTCGCATCCTCCTGCTGCCGGTACTTCCGCCGAGCACAGTGAGGCTCAATCCGAGAACAATGAGGTCGCTGACCTTTATGAGAAGGGACAGGTTTGCCCACACGCCCACTACTTCAGTGGAGACCCTAGGGAGTACCAGAAGTTTTGCCGAGACTACAATATTCCCGACGACATTGTTGTTAGTCAAGTGGCTAGCAACAGAATAAAGGACAAGATGGAGCACCATCCCGAGCATATCACCGTCCCCCTGATGGCGATATGTGAGGCTGGGTTAAGGTTTCCCCTCCATCCATTCTTGAGGGAGCTCCTTGCTCGGTTCAGTATCTGCCCTCATTATTTTGCCGTCAACAGCTACCAAATAGTGATGTCGGTAAAAAAGCTGAAGGAGCTCCACGATTTGGAGTTCACCGTCGCCGACCTTTTCCATACATACATAATGTCTAGGCACGGCCAGACCGAGCGCAGATACCTGTCCACGCGTGGAAAGAAACAACCGCTGGTAGACGGCCTGCCCGACACTGACAAATGGGCCAACTTCTACGTCGAAGTGAGTGGCAACTTCGAGTTCGGCAACCAATCAAACCGTAAATTCAGCGTCCCAAAGATTAAGGATTTTCGAGGTAGCTTGTAACCTTTTCTGTAGCCGAGCATGGATACTTGCATATTTCTTCCCGACGTTAAGCATTCTGTTTATTCTTTCGCAGATCACCGAGCCATAACTAAGACCCAACAATCTCTCTCTGTGGAGGCACACATCGACATCCTTCTTTCACAAGCCTGTAGAGACGCGCCGACGTTGATCGGTTACGAGCCGTCGTACAAGGGTAAGCTAAGAAGAAGAGGCAAAGAGGCGGGGCCGAGCAAAGAGGGCCACGGCCGAGGAAAGAAGGTGTCAGCAAGCGGAGGAAAGAAGCAGCCGAAGGTGAAGTTGCCGACCTTCAAGAAACCGGCCGAATTTTGGTTTGGTGCTGGTGATCAATCCGAGCGTCCAGGTATCACCGTTCCATTACAAACACTAGATCCCGAGCACGCAGGACAAATGGGCAGAAGAAATGTCGTCCGTGTGAACATCAGGGACGGCAAAGCCGTCCGCCAAGAGTTTGGGCTTGCCGAGCCTGCTGAAAAGAGGCAGAAGCTCACCCATGACTTCTTCCCAATGAAGCCGCCGACTCGTCCGGGCCAACAAGAGAGGACCGAGTCGTCAAAAGCAGGTGGCTCAAAGGCAGCCGAGACGCCTTTGGGCTCGGCTGGCCTTGTCACGGCTCAGGAGTTCTCTCCCTCTTATGCCCTGGCCTGAGGCAGGGTTGTCACGGTGGAGGATTCAATCAAGGTTGACCCTCAGCTGGCCGTTGCAATGCTCCAGGGCCTCGCCTTGCCGAAGGTTATGCAGAAGATTCCGGAGGGGCTCCAGCCGAGCCTAATCCACGCTGGTGCTCACCTTGTTCAGGTACAATCCGTCCCCAGTGTTTCTTCCACATCACAGTTTTCACATTTGGATGCTAACGTTCTCTCTGTTTAATAGGCTGGGCAGGCCTTACTCCGCTCGTCCAAGGATGCTGAGCTCGTTATCGCCGAGCGCGCCCGTTATCATGACGACCTTAAAGTCGAGCGCGAGAAAGTGAGGGGCTATAAGGGCAGCTTGAAGGTGGCCAAGGCTCAAATCGCCGAGCTCGATAAGGAGAGGGATGAGATGGAGGAGAAGCTGAAGAAGGCCGAACTTGAAGTGGCCAAAGTGTTGAGGCGAGAAAAGAGGAAGATGAAGGAGGTGGATGGGGCGGCGTACCAAGCTGGATTCGACCGAGCAGGCGCCGAGTACATGAGGGATGCTCGGTCGATGGTAAACGACGCCATAAGGATGAGGGTCCCCATTGCCTACAGGACGGGGTATAAGGACGGCGTGAAGGCCGTTTGCGTTGTAGTGCAGCCTGGGGCCGACGCTGACTTAATGAAGTCGATTCCAGCACCAGAAACTCCCGAGCTTGTCCTTCCTTATACCGAGGAGGAGTGCGCGCCTCTTCCTCCGGAGGAGTTTCCTGAGAGTGAGGACGAGGTTGACGACCTCACTCTAGCCGATGCCGACGACGACGCTAGTGGTGGCAAAGACGTTGAAAAGGCTGCTGGAGTTGCCGACCCCAATTCTACTCATGCCGAAGGCGATCCGATGAACGTTGATAAGGACGCCGAAGCCGAGGCCAATGCCAGTTTTCCACAAGTTGATGCAACTTTGGCCGAGGCTGGTGCAAATGTAGATGGGGCTGCTTAAGGGTGAGGAGCATGGTCGCAGGTACCGATTTTTGGGTGGCCGGTTACCGTAGTCAATCACCCTTTCCTTTTCATACTTTCCTGTTTTTCTGGTGTTTAGGAACTTTTGGACTGGACGGATCCGAGTGTGGATTTTGCCGTACCAGATGTAAATGACGTTGGTTGTAAACTTTTTGCCGAACTCGAATGATGTTTTTCTTCTTGATGGATGGTTCCACTTTTGCACTGTTCTTTCCTTACTGTTAGTTGTTTTGCAACGTTTTACTGTCTTGCCGAGCTTGATATCCTTCTTGTTTGAAGTTGTATATATTTGTAGCCCCCACTTTGGTTTAGGCTCGGCTTAGTAGTTGAATGGTGGCTGAGTCTTGACCAAAGTAGAGTAGGTGACATTGGGTGTGGCATGCCGAGCATGGTGTTGGTCACCAAATCGCGTAGATGAAGTGCCGAGGATAGATAGAATCGTTGCTGTAGTATGGGCTCGGCAAGGTGCCAGTCCCTAGGCCGGGTGTAGGTGATATATAATGTTTGTGGGTGGTTTGCTCACCAAAGTGAGTGTAACCGGGCTGTGGCCGACCGTATTGTCTTGCCAAGCCGAACCGGAGCCCAAAGTCCAGCCAAACTGTCTATGGGCTCGGTGGACCTGATGTCCTGTTTTGCTTCTTTGGGCAGTAATAGTGGCCGAAGCAGGTGGCATGAGAGCCGTTTATGGGTGTGACCGAGGTCAACGTTTGTGGGTGGCCGAGTTAGCCGAAGTAAATATGTAAATGAAGATAAAAATGTAGAGCTGCCGGATAAAGAGTTTCCTTCCATTCAACAAGCGACGAAGTACAAGTAGAAAAGTAAAAGCTTAGGCCGAAGCCAGAAGAGAAAAAGATAGGCAGTGGCCGATGCCGAACATGAGGCACACTGTTGGGGTTCCTCTACATGTATGCCTTCCTGAGGTTCTGTGCATTCCAAGGGTTAGTCAGAACCTTCCCATTCATGTCTTCAAGTACGTAGGCACCCTCACCAGCAATTTTGACAACACGAAATGGCCCATCCCAGTTGGGCTTGAATTTCGTTTTCTTGCTGGCTTGCACAACTTTTCGCCAGACCAAATCGTCTGGCTTGAATTTCTTGACCCTCACACTTCTGTTGTACCCCTTGGCCACTTGTTGCTGATACTCGGCGAGTTTCAGACGAGCGTCATCACGCTTTTCTTCGGCCAAGATCAGCGCTTGTGCCACAGCATCATTGTTTGTGGTGGGTTCAAATGTCTCCGTCCTGAGGGTTGGGAACTTCGATTCCAGAGGGATCACTGCCTCCATGCCGAATGCCATTGAAAACGGTGTCTGGCCAGTGGAGCGCCTTGGAGTGGAACGGTATGCCCATAAGACCCGTGGCAATTCTTCAGCCCATTTGCCTCTTTTGGAGCTCAGGCGGCGCTTGATCCCTGCGCAAACCGTCTTGTTTGTTGCTTCGGCCTGGCCGTTCTCTTGTGGGTATGCGGGCGTAGAATTGAAAAAGCGTATCCCAAATTCAGCACAAAGGCTGGTGAGGTCTTTGCCAACAAACTGAGTTCCGTTGTCAGAGACAATGGCATAGGGGACGCCGAACCGGGTAACGATGTTTCGCCAGACAAATCGACGGACGTCAGCTTCAGTTGTCGTTACTAGAGGTTCTGCTTCAACCCACTTTGAGAAATAATCCGTTGCTGTGATTAAGAACTTGAAGCCGCCAGGAGCTGTGGGAAGCTTTCCCACTATATCGAGCCCCCATTGTGCAAAGGGCCAAAGACTTGTGATGGGGGAAAGGTTTTGGGCCGGCTGCTTTGGGATAGGAGAAAAAGCTGGCACGATCGGCATCTGCGGACGATGTCTTCTCAATCTTTCTTCATGTTCTTCCAGAAGTAACCTTGGTTCATCGCGCGTTGACAAAGGGAGCGGCCGCCAGAATGGCAGCCGCAGCTGCCCGAGTGGAGTTCGTCCAGAATTTCGGGTACTCGTGTGGGGTGGACAACGAGGAGATATGGTCCGGAGATGGATTTTCTGTAAAGTTGGCCGCTGTCGGAAAGCCAGTAGTAGGCGGCTTTGTTTCGCACACGGTAAGCGTCCTTCTTGTCTGTTGGCAGGACGTCGTGCTTGAGGAACGCAACGATTTCATCCATCCAGCTGGGACCGAGTTCGACATTGAGTACCTCTGGGGTGGGCTCAAAAGATGGGCTGTCAATGCTGCCAAAGTTGATGGTTCTGAACTCTGAGGCTTTGGATGCCGATGCGAGGCCAGCAAGTGCATCGGCATGGGCGTTGTGCTCGCAGTTGATTTGTTCGATGCAGAAATTGGTAAAATGAGAGATGAGCTCGGCTGCGGCTGCTTGGTACTTCGACATTCGAGGGTCCCGAGCTTCATAGTCGCCGAGTACTTGATTGACGATGAGTTGAGAGTCACAAAAGACAATAAGGCTGGTGGCCTTCATCGCAATGGCTGAGCGGAGGCCGGCCAGTAGGGCTTCATATTCGGCTTCGTTGTTGGTGGCGGGGAAGTCGATAGAAATGGAGCTTTTGTGGAGTGTTCCACAAGGTGAAACCAAGACAACCCCCGCTCCGGCTCCGTTGCTGGTGGAAGCCCCATCGACGTTCAAGCGCCAAGTCTCGCCTTGAAAAAGGTGCCATGGCTTGGCGGCGGAGCTGTGCTCGGCTACAGCTGGTGGCGGTGCATTGAGTACTGCCGTATCTTCGGGTGTGAGTTCTGCAATGAAGTCGACCAAAACCTGGCCCTTGATTGCGGTATGTGGCTCGAAGCGAATGTCAAAATTTGCCAACTCGACGGCCCACTTGGAGACACGATTTGAGAGATCCGCCTTCCGGAAGAGGGCTTTGAGAAGGTGTTCCGTTAATACCGTGATTGTATGGGCCTGAAAGTATGGCAGAAGTTTTCGCGCCGCTGAGACCAGGGCTAGAGCGAGCTTCTCCAGAGGGAGATAGCGTGTTTGGGCCGGGAGAAGTGTTTTGCTGGTAAAGTAAATTGGCATGTCGTCCACCGCTTCTCGTCGAACAAGCGCCGAGCTGACGGCGTGGGAGGAGACGGCAAGATACAGATAGAGAGTCTCGAATTCCTTTGGTTTCACCAGCAGCGGAGCCGAGCATAAATATTCCTTGAGTTCGGCCAAAGCGACGTCGCGGTCTGGTGTCCACTCGAAACTGCGGCGGCTTTTGCCCTTTAAAGCATGGAAAAAGGCGTGGCACTTGTCAGAGGATTTGCTGATGAACCTGTTGAGAGCGGCCGCCATCCCTGTAAGTCGTTGTACTTCTTTGATCGTTTTAGGAGGCCGCAGGTCATTGACAGCTTTGATTTGGGTGGGGTCAGCCTCGATGCCTCGCCTGGTGACTAGGTGTCCGAGAAATTTTCCTGCGCGCACGCCGAATGCACACTTTTTGGGGTTCAGGCGGAGCTTGTGGAACTTAAGAATGTCGAACACCTCCTTCAACTCTCGGAGGTGATTAGACTCCTTCTGGCTTTTGACAACGAGGTCGTCGATGTATGCTTCCACGGTGTGGCCGATTTGTCCGCTCAGCATCTTGAATATTGCGCAGTTGAACGTGGCGCCAGAATTCTTGAGGCCGAACGGCATGACTCGGTAACAGAAAATACCATAAGGGGTGATGAAGGCCGTTTTCTCCATGTTGTCTGGGTCCATGGCTATCTGGTGGTAGCCGCGATAAGCGTCAAGGAAGCTTAGCCGGGCGTGCCCTGCCGTTGCGTTGACCAGTTGATCGATTTTTGGAAGCGGGAACCAATCCTTTGGACAAGCGTCGTTGAGGTTGGTATAATCCACGCAGACTCGCCACTTTCCATTCTTCTTCTTTACGACCACCGTGTTGGACAGCCAGGTTGGGTACTGAACTTCTTGGATGGCATTGGCCTCTAGTAACCGTTTCACTACTTCAACGACGGCGTCGGCATGGTCTGTTGCTGAACGCCGCGCTCTCTGGATTACAGGCTTTGCGTCCTTCTTGACGTTGAGGGAGTGGCAGATGAAGTTGGGGTCGACCCCTGGCATTTCGTTGGGTGTCCATGCAAAGACTTCCATGTTGTTCTTCAGGTACTCGAACATTTCTGTTCGGTCGGTGTCGCTGAGGGAGGAACTGAGCAAGAAGAAACGGGAGCCATCCTCATTGACGGTCATGGGGATGAGATCCTCTTCTGCTTTGTCCTCAGCATTTTGGCCGACATCGTCAATCACAGCCATGTCTGGGATTTCAACCCATTGTACTTGTTTTGCCTTCATGGAATTGTGTACAGCCGAAACATAGCACTTCTTAGACGCCACTTGGTCGCCGCGCAGGTCCTCCTGTCGGCCACTAGCGCCGATAAAGCGGACGACCTGGTGGTAAGTTGATGCGATTGCCTGCATGCTATGTAGCCACGTTCGGCCAAGTATGGCGTTGTACGGGCTCGGCACGTTGACAACGATGAACTCGACGCTGACCGTTCTCGAGCCGACAACGACTGGTAGGAAGATTCGGCCGAGGGGCCAGACGGGTGCACCATTGAATCCAACGAGCGGCACTTCAGCGGGTTGGAGGGCTGACTCTGGGAGGTCGAGCTTCTTGAACAAGTCATAGTACATGACCTCCGCGGAGCTTCCCTGATCAATAAGGACCCGTTTAACATCGTGGATGCCGATTTGGACGGTGACGACGAGAGCATCGGAATGTGGGGTCTGAACGAATTCCAAGTCGAGCTCGGTGAAAGTGATTGTCCACTTCGGCAGTTCGTCTGTGCGTGGACGTTTGGACCCAGGCCCTACCGCAAGTATTTGTTTAGAAGTTGAGGCGCGATCGAGGTCCGCTCGGAGATGTGACTCGGATTCTCTTGTCACTGGGCCGTGGATAACGTGTATCATCGGCCTTGCTTCATTGGGGTTGGGATGTCCAGCCGGTGGGCGGGCGGGCGTCTTTGCGCGGTCGATATACTGATCGAGATGGCCTTGGGCCGCCAGCCGTTCCAACAAGGCTTTGTACGGCGCACACGCCGTCGTGTAGTGGCCGAGCTCGTTATGATACGAGCACTTTTTCCTTGGGTTCTGGTCCGCCTGGCCGCTGTTCGTGCCGAGTTTGCCTTGCGGCCACTCGAACCACGGTTGCCGCATGATCTCCTTCAGGAATGACCAGATAGGTTCGTTGAAGTGGGTGGTTTCGGCCACGTAATCGTGCTCTTTCGGCTGGCGTTTCTTCCCCTCTTTGATACTGTTGACGTGCTTCTTTTGCTGGGGTTGTTGAGTTGCAATTGGTGTCGGCAGCTGAGAGGCCGTCGTTGGCAGAACCGTCGTTGGCAGAACGGTCGTAGAATTAGGAATCCCCTGAGTGGCTCGGTCCGTGTAGAATTCTTCGAGGGCGCAAAACCGCTCGACGGCACACATTAGTTCTCCCATTCCGTGTGGTGGTCGAATAGCTAGCTCATCGAGAATCTTGCTGCCGGATTCCAAGCCATTTTTGAAGGTGCGCGCGGCCCAATACTCATCTATCCCAGGAATTTCGTTGAAAAGTTGCCAGTACCGCTCGGCGTATTGCCTCAGTGTTTCATTTGGGAGCTTCCTCATCTGGGACAAGGATTCAGGCTCTTTGGCCGTGCGGTTACTGGTGATGAAGCGAGTGTTGAAGGCGCGTTCGAGGTCGGCCAGGTTCCGTATGGATCCAGCGGGCAACTTGTTGAACCACTGGAGTCCAAGAGAGCCGAGGCTGGACGGGAACGCCTTACATTTGATTTCGTCTTTGGTGGTGCACAGCTCGATTGTTTGGCGAAAGTGAATCAGGTGGGTGTACGCCTCGCAGGTGGCTGGATCGAACTTCGTGAATTTCGGCAGGTGGAAATTGGGCTCGGCTACGGTGTTGACGATGTGGGAAGTGAAGGGTGAGATGCCAAGGTCTTTGAGCTGCCGCTCAAATCCTGGACGCGGCGGTTTGCCGAGCTCATCCGTCCGCGTCCGCTTTGTGTCTTTTTCCCTCTCCGAGGTTTTCTCGCGTACTCGGCTGCGGAGCTTGTCCCGCAAGTCTGTCGGTGCCCGATGGGGGTGGTCAACCGATTTTACCCTGTCGCCACAAGTCTTGTTCTCATTCTCCACCCCGTCGATTCGTACGCCTTTCCCATTTCGCCGATCACAGATTTCATCATCCAAGTTTTCTGGTGGGATCCCCCCAAGTCGTTCAGAGACGTGACGTCTGGTCTCGACGGAGTCTCGGCTTTGGCGCGAAGCCGTTGTGCGAGAAAACTCTGCACGACCAGTCGAGTACGTGCTCGTGAAAGATTCGGTGTCCCGTGTGTGGGTCCGCTCGCGGTGGGACTTTGAGCGGTGCCTTCCGGGTGTGGTAGGTCGTTTGTAGAGGATAAGCTCCCTGGCGTCGCCTGTCTCTGAAGCAAACCCAAGGCGGTCTTTGGCGGAGACGCGACGACCCGCCTCGTTGGGTTGCTCCCTTAGCGGTGGTGGTGGAGGGGGTGGCGAAGGTGGAGGAGGTAGATGAGGAGAGTTTCTTCGCCTCTGCCTTCCGCCTCCAGTGGATCTGGAGGCAGTCGGCGTCGCGCCCTGCATATGTTGTTTCATCTGGGCAACCTCCGCCCTCAGCGCCGCCAGTTCATTATCTCTTTCGTCGTCCCGTCGCTGCAGAAGGCGGATGTAGGCCGCCGTTACGTCTTCCGCGGCCGGAGATAGCCCGGAGCTGGGGGGAAGCGAGATGGACATGTGCCTCTCAGAGAACGGTGGGAGGGTTGCGTTTCCGCTGGCATCTTTGGCGCCCGAAACGGTTGCGGCTGGTGGATCTCTGCCCATCGCGGTTGAGTTGTCGGCTGTTGTTGAAGAGGAAGGTGGTTCGGAGGAGGGTCTGAGCCATCTGGATCAGAGGCTGAGAAATGACTTCACGTCGGGTTCACCAATTGTGTGGCCCGTGATCCTCGTTCCGCTTCCTTCCTCCGCTGGTCCAGTGGTGGCCTAGCCTTCTCCGCCTAGCCTGCATAATGAACGCACGACTAAGACCAGGCCGGGGGTTGCCCGGCAAGGCCCTCCGGCGTGAGGATGAGTATGCGTCGAGAGAGAGAGAAAAGACTAGGGTTTTGAGTGAGTATGCGCGTTTATGAGTGCGTACCTCTTCAGAGGCGTTATCCTTTGGTATTTATAGAATCTCCCTGACTTGCTCTTCAAGCACGGGCACGTGCCTTGCGCGGGCCAAGCGGTGTCACCGTGACGTCGCCAAACAGATCTGGTAACCGCTTTTGGGGGTGAGCTAGCATGATCCATGTGCGCTCATGATTATCCCATGGCGTAACCGTCTCCGCACGTGGGTGGGCGTGTGGCCGCGCAGGTGGCCGAGCACAGCAAACCATGGTGTAAGCCGAGCCTGTAGGGCGGCCGAGCCCGGATGGAATCGGGCTAGGTGAGTGTCGCCAATGGAGCCACCCGCGGATGGTGGCCGAGCACAGGCGTAGATCTTTCCCGTCGCCGGACGCGAGATAAAGGCGAAGCCGACGACCGGAACGCCTAGGCTCAGGCCGAGCACAGGTGGAGCGGGCCATCTGCCCTTACGGTAGCCGAAGGTGGCAAAGGAGTGGAGGTGGTCGGTTGTGGAATCACAGTTGAGCTCGGACTGCTACAGTATGAATGAGTTTCCTTTTTTAATACTAAGAAGAGATATATATCGCATGCTGCAAATGAACAGAAAAGGAAGTGAATCAAGTTATATCACATTAAAACATGTAAATAACCTGAATCTAAATCCAAAAATCTTTCATGATTTTCTCATGCCTCCTTATCTCATGCCTCCTTACCACAAAAAAGATAGAGTTCAAGTAAACTACAGGATGTGGATCAAATTAATCAAGATTGTCCACGACAAGTTTTTTTTTTATCAAGACTGATAAAGGGGAAACTCAGTGCACAAGGCTCCCGCCATTGCGGGGTCTAGAGAAGGGTTGATGTACGTAGCCTTACCCTTGCAAGCAGAGAGACTGTTTCCGTGACTCAAACCCGTGACCTCCTAGTTACAATGGAGCAACTTTACTATTGCGCCAGGCTCGCTCTTCTTTTTTATCAAGACAGATGCTATTATAAAAACCCATCCGAAAAGTTTGCAAAATTGACCTCACTATCAGATCAACTTAAAAGCCAAGGCACACCTCTAATAGATGCATCTAGGATTGATGTGGAATTCTATATAACAAAGCAAATTTTAGAACACTAACATAACACCATATTCTTTTCTTTTAGAACACTAACATAACACCATATTCTTTTCTAGCAAACAAACAGGGATCAAGAGCCAAATGGAACATATAAACAATAAACAGATGGACAATAACAAAAGAAGTAAGCCGATAAAACAGGAAGATGATTCTCTACCTGGAATTCCCGCACTTTAAATGTGGGACTGAGGATTGCACACTCTAAAGCACAGCCTTTGGCAACACACTCACTTGCATTCGTTGTACGCCTAGGCTTCTTCCCAAAGAACTCTGTCAATATCCTGATAATGGCTGGAATGTGAGAGCCTGAACCAACTACCTCAACAGAGTGGATATTCTTAACTGTCAGGCCAGCTTCAGAGAGAGCCTTCTCCAGTGGCTTCCTCACACGTTTCAAAATGGGAATGCTAATTTTTTCAAAGTGTTCCCTCTTGATGAAACCTCTGACATCCTTCTCTTCCATTAAGCACTCCATATTCAAAGGTGCCTCTGGGTTTGCACTAAGTACTCTCTTAAGCTTTTCACAAGCAGTGCGAAGCCGAAGACAGGCCCTAGCGTTCTGGTAAACGTCAATCTTATACTTTTCCTTGAATTTTGCAGCAAAATATTGGAATAAAGCTTCATCAAAATCTCTGCCACCCAAAGAACGGTCGAATGAATTGGCCAATATCTTCAACTGGTCTTTCTTGAAGCCAGCAATGCAAACCTGCATACTTGCATGGCCAATGTCAACAAATGCGACATTCAGTTGGTCATTCTCTGGCAAATCTGTCTTGTAAATCCCATATGCCAATGCAGTAGCAGTGGTTTCATGAAATAATCGGAGAGGGTGCAAACCAGCAATAGTAGCCGCGTCCAAGACAGCTCTTCTTTGAAGGTCAGTGAAATAAACAGGAATCCCAATACAACAATCAACGACTGCAGCATTTAAATTTTTCTCTGCCATGCTCTTCATGTCAGAGAGCACCATTACCAATAATTGGGTTGGTGTAAACGTCCTTGACTCTCCCAAATACCACGCATGAATCAACGGGAATCCATCAGGGCCTTCGGTAACAGTAAAAGGCAGTACTTTTAGATCTCGTTGCAGCTCAGGATCTGAGAACTGGCGGCCAATCAGACGCTTTATTTGAGAAATAGTATTCTTTGGATTCATCATACTTGATGCAGCCCCAGCTGTCCCAAGGAAGCGCTGCGTCTCACCAAAGCATACGATGGCGGGAGTCTCGCCCTTGGATTCATCATTGAGTACAACATCGATTCCTCTTTGTCGTGCAACCGCGACCACGCAGCTCTCATTCCCAAGGTCAAAACCAACCACACTCATTTTGGTACAAAAGTTTTTCTTGGCCGCACACAAACACTAGGTTCTCAGCAGAAGATATCGGCCTGAAAATAAATCAAAATTAACCATTGAAATTCACAACCAATTCTGCATCATACCAAAACTCTCATGATTCAACCCAAAAAAATCCCCAAATATTCACAACGTTTGGATGCATTCAGATGCATTTGCTTGTATATCCGACATGACTGTTGCTTTAGAATTCCTTCTTTATCCATTCCTTTCCTTCCTTTCTAGTATTCGTGTATCATATGGCATCTAACTAGTATACGGCAACAGTTATATATACGAACAAAGAAAAGTACTAGCAAGCAAGGGATTGAATTAATTACGCCTAGCCCTGATGAGATGAGTCAGATATGGAACTTAACCAACCAAGATTACACCCAATGTAATGTGAACTCCGGGAATAAATCAAAGTTTAATAAATGCTAGGAACTTATGACTCACATGACAAGTACATCTGCACACATTCCTAAAACCGACTAGTGCAGTTTGCCAAAGCAAGTAATTATTCTTTCTTTTGCTTTTCCTGGCCAATAATTTCTGAAGTCTAGAAAGTCGAAATGAAACCAAATGTATGAAACTATCACTAGCGCTAGAAACAAATCTTCTACAACCAACGAGGCTCTCAGTGACCGGTATCGACCGAATCTCTATGGTGAAACAATGATTATTACCATTCCTATAGTGTAGATGGAAAGGGGTGTGGACGGGGGCAAAGGTACCCCAAACTACAGTATAGCCATTTTTCTCATGCAGTATTCATAATAAAGCCAAATATTTTAGCTCCTTCATAATCTTGAAATTTTCATTTCAGCCCGCCACTGCATTCCAAACTCTAAATAACTTCAGGTTTGGCCCCCTCTTATTCCTGCTTACGCCACTACATTCCCCACCAGTTTCAGGTTGTTAGTAATCTAAGCGTTAAACATGAGAATTAACACCCATATGGAAAAATAAAGCCCGAACTTATGAACTAGTCACTGTGCATTCCCCACCCCAATATCCTCTACATCTTCATTTTGGAGGACCACAATACTATTTTATAATCAGATAGTAGATTTAGAGGATTTTGTTATTCATAACAACTCCAATCCCCAATACTCTATTTCTTCCTTTATATTTTAAAAAACTCACCCCAAATCTCAATCTTCGTCACTTTTCCTTCCAAAATTCAAGTTCTAATATTTCTAACTTTATAAAAAAAAAAACTCAATATTGGTCTTGTTTTAAAGATATTGCAAAAATCATTTGATTGGTACCAATTTTACAAAAAAAAAAAAAAAAGTACCAAAACCAATATGATGAACAAAATGGGGTTTGAAAAGGGTGAATAGTGACATGGAGGAGATCCTCCATTAAATTTTGGTACTCCAAATATGGAGGATGAAAATCGATCATCCATAATGGAGGAAAATATGGAGGATGGGTTGGAGTGCATAATTCCTACAAAATGGAGAAATGGAGGGAGATTTGGAGTTATGGAGTATGAGTTGGAGATGCATAGATTAAAATATATGAAAATAATATTCATAAATTTAACTCTAGTGCTTTCAAAAGTAACAAGAAAAGAAAAGTGAACGACAGAAAGATAGTGCCCATTACCTTTACCAATAATATCATCCTAGTTAGAGGATGAAACTAAAATACCCAAATACTCTTTTTCTCATGGATTTCATAAAAAAACTCCCATAATCTCACAGCCCCATCAATTCAAACTCTATGAATAAAGGTTGAACCAACTCTTATTAA
This sequence comes from Rhododendron simsii, assembly GCA_014282245.1. Lineage (NCBI taxonomy): Eukaryota > Viridiplantae > Streptophyta > Magnoliopsida > Ericales > Ericaceae > Rhododendron > Rhododendron simsii. The sequence continues at coordinate 28,560,705 of CM024964.1, forward strand.
CTCTTCAAACATTATTGGCAATTTCAATAACAGGAAATATGTAGAATTAACAATTTGGAAAAATGGATTTTGAAAGTCACTGTGCATAAAATCCTCTACATTTCGATTTTGGAGGACTCCAAAATGATTTTATAAGGATACTCCATTTCAGAGACCTATTCTAAAATCCAATCCATACCTAACTTAATTACACGAAAGAGCTGATTATGAACTAATCTTCGTACACTTTATCCTTCGTTCAGTCTAGTATTTCTAACTTATAAGGAAAGAATCAATAATTGGTCTTGTTTAGATATTGCAAAAATCATTTGAATTGGAATGACCAAAGTACAAAATGGAAAAAAAAAAAAAGTACCAAAACCAATATGATGAACAAAATGGGGTTTGAAAAGGGTGAATAGTGACATGGAGGAGATCCTCCATTAAATTTTGGTACTCCAAATATGGAGGATGAAAATCAATCATCCATAATGGAGGAAAATATGGAGGATGGGTTGGAGTGCATAATTCCTACAAAATGGAGAAATGGAGGGAGATTTGGAGTTATGGAGTATGAGTTGGAGATGCATAGATTAAAATATATGAAAATAATATTCATAAATTTAACTCTAGTGCTTTCAAAAGTAACAAGAAAAGAAAAGTGAACGACAGAAAGATAGTGCCCATTTCCTCTTTGCATCAACCCAGAATATCTCCGTCACACCTGGGATGAAACATTAAAACATCAAATCCTTTCTCGATGGATTTCACTAAAAACAATCCCTGTCTCCGCCCCATCAACAAAGCATGGAATGAAGTGTTGAACCAACTTAATTAACTCTCAAAATAGGCAATTTCAATAACGGAAATTATTGTCTCAAGTTTGGAAATGGATTTTGGAAACCAGTACTAAACCCACTTTTCGATTTTTACTCTCAACAAAATGATTTTTAAGGAACCCATTTCAGAGACCATTTGAATAATCATGAGGTGTACACCGGGAAAGACGCTTGAGTTGAGTGAAGCTAACAGTATCGTTACCTGTTACCTTCGGTTGTCGAGGATCAACGAAAGGTAAAGAATTTAATGGTTTTGTAGAAGAACACAGAATGGAAATGTAACCAGAAGTAACAGAGAAGAAGAAAATGAAAGTTAGAGAGAGAAAAAGAGAGTGTTCGTGATTCAATTCACTTCTTGGATGATTACCACTGTTAACTGAACTAATTGCTAACGTGGAAGATTCTCTTTCCACTTTGCATTATTGAGCTGGAAGGAGCTGAAGAACCAGGGATCTTGATGAACCGGTAGAAAAACAAAAGGTGGAGATGATGTGCTACTTTTCTTTAGAGCTAAGGAAAGGAAATGAAAGGAAAAGGGAAAAAAATGGGCGGAAAATAGGATAAAATGAGAGAAAAAATTTACTATTCATTAAACTTTAAATCTTTATTTTCTTCTCTTTTTTTCTTACAACCAAGCAATAGAAAGAAAAAAATTTTAATTTTTCTTTCTTTTCTTTCTTTTCCAAACAGAGCCTTAATTTACGAAAGAAAAGTAGGTAAGTTTTTGGCGTAAATCATGATGTGCTACTTTTCTTCAAAACTCTATTCGGTTTGGGTTTTGAGGGAGATTTTTTAGAGTAATGAGTGGAAAGCGATACAATAACAATAATAACAAAACTCATGATTGGGGGCATGGGCATTAATGATCAGAAACAGACCTAACTTTTAGCAATATGCACAAAGTAAAGAGAAATAAATAGAAAAAATTTATTGAGTACCGTAAGCAGAAATTTTGAAACAAGCCATAAATGTGTCGGAGCAGGCAAGTCTTTGGTTCCCAAGTCTCATTGTGAATTGTTAGGCGAGAAAACAATTCAGGGATAAAATGAATCACGGTCCTAGATTCAAGTCATACTCAATTTCACTGATTCAATCTATCTATCTATCTTCTTTGTGGAGACTTGAGACTTCTTTCGGGGCGTAGAGAATTCTGTATTGATGAGATAGAATGAGAAGATAATCTCGTAGCAGTAATAAGAGAGTAATCGCTATTACTCCATACGATGTAATCTTTCGCCTCGGGTATTGAATTGCTTGACAGTTTTTTTTTAAACAAGGGAGGTTAATGGAATGAGATTACTTTTTGATGTACTCATACCTTTTTTTACCTATGAAATGAATGGTATTTTCATACTCTTTTGATAAATGTAAACAATTAATTGGACACTTAAAAAAACACTTCATAGTTTCTGATCAAATTTTAATGATCCGAGCCGCTCAATGTGATCAAAACGTGATTTTAAGGGAACTTGCTAGAAATCAGCAAAAAAAAAAAACCAGGAAGGGCTTAATCTGAGTAGTTTTTAGCTTAGATTTGATGAACGGTTTAATTAAAAACTACTCAAAACAAGCACTTTCCGGTCATATTTTTTCCCAATTTCTTGAGGGCACCCTTAAAATCCCATTCTGCACACATTGAATGATTTGGATCATAAAAATTTGATCGGAAACTATAAGATTGAGATTTGAGGTATTTTTTTAGGTGTTCAATTGATTGTCTGTGGAACCGCCCCAATATATATACACACATATGTAATTGAATTACATTGAACGGTATATAAAGTCCATAATTATTCCAAGCTCAATCTGTATAAAAAGAAATCCTTACAAGCAAAGCAAAGTGGACAGGACAGCGGCCCAGTTCTACCCAATAGTAAGTCCTTACAGAATTAACAAGGCCGTTGAATTCGATGGATATTCTATATAAGGCAATACGTTGAAAGGATAGAAATATTGCACATTTGTTGGAGCCAATAGTACACCGTGATAGTGGACAAGCACAATTGAATCATGGTAGGCATGTAACAATCATACACATCAAATATTTTTTCGGTTATCAGAACTCGTTGGAACTAAAATCGGGACAAATGTAGTGAGATTATGTAGTCTTAAATACTAGAGATACTAGTACATCAAATACGAGAAAATGCGGGATGATACGAATGCAATGTGACTCAAAGTACGTAGTGATGTAGTGATACTACATCATGTATAAGATCGTCATTCATTTCAATTTTAACGAAGTGCACGCACGTCGTATGCTCCGACTTCTAATTTTTATAGAAGAGAGTAATGAGATTATTTCCCAAAATGAAAAACAGTTAATTTTGTTATGTAAATGGGAAGTTATAATACATTTCACCTTTTCTTTTAAGCATTACGTTCACATTTGGCAGCTTACATTACACAATTCCATTGTATCTACATTTGTTCAGCAAACCTCACATTGCACAATCTCTTTCAGTTACTTTCCCCGGTCGCCGACCGACGGTCCACTCCACGATTTCACCGAAACTCCGCCGGACTTTTCCCGTGATGATGAGGTCGATGAAAGCACTCAATATATACTTGTACGACTTCTTCTCATTCAAATCCAATTAGCAAAACAAAAGCTCCTCCAGGAACTCCCAATCCACCCTGCCCCGATCAATTCAGTCGCGCTTCGATCATCTCCTCCATTGAGTTCTTGAAATCGTTGTACGGACTCGAAGAGTATTTCAAAATCGTGATGAAATCATCGGCGCCCATTTTACTGATGGCGGTGGTGGCGGAGCTTGAGCCTTTGTCGTCCGACGCGATTGTGCTCGATTTCGTGATTAGAGAACCCGATGACTTGGAGCTCGGACTTGCAAAGATCCGGTGGCGGATCGGTAAACCGGAACGATTCTATTAGATTCTAGATTCTAATAGAACCGTCTTGGTTTTTCCTTCTATCATCTAAAAAGGAGATGTCAATTAATTAGAAGTCCAATTTTGTTCGAGTAATGTATAAATGTTTGTTGGAGTTTTTGATTCTTTCTTTTTCCTTCTCGTTAAAATTTTGTTTTGCTATAATTATTCCTAAAATTTTGAGTCGAAAGGCTTTTTATATTTCGATTCATCTCAAAATTGGATAAGCAATTGTTTTGGTTAAAAGCTACCTTTTCAGTTTTCAATAATGGAGAAAATGAGTTGAAAAGGTTCAACTTGTCAAACTTATTTTTGGTTTTTCTAATTCTTCCATTCTAGGAAAAGTCGGAATATTAAAGTCTTTTGATTAATGATATAAACAAATTCAATAACACCAAAAATTAGAATACAAAAATTTAAGTTATTTTTGCACTTCCTTTTTATTTATGTGCACTCATTGTCATCTTAGTTTATGCAAATTTTTAATTTGTTCACTATTCAATGCACAGGAAGGCAATGGTAGAAAACTCGCTTGATCAAATATATACATAAAATACAAGTTTAGATGATAAAAATGTGAAAATTAATTCCAAAAATTACGTTATGTCAAATTATTTGATGATACATTGTAGAGAACTCCACTTGAATTCCTACCATTATACAATATCATTTCGTTATTAGCGAAAAGCTCATGATTGAGAGAACGTCCTTGCGCGGGTTTGATAGGCCGCGATCATTTTCTTGAATTTTTTTTCTTGGCTTATCTACTTTTTTGGTCCCTACAGATATCGGTCAGTTTCAATTTCATTCTTCTAAAATTTTTGGTTTCAATTTTACCCTTGTAGTTTCTAGCCAATTTCAATGTTACCCTTCCATCCAAGATGGAAAATGCCTAAGTGGCAAACGGCTTGATGACGTGGCAAAATTTTCCACAACAGGGCACTAGGCCCCACCTCGGCACCCCTTTATCCCCAAAAAATCGTTTCCAATTTTCTCAAAAATAAAAACCCCTAAACTCCCAAATATTTATTGATGTACTTTTTATTTTAGGTAAATAAAAATTAGAAAACAGAATGATAGGTCCAAAGTACTAGAATATGTATCAAAAAAATCTTAGAAAATGATAGCAGTGTTCATTAGCTTCATTGCGACGCACCTCTTTTGTTGTTTGTATAATAGGGCAAAATACTACTTAGGCAAAGTTCTGCTAAGAGTTTTTTGGAATTTTTAGATTTTTTTGTTTTATTCTTTTTCTTTGTTTCTTAGTTTTGTGCCTAACTTTCTTGAATATTTATTCATTTCGTCAAGACGAATTGTGAAAAAGTAAACAAGGGAGATGAGCATAAACCAAAAAGGTGAACCGCCCGAGTTAAACGCACTCCCTCACCCTCTCAAACCCTGCCCCGCGTGACTAGACATGTCAAACCCCCCAGAACTGGCACTCTCAAGCTCGGATACGCGCTGCACAAATCCTTCCTTCTTGTCTTTCAATCCCCTCACCACCTCCTCCATCTCTTCTATTTCCTTGCCCACCTTCTCCAACTGGTCCCGTGCAACCGAGAGCTCGAGTAGCGAAGCCATCCGGTCCAACCTCTTACGAAGCCAATCAACTTCCAATTGAAAATGCGTCAATGCCTGCAAACCATCGCGAGCAGAATCAAAATCTCCAGGTGTAGCCTGGGGCAAACTCATATTCTCCAACGCCTCCACAAAAGATACCAGAGAGTCCAAGGCAAGCTTCCTAGAAATCGAGCTCGCACCAATAAGACGAACGAAAGTACTTGGCCACAGTTCAAAGATGTTGGATAGTATGGCTTTATGCTCCTCTCGAACCTCAGCAAACAAAGTTTGAGGAGATAACCTTATCTCCTCTTGCGCCCCTAGTCTCATGCCAGCGGACCCATCCGGGTAACGCGAAACCAAATAATCATCCTCTCTCCAATTGCAAGGTAGACCCCTGCGAGGAACCTCCGAGATCAAAGGAACCAAATAACGCTTGTCGATTCCTTCCCACAAGTGACAAGGCTCCACACTCGGAGCATGAGATTCAATAACCCGTTTGACAGTCACAGCGTCGACTCCCTCCTGGCCCTCTAGAAAGTTATCATTCTCTGTGTACTTCTTGTAATGCTCCTCAATGGGATCGCCTTGCTGCAGATGTTGAATGCCATGTCATCAGTAATTAAAAAGAAAAGAAAGATAAGTGCGTGAAGTAAATCAATGAAATCAGGAGCAAAAGCTAACCTTCGTCAGCTCCTCAAGTTTGGGCCTTTTGGCAACATATACATCTTTAATCTCGTTCTCACCATCCTCGCAACCAATCTTCCACCTCCTGGAGTTTAGCAGTAAGGACTTCCCTCTCTGGATCTGCAACAAAATCTTGATATTTGTCATGAAGCTTGAAAACACAGGAAGAACTGCTGAGCTGAAAATATTCACACTTGCAATGGAATAATTTAACTATGGGCCGTAATAGTACCTTGTTTCTCATATCATAGACAGAGGCCTCTACGGCATTCTTCTTATCTTTGGTTTCTTCCATAACTCGATCTTTCACAGCCATTTCAAACTCCTCCTCCTTCGCTTTTTGCACATCTGCAGGGCACATTCCTCCATAAATATGATCGACCACGGGAATATTCGTCTTCTTTGTCTTATTAGCCTCTTTTGCTGGCTCTTTAAATACTGGAACTTCAACTTTCTCTACTTCATAAGTCTGTAGTAGCTACAAAAGAAATACATTGCAATATCAACATTGCCATAATCATTCACAGTCAATAAGAAAGACAGTCACTAGGACTTACTGTTGCCGAGTCAATCGACACAATGCCATGCAGATTTATGTGAACTTTCACCTTCACTTTTACCAGTTCGCTCTCTGTGGATTGAAAAGGACCAATCTGTCCACAAATTTGTTTCAGTTATGTGAAGTATATAGTCTAAATGCACAATGATATCCTAAATTTAAGCCAATCAAAGAAGGAAAGGTCCAACCGAGCACAATTGTTGCGTAAATTACCGTATATGAGCTAATCTTTGCTGTTGCCTGTAATTCGCTCACATCAGCATATTGAACATCAACAGTAAAGGTTCCTGATCTGTAAAATGTCAAAGCCTTTATGCTAGGTATTGGATTCCCCTTTGGGAAAACAATAGTGCTTTGCTGATTATCTGCAACTCCATTCTGAGCATCAGAAGCGGCACCATTCCATGAAAAAGCAACGGGGAATGGGAGACTCTCATTGACCTTAAATCATAAGAAAATTTTCATCACTATGCCATAGCTTAAATCTCATGCAATCAATAAAAGGGGAAAGGGAGCTAACAATTAATTTTCTTTGCCTATCTTTTCAGTACCAGCAAAAATGTACAACAAGAATGGGAAATAATTAAGTACACCTATGAAACAACAATATATGCAGCATCTGCATAGTATGAATGAGTTTCTTTTTTTAATAATAAGAAGAGATATATATCTCACGCTGCAAATGAACAGAAAAGGAAGTGAATCAAGTAATATCACATTAAAACATGTAAACACCCTGAATCTAAATCCAAAAGCCTTTCATGATTTTCTCATGCCTCCTTACCACAGAAAAGATACAGTTCAAGTAAACTACAGGAAGTGGACCAAATTAATCAAGAATGTCCACGATAAGTATTTTTTTTTATCAAGACAGATGCTATTATAAAAACCCATCCGAAACGGTTGCAAAATTGACCTCACCATCAGATCAACTTAATAACCAAGGCACACCTCAAATAGATGGATCTGGGATTGATTGTGGAATTCTATAGAACAATGCAAATTTTAGGACACTAACATAACACCGTATTCTTTTCTAGCAAACAAACAGGGATCAAGAGCCAAACGGAGCATGTAAACAATAAACAGATGGACAATAACAAAAGAAGTAAGCTGATAAAAGAGGAAGATGATTCTCTACCTGGAATTTCTGAACTTCAAATGTGGAACTGAGGAACGCACACTCTAAAGCACAGCCTTTGGCAACACACTCACTTGAATTCATTATACGCCTAGGTTCCTTCCTGAAGAACTCTGTCAATATCCTGATAATGGCAGGAACACGAGAGCCTGAACCAACAACCTCAACTGCATGGATATTCTCAACTGTCAGGCCAGCTTCTGAGAGAGCCTTCTCCAGAGGCTTCCTCATGCGTCCTAAAATTGGAATGCTAATTTTTTCAAAGTTTTCTCTCTTGATGAAGCCCTTGACATCCTTCTCTTCCATCAGGCTCACTAACTTCAAAGGTGCCTCTGGGTTTGCACCAAGAACAAGCTTTTCACAAGCAATGCGAAGCCGAAGACAGGCCCTAGCATTCTGGTAAACGTCAATCTTATACTTTTCCTTGAACTTTGCGGCAAAATATTGGAATAAAGCTTCATCAAAATCTCTTCCACCCAAAGAACGGTTGAATGAATGGGCCAATATCTTCAACTGGCCTTTCTTGAAGCCAGCAATGCAAACTTGCATACTTGCATGGCCAATGTCAACAAATGCGACATTCAGTTGGTCATTCTCTGGCAAATCTGTCTTGTAAATCCCATATGCCAATGCAATAGCAGTGGTTTCATGAAGTAATCGGAGAGGGTGCAAACCAGCAATATTAGCCGCGTCTAAGACAGCTCTTCTTTGAAGGTCAGTGAAATAAACAGGAATCCCGATACAACAATCAACAACTGCAGCATTTAAATTTTTCTCTGCCATGCTCTTCATATCAGAGAGCACCATTGCCAATAATTGGGTTGGTGTAAACGTCCTTGACTCTCCCAAACAGCACACATGAATCAACGGGAATCCATCAGGGCCTTCGGTACCAGCAAAAGGCAGTGCTTTTAGATCTCGTTGCAGCTCGGGATCTGAGAACTGGCGGCCAATCAGACGCTTTATTTGAGAAATAGTATTCTCTGGATTCATCATACTTGATGCAGCCTCAGTAGTCTCAAGGAAGTGCTGCGTCTCACCAAAGCATACGATGGCGGGAGTCTCGCCCTTGGATTCATCATTGAGTACAACATCGATTCCTCTTTGTCTTGCAACCGCGACCACGCAGCTCTCATTCCCAAGGTCAAAACCAACCACACTCATTTTGGTACAAAAGTTTTTCTTGGCCGCACACAACACTAGGTTCTCAGCAGAAGATATAGGCCTGAAAATAAATCAAAATTAACCCTTGAACTTCACTACCAATTCAGCATCATACCAAAACTCTCATGATTCAACCCATAAAAATCCCCAAATATTCACAATGTTTGGTAGCTTTCCGATGGATTTGCTCGTATATCCAACATGACTGTTGCTTTTGAATTCCTTCTTTATCCATTCCTTTCCTTCCTTTCTAGTATTCGTGTATCATATGCCATCTAACTAGAATACGGGAACAGTTATATATCAGAAGATTCAGAACAAAGAAAAGTATTAGCAAGCAAGGGATTGAATTAATTAGGCCTAGCCCTGATGAGATGAGTCAGATATAGAACTTAACCAACCAAGATTACACCCAATGTAATGTGAAATAGGGGAATAAATCAAAGTTTAATAAATGCTAGGAACTTTGACTCACATGACAAGTTCATCTGCACACATTTCTACTAATGCAGTTTGCTAACGCAAGTACTTCTTTCTTTTCGTTTTTCCTTGCCAATAATGTCTGGAGTCTAGAAAGTCAAAACGAAACTAAAACGTATGATTCTATCACTAGCGCTAAATCTTCTACAACCAATGAGGCTCTCAGTGACCGGTATCAAGACTGAATCTCTGGTGAAACAATGATTACTACCACTCCTATAGTGTAGATAGAAAGGGTGTGGACGGCACCCCCAAACTCCCATTTTTCTCATGCACTATATTCACAATAAAGCTAAATATTTTAGCTCCTTCAAAATCTTGAAAATTTCATTTCAGCCCGCCACTGCATTCCAAACTCTATAACTTCAGGTTTGGGCCCCTCTTATTCCTGCATACACCACTGCATTCCCCACCCCTTTGAGGTTGTTAATAATCTAACCATTAAACATGAGAATTACCACCTATATGGAAAAAGAAAGCCCTAGCTTATGAACTAGTTACTGTTCAAGGATTATTAAAACCAAAGCCTCTGACAACACCTCATAAGGAGGAAAATAAACTCAAGCTTAAACAGCAGCAATGGCTAGCAAATCCGACTGACATTAACAAAACAAACGTCAATGCAATATCACTTGCACATCGTTACAACACATCAATATCAGCAACTAATCCCCAAACGCTCATAAGTATTGACAAAATTCATACCTACAGTGTATATAAGCTCGAGTAACATTCTACACGTATATTTGGATACTAATACATACATCTAGATTGTTGCAACAAATTAAACAATGCAAAAGTAACATGAAAGCAACCAATTGTAGAGAGAAAATTTTCATGTTTCAACCTTCGTACACTGCAAGTCTGCAACACATGTTCCTAATTTTTGAAGAAATTACAGGTGTGCCTTCAACTCTGAAGCAAGAAAAGGGCAACAAAGGAAGTGCTACTTCATGTTCAAAATGAAAAAAAATGTAAGAAGTGTAGACTGTGTAGTGTAATGCCAATTTCAGAAGATAAAATGCAGCTAGAAATAGTCTTTATAAATTATTGAAGTGAAAAAAGCAGAAGACCTAGCTAGACGCATGCCTAAAGAAATTTTGAAAATGAAATAGGCTTTTCACATGTGAATACCGATTGAAATTCGATTGCATCATACAAACATAAATGTTTCCTTTTCATCTCTTTGTATTAGGTTCTTTTTGCAGGTTCAGCTTCGCTTACCTTTTTTGGTAGCCAATATCACCTCTTTGAGTCAAATATTGGCTAAAATTATTGCCAAGATCACCTCTTTGAGTCAAATATTGGCAAGTTACCAATAAAGGTAAGTGAAGCTGAACCTGCAAAAAGAATCTAATACAAATAGACGAAGTAGTGAAAGCAAACAAATCCATCCACTCTCCAAGGCAATCCAAACAATTGCAATCTAATCGCGTTAAATAATTTAACTTCTAATGAATAGGCATAGCAAAAACGTTACAACATTCTCTGTCTCACCAATTAAATCCAACTGTCAGAAAACCCATCGGCACAGAGTCACAAGGTTTTCGGCACAGAGAATCCCGCCTCCTACCTCTTTGCATCACCACAGAATAGCTCCGTCACATCCACTTTTTTTACGTTTTAAATAGGTAATTTCTTTTCTTCCTTTTTGCACTCGATAATATATGAAGTACAAACCCGGGACATAACATCAATTGTGAGAGTATACGAGATAACCAAGTCCAACAACTCAATTAGCCCATTATATGGTAGAAACAAAGAAAGAAAAGAAAAACCCCTCTAAGGGAAGAACGCACACGCAGGTGGGGTGATTCAAATTCTTGATTGATCTCCTAGTGAGATACTAGAGTCCTGGCCAAGTTGAATAATTTTAAATAAGCAATTTCAATAACGGAAATTATTGTCTTCTCAAGTTTGGAAATGAATTTTGGAAAGGATTGTGATTTTGTCACTCCAAAAATGATGGAGGGGCTCCAAAACTAGACTGTATTGATAAATAAAAGAAAACGTCATTTTGGAGCCCCTCCTTCAATTTTTGGAGTGCTAAAATCAATTTCCTATTGGAAGGAAATCAGTACTAAACCCACTTTTTGATTTTACTCTCAATAAAATGAATTTTAAGGAACCCATTTCAGATACTATTCGAAGTGACGAAGAATCATGAGGTAAAAGTGTACTCCGGGCTATGGTGTCTACACTTGCTCCATTATGCATCTTTATTATTTTCGGTTATGCCTGTTATAGTTTCACTTATGTTTCTTGTAGTTTTCGATTATGCCACCATAATAATTTAACATGGAACCACATAAGATAATCGAAAATTACAAGAGCATAAACAAAACTACAAAAGGCATAACCCAAAATCATAAGAGGCATAACTGAGACATCACAGGGGTATACCGGTAAAGACGCTTGAGTTGAGTGAAGGTAATAAAAGCATTAATGTTACCTGTGTTACCTTCGGTCGGCGAGGATCAACGGAAGGTAAAGAATTACTTAAATGATTTCGTATTAGAAGACCTTTTATAGTTCAATTGACTAGACCTTGTAGTTGTACTGGGCTTCGGCCCATTTGTTGTAATATCTTTATGATCGGTTTGGATGTCCGTAGTTTTTTTTTAAAGAATAAATCAAATTTCTAGTAATTCAATACACTGAGTAATTCTATTCCAATGTTTGAATTAATTAAGTAATTTTTTTTACGAATTATTTATTTTGAAAATATCTTAAAGTCAAATGTTTCCTTCTTATATTGATCTTTTTCATATTGATGAGCCAAAAATTCAAGACATAAAAACTATTAGAGTTCCACTCATTCTCATTCCCATTCCCATTTAAGATACATGTCATCCAAACACAATTTTAATCTCAAGTGTTTGTCCATTTTGATATTTTCTTGATTTTAACGAAGAGAGTACTAATATTATTTCCAAAAGGGAAAAACAGTTGTATTTTTGCCGGATGATGCTATGGTGTCCTCGGTCATTTTGGGGACACCGTAATTTTTGGCATAACAAAGCCCTTACAAGCATAACAAAAATCATTACAAGTATAATAGAACCATAACATGGCATAACCAAGGCATAACCAAAAACCAATCAAGGCATAACCAAAAATCAACCAAGGCATAACCAACCAAGTTATGCCTTGTTATGATTTTGGTTATGCTTATAATGGTTTTGGTTATACTTGTAATGAATTTGGTTATGCTTATAATGGTTTTGTTATGACAAAAGTTACGGTGTCCCCAAAATGACCGGGGACACCGAAGTCATTCCCATTTTTGCCATGTAAATGGTAAGTTATCATACATTTCAGTGATTTCACCTTTCTTTTTTTCTTTCTTTTTTATCATTACATTCACATTTGGCTGCTTACATTACACACCGCCATTGTATCTACATTTGTTCAGCAAACCTGACATTGCACAATCTCTTTCAATTACTTTCTCCGATCGCGGACAGACGGTCCACGCCGCGATTTCTCCGAAACTCTGCCGGACTTTTCCCGTAAAACGACGATGAGGTCGACGAAAGCACTCAATATATACTTGTACCACTTCTTCTCATTCAAATCCAAGTAGCAAAACAAAAGCTCCTCCATGAACTCCCAATCCACCCTGCCCCGATCGTTCAGCCGCGCCTCGGCCATCTCCTCCATTGAGTTCCTGAAATCGCTGTACGGACTCGGAGAGTATTTCAAAATCGTGATGAAATCATCGGCGCCCATTTTACGGACGGCGGTGGTGGCAGAGCTCGAGCCTTTGTCGTCGGACGCAATTGTGCTCGATTTCGTGATTAGAGAACTCGATGAGCTGGAGCCCACAAAAAAGCGGTGGGACCCGCAAAGATCCGGTGGCGGATCGGTAAACCGGGGCGATTCCAGCAAAATCGTGCCGGCTTTTTCTTCATCATCTAAAAAAAAGAGATGTCAATATAAAATAAGAGTGTAGATGATAAAAAACAAAAAATGTGAAAATTAATTAGTATAAAAATTATGTTATGTCAATTTATTTGTTGATACATTGCAGAGAACTCCACTTGAATTCCTACCATTACACCATATAATTTCGTTATTAGCAAAAAGCTCAGGATTGAGAAGAACCTTACCCGGGCTTGATAGGCCGCGATCATTTTCTTGAATTTTCTGCTTCTTGTCATCTTCCTTGTCGTCCTCCAAATACAACGAATTGAAATTCTCGAACATAAACTTATCGATGTCTGCTAGCGTTGCTGCCACATCACCGACAGCAATCGATCGTGTCTTGGGATGCTTGCAAGCTCTTAGAATTTTCCTCTTAGAAGAGGATGACAGAATTCTGGAATGGACACGGAATTTATGCGAGTAAGTTTTTTTTCGTTTTTTGATCTTGGAAATATAGTCCTGAAGAGACTTCTGAAGGGGTTTTGGCATTTTTTTTTTTATTAGTTTTTGTTTGTAATATCCATGGGGGTGGAGTGGTTTTATACACCAAAAAGCATAGAAGTAATATGAAGGAAGATTTTAACAAACTTTCAAGTAATTGACATAAAGCATTAAAGTTGGATTTGGTATTTAATGTGAGATTTTGGTTATGACATTTTTTCTCTTTTCATTCCAAGTTTGACCAAATGGATTATGACTTAATATTTTTTTTGGCTATTCCTTTATTTGGTTGAGAGGAAAAAGAGAATAAAATAACCAAACTAAAGCTTATGAGTAGTAAATTTTCCTCCAAACTTTCATTCACTTTTTCCTTTCCTTTTTTTTCCATAGCTTCCAAACGGGGCGTTCGATTTTATTCAATGAGGTATGACCATAAATAAATTGACTTGCTTGTAAAGGACATTATAGAGATATGGTATTGGATTGATAGAATCTTGTGTGTTTTGAGAACATTAAAATTTTCATGCTAGACTTGCGATTTGCAAAGTTGGGAAGTTAGTAAATGGTCTCAAATAAACCTTGTCTAGAAAAAAATTTGCTCCTTTTTTCATTTTAGTATTGTGCTATTTAGCTTGCCCTTTGTCCAACCACCTGCAGAAAGGATCATCTTTTTGAATATGTGCGACTTGAAAGACGGATCGAAATTGTCTCCATTCAAAAGAAGAAGAGAAGACGATATTTTCTTACACCAATAAAAATAGAAAATGATCTTTAATTTTGCTACAACATACAAAGAAGGGGGAAAAAAATGTCAATCAATGCTATGGATTTTTCTTCATTCCATGCTATAATGATATATCGGGGTTTGAAAAAAATTACTACTCCAATATATACCTAGCACATACAATGAATTAAAACATGTCTTTGTTAAGGGGATTTGATTAAGAGATGAGATCAATAAATATGATATCGAAAGAATTAACGCATGAGCTTTATGAGATTAGAGAAAAACTCTAAAGCACGGTTGTAAGGGAAAAAAATTGACCGGCGTATTGCAATCGAGAAGAACATGCCATTCGACAGGCAAGAAAAGAAGCAAAAGGGGAATGATCGATCATTTTTTTTTTTTTTTTTTTTAAAAAGGTGGAATGATCAAAGAGTCAAAAGACCAATAAGTTGCATTGATTAATTTGACGTCCCATTATGTATACGGTTCTGCTACCCACATCCCACTGGACAGCGAATAACGTACACATAATGCTAAAACGTCAATTGACTTTACACATATATTAATAAGTATTTATACTCTTTTTGCAATTTTTCATATATGTAAACAATTTCTATGGATAAGCATCCACACTAGCCTCACTAAATTTAAGTCAAATTATAGCTACAAAAGCCACCTTTATTAGTTTGCCGAGTCATTTTTGAACAACCCAGTGCATTAGCCTCGTTGCTTTTAAAGTGTAAAAATACTTTATTATCTAGTGCAACAAAAAGGTGTACTGATTTGAGAAGCATGTGGAATGAGGACCCCACTTGAAGCAATGACAGTCAAGGAAAACTAATAAAATATACTTTAACCTATGAATAGTAGCTCGCTTCCAAAGGCGAGGAGCTGTAGCAACTCTTTATTTGACCGAACAAGTACCGAGACTGATGCAATACTATTTTTATCATTTGACTCGTTATTGTAGTGCCAAATGAGAATAAGCTAGTGTGATGCGGATGCCCTAAGGGGTTATTGGAAAAAAAGTGGTTTTAGGCTTTTTCCATTTTGTTGGGCCTGGGCCAAATTTGTCTGGGCCTACTTATTCCTGCGATTTTTATTTAATACCTATGTAATTTTGGTTGAAGATTTGGAGCAAATGTCAGGATGGCCGAGTGGTCTAAGGCGCCAGACTCAAGTTCTGGTTCTCGTGAGAGAGCGTGGGTTCAAATCCCACTTCTGACATTTCCTTTTTGATTTCTTCTGAAGCCCTCCGGGATGCTGTAGTGCAGGGTTTAATGCCCTTGTAGGGCAGGAGACAGCTGTTGTTCTCATCAATTAACGGTTTAGATTAAAAATAAATTTTTCTAGAGAAGAATTAAACTCTTTTTGGGGGAAGAGTTTATTTTTAATCTGAACTGTTAAAAACACTTTTGGACGGCTAGAATGCCGCACTACACAGCGCACTATAACGTTTCCCAATCCAACTATATCAAGCCCTTTTCTCTTCTTTTTTCTTCTTGGGAAGTGATTTCACACCCATTTTTTTGATATCCGCACTCTTGTTTTTATTTTTTAGTGTTGAAAGGGCATATTTTTTTCATTAAAAGACAAAAAAAAAAAAAAAAAGTGAATATCAAAAGAGAAGTGTGAAAATCATTTCTCTTTCTTCTTCTTTTGTTTTTCTATATTGCCCCTCCCAGCTTATTACCCTTTTTTGAAATTGAAACTGCTTTGTTACCCTGCATTAATGATCTTTCCTACTGCATTTGTCTTTCTCTAGTTTTTCTCTTCTTGCCTTGCCTCTCTAAATCACACCAGAGTTGTTTCTAAAGTTGTGTTCTCTAAATCACACCCGAATCGTTCATTTCGTAATGCGTCTCTAAGAAAAAAATAACTTGATTGAACGTCAACAGAAACTTGACTTGACATGCATTTTTCTTAAAGTGTTGTTTTGAAGTCAAATCTCTTTTGTCTTGGTCTTTCTATTCTACTCTTCGGGTCTACATATAAAACCTCCAATTAAGCTACGAATCCAAAGCAAAAAAAAAAAAAATTTAAAAGACGATCCAAACCCTCATGGCAAACGAATTCGTAATCTTTTTCACCATCAAAAGAAGTTGTAATTCACCTCTTTAGTGCAAGTAAATTGACCCACTGAAATTCTCATGAATTGAAGTCAAGGCATGGACCCCAATGTTGTTCCTCTTTAGTGCAAGTAAATTGACCCACTGAAATACTCATGAATTAAAGTCAAGGCATGGACCCCAATGTTGTTCCTGGGCAGCACATGCCTACTTACACCTCTGCAGCATTCTGTTGGTATGTCTGGGCCATCTCTGTATGTACTACGTCCAGGCATTTTTACACTATGAGTGAAAGGTAGCCCGAGCGGTATTTCCGTTGGTTGGTGGGTTTGTTTTTACACAATTAATTTGGGTTCGATTGTTGGATCAAACTGTAAGAAAGTAATTTTTTGTGAATCCTCTAGTCTTGGTGTAGATAGTTTGCTCTTGACCAGATTAGGGAGGAGATTAGTTGAGAAACGCGTAAGTTGGTTCGGACACCCTAATAATCGAAAAAAGGAGTGCTAGGTACAAAGAAAATATACAAAGAAACGACCCTTAAAGTGTACATGAACGGCTCAGATGTACTGCATAGTGAATCTGGACCGTTCATTATCACTTTATAGAACTCTGACATTATTGTATACACGTAGCAATTCAAAATAAAGACAGCTAGTACAATTTACTAGTTCATATAGCTCTGAATTCACGTGTACTACACATGCAATTCAAATAAACATAGAATCTATTGAATTATGTAATTTTGCCTAAACTTTAATACCCGCCGCTCATACTTGTGCAGTCTCGGTCCCCCATAACCGCTGAACATTCAATATTCACCGGTATTTAATTTGCTCGCAGAATTGGGTGTCGGAACCAAGTTACCCACATTTTGTTTAATCTTTATGATATCTCGGTTAATTTGAGGATTCTAAAGTTAATGACGGACAAATCTCGATCAATGGCTCCAAGGACTTTTTGATGACTATAAGAATCGAATTTAGGATCTTGGTTAGGTCATTTGCTATCAATGTCGAAGCGAAGCAATACTTTTTAAAAAGCAAGTGTTGAAGAATTCATTTTGCCATAAAGGGTTTGCTTCAAGTTTAACAAAGAAAGCTAAGAAAATGTGCACGTACCTTTATTTTTTATGCAATTTCAACTGCATGATTGCGCAATAGTCTCTTTGGGAAAAAGAGTTTTTGACCAATCTTGCGGGCGACGTTGCACGAAAACAGGGGTGCAAGAAAAGAGGGGCCAAAAAATATTCACCTTCATTTGCTTGTGAATTGACATGGAGCAGCAGCTAGCGTATACTATAGCAACTACATACATAAAGTACAGCCGGCATAATCCTTGATTGACTATTTAAATACACGACGAAATACTATAAGGGACAAAATCAGAGTTGTCTAATTAGAAACAACTAGAATCTTTATGCAGACCAGACCATAAAATTACTAGGCGACGTAGTATTATATATGGAGTATGAGGCAAAGTGGATTTCCTGTCACAATCCACGGATATTCAGCCCAACATCGCTCGGATTTGTTTAAAGGAAAAAAGACAAACTTAAGAGTAATAACATAAGCAGGCGATTCAAACTAAAGAGTACTATTGATCATCAATCACTCAATCCTCCACCCTTCTGAAAGATTCTTGATGGAACAGCGAACCGAGCCGAAAATGAACGGGAGAGATCATCAAGATTTTCCCACATCGAGCCCTCATCGAAGTTTTGGGCATATGTGCATGGACTATAAGTGAAATTATGGTTGGTTGAGCTTGAGTAAATGTTGAAAAGCTTCTTCTTCCCTTTCTTGATCTTCCTCCATAAAAGTCTCCAAATGGGTGCCTTTGATCCACTACTGACGGGCAAGTCAAATGGCACAAACCGAGTACTGTAGTTGCCCAGGAAGAAAGTCCGGCTATATCCGGTGTGAGTACTGTGGCCTGAGTTGCACCAACTTCCGGCATCCATGGCAGTGTGTGTGTGTGTGTGTGTGAGAGAGAGAGAGAGAGAGAGAGAGAGTGAATGTGTGTGCCTTGCTTGATCTAAGAGTGTCTCTTGTTGGTCTTTAAATGGCAAAGAGTGTAAATGCATGCACTGGGCTATTTATACAACGAAGGTGGTACCATTCTATTTTTTGGAACAAAAAGCGACCTTCTAAATTGGGATTGGGTTCACTTTTCAAATTCAATTTAAATTTTGGCCCTGAAATTTTAGAACTCTTCATTTGGTTCCTTTGTTCAACCATGATCGTAAATTTTTGTTCCGTGGAAAACCCGCTGACCTAATCCAATCTGTCCAAGGATTTTAGTATTCGGAGAATTCCCAAGCTATCCCAAACAATTATTGGAACCGCCATGCAGGTTCATTTAACGGAAGGGAGAAGCATAAAATAAAACTTTGAATTCGCGCCCTTTAAAACAACCAAACCACTTAGCCCAATCACTTGAGTGGTCGAATTTTTTCCCATAGTCAAAAGGCCCTTGTTCAACGATCATCACACCTCCCTTTCAACAGAATTTTATATTCTAGCCCCTCAGTGTTTAAGTGATTTTAAAAGTATCAAAATCTCTAACTACGGAGGTTCTATCTAAAAATTTTTATACTAGTCATTTTTCAACCCTTTCAGGTCATTTTTCTTGTTGATTTCTCTCAAGTACCCTTAAAATCACATTTTAAACATATTGAGCGGCTCGGATCATCGAAATTCGATCAGAATACTATTTAACGGCGCCTTTAACGAAATCCGTTAGTAATTTGGACGGAAGGGGGCATTTTGATTAACGGAATATAACGTTGGGAGTAAAATTGAAGTTTTTAAAAGGTTGGGAGTCTAATTGAATTTGAGTGTATAGGTTGGGGGGTATTTTGAATTTTTCCCTTCTATTTTTTTTGGTCAACAGAGAAAGGTGGTACCATTCTTGAATATGGTGGATTGGTGGTTACACTTTTCCAATATTGAGCAATTTAAATTTTGGCCCTGAAATTTTAGAACTCTTCATCTGGTTCCTTTGTTCAACCAGTTAAACACTCATGCACTCTATTTGTATTCACGTTGGAAAACACCCGCCTGACACTTAATCCAATCCTGATCCAAGAGAGATTATTTAGTACTTTTGGAGAATTACTCCAAGGCCTATCCCAATCACAAATTGATATGGAATCCGCAGACCCATGTCCAGGTTCATTTGAATCCAGGAAGGGACGAAGCAATAAAATAAGAACAAGCTTGTGAATAGTCGCTCGCCTCTTGTAACAAGCAACCAAACCAAGTCTTATGTCCCAATCACTTGAAATCGGCTACATGAATCTTTTTTCTCCATTGAGTTCTGTAAAAGGCCACTTGTTCACACAATTCCATTACACTCATATCTTTGCGCATAACAGAATCTGATATCATTTTAGGTTTACCCCTCCCCGTAGTATTGCTACCCAAAACTATCACATCCGCTCTCTTAACTACTGCATTTCTTAGTCTACGATAGACATGCTGAAACCACCTTAGTCTATTTCCTCTCAACTTCTTCTCTATAGGTGCTACGCCTTTTATCTCACGAACCGTTTCATTTCTAATTCTGTCTCATTTAGTCTTACCACACTTCCACCTCAACATTCTCATTTCCGCTGCACTCATTTTGCTCACTTGTTGTTTCTTTATAGGCCAACATTTTGTTCCGTAAAATATCATTGGTCTTATGGTAGTTTCATAGAATTTTTCCTTCAATTTTGTGGGTACCCTCTTGTCATATAGTACACCAGTACCACTCTTCCACTTGAGCCACCACACTTATATCATATGGGTCACATAATTGGCAATCTCTCCATCTATACTAATAATTGAGCCTAAATACCTAAATTGATCACTCTTTGGTATCTTCTGGTCTTGGATCACCACTCTTTCTTCATGCACATTGCTGGTATCACTAAACTTGCCACCATATACTCAGTTTTATTCCTACTTATCCGAAAATCCTTTGACTCTAATGCTTCCCTCCAAATTTTTAGTTTCTTATTAACACCTCTAGTGTTTTCATCTACGAGAACAATGTCATCTGCAAATATCATACACTATGGGATATCCTCTTGAAATTGTCTAGTCAATTCATCTATAACTAAGGTAGAGAGGTACGGGCACAAAGCTGACCCTTGATGCAATTCTATAGTGATTGAAAATTCACTCGTTTTTTCTATTGGTGATCTAATGGTAGTGACAGCATATTCATACATGTCTCTAATCACCTCGATATACGCTTTCACCACTCCATTTCTCTCCAGAACCCACTATATGATGTCTCTAAGTACCATATCATAAGCATTTTCTAAGTTTATGAAAACCACATGGAGATCCTTCTTCTTTACTCTGTGTTTTTCTACAAATTCTTTTAATAGGTAGATAGTTTTCATGGTTGATCTTTCAGGTATGACTCAAACTGTTTCTTTGACACCGTAGTCACCATTCTCAAGTGATGCTCAATAACTCTTTCTTGTAACTTTTTTGTATGACTCATCAATTTAATACCTCTATAATTGTTGCAGCCTTGAATATCCCCTTTATTCTTATAGATAGATACTAAGGTCCTCCTTCTCTATTCATCGAGTATCTTCCTAATCATACTCTCTCCGCCCCAATTTATTTGTCCAACCTCGAAAATCCAACTTTTCACAGTTACTCTCAACTTTTTTTAAAAAGTTACTTTGTTCCACTAAAGAAAGGGTAAAAGAAAAAATTGATTCAATTAGAAATCAAATGGACAAACATTTTAGGACACTTAAAAGTCAAAAAGTAGACAAACAAATCAGGATGAAGGGAGTAATAATCTTGTTGAACAACTTTGTCAACCAAGTCACCCCCAAGTCACATAGATTTTTCCACACTTCAACAGGGATACCATTTGGTCTTAAAGCCTTACATGGTTTCATCTTTTTCAAAACTTTAACTACTTCGAACTTTTATATTCTCTAATAAAACTCATATTCTATGTTCTTGTCAGGTACATACACTTCCTCCTCACCAATGCCTCATTCATGTTTCTCGTTTAACAACTTCTCGAAATAGACTTTCATTTATCCCTGATCGCCTTTTCTTTCACCAATACCACCGAATCAAGAGTTTGGCTCCTCTCCAATCCATAAGGAATTGGAGGATCCTCCAATTCCAAATCGATGGTTCAGATTACCCTAGTAACTTAAGGCCCCCGGCTCCTCTCCAATCCATAAGGAATTGGAGGATCCTCCAATTCCAATTCGATGGTTCAGATTACCCTAGTAACTTAAGCCCCAAAGTTCATATGGTATTTTACGGGTATCCAATTACTCCCAAAATATTTTTCAATTACATAAGCGTCTTCTCTCCCCATTTTTTTTAAGCGGCGAACAAAATTCATTAATTTTCAAAATTTATAAAAAAAATTCATTAAAATTTTTTGAATGGCGTCCTCTTCCCGTTAAACCTGCCTTTGAAAAACTTTTTATATAGCTCATGAGGATTTTTTCGACCGATATCATATAGTTCATGAGGATTTTTTTACTAATATTATATCAATAATTTTTTTATTTCAGCATGATTTTTTTTTGATATTATCTTATTATATAGCTCACGAGATTTTTTTACTGATACTAATGTATTTTCATTTGTGCTTCGCACTTTGTTGTGTGCTCATTGATGTAATTGTTCTTGTATATAAAGAAAGTTGAAATTAAATTCAGTTATGGAAATTAGAAAGAAATCGTAAGAGTAAGTAATTGAACGAAATATAATTTTTATAGAAAAAATATGAGAAGAAATGCAAAAGGAGTCTTTGATTAACCCTGTGAATCTGATAATTATTTGAACTTGCACCAATTATTAAAGTTACAAAATGAAATTTTATTAATGTTTAGAATTTGGTAAATTGATGCATGAAATATAATAGTTGGAGAATATTTGGGGAGTAATTGGATGCCCATAGAATATCATATGAGTTTTGGGCTGAAAATACTAGAGTAATCCTGACCATCGAATTGAAATTGGAGGATCCTCCAATTCCCTATGGATTGGAGAGGAGCCGGACTCCCTTTTATACACTTAACTTGAGAAACGTCTCTAACTTTCCTTTCTCGCAGCTTGGCAAGTTTGTAAATAATCTTTTCTCCATCTGCTCCCAAAATTGCTCTTTAGTAAGATCATCCAAGCCTACTTGGGGTGCGTAAACACTAATAATATTAACTATGCTCCCTTCGATCACAAGCTTAACTAAAATAATCCGATCTTCTTTCCTTGTGACTGTACCTACCGAATCTTTTAAGTGTTTATCTACTATGATACTTATCCCATTTCTATGTCTATCCTTACCCGTATAGTAAAGCTTATAACTTGTGCCCTCTATTTCCCAAGCTTTCTCCCGTACCCACTTAATCTCCTAAAGGCAAGTTATACTAATCCTCCTCCTAAGTATGGTGTCAACTAGCTCTCCAGTATTACCCGTTAATGTCCCTATATTCCAAGTTACTAAACGAATCCTGTCGTCCTAGGCTAGCTTCTTTATCCGCGCTCGTCCAGGCACGCGCGATAACCATTGCTCACTTATCACCACACCGGGGTGGCGATGCGGTGCCCCTTGCTCATTTTTCAAAGCACCCGAAGGCAGGCGCAACGCGTCGCTTAAAGGGAACGCCCTAGCATGTCTCGTTATCATATTTGGATTCATGTCATAAAGATCTAATGGGCTTTTTACGTGCTGGCTGTCAGCCACCTAATGCACAACCTTCCTTCGTTATCCGGGCTTGGGACCGGCTGGAAAAGAAAGACAAGGCTCTAAGGACAAACCAGGCAGAATTTGCTCGCTATTCTACCAGAAGAAGAGGAATAGAGAGGGAGATGAGGATGCTCTAAGTTTATGGGCCAAAGGGAAGATAAAATCGTGCTGGGATGTTGGTGTGGAGTGGTGGATTGAGGTCATGGGGAAACGACAGAACCAACAGGGGTAAAATTGTCTACCATGTGAAGTTATGCAGAGAGACACTGGAAAGAGAGGCCATGGCTCTTTAAGAGACTGTTGACTTTTTGTTTTTTGTTCTCATTTTGGTTTCCAAAAGACTGATGACTGATTTGGGTTAGGTGGATTTGCTTGTTCGAACACCCTGATACCTGAAGTCGTCCGATGTAGGGTCGTCTTATAGCGCATTCGTGGAAGCTATGTGCATCGGATTACTCTTGACGCATTTGTGTCTGAATCTGTTCATGTCTCTAATAGTGCTAGTTTGGTTGCTAAGAAATAACGTGTTTGATCGAACGCTTGAATCTTGTTGGGTTTATTCATCTGCCCCCAGTTCAGTTTGGGGATAATTTTTCTCTATCCCCTGTAGATAGGCTTGCATATAACACATGGAGTTCTATGCTCATAAAAAATCACTGGACCCGACGATAGACCAATTTGGTGCAGTAAAATTTCTTATCTTTTGTCCCAAATTGGAAAACAAAAAAACTAAGAGAACAATGTGTGGTTGTAGACCCTTGAGTTCATCAATCCATCAACACAAGAATAAATGTAAGTATCAAAAAAAGTCACCCAGTAAATCCATCAAAATAACTCCTTTCACATTATACAACATATGTAAATTATGTCCAGACAATCCAAAATTTATTGGGAGCTCTGATTCGGCTTCTTAGGCCGTGTAATGGACCGCAGTTGAGTGTACATCATGAAACAAGAACTAGAGAATTCGGAAAGTACCCGGAAAAGCTCAGGCAGTTGAGTTCTTAGAGCTGTCAAAGATTTCTCCCTAACATGAACACACTGACTCTGGTACTCTTCTTCCTCTTCTTCCAACTTCTGCTTCACCATCTCAACCGCCAACTTCCTCTCTGCGACAAGATCCTTATCCTCTGACCTATCTGGGTCCACCTCATCAGGTGGTGTTCTCTTTTGCATGTACTTATTATACCAGTCATCAAATTGTCGTGTTTTGCGATTAAGCTCCTTTTGAGTTTGCTCACATTTGTCCCTCAACTTCATCTCATCCACTTGAATCTGCACTATTGTATTCACAACAGCTGCAAAGCTAGTTATACCTGTTATTGCCAGCTCATCAGGGAGTTTTTCCAGCTGATCTTGCCATAAACAGAGGAGGGCTTGAATTGGGGGACTTTGAGTCCTCCCAGGGGATGAGACTTTCTCCTTTAGGTTTGTATCGACCGGAATGAGGTTGAGTCTCAACCAGTTGGTGAGAGATTTTATGTAGGTCTTTTGATGGGTCATGAGCTTGTGTAATTGTGAATGCCACTCCTGCACAATCACCCACAGCTGGACTGTCCGTTCATGGTGGTGCTCGGTTGTTTCTTTGGCTGATTGCGAGATGTCGAGGGACTTCAATGCTGTCGAGATTTTCTTCTGGTTCTCATGCTGCACTTTCATGTGTTCCCACATTTCAGCCATCCTGCCATTGTACACAAAACAATCATAGTAAGGCTTTGTATATATTCCAGTAACAGGAAAACATGCCACACAAAATTCAGGTGCAATTCAAGTTTCATAGTTGATATTGCAAGTTCTTTTGACACCAAAGAAAGTATCTGGTGAAATCAGATTCATTTTCTATCGTACAGTGTGATTGCTACAGGTTACTAACCAACTTTTCAGGTTTCCTGCAGTAAATTGTAGATAAACAAGGGCAAGACTACTTTTCTGCCTCGGAACTCTATAGGCTCTCTGTGCTTTTTGAGATTGGAGTGGGAACACCTCCAAATAGAATCTACGAAATGCATAAAACCAATGAAGGGAGTCCTTAATCATCTAAACGTCGAGAAAGGAATATGGAAGTTGACTAAAAATATTTGAACCCAATTGATTAGAATTTAGGTTTCAGCAAATTTATAGACAACTTAAAAGACCACAATTGCTTCACCATCACTTCCTATCACCGGTTCATCAAAACTGAAGCTGCAAAGGCTTGCATCATGTACAAAGGAAACTTAAGTCTCTAATCAAAGTACAACCGAATGGAGGCTGCAGGGAAGACAGGAAAGGGAGACAAGCTACAGAAACATAGACTTCCTAAACGCGCGGAGACTAGTTTCGCTAATTAGTTCATATGAAAGTCGGATACCAATACATTACTCATCAAGATAAATACTTAAGAAAAACAAGCAAAGTTCCATATGTCTGCTACTTCCAAAAAGTCTTGTTTCGAATTTGAACTTACCCATCAACAAGTGCAACAAGTTTTGGATACAATTGCTCATCTCGTAAACGATTTATTTCTGACACAGTAGAATCCATGGATTGCATGTCGACAATGTATCTTGTATGCAGGCGACTTAATGTTGCTTTTGCTTTCTCTATTGACTCAATACTAGCACCGTGCTTCTTTAGCTTATTCAGCGAAGCAACTTTTCTCTGATATTCAATCTTCATTTGCTCCCCGGTCTGTTGAGCATCAGTCAGCACAAAACAAAATTTCAGCTTTAACCAAGGTTTCCCTGGCTATGATAGACTATCATATCATTTATTTGATGAACATAGGATTTTGAAGGAAACTGCAACGTAATCAACTTTGATTCAATTAGAGAATGAGAGACACCATGGGAACAGTGTAAAACGTACTACTAAGTTCACTATTTCAGAAAGAAACATCCTAGTCTTGTCCAATTTAAGAATTTAGATTCAAAGAAATGCAGCTAAATCTATCTTCACGTGAGCTAAGTATCCTATTCTTAGGAGAATGGAAAAGGAAAGGAAACTTAACTAACGATCACTCATTGGAAGACAAACAGTATACAAAGCCGGTGGAAACATCACCGGATGAAGTGATAAACATACGTACCTTCACTTCATCATAAAGCTTTTTCTCCCATGCTAGCATCTTGTCCAGCACTGTTGCATGTGTTTCATTTTCTTCTGAATCAAAGTCGTCCAATCCATCGTCCGTATTAGGTAAACCTCTGAAAGACTTATTCCAAGTAATGACCCGCAGAACCCTTGCAGAATGATCAATGTGTCCTACAAAGCAATGACAACTTGGGTAACTTGGGTTGAACAATTAGCCAAACAGTTTAACCGCTTGTGTAAAGGTGTTATAATGTAGTACCAAGTGTCGGAAAGGGATCATAATTACCCAAATAAAATGCCTTTAGCGAATACTATGAAAAGAAAGGTCCACCCTTTTTATTAGTAGCCTAACCATTTTCCATGACAATAAAGCAGGAAAATGCAAACGCTATCAGTTTTCGCACAAAAGGGCAGAAAAAGAATACTACTACTTCATGCTCATAAACTTGGAATAGCGTGAAAGTGAAGAAAGTCAAGCTATATACGACTTGTGAACTGTTCTGTCATCAAACAAAAGTCTAAAATTTAGGTGTTGCATCACCATTTGTTTCTCAAGAGAACTATGAAATATACATCTACCATTGCAGCAAATGACAGCTCGAGAGAAACACTAGCATTCCATGCCAAGCTGGAACAGATTTCACCTATCAGGGCACACAAAGCGAGCTCCTTTAACAAGAGTAAGCATATGCAACTTAACTCATTCTTTTCAACTCTCTAGCCTTTTGATCTTCACATGTACAATCATTGATGATCAGACAAAAAGCTTCCACAGAGTCATATCAAATGTAAACTCTTCCACTAAATAGTACGACAACATTCAAAGAATTTGTGTGAAGTACCACGAATGCTTCAAATTGTTTCAAAATCTGAAGGACACTAAAAATCATCAAAATGTACAAAAACTGAAGCCTGATACCTCGATTATCAGCAAAGTTGGAATGGTAATGCAAACGATTCGCTTCAAGCATCTTTGAAACTTCATTAGCGCTCTCCGACGCCTTTAGAAAACAATCGTCGAGGTCATTAAAAATTTGCAACATATTAATGCTTGCGGCACCCTTCCCTCCTCTCTTACCCTCCACGGGAGCTGCCTGCTTCACTTTCTTCGGGGCCTTCGTGGGAGGCGGAGGCTGAGGTGGTCGCTCAGCCAATTTCTCTGTCCCCTCAGCTTTCATACTCCTCCTTGCTCCACCAGAGCTGCCATCAACACGATCACCTCTTCTAGACCTTTCCCTCATGTTCCTTTCAATCTCCTCCCTCTCGCTCCTTCCTGTGAACAATATTGGCTTAACTTTGATCAATTCTCAATCATTTACAGAGCAAACATGTACTCTATATAAAATATAAACCACTAAATTCTAGCAAACTACTTACCACAGTTAACAAACTCGTAAGAGTATATCCAGCCTCACTCAAACCTCCCCTCCAACTCAAATTTGAGCTAACCCCCATTGAAATTCCATCTACTCCTTGACTTAAAACCGTATATCACACCAGGATTTACTCATTTTCTTGAAGCCATTTCGTCTTTTCCAAATTTACTCTTATGTCATTAACCAAGAGTCTGCTTAAATTCATGCTTAAATATGAGTTTGTCATTTGAATTGCTTCGTAATTATTAGAAAACATTGCTTCATATCAAATAAAGCATTTACTCCTGAGTAAAGGCCAGAGATGGTCCAAGTAACGGGCTACTAACCACAATTAACAAACTCCTAACAACCTATTAGCCACTGAAATTAGCTTCTAAACAACTAAAAACTAGAATAATATAACCCAGAGGATTAGCTCACGTAACAAGAAAAACAGAGATAAGTGCTTTATAAGTATAAGTTCTTGTCAAGAGTTCTTTGGCCCAATGGCATCAGAGGGTGCACTTAGGTGCTAGGAGTAAGGAGGCCAAGAGTTAACGCCTCTTACGTACCAATCTAACTATTCTAACAATACTATCGCTGAGCAAAAAAAAAAAAAAAAAGAGGTATAATTTCCTAGTTTGATCACTCCTACGGTCACCTTGCAGCTTGTGAGCGAAAGTTTGTGCGAAATGACTATGGTAGAGGCTCCAGGGTGCCGTAGGGCTTCAAACAAGCCGAGCTTTAAAGTATTTGAGATCGGCTTGCTCAGATTAGTCCAGCTCAAGCCGACCCCAAAAAATCGACCTCCAGCTCGACTATTTAGTATCAAGGTGTTCGAGCTCGGTTCGTCAAATAAACGAGCCTCTATAAACGAGCCGAATCTCTATAGTTGAGTTGAGTTACAACTAATTGGAGTACAACTTGTTCAACTTAAGTTGAGTTTTAAGCTCGAGCCGAGCCGCGGCCATATCAAGAAGAGCCTCGAGCTGCTCGCGAACAGCTTGGTGCGTTTGCAGCACTATGGGGCGGCCACTCGATGTGGCCGGCCTGAGTTCGCTTCTGGTGGTGGAATCGGATTTTAGAAGGAAAAAAAGGAAAGTAGAAGAAAAGGAATAGTCTTTAACACTACCTTCATGATCAACCTCGGCCAAACTAGGTCCAGCCATATTCTCCATGGGCAGAAAGATATAATCCAGCACGCCTTTCGAATCCTCCAGCGGCGGAGGCGGCGGCGTCCGATCACTTATCGTCGCATTCCGCGGCGGCAACGTCGTCGCAAAAACGCCGCCACCAATCCCTTCACCGCTACTGCGAGTCGGTCTGTGTCTCAATCCGTTCTCCGTCTCGTCCTCAATTTCTCCTTCCTCTCCTTCCTCTATCACGGTCTCGGACAGATTCTCCGTGGCTTTGTGCACGGATTTGATCTCCGGCATCGATGAGGCGCGCTGGAGAGGGAAGTCGGGGTGGGGAGGGGGAGGAGGAAGGAGGGTGGTGTCGTAGTGAGGGTGGGAGACGGCGGCGGAAGGGAGGGTGAAGGCGGCGGCGGCCGCCGCGGAGGAGGAGGAGATTTCGCCGTGGGCGTAGTCGCTCAAGGCGGCGCCGGTGTTTTTCAACGACATGGTGTAGGCGGAGTGCGCCGCCGCGAAGGCGTTCCGCGCCGTCACGGCTTCCTTCATGAACTGCTTCCGTTCCTTGCATCGCAAGACGGTTTCTTCGTTATCGATCTTCGAGTTGGCGCAGCCCATGGTTTTTTTTTTTTCCAGATAAGACGACACTAAAAACAATAAAATGAACTAAAAGTGCAAATACATTACTAACACCATATTGTGGATGTTATTACTGTATTTTTGATGAAGAAGTAACATGTTCAAATGGTGGCGGAAGTGGGGGTGGAGGTGGTCACGATCGGCCCTGACATTTCGGTGTCAAAAGACGAGCTTTCGAAACATGGGTTCTAAGTCCTTTTTTGATCTTATATATATGTCGGATACTAAAAATAGTTGGCGGTCTTAATTTTCACACTGGCTAAGCGGCCTTTTGGGCTAAGGCCGGCACTGATGACGGTGGTGGTGGCGGTGGTGGTGGTGGTGGTGGTGAATGGTTTTGAGAATGTCAGGATCCTAGGGTAGAGGGAGAAATTAGAGAGAGAGAATTCAGAGTTGGATCAGTTTCATAGTAGGATCATGAGTGCTGTTTTGCTTTGGGGAAGAAAAGAAAAGGCGGAGAGAGAGAGAGAGAGAGAGCAGTGTCTACGTGAATCCGACGCTAAAATATTAAATATTCAGAAACAGAGCGTACGACGGCGCCGTTTGAGGACTGAAAGCTATCTTACGACGTCGTTGTTTGTCATTGGCTTTTTTGGGTGCTTTACCTGGGCCCTGGCAATCCCACCTGGCCAGAGGAAAGGAAAAGGAGGGTGAAGACTCGAGCTGTTGAGCGGATCAAGAGGAATAAATTAGCAATCAATCAAAGGAGAGAGAGAATGGTGGGGTGCCGGGATAGGGAGGGAATAAAATCTTGACCGTTGGATCACTGTTTGGACAATCCAGATTACCGACGGGTACACATTGTATCCACTCAGCACTCGAAACTTCTCCAATTAAAGGGAAGGCCCAATACGTGGGTATTTTTGGAGTACCACGTGACATTGAAATTTTGTGTTTTTCTGCAAATAAAAAATCGTCACCGAACACTGTGGTCACTCGTCTCCTATGCACCAAATAAAATTGAATAATACTACGTAGTATACTTTTATAGTTTTATTGTATAATTTGTAGCTACGTAAATAGTTGAGGTACTCTGATAGCACTAAATAATTGCTCCCAAGCTATCTATGCATATTGGAAAAAATTTCAGTGCCGAACTGGATGAAGAGGATGAAGCCTTGCTATTTGAATATGATGATGTCATTAGTAACAATTTGGTGGGATGTTATTGGCCACTGTTGATTCATATATGATCCTCTAATGGCATCATTTCTCGTGTGACTTCTTATATGATACGAAATGAATTGCAACGTTCTATTTTATGATTCGAGCAGTTCATTTGTCAACTTCGATGTGAGCATCATTCACTTTAAAAATAATACTAACCGAAAATCAATATTTATTATTAGTACAACTATATTGATGGTTGATTTCTTTTACGGCAAAAAATATGATTGCATGATCGTGAATTTAATGTTGTTCGATCAACCAATTCTTCCATGTATAATTTATACATGAAGCTCTACAAATTAATTAGTGGCTATTACTATCAAATGAACTATGAGAAAAACTAGAGGTATTATCAAATGAAAAACAAGAAACTTCATTTTACGTGATATGACCAAACTTAAAAATTTATTCGTACTCCCATTTTTACAATCAAACTCACAACCGATTTACTTTTATAGAGCACGTCGGAAATATTAATGAAGTCAAAATTCATACTGTATTTTTTTGATATCGATAAATGCATTATCAGAACACATTTATAGCGAGTGTGAGTTAGTTATATATGATGCTCTGGTTATGCATTTATCGTCATTCGACATTGTTGCGTATGCACTACAAAGTATTATTGTTGTATATAAAAATAACTTTTCTGATCGTCGTAGTGATGTCTCAGCTCACATATGCTAATGTGACTGTGTGAGTGCACTTTTTCTCCTTTTCCTAAGGAGGAAGTGGGTTTGGGTTTGGGACCCGACAACAAGTACGATTCTAAAGTTACAAAATATGCTTTTCCTTCCTTCCTTCCTTCCTTCCACTTGAATTAAGGAATTATAAGCGCACCTTTGTTCTTTCTTATAGCTGAAGTAGTTGTCGTGGCTTGCTTGATTGTACAAATGGTGTATTGGTTTCAATTTTGTATTCTACTTACACATAATCGGCTCTAAAGATTCATTGTTTCTGTTTTGTTTTATTCTCTTTTTCTTGTTTTGTCTGAAATTAAAATTTTTTTGTATTTGTTAATTTTATATCAAATTTCTATAGATTATTAATTCGTCTCGACGAGAAAAATCGAAAAGGTTAAAAATTTATAACTTTTACCCAACTTTTTCCTGGGAATATCCAAAATTTTCTAGAATTTCAGGGGGCCGTTTTTAAGTGCTCTGATTTGAACCTAGACAACCGTTGGGGGCATTGGTCACATATTCTGATTTTGTGTTATAATTGTTAGAAGAGTTGTTTGTTCTTCTGCTTCTGCTTCTTCTTCTTTTTTTTTTTTTTGTTGTTGTATTCTCTGTAGGAATTCTTTGCAAATTGAAAGTGCAGAAGTAACATACTGTACTTCTTTGGGTCTCTTGATGCCGCCAGTTTCAGGAATTTTGTTGAACCCAAAGCAATGCTCTGAATGGGTGTTTTTTCATGAGGGGAACGGCACTGCGTAAGTTGTTTTTTTTCAAACCAAGTCTTGTAACGAGAACTGTTTCGACAGTTTACCAAAATCAGAAATATTGAGCGAGGACGGTCATAACAGAAAACGATGTTCTACCTTGGGCTCTTTGGAAGCGGGGAGCCTGTGGTGACTCATCTCACCACAGGTGTGTAGTGAGGCAAAACTACAACGTTTTGTTAGCAAACTCCACCGTTTTTCATGCCAAGGTTAATACCCATTAAATAGGCAAGACGGCAAGAAGTTAGTGGTTTTTTTTTTTTTTTTTGATTTTTTGAAGCGGTCATACAAAGATTATTCAAACCGCAAATTATTTTTAAAATATTTTTATGGGTTCCTGAAAAAAAATTAGCACAATTCGATATCGGTTAGGGGTGTTTCATAATTTGTAGAGCGACCTACGAACTCTAAAACACCTTACGAATTATGAAACAGCCCTTACTGATATCAGATTGTGCTAATTATTTTTAGGAATCCATAAAAATTTATTTTAAGAATAATTTGCGGTTTGAATCATCTTTGTAAGAATAAAAAAATATTTCCAGGAATCATCTTTGAATCATTTTCATAAAAAATATTTTTAGAATTCGTGAGGTATTTCAAAGTTTGTAAAGCGCTCTACAAATTATGAAACATCCCTAACCGATATCGGATTATGCTAATTTTTTTTGGAAACCCATAAAAAAATATTTTCAGAATAACTTGCAGTTTGAATCATCCTTTTGACCCGTAATAGTCCTCACAAAAATAAAAAAAATAATTTTTTTAAATTAATTTCTTGCCCATTTAATGGGTGCCAAACATGGTGTATAAAATAAGGAATTTCTTGCCCCATAACGGTGCCACGTTTAGCACCCATTAGAGTGTTTCAAAGTTTGTAGGGCGCTTTACAAATTACGAAACATCTCTAGC
This sequence comes from Rhododendron simsii, assembly GCA_014282245.1. Taxonomy (NCBI): domain Eukaryota; kingdom Viridiplantae; phylum Streptophyta; class Magnoliopsida; order Ericales; family Ericaceae; genus Rhododendron; species Rhododendron simsii. The sequence goes on from CM024964.1 coordinate 28,593,612, forward strand.
TAACCGATATCGGATTGAACTAATTTTTCTTAGAAACACATAAAAAACATATTTTTGAAGAATAACTTTCGGTTGGAATCATCTTTGAAGGATCCGTAATGAGCTCCAAAAAATTAAAAAAAAAATCACTAACTTCTTGCCCATTTAATGGGTAACAAACATGGCATGAAAAATGGTGGAGTTTGCTAAACAAAACTGTGTAGTTTTGCCTCACTACAAGCCTGTGGTGAGTTGGGTCACCACAGGCACCCCGCGTCCTCTTTTCTCCTTTTGAACAGTGAAACCGTACAGGGTAAGTTGTTTTGGAAACTCATTTCGAAAATGTGAACTGTTGCAGCTGTGTTTCCAACACAGCAAGTAACGATCAATGGTTGGCAATTGGCATTAAAGACTGCTGGAAACCTGGAAAATCACATCAACTCTAGGAGCCTTTAGATCACCGTAAACATATCCTTGGCCGCATATAAGCTGTCTGTCTCGGTCATTAGCATGTAACTTGACGGATGATAAAGAATACGAAAATGGTAAAACACTTTTTTTCCAGGAATAAAAGGCAGAAAATGACAAGTTTCTGAAATTCCCGAATGGAGATTATAAAATGGTACTAGATAGGTACATTTCTTTAAGTTTCTGCTATGCGGAAACCACAAGAAACCATGATGTGCACAACCTTACCAGGGGGATTCAAAATCATACAAAAAAAGATCATCTGGGTCTTCGTATTCTTCTTCGTAGTATTCCTCCTCTCCCTCTTCCTCTTCATCTGGGACGTGTTGTAGAGGAGGATCAGCTGGCATCGGTGATGGTAATGGTATTGGCATCGGTTCAAACTCGGGAAATATTTCCGCTCGATACGGGGGTTCGATTATCTCAAAGTCCTGTCATGCCAGTGAATGTGCACAAAATCTTAAGGAGCGAACAGCAGATAAAACCAAATGATTGCATGCAGTTGAGAAACAAATTTCAGTTCCGTCCAAAAGAAAACAGGATTGCCTTCTTGCATCCTGTGCAGCTGTAAAGCAGACCATGCATAACAAGACACATGAAGCACAAGTACGGGTACGGTACAGGTGCGGATACAGAATGCAACGAAAACCTATAAATATAGGCTACGGGCAGGGGCAGAGTTGTACGCAGTGGGGTCATATACCTAGAGTCATTAGGAATTTAAATCGAGTTTTGGCAAAAATAAAGGGCCAAAAATGATTTTAATAGAACCATGGAAGTGTTTTTTGATATATGTGGGGCCAATTCGTGTCAAAATCTAATAAAACTGATAACTATTCCATGTGATTTCTTAATCTTGATGGGGTCAAGTGACCCCACAGTATTCTTCCTCCCTCTCCGCCCAGTCGCCCACGGGTACGGCTAGGGCGCACCAATATTTTTGTATAATTTTTAGATTTCTAGCATGCTATAGAAAAAATGGCCTTATTTATTCTTGGACGTCCCACCTCTACTCATTAAACTTATACTTTCAATATGAACTTCTTTTCTTTTTTGTGTGTGGGTACTTCAAATTAGTTCTTTTGCAAATAAGAAAGTAAAGCCAGATAAAAAATATGAAATAAGAATGGGAGGACAAAAATAGATATTAACATTAAAAAATAAAGTTATCTAATACATAAAAAAAAAAAACAGGTGTACCAGAGCCATACCCGTCCCATAACCATGGCATATTGGCGCCGTACCCGACATGTTTTTGCCGTACCCATACCCGATACTTGTAGGCAATTTGTTTGGAGTACCCATATGCAAAGTTTGATTGCTGAGATATCATAGTAAAAATGAAAGGTTCAATTACATTTTCAGAACTTTTACAAGGTTCTAATTCTGCAGCTACTTTCTCATTTTAAAATGGCAAAGCAAATCAATGCTCAATACCACAGACCAAGTCGATTTTACCCCAAGAAGAAGGATAAATGAAAGAAGCCTGACCAGATCAATTTGTCCCCTAAACCACACACTACGAACATAATACGAGTTCAACATGCAAGATATTCCCTAACAGACACTTTGCAGCAGCACTAGAACAGCAACAGTTGCTTCCGCTGAATGTAGAAGGTGTTAAATGGAGCTCTTTGAGTCTAAGTAACAACCTTCACTCAATCAAGTTTACATGAAACTACTTTCGACCTAATTTAGGAAAGTATTTCACTCACATAAAATCAAATAAGCTTTAAAAAATTCAAAAATCTCGTCTTCCATATCTAACATAACTTCTTCTTTTCAGCAATTGAACAAAGGGAAAGGAAAAACTCAACGGAACTACAAACCAAACAAAAAAAAATCAAATGAACAACCTTCACTCAATTAAGTATAAATATAACTACTTCCAACAAAATTTAGGCCAGTATTTCAGTCACATAAACCCGATCATCTTAAACAAAATATTCACAATCTTCTCTTCAATTTCTAAGCATTCGAATCTCACCAATGTTTGCAATACTCAACACGACATTCTCGCTTCCGCTTCATCCTAGTATCCATTGTTTACATCTAGGACTACTCCACTAGGATCTCTGCTTGCTCGCTCCCCTAGCTTTTGTCTCCCAGTCAGTGTCGGCCCATTTTACTGACGGGATTCATCATTACTTTAGCAACTTTAGCGGCTCGGCTAGTTACTCGATATTCTCAATTTAAACATCCTAGAATCCACCGTTTACAGCTAAGCCTACTGGGTCTCTAATCCCGCTGGCTCCCCTAGCTTTTGTCTATCAGTGTCAGTGTCGATCCATTTTACTTATGGCTAGGTCCCCCTTTGTCTCTCAGTGTCCCCGTCGGCCCATTCTACAAATGGGATTCATAACTAACATAGCAACTTTAGTGGCTCGGCCAGTTACTCGAGATTCTCCATTATTCAACTCGCTCGCCTAGCTTTTCTCTCTGAGTGTCAGCGCCGGCCCATTCTACTGAAGGATTCATCACTACTCTAGCAACTTTCTTTAGCGGCTTGGCCAGTTACTCAAGATTTTCTCGATTATTCCACTCGCTCCCCTAGCTTTTGTCTCTCATGTCATCCCATTCTACTGACGGGATTCACCACTACTCCACCAACTTTAAGCGACTCGGCCAGTTACTCGAGATTCTCGATTATTCCATCTCCTTAGGTTAACATCCAAAGGAATTGACGGGGCCCGCGCAAGCGGCGGACCGCGAGGTTTAATTCGATGCAAGGCGAATAACCTTACTAGGGCTTAACATGCCGCGAGCCCTCTAATTAAACAAGTGGGAAAGGAAAACTAAACGGATCTACCATTTTTTGAAGATCAGTTGCAAGATAAAGGTATGAGTGAAAAGGGCTTACGAAGCTGAAATCCCAAGGGGTGGCGCAAAGGACGCCTGGAGGCCGCCTCGAACGCGTGAATATCGCCGTCGATCGCCGGAGAGGGCGGAGAGAGGGAAGGGATAACGCCGCCGTGAAAGGCGGCGGGGAGATGGAGGGGATGGAGAGGGAGAGCGGTAGGAAAGCCATTTTCCCCGGCGGCGGCTTTATCTATCCTCTAGACGGTAGCAATCAAATGGGTTTTATGTGGATAGAGTATATACCAACCGCTTTCGGAGGCCCAGATACGAGACATACTGTACCGGGTCGGGTGTTTGGTTAATCCTACGACCACATTGACTCGTACAATTACTTTTGGAAATTGATTTTAACATCCCAAAAATTGATGGAGGAACTCCAAAATAATGTTATTTTGTATATCAACACAGTTTAATTTTAGAGTTCCTCCATCAATTTTGAGAGTGCCAAAATCACAATTCATAATTTTACACAAGCACTTATATATACTTGTAGGTTCCACACACCGGAGCCTCGAGGTGTAGAATGGGTCTCCATGTGAATATAAACGTATTTATATAAGCATTTGTGTAAATTTTTGTGGTTGTAGTAGAATTAGGATGGGAATAATGCCATGACCATTATGTATAGTGTCACGACATATTTTTCTTACTGACTGATCTACCCTCATCAGTCTCCTCCTCCTCCTCCTCTCTCTCTCTCTCTCTCTCTCTCTCTCTCTCTCTCTCTCTCTCTCTCTCATGTCCTCTATCTCACTGCTCCCTTGCCTTCAATCACCATCACCGTCAACACGAGGGATCCATCCCCCCTCCTCCACTATTGCTACTAGCTCGAGTTTTCACCACCAACCCATTCTTTTCTTTCTTCTTTTGTGGCTAAGAAAAGCCCAAATTCCTTGCTAATTTCAATTTTCTTAATTATTGATTAAATTCCCCTCTTTGAACCCTCAACCATGCATGTACACACATGATTTCCAGAAGGAAGCAAACACATTGTCCTTGTAAAAAAGCAATTAGCCATATCTCTTCTCCTATTTGATGTTTGGGTCCAACCCTGTATTCACCTTTTAATGTGTGAATTTTATAAATCTCCATCAAGATAGAAATGAAGTGATGAGAATGGGCTGTGTTGCTCGATTTCTGTGATCAACGATAGTTATTGCCGTCATCAGTAGAAGACATCGATCTTGTTCCAGTCATCGAGACGGAGATGACTTTGTATCTCGGAATGACAGCAAATGTGGGTTAGTCGAAAAACATTTTCCTTCGTAATGATTACATCAATAATCGAGTAGAGCAACTATTGGACGGGTCTATATTCCTCGGAGGAAACACATCTGCGTAAGAGAGATGAGAGAGAAGGGAGGTCCGCGTAGGTGAGATGAGAGTGAAGGATAAAGGGTAGAACTGTTAAATAACATGAAACTGTCTTGGCTTTATAAAAAGTAATCGTGGCTTTATCATTAACCGTAGAATTATTGCGTCTTTAAAAAAACGACTTCATGTACTTAGATTCCAAATAATTAGGACTTAACACTTCATTTGATTTGGCTCGTAAAAACACTAGAGAATTGGAAATCATTAAGAGGCTCTTTTTTTTTTTAAATTTTTTTCTAAGTAATATCATAAAATTGAAAATCATTTTCTGTAAGTATAATATAGGTATCGTGATATCTCTCTTACAAAAAACCACACTAGAAAATTTCCGGTCTCTTCAACTTATTTTGACGTGGCAGGCCTGGAATAGGCTTCGGAGGCCAAAATTGGCCCAAAAACAATTGCACTGCAACAAAGAAGGATACTTAATTCATCCACAAACACTTTACACACGTATTCACATATTTTGGTGGGACCTACACACACCGAAGGTGTAGTATGTATGAGCTACCTTCAGTGTGTGGGGCTAATGTGAATGTTAGTGAATTTGTGTAAGTATTTGTAGCTGTAAAATGATTGTACTTTAGTTATAGTCAATAAGTTTCATACTATCAATTTATTATGATCAATAAAACCAGAAATAGTAGAACCTGAAAACCCATGTTCACTTATTCAAATTTCTTGTAATTGTCGAGTTAAATAGGTGGTTAGCATTGCAAAAATGGACCAACAACGTCAATTATCCAACCGATTTTTTTATTTTTATTTTTATAATCCAGGTATTCGAAATAGCCTATGCGTGTCTTGACTTGACTAATTCTGAGACACCAATCACAAACTACCGACAGTTTGTAATTCGAACTTTGAAACACTGAATAATTTCTTTAAAAGTTGTAAGTAATGTCAGATGGGTCCATGCCTAACAAATGTCAGGCCTTTTACTAACAAAGTCCAACCCACTAAAATAAATTAGCATTATCTATCATTCTTGTGACATAGAAGTATCACTTTATCCTACTCACATGCCACATCAAACCCACTAGGTTGGCACTAATTATTTTAATCCAGTTCAAAGCCACGATGGAGATTCAGCCTATGGCTCGCGTCAGATTGCTCAGTCCACGGCATCCACAGAAAACGTTTTTGAGTTTGGGGGCTCAAGATGTCTAATGGGCCACGACAAATTCCTCAAAAAAAAGCCCATGAGATATGGAAAAATATGCAGTGCTTTTGGGCAATCATCTCTAGCACCGCACAATGTTAGGTGCTAGAGACTTGCAATATTGTGTGGTGGTAGAAATATTAGATCACTGTTTTGAAGAATCACAATTTCACTAAGATCACATTTTTTGAGCCTAATATATTGTTTCACAAATTGTATGGCAATGAGAGGCCACTGCCCAAGGAGTACTATGTAATATATCTCGAATTTTGACCAATATACATATTTTGTAGAGTATACCAAGTGCATGGAGCCCATACAAATAATTACACAAAATACATTTTTATCAACACTTGCATAAAATACTCATTATAAACAACCAAGTAAAGAATACTGAATAAGGTGCCGCCAAATCTCACATGCAATTATATCACTCAATTCCTGTGATAGGTTGTCCGGTGCTCTAGGACTAGAAGTATGCTCCTTCTTCTCGCAAAATCACAATGCTCCTAACACACCGGATAATTTCTCAATATTTGTTAGGTGTCCGAATGTCCCGTAGCATGGAATAATTTTTCATACAACTACTTATTCAGTGATTATTGGGCATCGACATGTGGTGCCCTAACACCTTTCAATCACAAATTTATGTGAAGTCCACGTCCATAATTTTGGGTCCCGCATAAATTTGTGTGTGATAGAAAAGGGATTGAGGCATCATGTGACCGCTTGGCCGCCTAATAATTTTACCTCCATGAGTCCATGACAATGGAATGAATTTGGTGTCCACGTGGCACTCGCCTTTGTGGCACTAGCCTTTGTGGCCCCTCCGAGAAAGAGGAAGTTGGCCGTTTCCTCGCAGAGGCCACTCACCAAGTTCCAACAAAATAGCACCGGTGGCTTTTGGAGTATGGAAACTGCGCAATATTCAGATGATTTTGTGCAAATAGCCCTGCTCTCTCTCTCTCTCTCTCTCTCTCTCTCTCTCTCTCTCATACTTAGAAGGAAAGGAGACAGTCCGGAACAAATCTGAAATAAAAGGACTTCCCCGATATTTTCCGGGATTTCGACAGATAAGTAAAGAAAGGATTCCGTGAGAGCTCTTACCAGAAAGTGCTAGTGATCCGTTTCTCAATTAGGCATCCCTTGCACGCTTAAAATTGAGACACAGTCCTTATCATAACGTCAGACATGGGTATCACAGCCTGGGATATAGGCATGTCTTTGTCCATCTGATATCGCGCGCGCGCGCGCGCGAGAGAGAGAGAGAGAGAGAGAGAGAGAGAGAGAGAGAGAGAGAGAGAGAGAGAGAGAGAGAGAGAGAGAGGTACTCCAAGTTGATTTTGTACCCATACAAGCGAAAGGGAAATTGGCTTTTGATTAGAACTGCAGTTAATCAGAGCAAATAAGGAAAAAATCAGAACTGATTTTTTCATTTCAGGAGAAGGCATAAAAAGGGTGTTCTCGAATCTTCTGTACACAGGGGAATGCTCAAAGAAAGAAAATGGATTTCTGGCCAGAGTTTCTCGCGAGCAGTTGGGGCAAAGAATTTGTGGCAGGAGGATTCGGTGGGATAGCAGGAATATTCGCCGGTTATCCGCTCGATACCCTCAGAGTCAGGCAACAACAGCACTCTACTACCGGCTCCGCCTTCACCATCCTCCGCAACGTGGTGGCGAGCCAGGGTCCCCTTGGTCTTTACAGGGGCATGGGTGCACCCCTGGCCTCTGTCACTTTTCAGGTTTCTCCTTACCTAAATCCATTTCTTTCTTCTTTGGTTTTCTTGAATATCCACGTTGAGAAGGAATTTCTGTTCATGATTTCTAATTATCGATACTGATTGGGATACATGAATTAGATGACACCACTGGGTATTTTCGGATCTGTTACATGGACTCGGATGCCAATATCGACTGTAATTGGTGTCTAATAAGTATCAGATTCATCATATTTACGCACCAAGACAACCAGAATATTCGTATTTATTGGTGATACCATGCCTCCATTAAGATACTAGACGTATTCCCAAGGTGAATATCCAGCTAAAATATATTCCGTACTTTTATACGATTGTCGAGTATCTAATACCACTACCTCGCCTATTAAAACGAGTCTAGGTAATGTATCGTTTAATTATTGGCCGTTCGTTCTCTCCTAGGAATGTTGTTTCCGGGTTTTTTGGAATACAATGTTGTCTGTAGTTGAATCTTGCAAATACATTCTCACAGTAGTCACCAATGATTTTTCCTCCACTCATTGTCTTGGGGATGAGCCTGATTCAGTAGGGTCTTTATCTCCAAATATGAGGTGCTAATTGTCTCTTGGTGAAAACGTGTATCGATAAACTTTGCCTAGACAAATGCATTTGACAACATATCTTTGTTTGTATACACCTAAAGATGAGGCATGATTATGACATATCTCCAATTCCCTCACCTACCTTAGATAAAGAAAGCATTTTCACCTACCAAATTTTAGTCCAAAACGGCATTGCGCACATGGAAACGCATGTTTTAAGAAAACAACATGATTTCCAAACTTCCAGTCGTCCAACGGGTATGCTACTAACCTCTGGGTAGAATAGAAGAGAGTGGAGCGGAGTGTAGGAGTCCAACGGATATGAAACTTCTAGAATTGACTTGCTCAAAAAGAACAAACTCTGAAACTGATGATGAACTTATTGATGGCATTGATTGCAGAATGCCATGGTTTTCCAGATCTACGCAGTCCTATCAAGGGCATTCGACTCATCAACACTCGCCACAGATCCTCCTTCCCTCAAAGGCGTTGCCATAGGAGGATTTGGAACAGGAGCCATACAAAGCCTAATCCTCTCACCTGTCGAACTACTAAAAGTTCGCCTCCAACTGCAGAGCGCAAGCCATGAAAAAACCCAACTAGCGACTACCCACAGAGGTCCAGTAAGCGTGGCAACCCAGCTGGTGAATACCCACAGAGGTCCAGTAAGCGTGGCTAGAAGCATAGTTCGTACAGAAGGGTTGAAGGGAATGTACAGAGGCCTAACAATCACAGTGCTGAGGGATGCACCAGCTCATGGGATTTACTTCAGTACGTACGAGTATATGAGGGAAAAACTTCATCCAGGATGTCGAAAAAGTGGCCAAGAGAGTTATAGAACAATGCTTGTTGCCGGAGGACTAGCAGGAGTTGCTAGCTGGATTTTAAGCTACCCTTTGGATGTGGTGAAAACACGACTTCAGGCTCAATCGCAATCTACCTCGCCGAAATATGGGGGGATTATTGATTGCTTTTCCAAGAGTGTGAGGGAAGAAGGGTACGCGGTGCTGTGGCGAGGACTAGGAACTGCACTTGCTAGAGCTTTCATTGTCAATGGGGCTATTTTCACTGCTTATGAAACAGCTCTGAGGTTTTTTTCTAACGGCAACCATGGAAGCATTCAAACAGATGACGCTATTTGATAAGCAATTCGGTGTCTGCACCCATCAGAAGTCTATTGGCAGGAAGTTGAGAAAATAGTTCTATAGCAATTCTTGAGAATGGCAATACCATATGAATAAACTGAAAATTACTGGCTTATTACGCCATTCCTCTTGAAATATAGGCATATTTTAGTTCTTTCTAAGGGTTACTCGTTACCACATTAATACTGAAGCGAAAAAAGAAACACAATAATGATTGAATGATTGCATATGCCATAAATGAATGCGTAGCGATGCTCATTTTAGTCTGATACATTAATCTGCACCATCTGATTTGCTCCCCTTGCTTTCTATACGTTGATCACCAAATCACATGAGGTAGAGTTGTGTTACCAGCGGATGCTACTACCCTAGCTATTTAAGTTTTCGAACCCATGTTCCCAAATATGGTACACACTTTTGTTTTGAAACAGTATAGTAGTTTTCCAAGAAAATCCATTGTTGTAAACGAAAATCTAGGGCGGTTGAGTAATTGGCCTGTTAAAATTTGTAAACTTATTCATTATGCTCCTTGACTATGTTTGATAAATGATTAATTTTGAAACAATGTTCTATTTAATCCCTATCGCTTGAAAAATAAAATGAACTGTAAATGTTAGGTGCCTATGCTCGTATCACAATTTAGTCCCTGTGCATGCTGTGCCTCTGGGGAATCACACACACAGGATTGAGAGGAAACTCCAGTCATAGTCACCAACGAACACAAACATGAAAACCTCTCTCTCAGGACTTACTCGGGTTCTCTCACTGTCTGTTCTTTCTGACACAGCTCTCCTTCCTACACAAGTCTATGTATTCAAAGGCGAACGAGAAAGAAACAACACTTACAACAACCAATACGGCCATTGATGGCCAGCCTCCTATACTGCTGAAACATCTCTCTCAGCTCGCTTGCCCTCATCTGCAGGGACCCTTAGAAACCCTTAAAAGTCAACAGTGCATACTACGTTAACGCTCATGTATCCGCATTCCGAGTAACATAGAGACAGACAGTATTAGATTGCATACTGCCAGGACAAACACGTTGTTGGAAAGCGTCATTTATATTTTGCATACAAAAGACTGGAAAAAGCATGCCTATACACTCAGCAAAAACACAAGCATTCCTATACACTCAGCAAAGAAAACAAATCCACTCATCATCAATACGTAGGTATACCTCTGTTACCAAATTGTTCAACCATGTCCCGAACACGCTCGTATGTATCTGCACGTTAATAATCTGCGGCCAATGGACACTCCGTCGCAACCCTATTTATGCGAGCTGCATCAATGCCTCCGGTGGCGAAATGTATATTTGGAAGCCTACTCATTCGCAAAATCTTCGTTTTCATCCAAGTGTTTGTGAAAGTGCTTGAACGAGGCAATGGGCCAAGCTGAGCAAGTGATACAAAATTAAAGAAGCTGTTGTGAATGCCACTTTGGCACTTTTAGCTTTGATACGAGAATGAGTATGCGCATTTATGGGGGCGGCGGCCCGTTGGGTCATTCTATCAGCTTCAGTGAGGGTAGTTGGTTGCTTTTTTTTGGAGGTGATAGACACACAGGTGTAGATGTGTCGGTGTTGAGAATTCGGTCAAACCAACAAACGCATAATGCGCAAATAATAATCAAGAACAGAAAACAAGAATTCTAAGACACGAAGATTTTTAGCTGTTCCCCGACTCGATAGCCGAGTACATACGGCCTCAGCCAATTCCGTTATGTTATTCAAAGAAGTAAGTATAGGTTACATGATTAGTGTAACAACTATGTATATAGCCCATGTAGTTCTTTTTTTAAAATGCCTTGAGTTCACATCACCAATTCTTGATTCGTAACGTTTGAGAATCACGATCCAAATCAAATCAGTCTTAATTCATAAGATCAAGAGTTGCTGTGTGAAACTATACGCATGATCGAGATGGCTTGGAGTTCATACAAAGTTTGCTTCAACTTTGATTGAGGTTCCTACAAGTGGGCTGTGGGACTAAGCCCCAGAATTAGTCGATGTGTGCGTAATATTGCCGCATGGACACCTAAGTTATAAAATAAACGTTTTTGCAACAGAGTTTGTTTATTTGTGACAAAAATTTATGAATGTTAAAAGCACCATTTCTTGGAGTAATTATTTAGTGGTACGAGGGCATCGCCACATGGTGTCGCAACATCCTTATTCATCACACATCTTTGTGGGTTTTGTATACTTAGTACTGGCCCCACTGAATTAATACTAGCCTCACAAAAATAAATAATAAATATGAGGCCTCGGTCCACTAATTTATTTTAAATTAAAGGTAATATATTGTGAGAGAATAACATGTCTCGTCAAATGAAAAAAATAAATACTCCCTTGTCCCCATTATTTAGTCCATTTTGATAGTCCGTACAACTTCTCAATTGATTATATCTTACAATCTATAATCTTTTAGGTGATTTTGAAAATATTGTTTAAAAAAACTCATTGAGATCTATTAAATAAGATTCATATAGCATTTAAATAGCATTATCAATTAATTTTATCCGATTGAGTTAGGGCGAAAAAAAAAATAGAAAAAAGAATACTTAAAAAATAAATGTTAAAGTGTTGGGTACGGTGGCAAGATTTTTTCTTTTGAAAATGCAGTGCCCTAGACCAAATATTTTTTCTATTTATCGATGCCTCAATTGCCTGGGTTTTAAAAACAAGTAGTACGATTCCCTCACCCAATCACCCCTCCACACGTGTCTCTTACTGAACACCTTAGCCCCCACAATCTTCAAATTTCAAAGCGCCTTGGTCTTGTCATAATTTTCCCTCATCCCACGCATTCTCTCTCTCCTCCAGTCGACCCTTCTTCAATCTTTTTCACTGTTACTGAGCAAAAAGTTTCACTCTTCTCTCTAGAATCAAAACCTAGCGTACATCGACCCATTGTTTAGAGAGAGAGAGAGACATAAAGACATTGCGATCGCAGTTTCTAGCATTACCAACTCATTCTGGGGGCTACATTATTGAAGGTGGAATCGAAGTGTAGAGAGAGAGAGAGAGAGAGAGAGAGAGAGAGAGAGAGAGAGAGATGAATGCAATGGGGAGACAGGGGCAGAGATCCGGTGCACCGGCGGCGCATCACCAGCGGCAGCACTCGGACAACTTCTTGGATTCCTCCTCATCCAACGGTCGGTGGCTTCAATCTGCTGGTCTTCAACACCTTCACTCCTCCTCAAACCCATCTATCCCTCCTCCCAAGGTTTCGATTCTTTCAGTTTCTCTTTGCATTTTCAATGTCGTCGTGCGTGTAATCTTTGGTTAGTGGGGTCCAAATTAGATCCAAGTTGATTTTTTTTACTTAACTCCAAGAAATAACTGAATTAAGAGGTTAACTATTAGGTAGATATGCTCTGATAGGTGTAACTTTGCTCAAACAATTGGTCTAAAAGACTTGTTTTTTTATTTCTTTCCGAAAACTATGTATGATAGTCTCATTCGGAATCCTTTCAACTCTCGAAAAGAAGAGAGTGCTTGGAATTTCCAAGCATTTGAAGCAAGTTGGGGCAATTTAAAAAAAAATAAAAATTGTGGGTCTGGCTGCAACCTATCAAATATCCTGTGAGAAATCAAATTGAGTTGGGTACTTGACCCCGCGTGTATCTCACTCCCTCCACCCCCGTGGATAGATCTAATACCGAATTGAGAAAGAATTTGGTATAAACTTCAAGTGATGGGAAGCACCCTAATGCGAAAATCGATGAAAACATCGAGTTCTTGATATAGGTTTGCTGGTGGGGTGGAGAGAGGTTTTGGATGTTTGTTATTGAAATTCCGTTGGGACAACACTGAGCGAAGATGGAGATGCTCTTAGTTCTTTGGAAAGATTTTGAAAGGAACCATGTTAGGATCGTCACACACACACGCACGATTTACGAGTATAAAACAGTAAAGAAATCAACATAGAGATATACGTGGTTCTCCAAAACCGGGTACGTCCACAGGAGCGAGAGTGGCTGCTGTTCTTATTATCACAGTACGAAATAGGGTGTACAACATAGAATATTTATACCTACTCTATTGTAACCCTGACCAGATATTTGGCCTGTATCCCAAAAAAAACCCTTGTATGATACTGTACAACTACTTAGTATCTCTTCATATTTAACATATGAGCCACAGTTCTAACAAACCACATTCATTCCAATGAACCAAACGCTGCCTTAAATATTTTCTGATATGCCTGTATAGATCTATTGTTAATGGTCTGAAGTTTGATTTTATGTCTACGTTTGTAATTGAATGGGGGGCAGGACTACGGTTACTATGGTGGTGGTCAGGGTTCGAGAATGTATAAAAATTCACAGAGGAATGTCAATGGAGGAAGTGAGTTTTTCACGGAGCCATCGACGCCTCCAGTTAATCCGCTGTCTGTTAGCAGGAGAAAGAACAGTCAAGACTTGGAGTCTCCAAATGGTTTCAGTCCTGGACTTCTAGATCTACACTCTTTTGACACTGAGCTTCTTCCCGAGGTGTGTTTTTGTTGCTTATTGAAGAATAAATAGCATTATGATGATGATTAAGATGTAGCCTTGGAATTTTTCCTCTCTATGAAGGGTAGTATCATTCGCCAATGCCTGTCTATTTTCTTGAATTAGATGTATGTATGCTGGTTTTGCTTTTTGTGTAGTGTGCGCAGAGGATATGACATGATGGAAGACCACCATGCACTGCATCTGCAATTTGGAATGTGATTAGTTTGCAACTGTGTCCTAATTTGTAGATGTTTGTTGTTGATCAGCCACATAAAGAATATGGTATTAGTTCTTGTAATATTCTGCATGTGCTGTAATAAGGACTAAGGAGTGTGCCAATTCATCCTTATTTTTATTTAAGTTGGAGGGGGAAAAGTGGGGGTAACTAGCATCGATAAAGAGACATCATGTTGGTCCTTGAATGATTTATGTCCCATCCACAAGTGCTGATTATCGTTATTTGAAATTGGCAATTCTACCAATATTTAGGAGTTTAAGTGTTTAACCGAAAACTTAAGCTGCTTTTCATCGATCTACTACTTTTTCTGGGGTATTTTATGGCAGGTATCCGTTCCTGGTCTATGTGATGCCCCTTCTTTCTATCTTTCTGCCCGGGGTAGAAGCTTTGATGACTCTGAGACATACTTTGTGAACAATAAGCAAACTGGTAGAGTTCGTGCTGCTGCACCTGAGAACAACGTTTTGAAAAGTTTTGCCGCAGATAAAGACAAGGCCAGCAATGTTGCAAAGATCAAAGTTGTGGTATGTTTTACGATTAAGTTCCCCTCCTAAGTTTTATCTTTAGCATATGTGAGGCCCAGCAGCTGACCGTTACTACTTTTTGATTGTCAGCTTGCAAAACACTTCTAAGCCTACTACTTGACATGTGCCTTTTGTTACGATCTTACTGGTTTGTTCTATTATTTAAAATATGCTAGTGACGGCTTGGTTGCAGGTGCGCAAGAGGCCTTTAAATAAAAAGGAGCTGACAAAGAATGAGGAAGACATCATAACCATAGAGCCACATTCCGGTTCTCTTGCAGTCCACGAGACTAAACTTAAGGTTAGTGTCGGTGTTGTGGTTCATGCAGTGCTTGCTATCAGACAACAACTGATATCAAAAGCAAAAATGAAAAATAGGTATTTTGTGCATGTCTGCCACGTGTCCCAGACCTCCGGTACACTGATATGTGAGCTTATCCAGCGTGTTGGTGCTTTGTAGCTTCTTTATCATCCTTATGCCACTTTTTGGGTTCATACCATTCAACTATTTGTCTATTCTTCATCGTATAGCCATTATTTATATACTTTTTCTACTTGTCCATAGAACTTTGGTTGTTGGTGCTCTTATTATGGGCCTTGCTTATTTGAATTGGATGCCATTTTATACAACCCAAGTATTATGGTTATTAAGATCTGATTTTCAAAGTGTCATTAAGTGGAGAGATTAGTTTCAGTGAAATGCATCATTACTACAACGGTATTAAGTTCTAGTTGCAGAAAGTGTTTTGAAAATTTCTGCTCGTGTAATTGCAATCGCACACTGATTCCAAACAAATCATTTAACCTTTCCTTTTAATGATAGACCTATTCTCAACCAAATTTGAATTCAGTGGTTTTGGCTGTCCTTGAATTCATTTGCTCAGGTCCTGAATAAGAAACAAGTATACACTCTGTTTTTTCGTTCTCTTCTCTTGTATTGGCTTTACGTTTTTACCTATTGGACCATCCCACTTAGTATAGAGATTGTTCGAACTCCACGCACGTTGTTGAAAATTTTGACTGTCAACATTCTGCAGGTTGACCTAACAGAATATGTGGAAAACCATGAATTTGTTTTTGATGCTGTGCTGAATGAGGAAGTTTCAAATGACGAGGTGAGTGCATGATTCAATCGTTAGAAATGATAGTAAAACAATTATGTACTTCTGGATCCACATGATGAAGATAATAACTTAGACCATTTGTTTATCTTAGTCTTTTATTTTGTTTCCACAGGTATATCGTGAAACTGTAGAGCCCATAGTTCCAATAATTTTTCAGCGCACCAAAGCAACTTGCTTTGCGTATGGACAAACTGGTAATGACTTTATTCATCACTGATGAATGCTGTTGTAAACTTCCTACCATACCACTAAGAATGATGGCCATTTCTTATGCGATCACATATACCCCTCGAAAATTACAAACACAGCCTCAGGTCCTCAACTTCATGAACGGATAGTTATCAATATTGACTCTTTAACCACAAATCTTAACTAGGTGCTTGGATTGTTCATCTTATGTTGTCCTATTACTATGCACTTTGAGTTATAGTCATGATAGATATTTTGCAGAATATAAACTTGGGCTCTCCAATTTGATGCTTGGAGCCTTGTATTTTCTACATTCATTTATTGACTTTACGAGTATCAGTTAAAAGACTTAAAATATTGGAAACAAAATGTATTTTTTTTTTGCCTTTTCAAGCCAATTAAATTGTGACAATTGTTTTTCTCATGTGGGCGGGTACCATTGGGCACTGAATTGAAATTATACTCCAATAAGCTATTTACTGTTTGTTTGTTAACTTGTTCAGGAAGTGGGAAAACTTACACTATGAAACCGTTGCCCCTTAAGGCGTCTCGGGATATATTGAGGCTGATGCACCATACTTACCGGAACCAAGGCTTTCAGTTGTTTTTTAGCTTCTTTGAGATATACGGGGGAAAACTTTTTGATCTTCTCAGTGATCGGAAGTAAGTTTAGTTTCCACGTCCAGCTTTTTTCTAGTCAACCTAGGTATTCATGAAACTTTGTTCTCTTGTGCAGGAAACTTTGTATGAGAGAGGATGGTAAACAACAAGTTTGCATTGTGGGTTTGCAAGAGTACAAAGTTTCAGACGTCGAGACAATTAAGGAGCTTATTGAGAGAGGAAATGCTTCAAGAAGTACAGGCACTACCGGTGCAAATGAGGAATCCTCACGGTCACATGCCATACTTCAGCTAGCTGTTAAAAGGTTGGCTGATGGAGGTGAAACTAAGCCTCCCAGAGTTGTCGGCAAACTTTCCTTCATAGACCTCGCTGGAAGTGAACGTGGTGCAGATACAACTGACAATGACAAGCAAACGAGGTTTATGTTACTTCAATTTCAAGTTTTCTTGTTCCTCTTAGGCAAAAATGCAGAACTTTTAAGCCCCGTACCTGAGACTTGATGCTGGATCTGGTACATTAATTAGTGGGCTCCAATCATGTTTAACATCAACAGGTCATTTTGAGCGGGTAAATTGACCACTTGGGGTTTATTCCCCTCCCTTTTCCTGCATCTTAATCTTTTTTCTGATTATGGAAAGCTTAATCCTTTTAAGTAACAATAAGCTGTCAAAATCAAGCTATACATTGGCAAAGGGAACAAACTTTGTATGGAAATGCTAGAAATTTTGTATACGTACACTCTTGTAGACGTTAGTTTATTTTGCTCTCTAATCTTCTATTTTTAAGTCATGTATACTGGGTCATTCTTCTTTTCCTTGATTTTACTTCTGTTTTTGGTTTGTTTACCTTTTTGCGAACTCTTTCTCTCACTATGAAGCGCTTTGCCTTTCATCTGCTTTCGTTGCTATGCTCTTAGCGCTTTGCCTTTCTATTGTCTTCGTTCTTTCTGATCTTGTGTGCTATGTTCTCTTATTAGCTTAGGTTAGTTCACGTGGATTTCCTTCAAGCATTAAATAGATTGCAAGTGGCGTTTTCTCCGAAGTCACATAATTCGCCAGGTAAGGGTAGCACATGCACGATAGAATCATGGATCCATGAATTATCTGCAAGTTCACGATTTAGTACTTATAAAATCCTCGAATTCATGCTGCTGCATCTGTGAGTTCTGCAACCGCAATGGAAACGATGCATGTGGCTTACCTTTTAATGATGGCTGGTTCCTAGTGATACAGAAATAGTACCAGGTGGTACACACCAATGCAAAAGCTATGAAAACTAACTGTTTCAGGTATAGAGGCTGCATCTTTGGACGTATAAGGGAGACTTCAACCACAAAGCTAATGTGATTTCTATGGTTAGAAATAGTATTAGTCTGTTAGACACGCCTAATAATAATCATCTGAAAAAAAGAAATACTACATCAAAAGCGAAATTTAATTTGCAGTAATGTATCAAGTAGAGTATTGCGATGATTTTATGTAGACGCTCTCAATTCCTAATCTTTTGAAATTGATGCTCCCACACCCGCTCCTGCACAATGGATTTGTGACCTAGGTTTCATCTAAGGTGTTATGAAATTTCGAATGCAGAATGGAAGGTGCTGAGATCAATAAAAGCTTGCTTGCATTGAAAGAATGCATCAGAGCGCTCGACAATGATCAGGGTCATATTCCTTTCAGAGGCAGTAAATTAACTGAAGTCCTAAGGGACTCATTTGTTGGCGACTCTCGGACTGTTATGATCTCTTGCATTTCTCCTAATGCAGGATCTTGTGAACATACTCTTAACACCTTAAGATATGCTGACAGGTACAATTCATTTGATATATAAACTCTCTCCCTCTATCCCTCTGTGAGGATACCCATACTTCATAAATTCGACTTCTTAGGGTGAAGAGCCTTTCAAAAGGGAATAACTCGAAGAAAGATATCCTATCATCCACCTTAAACCTGAAGGAATCGACAACAATTCCTTTATCTGGGATGACCTATGAAGACGATATAGCTGATTCATGGCCTGAAAATACTGATCAGGAGGAATTTGATGATTCAGAAGAATTCCAAGAGCCAGAGAAACCTTTATGGAAGAAAAATGGGAAAGTTGAAGCATATGAGATCTCAAACTCAGAAGATAAAATGAGAAGGACCAATGGGCAGACAAAATGGAAGGACCCTCCGAAATTCGAGACAAAAAATTCTCATGCTGATGATGATATGAATGCCCTTTTGAAGGTAAGAATGTTTGGAGAATTACTAAGTATAAGGTCGAATCTTGTGACATTTGCGGTGCTTTATTTATATATCATCCAGGGTTCAATCTGTTTGACTCTTGTGGCTTGTGTTCCATGTATCAGGAAGAGGAAGATCTTGTTAATGCTCATAGGAAACTAGTGGAGGAGACAATGGATATAGTTAGAGAGGTTTGCAATGGACTTTATTGGCTTGTTATCTTTTGCTGAAGTGGGTTTACTTGCATATCGTGAATAGTTCAGTTTTAGTGGCCACTAGATGGTGTCATCTGTGGACCCAAAAAAAAAGGATTATTGCCCTTGGAAGATTTGGAAATCCTCATAATAACTTGTTTCATTCTTTCAAAATTGTCTGTCAGTTAATTTCCCAGTTCTATAGTCTGCTATTTTCTTATTTTTCATTTTGGTTTTGATCCTACTATTTCTTTAGTTGATCTACTTTCTGAGATGACATCTTTTTCTGGCATAGCACATTGCATGTACACGCGTTTAAACTCTAGATTATTTACGTAGTGTGTTCAAATTTTCAGGAGATGAGTTTGTTGGTGGAGGCAGATCAACCAGGAAATGAGTTGGACAATTATGTCTCTAGATTGAATGTAATCTTATCCCAGAAGGCTGCTGGCATTCTAAAACTACAAAACCGCTTGGCTCATTTTCAGCGTTGTTTGAAGCAGCACAATGTTCTAGTTTCTTCTTCTGGTTACTAGATCTTATGTGGAAGTACATATAGAATTCGCATGTGCAGGGTTTCACATTGGATGAATATTGTTGCAAGATCTACCCAGATAGTGATTCGGATTCCCTGGTAACTTATTGTGTGGCCAAGTCAAGATTTGTATTCTTGGGGAGCAATCGTTTCTTCGTCATCTTCAAGTTTCAGCTGTATGCTGCCCAAATTTTCAGGGGCTTTGGTTTTCCTTGTTGGATTGGCATTGGGGCCTCATTTATGATTTATTATCATCATTGTCGTCAAATTTGTTTTACCCAATTACAGAAGATTATGATTTACATGCTATTTCACATGACTTTGTAAAGCTTTGAAGCTTCTTCATGATGACATATACACGCACCAATTTGCTCTTCGAAATGTTAATTTTTGTTACTTGCAACCAAAAGGCCTTTTTGCCCGTTGGATTTTGTATAGATCATTAGTACATGATTCACTTGACCGTCTACTAGTATTTGTGAGGCCTTAATTTTGATTTCCAAGACCCGCTTCAAAAATGGGAATCATTCATCTTTTAAACTCGCACACTGAATTGGAATCAATTAACCTCAAAATGATTTGGAAAACCATATTGATACTTTCATCAAAAGAATTGTGAAACGCATCTCTATCTTCAAAATACTGTAATAAATTTGAACACTGAATTAGAACTCATTATCTCAGCTATACCCTTCCTTAGTTGTATCATACAGCATAAACAATCACCCAAAAGGCTGTTGATTTTGCCACTTCTTTTTTTGTTAACGCCACTCCCCTGTGAGTGTGAAGTCTTAAAATACGGTGTGGAATCACGGATCCGTCTTGTGGAGACATGGCCGCATCGCCTTTTATTTTGCTGTTAACTTTGTTTCCCGAAATCTCTGTCGAGTTTCAATTAGGGAAAAAATAGGTAAACACTAGGAGGCGGTGGGGTGGCAAGGGGTTGGGTTTCGGGCTAGGGCGAGAGGGGAAAGGGGCAGGGGAGAGTGTTTCGGGCCAGGGGGAGATGGGGATACGGGTTGGCCGTGGGAGAGGGGCAGGCGGCGAAGGTTTGCCTATTTCGTTAAGCTTTAAGGAGCCTATGGGTTTTCTTGTTGTAAAAGTGGTGGTTGACAATGGTCTGCAGTATCAGAGTCCCAAGACTGATACCGATGACCCTCATTGTATCTCGTGATGCGGCGGCGGCTCCGCCGGCCTCTGATTATGGCGGTCGTCGACACAGTGTACTCCAGAGAGGCGGTTGTTGTCGTAGGAGGTGCGAGAGAGTGAAAAATGTAACACAGAAGCACCACCCGATAACGGGATCGATGTTATATATACTCTATCACAAAATAGATGGGTCCCACACAACATTTTGTAATTTTGGGGGTGATTTTAGAATTTTTGATAGTGAGATTCTACACGGTCAAGCTAGCTCAGCAAAAAAAATTTGACCGTGGATGCGAATGGAAAGGGTTGGAAAATGGTTAAGTGTGGTAGGGTGTATTCGTGCGGCTGTTACAGTTTTAATGGGAACCACTGTTTTAATGGGGTGGCATGACTGCATTTGATGCTACCACCGCGGTGTTGGGGTGCTCAGTTAGATTTTAAGTAAATTGGATAAGAGAGTGAGATTTATAAAGAAAGGATGGGTGAGAGATGTTATAAGGACAAGTTGAGAAAGGTTTTTATTAATTTTTAATTGTAGCAAAGTGAGTACAAGGCTTTATTTATAGAGCACTTCCACCGATATCCAATTCTCTAGAATTGTCTAGCTAGAGATAAGTACATGTGCTTTAAGTACAAAGATCTCCTAACTTCTAGATTTTTTTAGTTTTACCCATACAAAAATCTTCCTAGAGTAATTATATTTTCTGCACATTTCTTTAGACTTTTAGCTTAGATATTTTATTACATGTTCTACATTATTCTAGAACAAGATTACAAATTTCTTTTTTTAACACGCGGGCGCAAACACACAAACGCTCACGTACAATACCAGTAGGTCCTATGCACATAGGAGTTCGTTGGTTCAGAAGTTACATTAACTCTATTAATTGGTCTATTAACAAACAATCCTCCTTAGTATATTAGTAGTATATTGCTAAGATTAGCAAATTTGCTTAAAAAAGTGTTCACATTTGAATAACCAAGTTAGCAATCTTTTGTCAATAATCAAATTTAGTAAACCCCACATCTTTTCAATCACGTACTCATCATTACACAAAACTTTATCTTTCATCTATTTTCACTCTTTCTTTATTTTTCAACTATATTGTCAAAAAATTATTTTAATAATAGTAATTTTTTAAAAAAAATTGCACAAAACAATTTTTTCAAAAAAAAGAAAACTTTTTTTTTTTTGCAAAATGATTTCGAAAAATTGTTTCGGGTAAATTACTTTGTATTTCTAATAAATAATTTTTATTTGTTTGAAAATTATTAAAATAAAACTTTTCTATATTACAGTAGTTTCTTATAGTTTGAAAAAGTGATACTCATTACTTTCAATTATTATAGTTGCAAAGAGGGGGTGGTGCAGAGGAGAAGAAAAGGGAATTGTAAATGTTTTTTTTTTTTTTTTTTAAACTTTGCTAACGCGGGCATGAGGCCCACCGCCACATCAGCATCATGGGTTTGGACATGCTCTCATTTCTTGCTCCCTAGACTTACTGGGGTTTTTTTTTTGTTCTTTTCCCGTAATGCTAGGGAGCACTAATCCAAAGCACGACCTAAACCACAACGCTGACATGGCAGGGTGGGCCCCACGTCAGCAGGAGCCGAATCTATTAAAAAAAAAACCTAGAATTCTTCCCCACATCTGGTTCAAACTTGAGAGAGGGAGGGAGGGAGGGAGGGAGGGGAGAAGAAGAAGAATGGGGACGTACGACCCCTGCTCCTGAAGGGAACCACCACTGCCACCCAATCCAACTCCAGCAACCACAACCACCACCACCACCCCCAGTCCAACTCCGGCAACCACAACCGACGCCATTACCAATCAAATATGTCGGTGGTCTATAATCCCAGTCCATCCAGTTGGTGGTCGGTAAAGAGCTATTAATCCCTCAAACCTAGTCTTGTATTCATGTTTGTTTTAGCTGTTAATGTCAATCCTTCCAGTTTTTCCCGGGGTATGGTAATCCCAATCCTTCCTGTCGGTGGTCAGTAATGTCGTCAGTGGTGTTCGCCGGTGGTGGTGGTCACGTCTGGGAGCGGGGGTCGTACCTCCTTTGCCGCCTTCTTATTCTTTTAATTTTCTCTCCCTCTCTTTGGTTTGAACTAGATGAGAGGAAGAATTCCAATATATATATTTTTTTTTGATTTGGCCGTCGCTGACGTGGGGCCCAACCCACCACAGGTGGGGTCAGCATCGTGGTTTGGGTCGTGCTCCGGTTGTAATCGCTAGCATTATTAGGTTGCGAATGGCAAGGGATGGAAAATGGTTGAGTGTGGTAGGGTGTACTTGTGTGGTTGTCATTACTATCGTTTCTCTCACCTCTTTTTAATCATTATTTTCATTTTTCTCTATCTCTCTCCACTTATTATCTTTATCTCCAATTATTACTCTAATTTATCTTTTTGTACATTACCCAAAAATCAAACTAATTTTTTTTTAAAATACCATCCAAACAAGACATTAAGTAATCAACATACAATCACAGGGAAAATCATGCTTTTTTAGCACAAAAAATACTATTAAAACGAAGGGACACGTGTTGCATCACAATCCTCGTAATTAATGAGTACTTTACTTTAGTAGATAGTAATAGTATTACACACTCCTTAGGCTCTCTCTATACTAAGAGCTTCTGTGTGCCTACACTCCTACGCACCTGCTTCGTGCATCCAACACACGTACCATGTCCATGTCATATCTGTTGTCATATTCAAATTCCAGCAGTTCAATATATATTCTGGTGTAACTTGTAACACCATTTTAGCGGGGAAATAAAGTGTCCGGAGAATATGAATAGTTTGTTGTCCTCACATGTCCCTAGACTTGATTATAAGATGGGGCAAACTTGGAGTTCCCACTAGTCACTACATACTCTCTACAATACCTTTCCTCATCCTCTCTAGAATATTAAATGATTAGGGCTTCTCTGCTGGGGGACAACGACGCATCTCTCTCCTTCCCCGGGCGCCATTTCCCCTGCCCCTCTTCTCTCTCCCTCTTCTTCTTTCTTCTTTGTTTCCTAACCTTTTTTTGCAGGTTGATCATCGCCTTCTTTTTCTTCCGTTCTTCTCCCTTCTTTGTCTCCTCCATTGTTCACCGGTCGCCCACCGGTTTCTACTTCTAAGAGTTACCGGTTGACCTAACAGCGAGGTTCGATCTTGGCAGCTAGTGGAGGCAAGGCTCATGTGGTCTCCCTCGATCTTCACTCCTGAGTGTTTCTCGGTTTGGCCTAAGGACATGTGGAGACCTTGCCGCAGCCGTTTTGGACTGGTCATGGAACTGAGCGTAATGTTTTGACCTAATGTGAAAACCAAACCGAGCTTTACGTTCCAATCATTTGGGGCCGGCTACGTACATGAATCCGTTTCCTCCATTGAGCTCTTTCAAAAGCCACTTATTCATACAAACCCATTATACTCATATCTTTGCTCATCTAGGGGTTTCAAAAGGCTGCCGCGTAGTTTAGGATTTGCTATTAGCTTTCAGTTGTAGTTTAAGGTGGCAGTGGTGGGTTTTTGTTTGCTTGCTGTAATGGTGTTGTTTTGCCGTGGTGGGTTTCGGCCGACGTGGTGGTGATTTGCCATGGTGGGTTTTGTCGTTCTTGCTTAGTTTCTTTTTCAATAACCATGGTTACGGTGTGGGACTGCATTTTCTCTATTGATTCTGGGTCATAGTTGGCTTTTCGGCTAGCTAGTTGCATGATGTTTCTTCCATGCACGCGATGCTCTCTACCGGAAACTGTAAAAAAATCCATTAGATTGGCATCGTTGCACTAGGTTGGTATCGATTGGTCTCTGTGGAAAGCATCGACAATTGTGGAGCTACCGTGACAACTGGATATCGACACATCGCATCCGCGGCTCTGACTTCTACTTGGTCAATTTATCGCTGGACTTGATTCCTTCATTTGATCTGGCAGTTCATTTTATTAATTTGTGTTCAATAGGTTTTTCCAATTGTATTAGAGGCACATGGTAGATTGTAATCCTTATTGATATTAATGAATTTCTAACGTGTTCCAAAAAAAAAAAATAAAGAGAGGCTGCCGTGTGTTTGGTGGTTGCATAAATATATGCGTACTAGTTTTAGTGCCTAGGAGTTAGGCGAGGGGTCTAACGTCCAGATTAAAAACATCCTAAATGGTGTTGTTTTGAGGGGAATGAGATGCAACATACAAATTTTCTCTTCTATAGTTTTCTTAGGATTCTCATTAAAAGTCTTAAATTTAAAAAATTATGACTCTTCAGGATAAAATGATTAGAAAAATAAGATTTTCGCTTTGGTTCAAGCAGATTGAAAATTGGAACACTTAATTTTTTAGACTATTAATATTAAAAAATATGGTTAAAAAATTAAGTATTTCAATTTTCAATATGTTTGAACAGGTGCAAAGACCTTATTTTCTTGGTCATTTTATTCTAAAGGATCATAATTAATATTTGTCTCTAGGGTTAAATATTAATTATCTGCTCTTCATTTCTAGTTCTATGGTTCTCTTAGAGCTCTTATTGAAAGCCTTAGAGTCAAAAATTAATTATGATCCTTTAGAATAAAATGACTAAAAAAAATAAGATTTTCACACCTGTCCAAAATATTAAAAATTAGAACACTTAATTTCTTAACCATATTTTTAAATATATATATATATATACATATAAACGGTCTAAAAAAATTAAGTTTTCTAATTTTCAATCAGTTTGAATCTGTGCAAAGATCTTATTTTTTTTATATCTTTTTATCCTATAGAATCATAATTAATTTTTGAATTTAAAACTTTCAATGAGAACTGTAAGGGAACAAAAAATTTATATGTTGCATCACAGACTCACAGTCGCTCAAAATGACACCATTTGAAGTGTGGGTCGGGGCTGCTGTCCCCAACCAGGCAGCAGAGCCCCCAAGCTCCAAAATCGGCGTTCATTGTAGGATACCATAATACGGAGGAGTGCTGCTATTGGTACATACAATATGTACATATAGATTTTGTGGGGTCCAATTCGGGTCTCATAAAGATGATCCGAACTGCTCATTATTTTTAAAATATTTTTTTATGGAGCCCTGTAAAAAATCAGCTCAACCCGATATCGGTAAGGATTTTTTCTGAATTTGTAGGAGCGAAACTAAACAGTTAAGTAGTTTCGCCTCCACAAATTAAGAAAAAATCCATACCGATATCAGGTTGTGCTGATTTTTTATATAGCTCCATAAAAAAATGTTTGAAAAATAAAGGGCAGTTTGAATCATCTTTGTGGGACCTGAGGTGGGCCCCACAAAATTTATATGTACATAATATGTACATTTCATATGTACCCCTAGCATTTTTGTTATCGTTTTCATCCCTGAATTATTTCAAAAATTTTCAATTCGTCCTTCAACCTTTTGGTGTGTGTGTGTGTGTATAAAATAATAACAAAATTGCATGCTCAGATCCGCCAAAATTGCATCCAAACCAAACCAACAACGTTACGGATGGTTGACAGATAGAGAAAACGACAATCCACCACGGGCGGATCGGATTGGAAATCGGACTGATCTGCATCAAATTGATCCGCGGACAACCTTACTCGTATCTATTTCAGATTCTCCAAGTACAGATAGGACAAAAACATAGAGGATATGTTTTTGTCAACAACCAATTTAACAGAGCCGCTTTATTTTCTGCTTGTTACCGAAGGTTGTATCCAAACACCAAAAAATATTTTCTCCAATAAAGTTTTACAGGTAAAAGATTATTCAATAAAATATTTTTTTGCGTAATATATTTTACATCGAAACAAGCAAGCTTTCTTATTCGAAAAAAGAGCTCTAGAAGTTAAGTCGGTCTTCTCTCATATCTTAATATATTTCAAAATTGAGAAGGCTGCTAATTTTGTCATTTTCTTTTTCGTTAGCGCCACTCCCTTGGAGCAAAAATACACAGGTAGGGGAGTGACGTTAACAAAAAAGGGAATGATAAAATCATTTCCCAATCGAGAATCGTGAGCCTCAATATTCAACAGTTGCCTACTTAAAATGTCATGATGCAATAAGTTTCAGTACTAAGAAACTTATTTTGCAAAATATAGAGATTAAAATTACGCATATAATGCAGCTCGCTCTCTTGGATTTATAATCCAACTTAACAGAGTGAGCCAGGGTCAATATTGTTACATGTCTGGGACCTCGAACTTTTCTGGGCATCTGGCAATTACCAGCCTATGTGTTAAGTTCTGGATCGGATCACATGTACATGAAAATGGCTGTTCAATTTTGGACGTCCGGATTTTTGCTAAAATCTGGATCATGATCTTAACTGTTGGATTGTATTTTTAATGGTCCAAATTTGCGGAAGATTTATGACCGCTAATAAATCATTTACTATTGGTCATAAACTTTTCGCGGATCGAGACCATTGAAAACACAATCCAACAGCTGAAAGCAAAAGTTCAGATTTCAACGAAAATCTGAACGTCTTGACTTGAACAGCCATGTGTATATGGAAACTCAAAACGAGGGAGGGATAAAAACATAATTGTAAAAAAGAATAACTTTTTGACCAACTAGTATTATCCTCAGTTTGCTTTATCTTTTTGTGTTTCCCTTGAGTTCATATGGGAGTTGGGACTTTTGCATTTTTTCTCTCTCACCATATTATAATTATGTTGGTTTGAAAGCTCTTTTGTTGATCATCTACATGTGATTGGTAAAGAATCTTCTCGAGGAGTGGTTTCTAATTAGTAATAATTGTGTAATTAATTAATATTGTTTGAGAGAAAGAGAAAGAGTCGTAGAATTTATAGAGCAAATCAATTATTAGGATTTATAGAGAGATAAGATTCAAAAACTGTTCTCTCATATTATATAAATTATTATTAATATGTAAATATCCATAATCTTTGCTTCCTCAAGAAAACGGTCGTCTTCACTTTTTCTTGTTACTAGTTGAAATTTTACGAACTTCATAATATCAATCTAATTCATTTGTTCTGTTATATTCAATTTTTAATTTGTAACCAAATCTATTTAAAGACCTTCACTGCAATTTTTTTTTTCCTGTTTTCCTTCTCTTTCGTTTTATGCAATTGAAAGGTGGCTCTCCAATCACTTACACATTTATGGCGTGTGTCCAAATTGTAGTGCATACTAAAATCGAATCACGATTATTTCATGTGACAATCCCTCATGTGACGTAAAATTAGACCGCATGTAGGTCTGTTTGAATCGGTCAATGATCCAAGTAGTTAATTTTGTAGTCCTTGATGCATATATCCTCCGCGCAAAAATCATGCCAATCAAATATCAATAGTTCGTTGGATGAACCATATTTGTCTGGACATTCATTTCTCTTCCACATAATGCCGTTTGGAACTTCGGGCAAGTCTTTGTCGACATCTGAATTGGAAATTTAGCATGGGTGATTGATTAGCCTATCCGAGTGTTACAAATAATGCTACACGCATAACCGTTTGCAAACTCTTTAAACAATCAATCTCTTATCTTTCATTGTTGTAATTAATGGTCAATATTCATTTCATTTACGACCGATCATAAATCGTTAATAGATTATTTTTAATCCAGACCGTCTAAACACATCTAAATGACTAGAATTAGTTTTTTTTATTTTTTATTGTCAACGACCATAATTAGTTGCACAACCGACACAATAGCTGTGTGTGTAGCATTTTTGCCAAATAAATGGTAGGATTGTCGAACAGAATACGACTAATCCCATTGTGTCATTAGGTATCATTGCATGACCTAACTGAAATCAAGATCCTCTCATTTGGTATTCATGTGATGTAAATGGAACTTACAATGGTAACAATTGAAGATCCGAGCCATTCATTTAATAAGGCTATACATCTTTATAATTCATGAAAAAAATGAGGTTGATAATCAGTAAGTATTAGGGATGGGTTTAGTCGGGCGCACGTGGGTCATGTGCCCTCGCTCAAAAACCCAAAAAAATAATTCCAACAATATCATATACATTTAGAATAATTATGCAACAATTCTGGATTTAGGTTGTTTCTACTAAAATGACTGTTAGTTGATGTATGTGAGGAGAATGACGTGTCTCGAAATTCATATTTTTGTTAGCTTTAGTCTAATAAACAATAAGAAACCCAACCTTAGCATACATGCTTGTGTATATCTTGAATATAAAGATACATAATTCATTTTATTCTTCAACTTTCGTTGTATAACTTGTATGGTTCAATTATAGTTATTAGTTTACAATTTTTTTAATTACTTGGAGCTATTATTTCTTAATTCTTTTCATTCATAACCGTTGGGAAGAAATACTATCTAAAAAAAATCATAAGAAGGCCATCGTGATCATTTAAAAACTTGTCAATATAAAGCATACTCTAAAAATTTTGCTTAAGATTCCGTGCAAATTTTTGTATTCTTTTACTGAAAGTAAACATTATATACTTTTTTGGTCTATAATGCATGTCATAATGCGGCGGATGTTATTGTGCTTGGTTAGGAAAACAACATTTTTTTACTCTTTATATTGTGCTAGACGATCACATATTAATTGTCTATTTCTTTTTTGACAATTATTTTAATTCGGGTGAACAATGATAGCTGATCTATTGAATATTTGGCGTAAATGGTAAATATTAAGGGCCTGCAAAATAAGTCGGATCATCAAGTGTGAGCATGTTGGGTCTCATTTGACGGACAACAAAAATTAAAAAAAAAAATTGACAGATTAGTTTGGTTTTCAGTCAGGGTAAGGCCAGATTTTTTTCGGATTGGACCAAACTAAATCAAAACCGATTTGGTCTCGGCTTCTTGGAATTTTGGATTGACCGACCCGACCCGACTATATATTTTATATATTTTACATTAAAAAATATAAAATATTCAAATAATTTTAAAAAAAAATAAGGCTAGGGGTGCTTTTTGCGTGACCATATATACACTTTAAATCAAACAAAAAATTTATATTTCGGACGGACCGAAATCCCCGACCGGATCAATCTCACCCCGAACCGAATTAAACTGAACTTAACTCCGGTTGGGATCGGTTCCGAAAATATTTGGACAGAACTGAATCAGTCTTCAGAAATGTCACCCTAACCGAAATCACCATTAGCCTCATTTGGTGTTAGATGAGATTCACATGAGAGGATCCACGCTTGTCAGAGTTAGGTTGTACCAATTGAAAGTTTTTGGTGGGAAATGATACTTATTGGGCCAAACGTGTAGGCTATGTTCGGAACTCAAGGAAAAGAAAAGAAAAGAGAGGAAAATTCAAGAATTTTCCCCCCTATTATTTGATTAGAAGAGAAAGAGAAGAAAATAAAAATTTCAAGAGTGGTGAATAATAAATTTTTCCTTCTATTTTCCTATAATTTTTCTCAAATTTTATTTTCCTTTCCTCTCCGTTCCGTGTTCCAAAAGAGAGCCGTAGTTTTGCTACTTTATGTCGGTTCCTTTCTTTTTTGGATCGTCATGTCGGTTCCTTCTCCACGCTATAAACAAACTCATATAAGAAGATTAGATATCTGGGGCACCTGGGGCACGAAAGGAAGAGAGAAATAGAAAAAGCTGCGTTTTTTCATCTTCAGAGTTGGGTAAATGGGAATCCTCCCGCTTCTCTGTCGTCCTTGTTTTTCTTCTTGTACATCTTCTAGATTTGATATTCTTGTTTCTTAATTATTACAGTATTTTTTTCTGTTTCGAAAGTCAGCACGTCGTTTGCAGGCAAGATTCAGAGTGATGTTTCGTTCTCTGGTAAAACATACTAGTAAGTTTCTATTGGTGATTCTTGGTATTTTCTGGACAAATTGTCGATGTTCCATTCGTAGACAAATAGTTTCTAGCGAATTTTAATAATTTTGTCTTTGGTTATTGTTATAGTGGATGTTATTAGAAGTCCCGAGCAATGTTTCAGAATATATTGTTGGACGACCATCGGCAGTGTTATATTTTCGAGATCTGTCAAAGTGTAAGTATCCTCAAAACATCGAAAGATCGGACGCCTATTTTGTTAATGCTAATAACATGGGGGTAGAAGGTGACTCTATTGAGGCAATGAGGTGGTTATGGTGGGGCGCGACGTCGGTGACAGTAGATTTAACTTTGTTTGCGTATAGAATTAACCAATTAAACTTGATACAGTAATTATAGTAAAATGTTGGCCAATGTCATTGTAATGGGTACCAACTGGGTAAATGTGTGGGCTTAATGTAGGACTTATGTAAGGTATGTTTATAGACCCACAAGGCCACAACATGTACATAGAGATTGGGCTTATAACAAGACCCATCGATGGATAAGATCACATTGTCTTGACACGGGATGTACACATTAGGCGCCCACCCAAGGTAACAGGCCAAACCTAATGAGTCCAAACAAGTTGGATCTTATTTTTATTGTATAACAAAACCTTAGGTTGGGGTTAATATTCAAGGCCTTATGGTTGTTAAAAATTAGTTTTACCCCACACATATCGAACATTTTTGGGTACACAAAGTGAAGTAGAGCTGAAGGTAATTAGATCTGGAAGGAAGCCGAAGAAAGGGTAAGAACTGGTGACAAGCAGTGGGGAGGAGGGCAAAGTTTCCATATTTTTTTTAGAAGGTAGAACGTATGGTTTGCAAATTTCTAGGGGGTAATATTCTACTAAAGAGAGTGGGTTTTCCGATAGTAGTAGATGTTTATACTCGTTATATTCAGTACTTTTTGCCTTTTTGGTAGATCTTTTTTTTGTTGGGATGCTGCTTTTGCTTTGAATAATCATGTGGTTGGGGAATCCGGTGACTTCTTGACGTTTAGTTTTAAATGGTTATATTTTGTGTTTTGTTGAATCACGTATTAAATGCTTGGTTTAAACTATCTCACATTGTCCAAATTCTTTTAACAGGGTGGGTGCGTTCAGAGGTGACAGGTATGGCACACTTAACCTCCAAATATAAGTTTTTTGTTTTGTTTTAATCTTGCCTTCACATCTCGTTAGTTGACAAAGGCTCTCAAACTTGTTATTTCTTGAAATGGGCATCCAATATCTTAGTCCATAGGGCCATAGACTAAATGTGTCTGCATTCATAGAGTAGTTAATTTATCTTTGGTGTCTTGGTTGGAACTCGAATCATTTCCGCTTGATTGATTACATCCTAAATAATCAACTATCATGGTGGCAGACATAAAATTATAGTATGCATTGCATGTAATCTGCAAACTACTTTTCCTGACTATCCTTAGTCTTGCGAGTTTGACCTCCGTTGAAATGCATAATCCCCGAAAGAGTCATAATGTCATGATTCACGTGACAATATTTAATTGTCCAATTCATATCCCTTTGTCGGAGTCTAGCTCCTCTCCAATCCCTTTAAATGGATTGGAGAGAACACTCCCTCCAATTTTGGTCCAAATTTTTTTTCAAATCCCAGTTCAATGATGGGGACGCTCATATTTTTGAACTCACTAAAAGCATTTGATTCTTGGCATGCTTATTTTTGCATAAGCATGCCAAAAATCAGTTTGATCCAATGTTGCAATCTTAGTTTTGCAAGATAATGGCCTTGTTCGTTTAGCACATTTGGGTATTTTTGTTTTGGTAGTGGGTGGAGAGAGAAATAGGATAATGATTGGAGAGATAGGTAATAAGTGGAGAGAGATAGAGAGAGAAATGAAATTAATAATTGGAGAAATAGGGTAATGATTGAAGAAAGATATAGGGTAATGATTGGAAAATAAAGTTAAAACAAGTTAAGTATGCTAAATGAACAAGGCCAATGTGTTCTAAATGTGTTCCAAATGAAATGATGTCAACTTGATTTTTAGCTAGAGGTGTCAAACGGGCCGGGCCGTGTTGTGCCAGCCCGTTTAGCTTCTTGTCAATTGTGCCTGCCAGATTACATTATCGTGTCGTGCCGTGCCGTGCCATTTTTTAAACTTATCGTACTGTGCCGGCCCGTTTACTATATCGTGTCGTGCCAGACCATTTTTTAATCGTGTCAATGTGACATGCCGTGCCGTGGCCCGTGCCCATGTTGGCACATCTCTAACCAAGTTTCGTCGGAAATAAGAAAACTCCATAAAGTGTAAAATATTTATCAGCACAGAAAGTGTAAAATGTTACGTTATAGTATAAAATAATAAATTGATTTTTCTTTCGGTATTAGAATTAGTATTTGGTGTGTTATGCGCTTTCGTGCCCGTCTAAAACCGTGCCCGGGCCACATTAGAACGTGTCGTGCCGTGCCTGTGCCACATTAAACCGTGTTGTGCCCGTCTAAAATCGTGCCAGTACTGTGCCAGCTCGGCCTGTTTGACACCCCTATTTTTGGTCTTTGATGGTTGAAGTGGGATCGTAAAAAATTTTGAAGGGTTAGAATTGGATAGATGGTTCTCTCTAGGGCTGCTCAAAAAATCCGGTGAATCGTGAAACCGGTCCGGACTAAACCGATCCTTACCTTATGGATTTTGTCCTTGGATTAATGGTCCGGACACGGATTGAAAAATTAGAAAACCGTGACTCACAGTTCGGTCCACGAATTTTCATTACGAAACCATGGATTAACCGAACCGGACCGTGAGATATTTATTTTATATAAATAATATATATATGTGTATTTATATAATAAATATATTGTTATTAATGTTAACACTTTTTTCTTCAAATTTTAGTATTTTATCATAATAATGAGATATAGTGTCGATGTATATAAAATATAGAGAGTAAATCGTAAATTTTTTTTATAAATTACGGGTAACCTAGTTGAGTTTCAGTACATAGTTCGTTTTTTTTTCAGTTCTTTTATGTTATGTAATGTACTATAATGAGACAATCCTACTAGTGTTACTAGTGTTTAGATTCTTTGAATTTGATTTATGATATAAGCCTTTGGTAGTTTATGCAACAAGTATTTTCAGGTGGTGTTAAACTTAATTCTGAATGTAACTTTCTTCCCTTTTATTGTGGGATATATGCTTGACTTTTATTTTTGCTAAAATCCGTGAACAAAACCATAACCGATCCGTGAGTCACGGATCGGATTGGAACCGAACCGTAGGACTTGTGGTCCGGACATGGAGTTCATTTCGTAAAAACCATGACTAGCGGTTCGGTCATCGGATTCCTAGAAATCCGAACCGAACTGGACCGCGAGCAGCCCTTGTTCTCTCCAATGATTGGAGATGTACCGGACTCCTTTTGTGGACAGCTTTTCTAATGTTTCCGTCCTGATGGTGAATTGCCCAAACCAGTTTTTGTTTTGACTGGGCTGAGTGTTATCTTTTAACGGCTATGCCAAATTTAATTTGCTTTTGCTCTTACTAGATTTTTGTTTGATTGCTCTCGTTTTCGATTTTGGTTGTTAATAAAGGTTGTCCTGATATGTTCTTTTCTCTGGCTTTACTGATCATTACTTCTCTTTCACGATCTCATTTAATAGGTTTTCTCTCAAGCAAGGGCTGAATACATTGAAGAACACCGCTGGTCGTACAGATCGAAGTTAGAGATGCACCCCTTAATACTTGCATCTGCAGTGTTATTTATTTTTCATGGTCGTACAGATTGAAGGGCTGACCTATTTTGTTTCTGGCAATGGGGTTGTCATGTAATGGTTGTTTTTATTTCCTAATAACAGAGGAGGAGAGAAAAGAGACCTTTTGTAATCTTGCTCTAAGCTATAGTATTCAGCTAATAGAACGCTGAATTTTAAGTTTGCCTCTTTTATATGGATGCTAGTATTTGAAACGGGCTGCATCTCTCCATGTGAAATTTTGCTGTTAGGTTGTGTGGAACCTATGGAAGACATAGGGGGTCTATTTCTTTCAATTTTTACGTTCCCGTCTGAAATGTTTTCCTTCAATTTCAGAATTTGATTGTTTTTTTTTTTTTTTTGGGAACACAGTGAATTCATTTCATAACAATGCCCAAAGGCAATACAGATTTTATCAAAAAATACAAGAATGAGTCAAAACTATCTAGACTATGACACAGACACCCTCTGCGAAAGCAAGACAGGCGAACTCGCCAGATGAGAACCATTCGAGGCCTAGATAGTAGAGAATCCAAACGGACCGGACCCCAACTCAAACCGGATAAGCGCATATGAAATCTGGACGGCGAGAGCTATTCACCAAAGCAGATCCATTACCGACAACAGCACCCAGACAAACCACAACCCACCAACAACCACAAACAACCCCAACCTCGGACGATCCTCAATAGGCGCCGGATTATTCGCCCACCACCTCTTCCACACCAGATTTGGGGAACCCAAACTGGTTCCAAACCGGGCTGATTTGGGGGAAACCCAAATCAGGCGGTAGAAACCGAGCCAAACGGCCGGAAAAAAGAAAGACAAAGAAAGAAAAACTAAACCTCAATGCCGCCCCCCACCTCGCCGTTATTCGCAACCCACCACCGACGCCCTCTGAATCGTCAGCCCCGCCACCAGATCTTGAGGTTGAGGAGAAGCGCAGACCAAACCAGACTCACAAGCCGCCAGGCGGAGTCAGGAAGCGAACTCAGCAAACTCGAACCAAAACCAAAATCGGAGGAAAGTCTGGAAACAAACCCAGAGAAGGGAGTGGGGGAGAAAAGACGGAGAGGAGGGGAAAGGGGAGGTGGAGCTCGGGGGAGGGGGGGGAGGGGAGAGAGGAGGTGGCGGCCCCCCCACCCCCGAAGAGACCAGATCTGGCAAAAGGGAGGGGGTTTTCTAGGGCACTTTCGCAGAACGATTGTGTATCGAGATTTATGCGTTTTGAGATTCCTAATGCAAAATCAAGATTATTTGCCTCGGGCTAGTGGCTTAAAGTTGGGCTTATTGGCTTTGTAAGCCTACAAGAAAGATGGGAGAATTCCTTATTGGCTTTGATTGTGGATAACCTAGATATGAGTTGTTTTTACCTTTGTTGCCTATTGTGGAAAATTCCTTGCTGATCTCGTTATGGTATAATATCAAATGTCAGTACAAATTCTGTTGCATCAATCAACAGTAAAATTAGATGTTCAAAAATATACATCTCTACCAACAATAAAACAAGGAATTGCTGGCTCCTTGGTACGCTCTCATCTGTTGTCGTTCTCCGTTATGAGGTAAGTTGATGGCCAACAGGTGTGGAACAATATCAGCAGGAAAAAATGCCAATTGAGGACTGCTCTCAGATTTCACTCCAGCATCACTAAGACTAGACACCAAAACATCACCTTCAAACATGGACTGAACTCCCGAAATACTGTAGCACCAAAGGAATTAGGCATATTAGGTATCCATTGATCTAAGTTCTGATACTAACCATCCTCCAGGACCTCCACATCATACTCTTTTTTAACAACTCCCAAACCCGCATAAGACTTCGCCAACCCCGCGAACAACCAAGTCGAACTTTTGCTTCCAAGAACAAATCTCCCCTAACCATATTTAGCCCTCAAGACTTGACTCGAGAAGATATGGACTCTGATCGATCTGCCATGCAAGTTCGGCCAACAACAGTTGGTTAGGTTGCGTTCTTATGAACTCAACTTAAAATTAATTTAAATCTGAAAATTTTGTCCTTATTTGAATTTTTTTTCTCATTTGTTGTGGGTTATTGATTCGTCTCGACGAGATGAATTAGAAAAGTAATTTTTATACTTTTACCCAAGTATTTTGAGAAATTACCACTTTTTAGCACAAAAAAAAAAAATCACATTTTGGCCTAAAAAGAGGTTATTTCTCAAATTATACTCGGGTAAAAGTATAAAAAAAAAAAAAAGTATACTTCTCAGATTTCTCTCGTCGAGACGAATCAATAACCCACAAAAGTTTGGTGCAAAACTAACAAATGCAAAAAAAATTTAACTAAGGACAATTTTCAAATTTAAGTTAATTTTATAATATCACAGCCTAAACAAACCCAAATCTTATTTTGTGTTAGACAAGGTTTTGCATGAGAGGATCCACGCTTGTGGGAGTTAGGTTGTACCAATTGAAAGTTCTGGGTGGAAAATGATACTTATTGTAAATTACGAGGGCAAAAAGTGTAGTTTGGCTACTTTAGGCTGGTCGGTTCCTCCAACACCGTGGCTATAAATATGAAGATGAGATTCCTACTTCCCAGAGGGCACGAAAGGAAGAGAGACCAAAAGAGAAGAGGATTTGTTTGGTTTCCTGAAGTTTGATATTCTTTTTCCTCAATTTTTATCTTCTTTTTTCTGTTTTGAAAATCAGCACGTCGTTTGAGGCAAGATTCGGAGTGATGTTTCGTTCGCTGCTAACACGTAGTAAGTTTCCATTGTTGGTATTTTTCTGGAGAAATCGTCTATGTTCCATTCGTCGAGAAATAGCATTCTAGCAAATTTTGATTTTTTTTTCTTTGGTTTTTCTTACAGTGAATGCTATTCCAACAATTAAACTCGCCAACATATATTTTTGTGTGCTCGCCACCGATATGTTTGTCGACGTGTAAGTATAGTGTTTTACATTCCTCCCCAAAAAGATGTAATGCCTTTTATTTTATTTTATGCTAACATGTAGATTAATTATTATTATTATTATTTTTTTGGGAAAGTCATGTAGATTAATTTTGTTTGTATAGATTTGTGGAAACTTGATAGAGTCCATTTGGATGGAGGAATTTCATGAGAAAATAAATTTGGATTCAGTATTTTGGTGAGAATTGGAGAGAAGTACAAAATTGAAAATTTCTAATTAGTGCTTCCCCTTTGTCACCCAATCTCACCAAAATAGTGTCATTTGGAGAATGGGCTCGCCTTTGTTAAGCCTACTATGGAATATGTTCCTCGGTTTAGAGACATCTATTAGAGCAATGGAGGGTGGAGTTTGTGTTCTGACTTGCCTTCCTCATATTAATTTTCGTGCAGAGTTTATGAATAGAAGTATATTATTACTATTATTTTTTTTTTGTTTTCTTCTTTGGTTTGGCTCTGGTTTTGAGATGTGTACAAAATTATTTTGAATAAAATTGCATATGCATCCCGTGTGCCCTTAACGCTAGTTCATATGGTTGGGGAATTGGGGGGCTTCTTGACTTCTGAGTTTTAAATGCTTATATTGTGTTATGTTGAATAATGTATTAACTGATTGGTGTAAACTATCTCATATTGTCCAAATTCTTTTAACAGGGGGGCTTCGATCGCAGATTACTGGTATGGCACACTTAACCTCCAAATATAAAAATTGTGCCCTTTTTCATTTTGTATGTTTGTATGCAAGTGATCATCCTTTGTTTTATCTTGTCTTCCCATCTCATTAGGTTGTGGTTTGTATTCTTTATTATCACGAAGGCGTTCAAACATATAGTTTCTTGAATTCGTATCAAATATATTAGGCTACGGGCCATAGGCTAAATGTGTCTTCATTCATAGAGTTGTGTGGTAATTTCTCTTTGGTTTCTTGGGTTTTCTGTCTAGATTTTGAGGTATTTTGTTCTAGATGAAATGGTCTAGCTCATGCTTCACATTCTTATTTATCTTGACTCATCAAAAAAAAAAAAGTTCTCATTTATCCCGAGACATGAGGTAACATAACTCCGTCTCCACCCAACATGAATTTGGAACTGAAATCACTTAAGCTTGATTGATTACATGCCAAATTATCTCCAAACTAATGCCATTTGTTTTTCTAATTGAGCTTTTCGGCTGAAATAAGATGCTCTAGATGACTGTCTGCAAACTACTTTCTGTCCCTATCCTCAGTCTAGCAGGTTTGACCCCCTTTGAAATGCGCATATCATCCCCGAAAGAGCCATAATGTCATGATTCACGTGAGAATAATTAATTAATTAGACATCCAATTCATACTTTCTCTAATGTTTTGTCCTGATGATGAATTGGCCAGCTTGGTTGAAAAAACCAGTTTTTTTTTGGACTCTGCTGAGTGTTCTTTCAAAAAGAATATGAGTGTATATACATTCATTTCCATACACTGCATAAGTTGAATCTCCTTTTGCTCTGACTAGATTTTCGTTTGATTGCTCTCGTTTTTTATTTTGGTCATTAGATAAAGGTTGTCCTAGTATGCTCTTTTCTCTGGCTTTACTAATAACCAAGTCATTACTTCTTTTTTCATGATCTTGTTTAATAGGTTCTTTACCAAGAGGATGGATGCCTTGAGGGACACATCTAGTCGAAGAGATCAAAGTTAGATCGAGATGCACACCCCTAAATACTTGCATCTGCAGTCTTGTTTATCATGGTTCTGTTTATAAAGATAATGTAAGACAACTAACAATCCATTTACTATGGTTGACCTATTTTGCTTGTGGGAAGGGGGTTGTCATGTGATGGTTGCTTCCTGCTACGTTGTTTTTTTGCTTGAGCAAAAGAAGAGAAAAGAGACCTTTGTTACTTGTAATCTTTGATCTAAGCTATAGTATTCAGCTATAGAATGCTGAAATTTTCAGTTTGCCTTTTTTTTTTTTATGTGGCTCTGTGTATTTGAAACTGTGACATGTCCTTCCCCATGGGTGTACAGTGTTTTCCTCGAGATTTTAATCTTCATGCGAACTTTCAGTGTTCGGTTGTAATATACTATGGAAGACATAGTGCTCTGTTTCTTTCAGTGTTTGGTTGTGGATAACCTAGACGAGTTGTTTTACCTGGAATGGGCGGGGCTGTAGTGTGGTAGCCGCACTACAGCATGTGCCATGTAGTGTGGCCAATCCAAGTGTCCATCTCGGCATGGACCTTTGATGCCTATTGTGGAAAATTGCTTACTAAAAATTGTTCAAGTCGAAATTGCTTACTTTGAAGAGAGAGAACATTTTTTTTTTTGAAATGATGTGTGTATTTCATTGAGAATGTGATATTTATTAAATTTGGTTATTGACAAAAGGTTGTTAGTTTTGATTATCCAAAGTCTAAAATTTGATTATTTCTAAGGAGGTTGCTAAGTTTGATTATAGCATTGTGAGCCATATTTTGCACAAATATTGTTAACTTTAAAAACCTATCACTTTTGGTTATGCCATTGTGGATACTCTTAGAACGGAAAAAATGGCGTACCAGTGAACTGACTTTGCGGTCACGTGTTTAAACATTGCGCCCATGGCCTTGTACATTCCGTCTAATCCCTTTAACATTGCAGCCATAAACCCTAATATTGCGAACAACACATCCAGACCTTGCGGCCACAAGCTCAACTGTTCGGATGGTCACTCTTTCAGTTCGGACGGGAAATCCAACAAGACAAGATTTGTTTCTGCTATATAATACTCCATATCTCTATCACAGATTGAGATTGACCTCTCTTTTTATAATGGTTACGTTGTTAGCAAAGAGCCGTGGGAATTTCAGGGAGTTAAAGATTTGTTTCTGGCGTTGAATATAGGAGTACGGAGGGTTCACATAGTGATTTGCCGTCTTAACAAATTTATTCCATGCTAAACTAATTTTCAGTTAGAAGGGCAATTCCGTCATTCACTCTTATTCCTTCCCGCTCAATTGTTACATTCATAACCAACTCTCCCTCTCTCCTCTTCAGTCCCACTCCCCTGCAACGAACTTCTCATTTCTTGAGAGAGAGAGAGAGAGAGAGAGAGAGAGAGAGAGAGAGAGAGAGAGAGAGAAATTTGATTGTATTCTCCAACTGCTTGAGAGATGGATTTCATGAGAAAACTGAGTTTTCAGGTGTTCCTAATGTGCGTACTGATCTCTCTGAAGAAAGAAAATGCGAGAGAGGGGAGCCGTGTCCTATGATGGCAAATGGTTATGGCACAGAAGATGAAGGAGTTGGAAATGATGGATGTGAATGATGTGGATCATGTGTTGGACATAGAAGAAGTGCTTCACCTCTACTCTAGGCTTAAATCCCCGGTCTACCTGGACATTGTCAACAAGTTCTTCATGGACATGTACTCTGAGTTCTTCCTTCCACAGCCCTCTACAAGCATTACAAATTCATCGCGAAGACTCGGCCCTTTGAAGACACTTCCAATAGATTTACTTCTTCCCAGTGCACACAACTGGATATCTCTCCAATGATTTCTTTGCTTGTCATTTCTCTGTGTGTGTGTGTGTGTGTGTGTCTAGGTGAATGTGAGAGTGATTTGCTATAGTTTGTTCCTAGTAACCTACTAATAACTCAACTCTATGAGACCAAGAGTTCATGGCTATCTCTTTGCCAATTGCCATGTGTTTTTTCAGTATGCTCATATCATCTCCATGAAAAAGCTTCAAAAACCCACATTGAAGTGCATCTACAAAGGAAAGAGAACAACTTTTGTACTGATTTCATGAAGCCAGTTAACACCCGTGAGATATAACCAACATCTCTGCCATTTAATGAACAATTACCAACATTTTCGTAAACTGGTATCTGAAACAAATCTCTTCAGAATTTACGAATTGGAATAGGCAATGGAAAAGAATGCTGAAATATTGGTGTCAAACAGCATTTAGACTATGCAATGCAATAAATTTCCTACATCCTAGCACATTGTAAAATGGCAGTGGGTATATTTTTTACTGATTGGCTCAGTCAATTAATAGCCCATGTGAATCTCTACCATTTCTGCCCATTTTCTGAACAATACATGACATTTACAAAACTTGTACCTAAAACTACAAAAAATTGCACTAAATACGCTTCAGAATTTATTTGAATGACAGAAACACCACAAGTGGTAGAACATGTAATGTAGCTATCAACAAATTTCTACCATTCTCCACATTTAACAGACAACCACGAGAGATATGATTCATTGTATATGAACTGATAGCCGAAAACTAGAACAAATCCGTTTCTGAGTTTCCAAAACATACCCAGACCACTTCAATGACAGAAATGGACTGAAAAAGCAGGTCGAACTAGTAGCATATACAGTGGGAAAATACCTCAACAGCTATAGAAAATTTTCGACCTCTTTTGCCTTTGAATGAACAAATACTATCATACGATTCATTGTGTATAAACTGGAAGCTGAAACTGTAAACTATGAATCTCAAACAAAACCCCTTTTGGAAACACGCTACCTTTCTCACACGGTCTTTGAACAACTGATCCGAACCTGGCCCACTAGAGCAATCAGCACTCCGCGATTGGAAGGCTTCATCTTTGCCTTAGCGAAGTCCTGTCTGAACAAGGAAGCATCAGAGCCATATGCTCTAACCCAAGCCTCAATTTCTTCCCCAACAGTCAACTGCTGATCAACACAGAGGATTCCTCTACCCTGAAGTAGGCTACGGTAGTATAACGTGCTAAAACACAATCCCTTCCCTACATAGTCCATCTCCACTCCTGGCACTTGTGGCGAGGGAGGTGAAACCAGGTCCCCAGGAGATGATGATGATGGGGACGGTGATTTGTGGTTATTGTAGCATCTTGATCTCAGGAGGTTAAGGAAGGAACTGCAGTGTACTGTTCCAATGCTGTGAGCACCTATTGCCAGCAAAATTAAGAAAAGAAACCAAAGCATAAGTTCATTGGCAAAGCTGAACATCATCAGAAAGATCTAACAAGATAACCACTTTCTGTCATACATGTTGGACAGGAACAAGATCAGAAAAAAGAAAATTCACCAGATAGGTATGATTGAATTTCAGAAGGACCATGGTCAGAGAACTTATTAACAAGGAAAGGATAGCATAAAATGAATAATACTCGATTATATTGCTGGAACTGGAACACCCATTCAATGAAACACAAAGAGGCTCATCGTAGGTGAGGATGACGAACATGAATAATACATTCTATGGCTGAAAAATAAGAGACCCAACTTATGAGACAAGTTGCTTTGGTTGGCAAGAAATGAATCTCACCCTAACCAATTACTATGTTACATTCATTTTGGTGTTCATGTGTTTTCCCTTCACCCTGTATATGCCAGTACATTTTCAGGTTTCTTGATAATGCTATCTTCAAAGGGTGAAAAAAAAAATTCTGCAAGTGTAGATTCCTAGAGTTTCATTGACAAAGCAAATACAGCAATTCAAAAAACGATTGGCTCATCTTAATCCAGAAAAAAATAGAGAGGACGGGAATTGCAATACCATAAGAAGAATGAAGGCTCGAACCAACTGACAAATAACAACCCCTACGGAAGGAAATGTTAGTACCTAAGAGACTGACTTCTCTTCCATTGAATCCCCTCAATGCAAAGGTGATGTCTCTCTTGCCAGTTTCCAGAGGGTAGAATGGGCCACCGACCTGCAATTTCAAGGTTCAGACCTAATTTAGATAACAAATCTCTCATACAGATAGTCAGAAGGACGGAGATTTACCTGAGCAACACTCTCTCTGGCAGCAAAAACAAGTATACCAGCACAAATAATCAAATAAGGAAGAACCAAAAGTGCTATGGGTACACCGGCTGTGTACACCATTTGCACACTGCCTATGTGGCACCTGACACCACTAAGAAATGGGGTCCACCCCATTATCAAACCGGTTCAAATTTTCACCAAAATATGCCCGGGAAAATAATCCTAAATTACTTACTCAAACCCACGCCCCCCAGACTTCTACTTCCATTGTTGATGCCGTTTCCTGTTGCTCCCGCCGCCGACGCCGGCGATCACCATCAAAGCCACCTTCTCTCTCGGCAACTCCCATCTCTCTCTCTCTCTCTCTCCAAAATCGAATCTGATTGCGCCACTCCCCCCACCAAAATCGAATGGAACTTGAAGTCAAAATATGGAAGTTGAAAGGCTTGATCTGAAACGGGTAAATCACTCATTTTGCTCCACTAACCTTCTCTATTTTATGGTTCTTCCTTAGATTTTTTTGATTTTAATGCAATTAAATTCGCCCTAATTTTCCGAAGATATACTCTATTCTCAAATTAGGGTTGCTCAAAAATTAGGGCTTTTGAAAACCTGGACATGGGTGAAGAAGGCAATGTTGTATTCTACTTGTATTCCTAAAATTAGGGCTTTTGGGAACCTAGAACTGTTACAGAGCTATATTTGTAAGGTTGCTAAGTTGATAGAGCCCATTCAAATAATATTGCAAGTGAAAGCACTGTAATTTCTTATATCTTGTTAAAATTGTGAATGTTCAGTCATTGCCCTTGCCAATGCAACTGGCTCTGTCCTAGTGCAATATTATCTTTGTACTTCACTTCTACTTTCTTGTGAGAGTGTTCTAATTATCTCATCGCATAGCCTTTTGAAGCACTGATAGTGTTAACTTTTTAAAACTTTTGGAGCCCCAGTAGCACCCTTGTTATATTTTGATTGATCTTGTGATCTTAATTAGTTTCAGTAGTTTTGCAGGTTCTGGTATTCCTACTGCAACTATTGAGCCTCATTTTTTTTGGCAGTTTACCATGATAGTTGTATACAGGATGGATCTAATTGTCTACAGAAGATCAGACATGTTAAGGTGGCCGAACTAAAGCAGCTCTCAGCTTTTAAACTAAAGATTCACTGAAGTTCAGTTGCCAAATGCGATCTTTGTCATGTATCTGTAGATTGTTATCCCTTCGAAACCATGGAAACAGCAACAATTCTGCTTTTATCACTCTTAAATAGGAGAAACCTTGTGTATTGTTCTGTCTTCTATGTTATGGTTTGTAGCACAAATGCAACAATGAGAATCAAATGGCTTGTGTGCTTTTTATTTTGGAGCGGATGAAGACAAAAGTTTCTCACACCTTTGGGAAAATATGTGTCAGTTGGAGGGAAGGATGCATCATCAGCTTCTGCTTTTGTTTGGGCTATAGTTGTTTAGAACTTTTTTTTCCAAATGTGGCGAGATGAATTTTGTAACTTGTACTCAGGTGATGTAATTATATTAGACCTTCAATAAAAATTCAGTTTAAATGGCTTTTGTTGGGTTATTTTCTGGTTTTCTTTTACTAGTTTGTACATATCCTTCAAGAGGGAACAAAGGATTGCCTATGGCATTAATCAACTCTAAGGTTGGAAATA
Source organism: Rhododendron simsii (assembly GCA_014282245.1). NCBI lineage: Eukaryota > Viridiplantae > Streptophyta > Magnoliopsida > Ericales > Ericaceae > Rhododendron > Rhododendron simsii. The sequence goes on from CM024964.1 coordinate 28,638,030, forward strand.
AAGTGGTCATGTTGCTTTCTCATGCAATTTGTAGAAAAGAAGGTGTCTTTGGACTTTCAGAGAGCTTAGTATTTTGTTGTCTATTTGACTTAGTATGTGCAATATAAAGTAACATTGACTTTGGGACCCGATGAAGGGCAAAGACATGGATGCGAACACGGCAGGAGACACAGACGTGGCATGTTTAAGAGTATGCACTAGGGACATATAAAGCTACATTATTCCGTCTTTGAACTTTCGTAGAAAATAAAAGCCATAACCATTAATCTCATATGCACAGGAAGAACCATTCTAAATAGCAAAATCTGCCCAATTGTGAAACACTGCCATAATCAACCAAGACATTCTCATTTGCCTCCACTAATAATAGAAACAGAGCAAAACTCAATGAAAAAGGCAAAATCAAACAGAACATTAACGAAAAGGAACTAACTCCTAAATCACTCAATTTGCCCTCAATTCGGCGTTGGATAAAAACTGATTCCGAGTCTGGAGGATTAAAGAACTCCCTAACCACCATTGTAGTGAAGCGTGGAAGAAGGCGGCGCTTCCATGGGGCCGGTGGGCACCCCGATTGCCCTAGTATTCTTGATTCGTTGGCTATTGGGGTTGTTGAACACACTTCATAATCATCACCGTTATTGCACTCTATCCTTCGGCGTGCTCTTGATCGATCTCAATGGAGCACGAATTGTGATTCCGGCCCAAACCCATTTCTTGCCATCTGATTCCCCACAAAAACCATGTCAAGACAAAGAACTGTGTTAACAAAACAAATGCAAGAGAAAAAAGCCCAAGAATCAATTTCGGTAGGCATTGCGAATCACCGAAAACAGGGAGAGTACTAGTGGCGCAATCAGATTCGATTTTGGAGAGAGAGAGAGAGATTGGAGTTGCCGAGAGAGAAGGTGGCTTCGATGGTGGTTGCCGGCGTCGGCGGCGGGAGCAGGAAACGGCTTCAACAATGGGAGTAGAAGTCCACGGGTTGTGGGTATGGGGTTGGTAATTTAGGGTTATTTTCCCGGACATATTTTGGTGAAAATTTGAACCGGTTTGATAATTGGGTGGACCCCATTTCTTAATGGTGTCAGGTGCCACAAAGGCAGTGTGCAAATGGTGTACACAGCCGGTGTACCCGTAGCACTTTTGTTAAGAAACCCAGATTAATATTAAGAAGGAAAAACAAACAAATTCAAAATCAATCAAGCAAGAACAAGAAGAAGCCAAGAACAAGAAGAAGCCAAGAACACAACAGAATCAGACGAGGGAATTTACCTCAATGAAGAAGTCATGAAAAAACAAGCGCAACACCTAGGGTGGCAGGGGGAGAGGGGCGGGGGAGACTCTTTCGGCGCAAGGGGAGAGGGGCAGAGGGAGAGGGGGAGAGGGGCAGGCAGAGGCTCGCTTCATTTCGGTAAGCATTTCCTCAAGGAGCCGATTAGTTTTCTTTTCGTGCAAAACGTAGTTGAAAACGGTCGTCGCCAGACTCATAGTGAAGGCCCTGAGAATAGCCTCGCCTGCGGCGGAGACCCAGCCTGCGCCTGCTGCGGCGGCGGCAGCCCCGCCTGCGCCTGCGGCGGCGGCGGCTCCCGGTGGCGGGCGTCGCCACAGACGCTGTCGAAGGAGGAGGCGGGAGAGGGTGAGAGTTCTGAACATTTTGCTGAGAAACCTTTTTTTGTGGGGGGAATTGCTTTGAGTGGGTGTTGGGGCTTTTTATACCCAACTGATGGACTAGTTTTTCAGAATCCATAAGTCATGGGGATGAAATTCCAAATACATGGTATTCATAATTTGTCCAGACAAAAATTCCCCTAATTGTTATTGAAAAATCCAAAAGGCTGTAAACTGAATGATTTTAATATTCTCTTTTTGATCCGCTGGGGCTCTCCTTTTTATATTCTTATTTTTTTTTGATCCGCTTTTTATATTCTTATTCAGTACTTGAAATTACCATATGTCCTTCATATCGATAAAATGACTCAAAAGAAAAGGGTGATTTAGTAATTTCATATGAATAAAAGACAAAATAAGGAGTGTCAATGAATAAAAAGGGAGGGTTGAAATCATTTTTCTTTTTCTTTTTTCCTTTCTTTTTTGATAGTTTACATATCCTAAAAGGGTTTCTATATTTGGTACTCTTTTTGTAAAAAATTATTGGATGTCGAGCACGCCAAACATATCGGATTAACGTGTTTCTAAACATGCATCATAGAAACAGAATAGGAATGATTGTGGTCTCCTGCGAGATTTTTCGATAGGAACAAATTGTAGTTTTGCAAAAGAATTTTATAAGAAATTACTTACTACTATGTAATTTGAAATAATTTTACTATATTTTGATTCCTTGATAAAAGTTTGACACGCATCGTGTGTGTCTCAACTTTTAGTATCCATAACTTCCCCTTTTACTAAATAACCCCATTGATTTTTGTTACCATGGTTGCATACAATTATTTTACGATGAATGAGTTACAAAAATTAATACAGCGTTCATTGTAGGATACCATTGCGTAACTAATCTTTGAATCTAAAAATTCAAATCGTTAGTAGAGGTATCTTGTGTTTTTTAGAGGAGTGACAAAATCAAGAGTCCTGCCATAGGGACCGATCACCTCCTATTTTTCGGATGTCGTTACTCTTGAATCGGCCGTCTGGTGGCCAGAGACGATTCGGTGGCGGCCGTCTGTACGATTTTGGCATGGGGTGGTCGATCCCCATAGGATTTCTGCAAAATCAATTCATTGATTTTGTCACTTTCCAAAAATTAACAAAGAAAAATTCTAAAGTACACAGAAATACGTGTTTTTCTTATATTTTAGTGTGTTTATTGTCAGCCCAGTGGGCTGACAATATCAAGACCAATTAACAAAAACAAGAAAATCAGCATTCATTGTAGGATACCGTAGGACGGAGTATAACTTATGCCATGAGAAGAAGGGAAAAAATTCTCACCACCAACAGGTAACATCTGTCAGTTCTTCATCCCGGTGCAATCTTCATGTCGATGCATGCCTGCAGAAAAACAAACTTTAGATGCTATATTGTTACCGATAAATTAAGTACGGATTGATTTGGGATCCATTCCGATTTACAAAAAAAATAATTGGAACTGCTTATTTTTAAATGTTAAACTATTTTTGTTTTGGCTCACCTAGTTCACTTACAAAAAATCAGTTTAAGCGGATATGGAATTTACAGAACGCGAAATTCAGATTTAAATTTTGGGACAAAATTTAATATTTTGAGAACAGGATATCCCTAATTGAATTGAGTTGATTTTTTACAAAATTTCAGCTTCGAACATCTTTTAAGACCCAAAACGGGTACCAAAGCAAAGCAAAGCAATCTGCACCCGCTGTATGTACGTGGATATCTGTGCTTACATCCTTTCTGACAACCAAAACCGATGAACAGAGTCACCAGCAAGGTCCACGACGGAACGGATCGGATCGGATCTGATGATTTCCCGTCATTCCGTGTACGGCTACCCCGTACTTGAGGAGCCCTAATCGATTACTACGGAGTACTTCTGTTGCCTCTCTGACATCATTAAGTACTCCTGTTAGTTTGGGTTAATTATCTTTTTTTGTCCCAGAATTATTCCAAAATTTTTTAATTCGTCCTTCAACTTTTTGGTGTATTTAAAAAGAAGAAGAAGAATTGCATGCTTAGATCCACCAAAATCGCATCCAAACCAAACCAACCAACCAAACAAACAACGCTACGGATGGTTGACAGATGGAGAAAACGACAATTCACCATGGGCGGATTGAATTGGGAATCGGACCGATTTGTATCAAACTGATCCGCAGGCAGCCCTATTTATATCTATTTCAGATTCTCCAAGTAGAGATAGGACAATAACGTAGAGAATATGTTTTTGTCAACAACCAATTTAACATGGCCGCTTTATTTTCTGCTTGTTACCGAAGGTTGCACCAAAACACCAAAAAATATTTCCCCCAATAAAGTTTTACAGGTAAAAGATTATTCAGTAGAATATTTTTTTGTGTAATATGTTTAACATTGAAACAAGCAAGCTTTCTTATTCGGAAAAGAGCTCTAGAAGTTAAGTCGGTCTTCTCTCATCTCTTAATATAAAAAATGGAGTAGTAAAATCATTTCCCAATCGAAAATCGTGAGCCTCAATATTCAACAGTTGGCTACTTAAAATGTCATGATGCAATAAGTTTCAGTACTAAGAAACTTATTTTGCAAAATATAGAGATTAAAATTACGCGTACAATGCAGCTCGCTCCCTTGGGGGTTTTTATTTCAACTTAGGAGAGCGAGCCAGGGCCAACATGGTTACATGTCTGGGACCTCGAACTTTTCTGTGCATCTGGCAATTACCAGCCTATGTGTTAAGTTCTCGATCGGATCACATGTAGGTGAGTATGGCTGTTCAACTTTGGACGTCTGGATTTTTGCTAAAATCTGGATCATGATCTTAGCAGTTGGATTGCATTTTTAATGGTCCGAATTTGCGGAAGATTTATGACCGCTAACAAATCATTTACTACCGGTCATAAATTTTCTGCGGATCCTGACCATTAAAAATACAATTCAACGGTTGAGAACAAAAGTTTGGATTTCAGCAAAAATCCAAACATCCTGACTTGAACAGCCGTGTGTAGATGAAAACTCAAAACGAGGGAGGGATAAAAACATAATTGTAAAAAAGAATAACTTTTTGACCAACTAGTATTATCCTCAATTTGCTTTATCTTTTTGTGTTTCCCTTGAGTTCATATGGGAGTTGGGACTTTGCATTTTTTTTTTTTCTCTCCATATTATGTTGGTTTGAAAGCTCCTTTGTTGATCATCTACATGTGATTGGTAAAGAAGCTTCTCGAGGAGTGGTTTCTAATTAGTGATAATTGTATAATTAATATTATTTGAGAGAGAGAGAGAGAGAGAGAGAGAGAGAGAGAGAGAGAGAGAGAGAGAGAGAGAGAGAGAGAGAGAGAGAGAGAGAGAGAGAGTCGTAGAATTTATAGAGCAAATCAATAATTAGAGCATCTCCATTGTAATAAGCAAATGGGTGTGGATAAACAAATTTAACAACAACGCTCAAAAAACACCTCACATTATAATAAGTAAAATTACAAGTCTTTTAGCAAATAACTAAATTTCACCCATTTCAATAACCATACTTAACAATTTTTACCAATAACCAAAACTCAATAACCAAACCCAATAACCAAACTTAAAACTCAATAACTCAAAAACACCCCACATTGGAATCGTCTCATCGAGACGAATAATTTGGTGTGGTCGGGTGCGTGATTGGAACTCATTTACTATTGGACATAGGTGCATTGTGTGTTGTGGGATTTTTTTTGGTTAAGGCTGCAAAAATAACCAATGTGGAGGCAGATGTTGTTAAGTTTGATTATGAACTAAATGGACAATTAAATGCTGACGTGGCATATTTTGGTTATTGATTTTGATTATTCCCATTGCGGATGCTCTTAGGATTTATAGAGAGATAAGATTCAAAAACCGTTATCTCATATTATGTAAATTATTATTATTATGTAGATATCCATAATCTTTGCTTCCTCAAGAAAACGGTCGTCTTCTCTTTTTCTTGTTACTAGTTGAAATTTTACGAGCTTCACAATATCAATCTAATTCATTTGTTCTGTTATATTCAATTTTTAATTTGTAACCAAATCTATTTAAAGACCTTCACTGCAAATTTTTTTTTTCCTGTTTCCCTTCTCTTTCGCTTTTATGCAATTGAAAGGTGGCTCTTCAATCACTTACACACTTATGGTGTGTGTCCAAACTGTAGTGCATACTAAAATCGAATCACGATTATTTCATGTGAATATCCCTCATTTAGTCCCCTCATGTGACGTAAAATTAGACCGCACGTACGTAGGCCTGTTTGAATCGGTCGATGATCCAAGTAATTAATTTTGTAGTCCTTGATGCATATATCCTCCGCGCAAAAAATCATGTCAATCAAATATCAATACCACGTTGGATGAACCATATTTGTCTGGACATTCATTTCTCTTCCAAGTAATGCCGTTTGGAACTTCGGGCAAGTCTTTGTCGACATCTGAATTGGAAATTTAGTACGGGTGATTGATTAGCCTATCGAAGTGTTAAAAATAATGTTACACGCATAATCGTTGTGTAAACTCTTTACACAATTAATTTTTGATTGTCCATTGTTGTAATTAATGGTCAATATTCATTTCATTTATGACCGGTCATAAATCGTTAATAGATTATTTTTTATCCGGACCGTCTAAACACATCTAAATGACCAGAACTAGTGTATTTTTTTTTATTGTCAACGACCAGAATTAGTTGCACAACCGATACAACAGTTGTGTGTGTAGAATTTTTTCCAAATAAATGCTAGGATTGTCGAACAGAATACGACGAATCCCATTGTGTGTCACATTAGGAATCATTGCATGACCTAATTGAAATCAAGATCCTCTGACTTGGTATTCATGTGATGTAAATGGAACTTACAATGGTAACAATTGAAGATCCAAGCCATTCATTTAATAAGGCTATACATCTTTATAATTCATGAAAAAAATAGGTTATAATCAGTAAGTATTAGGGATGGGTTTAGTTGGGTGCACGTGGGTCACGTGTTCTCACTCAAAAACTCAAAAAAATAATTCCAACAATATCATATACATTTAGAATAATTATGTAAGAATTTTGGATTTAGGTTGTTTCTACTAACACTACAACACGGAAGGCCTATTGCGAGGAAATATGGCGAGGAAAAGAGATTTTGTCGCTAAAAGTACACAATCTGCGAGGAAATTCAAATTCGTCGCTAAAAAGTTACATTTAGCGAGAAAATTAAATTTCCTCGCCAAAAGGGTTACATTTAGCGAGGAAATTATTATTTCCTCGCTAAATGTAACCCTTTTGGCAAAAAATATTTTGTCACCTTTTTTTGGACTCATTAAATTTTTTATATGTAAGTCATTATTAATTATGTTCATGTATATTTAATATCACGTGGTAAGGGATAATCAACTACATAGTTCAATATCATAAGCAAATTTATTAAAATAAAAAAGTGATAAATGGAAAAAAAATAGTTTCATCGCCAATCGCATTAAATTGATGAAATCAAAAATATGTTTCACACGAATTATATGAATTCACTTTTCCCCAACTAAAATTAATTATTAACAATGTTAGTACGTTCAAATTGTACTAAAATTTATTGTTTGAATACAAAAATTTTTAAGGACATGCTAAAAAAAAGTTCATTCCATAGTTATTGTCAACCAATCCGTGCAAATGATCAGTTGATCAAGAAAAGAAATCCTAATAATGTTAGCCATTTCAGTGGTTATATTTTATCATTTGCAATAGCTTTTGTAAAGCTGATCACTTGTAACCGTATTTGTATATAAATACCCAAGGAATAGAACACTCTAGGTAACCCTTTTGCATTCATCAATTCTATCGTATTGTTCCTTTGACTGTTATAAATCCAAAAAAAGGACTGGACATAGGGATTATAAGTTTGTGGATGAATGATGTGCTTTTCAGAAAAAGAATGCAGGGGATATATGGATTGCTTTTCGTAGAGATAACTAATTATTAATTCATACAAAAAAATTAATGAAAAGCTAAACAAAAAATAAAGTACTTAATAATTGCGAAATGTATTTTCAAAATATCACTAATCTATTTTCAAAATATGTAAGGTTAACCCCATTTAAAAAAAACATAACAAATTATTACTATTGTAATATTGTAGTTGAGTTAAAATTGTTATGGGCGCATATACACAGTAAGAACATATTGACCCACCAAAAAAAATATCGTATTTGCAGAAATTTAAAGTGCTCAAACTAATTTAGGCACTACAAAAGGTTACTAAACTTAGAGAGAATTAAAATGAAGTATAAAATAAACAAATTTAGAAAGGTATAAAGATTTATTAAAGATATATAACAAAACATTAAATTATAAAAAAATTCAATAAAAGCGAATAATGTTAATGATTTAAAAAACAAGTTTAAAGAAACACTACGAAGGAACTAAAATTAGAGAGAAAGGTTTAAAGAAACAAATTTAGAGAGGTGAAAGAATGAACAAAAGGTTTATATATAAAAAAGGCAAAGGTTTGAACTGAAAAGGAAGTTGGTGTGATGGATGGAGTGAATGCCTCCATACAGGAGGCCACGGTTCGCGTTCGCGCGGAAGCAAAAGAGCTGGAGAACTCTCTATTTTTTAGTTTCAAGAGTTTTAGCGAGGAAAAATTTCCTCGTTGAAACTATAATTGGCGAGGAAAAAATTAGTCTAGCGAGGAAAAATTTCCTCGCCTATTTTATAAACAGTGTACTAGTCTAGTGAGGAAAAACTATAGCGAGGAAAAAATTCCTCGCTAATTGGGTCAGAATTTGCGAGGAAATTTTTTTCCTCGCAAATTCTTTTTGCGAGGAAAACGGGCGAGGAAAAATTTCCTCGCAAATACATTTTGCGAGGAAATCAGCCTTTTAGCGAGGAAATTAAATCCTCGCTACAAGCCTTTCGTGTTGTAGTGTAAAATGGCTGTTAGTTGATATATGTGAGGAGAATGACGTGTCTCGAAATTCATATTTTTTGTAGTTTTAGTCTAATAAACAATAAGAAACCCATCCTGTTTACAAATTTTTTAATTACTTGGAGCTAGTATTTCTTGATTCTTTTCATTCATAACCGTTGGGAAGAAATACTATCTAAAAAAAAAACGGGAAAATTCAAAATACCCCCCAACCTTTATACTCAAATTCAATTAGACTCCCAACCTTTTAAAAACTTTAATTTTACTCCCAACGTTATATTCCGTTAATCAAAATGCCCCATTCCGTCCAAATTACTAACAGATTCTGTTAAAGGCTCCGTTAAATAGTATTCCGATCGAATTTCGATGATCCGAGCTGCTCAATATGTTTAAAACGTGATTTCAAGGGTACCCTCACAAAATCAACCAAAAAAATGACCGAAAAGGGCTTCATCTGAACAGTTTTTTATTGAACCATTCAATAAAAAACTGTTCAGATGAAGCTTTTTCTGATCATTTTTTTTGTTGATTTCTTGAGGGAACCCTTAAAATCAAGTTTAAATCATATTGAGCAACTCGGATCATCGAAATTAGATTTGGAAAGGGAAGGTGCGGATCGATCCAAAATTTGTTCAAGTCCAGACGCCCAAATTTTGCTTCGGTCTGCACCTCCCCTTTCCGATCGAATTTCGATGATCCGAGCCGCTCAATGTGATTAGAATGTGATTTTAAGGGTACCTGCCAAAAATCAGCAAAAAAAATGATCGGGAAGAGCTTCACTTGAACAGTTTTTTATTAAACTATTCAATAGAAAACTATTCAGATGAAGCCCTTTCCGGTCATTTTTTTTGTTGATTTTTCACAAGAACCCTTAAAATCACGTTTCGAACACATTGAACGGCTCGGATCATCGAAATTCCATCGGGACATTATTTAACGGAGCCTTTAACGGAATCCGTTAGTAATTCGGACAGGAGGGGGCATTTTGATTAACGGAATATAACGTTGGGAGTAAAATTAAAGTTTTTAAAAGGTTGGGAGTCTAATTGAATTTGAGTGTAAAGATTGGGGGGTATTTTGAATTTTTCCCAAAAAAATCAGAAGAAGGCCACCATGATCGATCATTTAAAAACTTGTCAATATAAAGCATACTCTAAAAATTTTGCTTAAGATTCCGTGCAAATTTCTTTTATTCCGTGCAATTTTTTCTGTATACGTTTTTGGTCTATAATGCATGTCTTAATGTGGAGGATGTTGTGCTTGGTTAGGAAAACAATTTTTTTTTTTTAATCTTTATCGTGCTAGACGATCACACATTAACTGTCTATTTCTTTTGTGACAATTATTTTGATTCAGGTGAACAATGATACCTGATCAATTGAATATTTGGCGTAAATGGTGAATATTAAGGGCCTGAAAATAAGTCGGATCATCAAGTGTGAGCATGTTGGGTCTCATTTAGGGGTGTTACAAAAATCGACGGACAACAAAAATTAAAAAAATAGACTGATCAGTTAGGTTTTCGTTCAACGTAAGGCTGGGTTTTTTCCGGACCAAACCAAACTGAACCGAAAACAATTTGGTCTCGGCTTCCGGGAAGTTTTGCTTGACCGGCCCGACCCAACCCGAGTACATATTTTATACATTTTACATTAAAAATATAAAATATTTAAATATTTTAAAAAAATAAGGCTAGGGGTGAGTTATGTGTGGACATATATACACTTTAAATTAAAAAAAAATTATATTTTGGACGGATCGAAATTCCCGACCGGACCAATCTCACCTCGAACCGAATTAAATTGAACTTAACTCTGGTTGGGATCGGTTCCGAAAATATTTGGACCGAACTGAATCAGTCTTCAGAAATTTCACTCCGAACCAAAATCACCCTTAGCCTCATTTTGTGTTAGATGAGGTTCACAAGAGAGGATCCACGCTTGTCAGAGTTAGGTTGTACCAATTGAAAGTTTTTGGTGGGAAATGATACTTATTGTAAATTATGAGGGCCAAACGTGTAGTTTTGCTACTTCATGTCGGTTCCTTTTTTTTTTGGATCGTTATGTCGGTTCCTTCTCCACGTTATAAACAAACTCACAAGAAGATAAGATTACTGGGGCACGAAAGGAAGAGAGAAATAGAAAAGGCTGCGTTTTCGTCTTCAAAGTTGGGTAAATGGGAATCCTCCCGCTTCTCTGTCGTCCTTGTTTTCTTGTTGTACATCTTCTAGATTTGATTAGTTTGAGTTCCTGTATTTTGATATTCTTGTTTCTTAATTATTACTATCTTTTTTCTGTTTCGAAAATCAGCACGTCGTTCGCAGGCAAGATTCAGAGTGATGTTTCGTTCTGTGGTAAAACATACTAGTAAGTTTCTCTTGTTGATTCTTGGTATTTTCTGGACAAATTGTCGATGTTCCATTCGTAGACAAATAGTTTCTAGCGAATTTTAATAATTTTGTCTTTGGTTATTGTTATAGTGGATGTTATTAGAAGTCCCGAACAATGTTTCAGAATATATTGTTGGACGATCATCGGCAGTGTTATATTTTCGAGATTTGTCAAAGGGTAAGTATCCTCAAAACATCGAAAGATCGGACGTCTATTTTGTTGACGCTAACATGGGGGTAGAAGGTGACTATTGAGGCAATGACGTGGTTATGGTTGGCCGCGACGTCGGTGACCGTAGATTAACTTTGTTTGCGAATAGAATTAACCAATTAAACTTGATACAGTAATTATAGTAAAATGTTGGCCAATGTCATTGTAATGGGTACCAACTGGGTAAATGTGTGGGCTTAATGTAGGACTTATGTAAGGTATATATATAGACCCACAAGGCCACCACAACATATACATAGAGATTGGGCTTATGACAAGACCCATCGGTGGATAAGATCACATTGTCTTGACACGGGATGTACACATTAGGCACCACTCAAGGTAACAGGCCAAACCTAAGGAGTCCAAACTAGTTGGATCTTATTTTTATTGTATAACAAAACCACAGGTTGGGGTTAATATTCAAGGCCCTGCGGTTGTTAAAAATTAGTTTTACTCCACACATATCGAACGTTTTTGGGTACACAAAGTGAAGTAGAGCTGAAGGTAATTAGATCTGGAAGGAAGCCGAAGAAAGGGTAAGAACTGGTGACAAGCAGTGGGGAGGAGGGCAAAGTTTCCATAATATTTTTAGAAGGTAGAATGTATGGTTTACAAATTTCTAGGGGGTAATATTCTACTAAAGAGAGTGGGTTTTCCGATGGCTTTATACATTGCGCCCATGGCCTTATACATTGCTGATAATCCCTTTAACATTGCAGCCATAAACCCTAATATTGAGAACAACACATCCGGACCTTGCGGCCACAAGCTCAACTGTTTGGATGGTCACTCTTTCAGTTCGGATGGGAAATCCAACAAGACAAGATTTGTTTCTGCTAGTATATTATACTCCCTCCGTCCGGATTTAATAGTCATTATTTAGAGTTCGTGTCATTTTTCAAATGATTATATCTTGTAATTTGTAATATTTTATGTAATTTTGAAAATATTGTCTTATAGAACTAATTGAAATCTATCAAACAAGATTCTTATTGGATATAAAATGCATTACCGAACAGCCGATCCGAGCCGTCCAAAAATTTAAAAAAAAAACCGAGTGGGCTAATGCGGGAATCAACCGCATCCGACGTGCGTAGGTACTCGATTCAAACACCTCATTTAAGCTGACTGCCTTTTTCCGTTTACCATATGGACGGAAACCTAATAGAAGTGTGTTAAGTGTCAACTCTGAATAGTTAGAGGGTGTACGATGTCGAATTTTGTAGTCTAAGGGGGTTAAGTAAAAATGCGAGTTAGTTGAGGGGGGCTTAGTGTAATTTACTCAATAATTAGGGCCCAACTATTCGCCCTTTATTTTCTCCTATAGCTCACTATATTTCGGTAAGTGGTTGTTGAAAATCATAAATAACATTTTGGTAAATAGCTATTGAAAATAAGATTATATTTCGGTAATTACATATCGAAAATATGTTCAACTTTTGGTAAACAACTGCCAAACATGTATTTTCGGTAAATAGCTGTTGAAAAAAATATCATTTTCCGATAACTGGATGCTGAAAATGTATCTCAATTTGGGTAACTAACTGTGAATATAATTAAAAAAATTTAACAGATTATGAGAGAAAATAAAGGACTGCAACTAGCAGCGCCCAATAATTAATACTAGTAAGGAAGAACAGTACTCCAATAAACAACAAACCCACATCAGTAATCAATAAGGAAGAACAGAAAATTCCATGAAGTCGGGGGAGTATAATGTTGGGTACACCCAAGTAGGATGGATATGAGTGTAGGGGATTACTCCCCATGTGTTTTGGTTTTTGTATTGACTGCCAAGGGGCAGTGTGTGGTGTGTGGGCTGAGTGAGACAGATAGGGGCCAGGAGAGTGTGAGCGAGAAGCTCCTCTTTTGGGAGGAGTCGGGCTCCTCGGAGATGTTCGGAGAGAATGTCGGAGAGCCATCGGAGTGAGAGAGAGAGAGAGGAGTGATGTCAGTCAGGTTGTGGCGTGCCCGTGAGGTTTTTTTTATGTATATTGTATTTGTTTTGTGATTAATACATATACGGAGTTTTTCCTCGCATCTCTCGTGTTTGTGCTTGGTATGTTTGCATGTTGTGCTTGAGGGTGTGGGTTCCGGGTCGGGGTCTTTTTCCCAACATATAAAACCTCCCATCAGAAAACCCTATTCAGTTAGGCTCTATTTGGAACTTATGGAAAAGAAAGGAAAATTAAAAATTTTTCCCTTTCATTGTTTGGTTAGGAGGGAAAGAGTGAAGAAAACAAAAATTTTAAATTCAATGAATAGTAATTTTTCCCTTCTATTTTATCTCATTTTCCTCCCTTTTTCTTTTCCTTTCCTTTTTTTTTCTTTTCCAAACAGGAGCCAAACAACAAACCTAGATTAATATTAAGAAGGTAAAACAAACAAATTCAAAATCAAAACCCATGAATAAAGAACCAATTCACAAAACCCTACTAATGCTTGCATAGTCAAGCCTAAGCTCCTCCGTCTCAAGTGTGGAAAGCCAAAGAGATGGTAGGACAAGAAGTCCCAGTTGTTAAAGAGCGAATTGCCAAGGAGCCAGTAGGACAAGTAGTCCTGGTTGTTCAAGAGCGAGCTGCTAAGGAGAGAGTAGATGGAGATAAAGATGAATGCGTCGAGGTGAAGAGGAAGAAAGCCAAAAGAACTCCTTTGGCCTTCTCTTCTTCTTTATGTGTTTCTTCTACAGCAAACGGAGCTGGCAATCTAGAGAGATGTGAGGATTTGGGTGCCTCCGCTAATGTGAAAGTAACAAATATAAAGACGATGCAGGGGATTGTGCCTCCTTCGGTTGTGCTTTATCCTGTATCTTGTATCTCTACTCCAGTTGTCCAAGGTTGGGGTAGCAATCAACAAGAGCTTCCTCCTGTGGCTCTCCGTCGATCAACACGTTTTCGAGAGCCTTCAAGGATCCCTTCGGAAGGCGATTTCATTGGACCTCGTCAGAGCTTGAATAAGGTTCCACATCACCTTCGAGAGAAATAAAGATGTTGAAGGCTTGAAGGAGTTAAGGCTTGCATGTCATCTGTGTTGCTTTCTTGAAGTGTGCTTTGAGTGTTATTGGATATCTGCTATGTTTTATTTAGGTTTTAGATTTTCTTTTTTTTTTTTCTTTTTTTTCCTGAGTATGCCCCTTGTAGGCTGTATATCCGGTTAGCATTTTTTCTGTTTCAAGTTAAGTTACCAAAAACAAAAAAAATCCAAGCAAGAACAAAAATATCGAGAGAATCACTACATCAAGAACACAATAGCCGCATCAGATGTGGAATAAAACCACCACCCAGATCAATAACTAGAAGATTTCGTAGTCAGACTTACAAATTCAAGAACCAAGTCACAAGACCCAAATCAGACGAGGGATAGAATAGCGGAAAACCCAAATCAAAATCAACAAGAACCGAAAGAATTTACAGACTAGTAGAGAAATTAGGAAGTTATTTCTTACGTTTGTTATTTTCTTTAAATAGTCTTGTAAGACTTCATTGTAAACCCTCTCCAACAAATCAAAGTCTATCTTTATTTGTCTTAATTTTTGTCTTACTAACCTGTTCTTGTATTTTAATTAGGAGTAGGAGTAGGATCTCTGATGTATCGCTCACAATGATAGATCGATCGTTGAAGATTGATGGAAGAATCTTTTCCATTCGTCTTCTTTCTTATCACCAATCTCACATTTGACTCGACTGCCAATTTCTCTTTCGATGAAGTCCTGAAATACGGTGTAGAACCACGGACAAATGTGAAATTGAAAAGCCTTTAAGACTCGAACATTTTGCAGAAATGAAATAACGGCCATTTGTTGACCAACTTTGGGATCATTCTTAAAAAAGAGAATCAAATGGCCGACTTTGGGATCATTCTTCAAAAAGAGAATCGACAGAATGAGAAGCCAATTTAATGGAAAATTTCAGCCTTACATGAAAGGCCCAAACAATCTGACATAGGCCATTTATTAAACATGCTAGATGAACAAATTAATGGCTATGATATAGGGCAATACAATGGTGCATGGATTATCTCTTTTATAGAGATGTAATCAACGAACAGTGAGAAAGTAGAATACCAAAATATATGGTATGGGAACTATATGTTTACTGCCTATCTGTGGGCAGATTTCACTGGTTTGTTGGCCACTTTTATAACATGTGTGGGCCAAAGTTTTGGAACAATCTGGGGGTTACAATTTTGTTTTAGAAACAAGGTCATGGCATTATGATCGAAAGAAGATCCTTGGCCAAAGGTTGGCCTTTTGCCCATGAATTGCTTCCCCATATTGCCCGGTACAAACTTTGAAAGGGTATTGCTTTTAGGTGACCAATAAAAGAAAGTGACACTTAATTATATCTCTGGCCAAACAAAGGCCAATGGCTAGTTATCATATCTTCTAGAGGCGACAAACGGGCGGGTCTGGGCGGGTTGAAACGGATCATGGGTCAGATATGGACTGGTCAAATATGGGTCAAAAAGTAAACGGGTTGAAACGGGTCGGGTCGAATATGGGTCAAGCCAAACCCCAACCCCCCAGACCCGACCCGTTTTTTTCTTTTTTTCTTTTCTTTCTCCCCACCACCCCATCTGATTTGTCTCAATAAGAGGATTCAGAAAAGAAAAATTTTATGTTTAAAACTCAATTTTTAAAAATAAAAATGAAGTAATTAGAGGAAATTTTTTTTAAAAAATTAGGTTTTTACTTTTTGTCCATTTCCAAACGGTAACGTAACTTCGACGAAGAGTTAGAGGTCGCATAAGAGAATTGTCTGGAAGGCAATGATTGCACCGATTGTACACTTCGGTCTTCATTACGTTCACTGAAGCCTCTGCTTAGGTTTGGATTAAAAAGTCAAGTGACCTTTTTTTTTTGTCTCTATTCAATTTTTTTTTTGTATTTGTTTGTTTTGCGACAAATTTTTTTATCCCTATTAGTTCGTCTCAACAAGAGAATCGAAAAAATAATTTTTTTTTTACTTTTACCCTAATATTTTTAAAATATTCAAAATAAATCCCAATCTTCAAGTACTTTTTCTTTAGCAGCATAGGAGTGGAATAATCTATGAGGATGCAGATTACAACAAGAGCAAATGGTGAAATTATCAGCATTAGGTTTCCGTTGTTAGCGTAGTGGTGGTTTGTCGATACAGAATGCTTTAAATTGGTGTAAGAAAATAAAAATAATACTAATATGCAAAAATATTGGGAAAAAAAAAAAAAAACAGGACATTATGGGAGAAGTGTGTGTGTCTGAAAAGTGTCGGTATTCGAAAAGTATCTGACAAAGTGTCCGTACTTATGGGATCAATTCACCAGAAATACAGCAGAAACAAATTCTTCAACCCACCTGTTCTAGCACACCATCCTTTTCAATTACATCTGCTGTATTTAGATCACCGACTTTAGTTTGATTTTTAGATCAAATTTGGAATGCGAAATTCAACTGAAGCTAACGAAATTCAATTGAACCACACCATCCTTTTCTAGACCAAATTCAATTGAAGTTAACGAAATTCAAGTCGATTTCAGATGCATTTGACAATACAACTCAGAATATTTAGAGAGAGAGAGAGAGAGGGGACCGGGAGAAGGTACAGTGAGGAGTGAGAAAAGTGTGTTGAGGAGAGACGAGCCAAGGCAATCATTTTCCCATGGTTTCGTAGATTTAAAGAACGAATTTTCAATTACGAGCCGTTGTAAAAAGGTAAAAGGAGCTGGTTTTTAAGTACAACCCATATCGAATCCATTTTCAATCCATTTAAACCCATATAAAAATGGGTTGATATGAACCCATTATATAATATGGGCTGATTGGGTTGGGTTATAAGTGGACGGATTTGGACGGATTTAAAAAAATGGGTCGAGATTGCCACCTCTAATATCTTCATACTATTTGCATGGGGGGCAAACTCATCCTTAGAAGAGCCAATTATAAAACTTAAGTGGCTTGAAAATTGAAACGCAAAGCAAGTCGAGTAGTGAAAGTCATTCGACTATAGTTTTTCAATTTAGACCTTACATGGTCGACGTATAAAATGATCCCTCTCCATCCGTGAAGAAACCCAAGAATAATGGTGAACACTTAATCATAGGGTATGTGTACAAGCCAAATATGGCAATAGATATGTCCTGAGTGACATCTGTTTCATGATGGAAGATATAGCTTTCAGAAATAACTTTATTTTGGTTTCTGGTGGATCATACCCATTATGGGTTCATGCATGGATATGATAAAAGCAGATTCTCATCAATTGGCTTGTATATAGGCTTCGTTGAGTAAATGTATTCAATCCATGTGTTATTAAATTTTGTAATTAGACCCAGTTGCCCATGGTTTTCGTTACCGTCGATGGGAACACTCTTACGTCGATAATGGACAAGGCTAAGGACTAAGGAGGTTGATGCCTAATAGTATGTCTATGATATGCTTAGACCATATTTCCTTGTTTCCTGTTTTCCTTCAGTAATCAGTAGGAACTAAAGGTGAAGGAAACTAATCGACAGAAGCAATATTATCCCATCATTATCGAGAGAGGGAATATTGCATCTTAGAAGCCAAACTTGGTTTTCGACAGCAGAATTAAGCCTTGAAGGCTTTGTTCAGTCGAAAAGTGAAAAGGTTGGTATAAAATTTATCTAAAACTCTTTGAGAGTTGGGGGTATAATGTTTACACCGTAAAAGGTTGTCACCTGTCGATATCGACAGATGGGTGATTTAAAACTAAGAGAAATATTTACCAAAATTAATCCTTAAATCAGGTAAATAGAGGGGCATTGTTTACACCATATTTCACCGCCTGCCAATAATCGACCGAAAGGTGGCAATTATGAAAATGGTTCCTATTTTATTATTTCGTGTTAATAATATAACAAGTTTTTATTTCTTTTATTTATTTGTATTTTAATGAAGTGCAGGACACTTGGTATGCTTCTACACATTTGGAAGTTAAAAGAACACTTGGCATGCTCCTACACATCCGGAAGTTGAAGGAAAGTGTGGGAAGTTATTTTGACAAGTGGAAGCAAAGATTGAATGAAGACTAGTGGAGAAGTTAATAGAAAAGTTAGGAAGTTATTTCCTACGTTTGTTATTTTCTATAAATAGTTTTAAGACTTCATTGTAAACTCTCTCCAACAAATCAAAGTCAATCTTTATTTGTCTTAATTTTTGTCTTACTAACCCGTTCTCGGGTTATAAATAGGAGTAGGAGTAGGATTTCATATTCTAAGCTTAACTTAGGATCTTCGTGTATTGCTCATAACGATAGATCAATCGTTGAAGATTGATGGAAGAATATCTTCCATTCGTCTTCTTTCTTATCACCAATCTCATATTTGACTCGACTGCCATTTCTCTTCCGGTGAAGTCCTAAAATATGGTGTGGAACCACGGATCCGTCTATTGGAGACATGGCCGCATCGCCATTTATTTTGCTATTAACTTTGTTTTCTGAAATCTCTGTCGAGTTTTGATTAAGGAAAAAATAGGTTAAACATCGGGAGGCAGTGGGGTGGCAGGGGGTTGGGTTTTGGGCCAGGGCGAGTGGGGAAAGGAGCAGGGGGACAGTGTTTCGGGGCAGGGGGAGAGGGTTTCTGGGCAAGGGGAGATGGGGAGGCAGGTTGGCTGGGGGGGGAGGGGCAAGCGGCGGAGGCTTGCCTGTTCATCCTGATTTCCTCGAGAATTTTTTGAAGTAGGCTATGGGTTTTCTTGTCATGAAAATGGTGGTTGACAATGGTCTACAGTATCAGAGTCCCAAGACTAGTATCGACGACCCTCATTGTATCTTGCGACGCTGCGGTGGCTCCGCCAACCTATGATTGTGGGGGTCGTCGGCACAGGCGCCGAAGAGGCTGTCGTAGGTGCGAGAGAGTTAGTGTAACGGAACATCACAATTGATTGCAAATGCTAATGGACGCAGAAGCACCACCCGATAGCGGGACCGATGTTATATATACTCTATCACAAAATAGATGGGTCCCACACAACATTTTGTAATTTTGGGGGTGATTTTAGAATTTTTGATAGTGAGATTCTACACAAAAAAAGATTTGACCGTGGCTATGAATGGGAAGGGATGGAAAATGGTTAAGTGTGGTAGGGTGTATTCGTGTGACTGTTACAGTTTTAATGGAACCCACCGTTTTAATGAGGTGGCATGACTGCATTCGATCTTACCACCGCGGGCGCAAACGCACAAACGCTCACGTACAATACCTTCATTTGATTTGGCAGTGCATTTTGTTAACTTGTGTTCAATAGGTATTCCCAGTTGTACTAGAGGCACATGATAGATTATAATCCTTATTGATATTAATGAATTTCTAACGTGTTTTCCAAAAAGAAAAAAAAGAGAGACTGCTGTGTTTGGTGGTTGCATAAATATGTGTAGTAGTTTTAGTGCCTAGGAGTTAGGCGATGGGTCTAACGTCTGGAATAAAAACAGCCAAGGCGACCGACTAGTCATTTGGTACATGTTAGGCACCCCACTGACGTTCCATTGATTTTTAGAACATTGTTATAATCCCAATGTGATTTCAGGGTTCATTTCACAGGCATCCAACGAACAATTGTTTGTCAAACACGTGATGAAATTAGCTAAAAGTGACTTACATTATAAATTCACCTTCTTGATAATAAAATGAATATTAATTACAAGCTCTTAATTCTCAAATTTTTTGGACCGGAAAGTAATAAATTTGTCATCTCGGATCAAACGGTTCATTCAACGAGTAGGAAAATAAAGGGATATTCGTAAATAGTGCAGTTAATGAGATGGCCGTGTCAAACTAATCGAAAGGGCAAATATATGCATTATTAGATTCTAAAGTAGGAGTTCGTGTTGGTCAATGAGATGTCTGTATTTGCTTGAAAATCTGAGGCGGTGTTAATGCAACTAATTAACCACTCTTTTATATGCATTCAGTGAAATACTTTTTTACTCCAAACAAGAATTTATTTTTTTAATGTGAAAAGGAACTTCGGTGGCAATTTCGACGAGTAGTCCAATACGTAGAGAACAAATAAAAACAAAAGACAAAATAAATCGTCGCTCATCAATCCCAAGTGGTTGACCTGAAGGGCTTAGCATAAGATTCAAATTCAGTTTGCTTCCTCTTAAGCTTTCAGATTCGATCTCTTCTGCTAGCAACTTTTGGAGTCGCCCCACTCCAGCACATAAGCGTGTGAAATGGCTGTGAGATGAACTTTGAATAGTCTAAAGTGTGAGTAAGATGACCCGAGATATCCTGCATTATCAACAAAAAAAAAAAAAGAGATAGATTTTGCTTATCTTCCTCCAACTAAAGATGTCAAATATGATATGGCATGTTAAGTAAAAAGATTGGCATGTGAAACAACTCCAATCAAAATATCAAATGCTTATTTGATATTGGGCATTTTATCTTTAGATCCAGAAAATAGAAAGTAATTCCCACCGGGTCTCCTCTAATTAATGAAACACTAAAACCCTATGAAAGTGCCTAAAACCCTAAACACTGAAAGTGCTTAACTCCTAGGACACCTTATGAAAGTGCCTAAACCCCAGGGTACCCTATAAAAAAGCCTAAACCCCTAGGGTACCCTATAAAAATGCCTAAATCTCTAGGGTACCCTATGAAAGTGCCTAAACCGCTAAAATCCTATAATAAGAAAGTGCACCCTAAAACTCCTATGAAAGTGCCTAAACCTAAACCCTAGGACTTTATAAAAGCGTCTAAACCTAAACTCTACGGTACCCAAAACTCTAGGGTATCCTAAAACCTAAAATCCTTGGGTACCCTAAAATCTTAGAATTCTAATATTTTAGGGTATCCACTAGGGTACCATAAGACTTTAGCATACCCTAAAACCCTAGGGTGACACTTCCATTAATGGTAAATGTATTTTTTACAAAAGTGGACCTAGTGGTAATTAAGTATTCCATCTCTCCTTAATAGGAATTAAGTGTCACTTTTCCATACTTAGAAGTAAAAATATCTGTGATTGTGATATGATATTTGACATCCCCTCTCTCATGGCAAATTTGACATTGAAAAATCCAAAATTTATTTTTCAATGCTTTACTCTTCAAAGCTTTCTAAAATAAAAAATGAAATTGGCATGATGATTGGAGTGGACATCCTTAAGATGTCAAATTCAACATGTCAAATTATCATGTATGCCTTCAAATATATTTGAAATCTATTGGAATTGTCTAGAACTTCAAAGGGCCGAGTCTTCGCGTTGAATTTGTAATGCTTGTAGATGGCTGTGGAAGGAAGATCTCAGAGTACATGTCCATGAAGAACCTTGTTGACAATGTCGGGGTAGACCGGGGAATAAGCCTAGAGTAGAGGTGAAACCGTGAAACACTTCTTCAACAGGACCAACACATGATCCACATCCATCATTTCAAACTCCTCCTCCTCCTCCTGTGCCAGAACATAACCCCCGTTGGCAATCACAGGACACGGCTCCCCTTTCTTGCCTTCACCACCAGAATTACGTCCCGTTTTCTACACTTTCATTTCTAATAACTTCTCGACCACAAATAAAAATTTACAAATTTTTCATTGTCAGAAACACTTCTAATTCTCAGTTAGAAGGGCAATTCCGTCATTCACTCTTATTCCTTCCCGCCCAATTGTTACATTCGTAACCGACTCTACTTCTCTCCTCTTCAGTCCCACTCCCAATCGACTAACTTCTCATTTCTGAAAGAGAGAGAGAGAGAGAGAGAGAGAGAGAGAGAGAGATTTGATTGTATTCTCCAACTGCTTGAGGGATGGATTTCATGAGAAAACTGAGCTTTCTGGTGTTCCTAATGTGCGTATTGATCTCTCTGAAGAAAGAAAACGCGGAGACGAAGAAAAGTTTCCCCGCAATCGCTATGTCTCCGTCGAATTCGGCTTCATCCATGTCTCGCCCCATGTTTTTGTCCAACAAGTTCAAGAAACAACAAGAGGCCAGCGATTCTTCTTCCTCTGGGTACGATTTTTATGGTGATTCTTCGGGCTCGCTCGAGTACGATTTCTACCGTGAGTCTTGTCCCGAAGCCGAGAAAATCATCCGATCAAGGGTCCAAGATCTCTACTCTCGGCACGCTGATGTTGCTCCGTCGCTGTTGCGCTTAGTTTTTCATGATTGCTTCATTGAGGTGAAATCTTCAGTTCTGAGTTTCTTGTTTTTCCTTCTTAATATTAATCTGGGTTTGTTGCTTAATTACTTACTGATTAGGGTTTTCTGATTTGTTTTTGATTTGGAGTTTCTATACTTCCCCAACTTCATGGAATTTTCTGTTCTTCCTTATTAAGTCTCCATCTGATTGAAATTTAACATTCCTATGCATTTTCTGTTTAGTTCACCATCTGTTCTTGGTTTTGCGATTTGCTCCTTGTTGGTGCTTTTGATTCGGAGTTTACCATTCCTCTGGCTTCATGGAATTTCTTTTTCTCCCTCATACTGATTAGGGTTTCATTCTCTGCAACTTTGTGAAATATATTCTTAGTCCAAATTGGGTCTTAATAGTTAATACTACCAATTGTTGTTGTTTTGTTTTCCTGATTCTTTTGTTTCAGGGTTGCGATGCATCTGTTTTACTTGATGCCGTTGATGGAGTTGACGGTGAGAAAGAGTCTCCTCCAAATGAAACTTTGAAGGGATTTGACGTAATCGACATCATCAAATCTGAGCTCGAAGAAGCTTGCCCCGGAATAGTTTCTTGTGCTGATATTCTTGTTTTTGCTGCCAGAGAGAGTGTTGCTCTGGTAAATCTCTGTCCCTCTTTCTATATTCATGTGTATCTGTATCAGAGATTTGTTATCTAAGTTAGGTCTGAACCTTGAAATTGCAGGCCGGTGGCCCATTCTACCCTCTGGAAACTGGTAGAAGAGACAGCACTATGTCTTTCTCAGAAGTTGCGACTTACGATCTTCCTACTCCATATGACATTCTCCCAAAAACAGTGGCATCATTTGCATTGAGGGGATTCAATGAAAGAGAGACAGTCAGTCTCTTAGGTACTAAGTACTAACATTTCCTTCCTCACTCTTTTTCTCTTTCTCCAATGTTTTCTCGCTGAAAAGTCCCTGGTTTTGGTTTGTTTTTTGCATTGTAACTTTATCTTCTGTAAGGGTTGTTATTTGTCAGTTGGTTCGAGCCTTCATTCTTCTTAGGGTATTGCAATTCCTGTCCTCTCTAATTTTTGCTGGATTAAGATGAGCTAATTGTTGTTTGAATTGCTGTATTTGCTTTGTCAATGAAACTCTAGGAATCTACACTTATAGAACATTTTTTCACCCTTTGAAGACAGCATGATCAAGAAACCTGAAAATGTACTAGCATGTACATGGTGAAGGAAAGGAAAACACATGAACAACAACATGAATGTAACATAGTAATTGGTTAGGGTGAGTTTCGTGTCTTGCCAACCAAAGCAACTTGTCTCAGAAGTTGGGTCTCTTATTTTTCAGCCATTGAACCGTATTATTCATGTTCATCATCCTAATCACCTATGATGAGCCTCTTTGTGTTTCATTGAATGGGTATTTCAGTTCCAGCAATTTAATCGAGTATTATTCATTTATGCTATCCTTTTCTTGTTAATGAGTTCTCTGACCATGGTCCTTGTGAATACCTATCTGGTGAATTTTCTTTTTTCTGATCTTGTTTCAGTCCAACATGTATGACAGAAAGTGGTTTTATCTTGTTAGATCTTTCTGATGATGCTCGGCTTTGCCAATTACCTTATACTTCGGTTTCTTTTCTTGATTTTGCTGGCAATAGGTGCTCACAGCATTGGAACAATCCACTGCAGATTCTTCCTCAGTCGGCTTTACAACTTTGACGGGACCGATGAACCCGACCCAACCCTGGATATAGAATTCCTTAACCTACTGAGATCAAGATGCAACAATAACCACACATCATCATCACCATCACTGTCACCGTCACCGTCACCATCATCATCATGCCCATCATTGTCGCCATCTTGTGTTGGAGAACCAGTTTCACCTCCCTCGCCACAGGTGCCAGGAGTGGAGATGGACTATGAAGGGAAGGGATCAGGTTTTGGCACGTTATACTACCGTAGCCTACATCAGGGTAGAGGAATCCTCTATGTTGATCAGCAGTTGACAGTTGGGGAAGGAACTGAGGCTTGGGTTAAAGCATATGCCTCAGATGCTTCCTTGTTCAGACGGGACTTTGCTAAAGCAATGATGAAGCTTTCCAATCTTGGAGTGCTGATTGCTCCAGCAGGCCAGGTTCGGATCAGTTGTTCAAAGACCGTGTGAGAAAGGTAGCGTTTTTCCAAAAGGGGTTTTGTTGAGACTTGTAGTTTGTAGTTTCAGCTTCCAGTTTATACACAATGAATCGTATGCTAGTATTTGTTCATTAAAGGCAAAAAAGGTCGAAAATTTTCCATAGCTATTGAGGTAGTTTCCCACTGTATATACTACTAGTTCGACCTGCTTTTTCACAGTCCATATTCTCTCACATCAAGTGTTTCTGTCATTGAAGTAGTCTGGGAGTGTTTACGAAACTCAGAAAAGGATTTGTTCTAGTTTTTTAGCTTCGTCTATCAGTTCATATACAATGAATCATAGTATCTCTCATGGTTGTCTGTCAAATGTGGAGAATGACAGAAATTTGTTCATAGCTACATTACATGTTCTTCCACTTGTAGTGTTTCTGTCATTCTAGTAAACTCTGAAGAGAATTTAGTGTAATTTTTTTTTTTGTAGTTTTAGGTACAAGTTTATGTAAATGTCGTGTATTTGTTCAGAAAATGGGCAGAAATGATAGAGATTTACAATGTGCTTGGATGTGGGAAATTTATGGCACTGCATAGTCTAAATGCTGTTTGACACCAATAGTTCAGCATTCTTGTCCATTGCATATTCTCTTTTCTAGAGTTTCTCTCTTTGAAGTAATTTGGAATCTTGCTTATATAAAAAATAGAAGTCCAAAAATTTGTAAACTCTGAAGAGATTTGTTTCAGATACCAGTTTACATAAATATTGGTAATTGTTCATTAAATGGCAGAGATGTTGGTTATATCTCACGGGTGTTAAGTGGCTTCGTGAAATCAGTACAAAAGTTGTTCTATTTCCTTTGTAGATGCACTTGGATGTGGGTTTTTGAAGCTTTTTCATGGAGATGATATGAGCTACTGAAAAAACACATGGCAATTGGCAAAGAGATGACATGAACTCTTGGTCTCATAGAGTTGAGTTATTAGTAGGTTACTAGGAACAAACTATAGCAAATCACTCTCAAGTACACACATTCACCTAAACACACACACACACACACACACAGAAATGACAAGCAAAGAAATCAATGGAGAGATATCCAGTTGTGTGCACCGGGAAGAAGTAAATCTATTGTAAGTGTCTAGAACTTCAAAGGGCCGAGTCTCCGCGATGAATTTGTAATGCTTGTTGAGGGCTGTTGAAGGAAGAACTCAGAGTACATGTCCGTGAAGAACTTGTTGACAATGTCAAGGTAGACCGGGGATTTAAGCCTAGAATAGAGTTGAAGCACTTCTTCTATATCCAACACATGATCTACATCATTCACATCCATCATTTCCAACTCTTTCATCTTCTGTGCTAGAACACAACCCCTGTTGGCAATCACAGGACACGGCTCCCCTCTCTTGCCTTCATGCGAATTACGTCCCGTTTTCTTCACTTCCATTTCTCTCTCTTCATCTCTGTTGATCAGAGAATTCCGCTCTTCTCCCTCCTCCTCCACCAGCTCTTTGGCAAATGCAGAAGTCTTCTTATTCTTCTTCATTTTCTCATTATCAGACTCCCATAGCTCAGAGAAGTCTTTGTAGAAATCATCCAGCTGTTGCACATTTTGGCTGTTGGGATTCAGTGAACGGGGTTTGGGTAGTTTTTGGTACCCTCCAATGAGGACTGTTTTGAGGTTCTGGAGGGTTTTGTGGAGGAAAATCTTGGTGTTTTGAACGGCTTTTCTTAGCAGCATTTGTGGCTCTGAAATTGTTCTCTCTCTGAAATTTACACAACTTGGTTGGCTTCTTTCCTCTCTAGAAACTGGTTCAATTATACAGCAAAGAGAGATGGGGACCCTTGAAGCTTCTTGCCTTTGCCCTGCGACAAAAGGGAGCTGAATTGATGGTGATTAAAAAGTATTCTGATTTGGTTCCCATTTCCTTTTTTTTTTCTGTTCACATCCTCCTATGTTTGATTTTTCCTCTATCTCTCAACACCGTCTGATCGACAACACGATCAGACGGTGAGAGTATTTGCTTTGAGCTCCAAGTAGGAGTACAATATGTTGTTTATTCACAGAAACATTTTGGTTGGGATTAGTTTAAGAGAATTAGGAATCCAATGATTATTGATGATTTCATTTTTGACTACCTGTTGTTGAAAGGGAAGAGGCATTGATTATGAGGAATAAGTTAAAGGAGCAAGGTGCCAATGGGTTGGTGAAAGCTTGTTCTATTCATCCTTGCTTTTGAGCAACTAATAAGTACAGTACTTCATTATTTTTTAGCCAGTTTTTTGACCCATTTGAACCTACTAATGATTAAGGATCCTAAGCTATACTTAAATTGTAGTAGGCTTTTTGGTTTTATACAAATGTAGTAGTATAAGGTTTTGTCCTTGTTTACAAGGTTCCTCTTATAGCTGCATCTGAAATAGGTCTGATCTGAAATAGGTCTGATTTAAGTGAATATCGTTTAGCAGAAAGGCGTGTCGGTGCCAACTCATGCTTACTTTGACTTGTCTCATGTCCCGTCAAAGGGAGGCCAAGCTTGTCGGGAATAGAGAAACTCTCGTGGCTCAAAGAGTAAATGTTGTATCTTTTGTGGATTTCCTAATCCCGGTGTGGATGATCTATCTTTGACCGAACATGAGAGAGGATTAGTTGAGGTGCGAATAAGCTAAGCCTGCACACCCTGACCGTCAAACCAAAAAGCCTGCCTTTATAAAACAGAACGTATTTGCGTCGGGCGCAATGCGGTTCGAGGGACTGGAAGTTTGTCATGGCATTTATGTTGGTAGCTGTATTATATATGGACCCCCATCTTTCAAAGACGACGGTACCAACTCAGCAATAGTAGTTGAGAAACGAGGATAAGGGGATAGAAATTAGGTGATTGATAACAGGGATAAGAAGACTTCGAAGGAGAGAGAGAGAGAGAGAGAGAGAGAGAGAGAGAGAGAGAGAGAGAGGGAGGGATTTTGGTGAGGTTGGGACCACCATTTTAGGTCACATGTCAACTTCTAGCTGCAAAATTTCTCTACTTTTGTTTTGTTTTCTCTACTACAACGGCTACAAGGTTGGAACAGAAAAATTAGAAACTAGTATTATTCACTCATGGATTTTATTTATTCTTGACTACCATATACAGACTTTGATTGTAAATGTTAACCGGAAACAATATGTTGATTACTATGTTGAAAAAATATTAAAGAAAGCCTACTCGAATAAAGGTCCATAGCGTATTATGAGCTGAGCTCTCAAGTAGCTCGATTTGTTTACCGAGTTTAAGTTGTTGACAAAACTTAACCGAATTTATTTAACTCACTTCATATTCAAATATGATTTTTTTAAACATTTTATCAAGTTGAAAGAGCTAAACTCGGGCACACTTAATATTCAAAATTTATTTATTTATTTATTTACATTTTATCAACTTAAAAGTGCTAAACTCGAGCACCGTACCTCACTCGTTTGCAGCCCTAGTCCATCCACATCATGGTTAACAAAACCTAGCTTCTTCTCTATCATGACCGTAACTCACTTGTTTGTGGCCCTAGTCCATCCACCACATCTATGGTTAACAAAACCTAGCTTCTTCAGTTCTTCTCTTCTTCAGTATCTTGCAAGGTTGGGCCCAACACACACAACCTCACTATTCTTTGCTGTCGGCCTTCCTTGGTAAAGAATTTCCAGCCCATTCATTTGGGCCAAATCGGAACTTACGAGCCCATCTATTAAGGCCCAACTCGGCCAACCCTAAGCCCTGAGCCACTCTCTCGTTGATTCCGACACATATAGACTCCCATCTCTTCGGCCGCCCTTCATTTTCGTCTTCTTCAGCAGCTCAGGAGTCTAGGGTTTCTGCAGCTGCGGAAAAATGGTAATGTCTCTCTCTCTGTAGTTCAATGTTCGTCGATGTACACATAGATATAACTGGAGTAAGAGCTCATGTAAGTGAGAACTCGTGTGCTGAAACAGGGGAAGGGAACGGGAAGTTTCGGTAAGAGGAGGAACAAGACTCACACGCTCTGTGTGAGGTGTGGCCGACGCAGTTTTCATCTCCAGAAGAGCCGATGCTCCGCTTGTGCTTTCCCCGCTGCCCGTAAG
Organism: Rhododendron simsii; assembly: GCA_014282245.1. Lineage (NCBI taxonomy): Eukaryota > Viridiplantae > Streptophyta > Magnoliopsida > Ericales > Ericaceae > Rhododendron > Rhododendron simsii. Next base: position 28,666,498 of record CM024964.1, read on the forward strand.
AGGAAATGTAATGCGCTCTCTCTCTCTCTCTCCCCCTCTGTGTGTGTGTGTGTGTGTGTATGTACCGATTTAGAGTGTGAAACACTTTATCATCAACTGTTCATTTTTTATTCGAGCAATTTAGCACTCCATTGTTGTCGTTTATTTACACAAAAAGGAGACGTGAGATCGTTGTCGCCCTGTCTCTAGTTTTCCGAAAATTCCTGAATCTCCCCTGAGAATCTCCCCTGAACAATTTAACTCCATTTTGAGGAACAATCCCCACCGCCAATTTATCTGGCTGAGCTGGACCAATTTATCTGGCCCGGTTCCTTTGTTTTTTGCCCGTCTCAGAAGCCTTACGTTTCTCGATTTAGCTTTCAATTGTTTAACGGATTGATCGCTATCGTGCTTTCTCAATTAACAAATCTTGATGCAATTCCCTTGGACCGGAATGAGCTGATCAGGCAAATTCCCTGACCGGAGATTCACAGGAAGTGTCCCAGATATTTATCTCTCTCATAACCAACGATACCATAATTGTTTCATACTATAACTGTACAACAGTTGATTGGTTGCCTAATATGTTTTCTGGCAGTTGTTTGTTCATGTTTGGGTCGAGCAAAATGGATTGTGAATTTGAGATCTCAACATATAATTAAATATGTGCTGCAATGTCTTACTTTAAAAGCATGATTACTCTAAGACATGTTTATCTGTTGATTGAGGCAGACTAGTTGTTTACTGCAATTAGCTTCCATGGCCTGAATTAGGGGTAGGAACAAGAAGTTCTGTTGAATCTTGGATCATCTGATTATGGATGCTTGCCTTCCATTGGCAATATCTCAAATATAGCTTTATTGTTACTGGATGTTGAAATTTTGATATTAGGAATGCTAGAGAGGGAATAGTTTCTGTTGTGGAAGATGAATTTGTTGTAGTTGCCATTGATGTAGTGCATTTATGTTTGCTTGAGATTTTCAGATTAAGGAATCAAAACTGCTTAACTTTGTCCTTATTGTATACAAACTATGTTGCATCTCCACGATGATTCATCACTCTCATCATTGTTGCTCTGATTGCATGTGGAGCGATATAGGTATTTACAGAATATGAAAAAAAAAGAGAGAGCAAGAGATAATATGTTGATTGATTATTTACAATAAATTAAGAAGTCTACAATCTACAATCGGTGGCGGAATTAGGATCTTGACAGATGGTGACCAAACTAAAAGATATAAATTTGTGTCAACGCACTAAGAGGACATTTCTTGGGACATGGTAATATACTTGGATGTAAGGGGACCCTAGTAGATTTATTATAGTTACCATTGTTAATAATAGCATAGCTGCTCAACAGTTGAGCCTCAACTATGTAGAAGATTACAGAATGTAAGAATATTTTGAACTTCCGTTGCTGTCTACAATGCAGAGTATTTCATTATACAACTCAGCTACCTATCTGACGTACCATATTCGGATTCCTTTCTAAATAACCAAGGCTGATGTGTATAACTGCTGTCTGATTTTTGTAGTCTACCCTTTAACTGCCTTCACTTACAGCATCCTGTATCAATTTCTTACAGTCTGACCCGCTTTCGTTGTATTTCAGATAACTGGAGTGTGAAGGCGATCCGAAGGAAGACAACTGGGACGGGTCGTATGAGGTACCTACGCAATGTACCTCGCAGATTCAAGAGTGGCTTCATAGAAGGTAATGAATGTTATTTATTGTATCAAATATTATTCACATCCAAGGGCATGTGTCACATGTATTCCTCTTCTTTTTTGTAAAGCTTTTATATATTTTTGGTCCTTATAAATTACTAAATGTTTCAAAATTGTCCCTGAAATTGTTTGTTTGGATTTCATCCTTGTAATATTTGTTTCCATGAACTGAGTGACTGGAAGTCCTTACGTGGAAGCTGATGTGGTGACCTTTGAGATAAATGTGCAGTTATTCTGCTATTACTGCTTGTTAGCAAAATGTCCCCACCATCACCACTCAGGCTTCTGTTAGTCCAAGTTGGCGCTTTCCGTCACTGAGTTGATGAAAAGAATAACATTGAAACCGACAAGATAATCACAAAGATAACGTCGAGACAATAATTTTCAGGAATGATTTCAAAACTTTTGTTACTTTGTAAGGACCAAAAAAGCAGATTAGCATTTTTCTAATTTGTTGCTCTCTTTTGTTCAACCAGGGGCCCAGGCAGCTCCGAGGAAGAAGGGTGCCGCACCTGCTGTTTGAGGCGGTGTTGTAGTGACCGTTATTTTGGCTTCTAAATTATAGTTCTGTTGGCATTTTCAATTAATTTTGTCAGGAAAATCATATGGACAGTGTTCTCTTGTGTGATTTCGATTGTAGTTGATTTTTTTTTAAGATCTTGACCCGGAGGATGGTCAATTGTTTTGCATCTGCATTGTCACGAGGCTTTAATGAGATGCTGTGTCTTCTTTTCTCATTTTGGTGGCACTTAAAAATCTTGGATTTAGAGGCTAAAAGATCGGTTTTTCTCCCAATTTAAGTGCTTAGAATCAAGTTGACGGGAAGATGTATGACTGCGCATGTCATTTGAACCCATGGATCTTGGTCTTTATGGTTACGCTTTACTGTTTTGTCTAAATTCCAGATTGTGGTTTTCAACTCTGGCTTCTCAAGTTCCTCGAAGCTGTTTTTAGCGGTTGGAGTTCTCTTTTCCTGGATGGAGTGCAACCGAACTTCAATCTTTCAAAAACACCGGCTCGAAACTCACAAGTCTTACAAATTTACAGGATCGCTTCATGTTACGGGAAATGTTGGACCATTTTCCCTCCCGTCAGTGTAGGAAAATAATTAATCAAGTGCTCCCAACAAGCAGTGCTTCAGAGCTTTATCTTTTGGTCACCAGAATCACCTTACAGAGCGAGTTTGGTGGTGTTTTCAGGGCAATTCTCTTCAAAAATTTACTGTCAAATTACAAGATAGTCTCTCTCTCTTTATGAATGCACACTGGGAGATTATCTCAGAGTGGATATCTAAAAAGCAAAACTCTTTTTCTAAACCATTTATGGGTGACCCCCGGCTTCTTGAATCCATCGATCCACCCAGCATGAGTGCACATGACAAAAAACCATGGTGATCAAGAACACAGAAATTTTTTTGGTTTGACCAAAAGGGATGTTTGGGTCAGCTTACGGGTACCTCAACTATTCTCCTTCCCCGACCGGTCAAAGGCAGGTCATCATTCACGCTGAGACTAAGGGATTCACAACAAGAGATTTTTCTCTTATGACCTGGCACCAAAAGGTTGTTAAATTTCGAACTCATAATGTGTTTTTTATTCCAATCAAAGTGGTCGAAGATCTAAAAATTAATATCCGGATATACGTACCAAATTTACAAGGACACCAAAATCCTTTCTCAAGGACTCAAACTAGAACTCGACTAATTTTATAGGATTCATTACTATTATTCAATTTTGGATACCTTTTTTAAATTCTTACAATAAATTTCTTATTTCAGCATTTAAGCAATAAAAAAAAAAGACGCACAATTGTTATTTTGATGAACGGACCATTTAACAGCATGGAGGATAGCTAAGATCTCCGTTTGCAGAGGAGTGAGGACTCAAAATAGAGCTCGAGTTAAGTATGAACCATAGAACCATCCGGGTGCTTTGTGAAAAAATCGAGGCCACTCCAACTCCAAGGATCTCCCTCCTTCTAAGCACCCGGATGGTTCTATGGCTTGATAATAAAGAATGAGAATTGGAGGTAGATTCTCTGAAGTCCAACTGCAGAGAGTCTCTGCAGTTCAATCACAGTCGTTCTTTGCATCTGCAGGTCCAAATTCTAAGGAAAAAGTTTTTTTAAAAATCTCAACCGTTAAAAACACCACCTGACAATTGCAATCACTTGAACCGCATCTTTGTAGTCCAAGGCCTGGTTGTTTTCCAAGGGAAGGTGACCCTTGGGTTGGCGTAATAGTCCGGGATGACCAAAAGAGACTGGGATCTGCTCCCCAGTTGGAGGCTTTTTTAACACTGATGAAGTATTGTCCTACGCATTTGCGTGAACCGTAGTGGCAACAAAAGCGTTGTCCGACAAAACTTGCTCGTTTCTTTCTGATGCGAAACGGCCCAATGCAGGCCATCGTTCGGACGTTCAACACCGTTTGGGCTTTCGAATTAATTCTTTATTTTTCTGTTTCAGAAAATAATTGCGTTTTCCATTCTGCTGAAAAAAATATTTAATGTGATGGATTGTGAAAGAATGATATTTTTATTAAAATACTAAATAAGTACCACTTAAAAAATAAGAATCTTAACGGAATAAGATCTAATTGAATTTTTTAACTTTTCTCTCTGCTCTCTCATCCTCTCCCCTAGTTTCCGGATCCCTCTCTCCTGCCGCCGTTGCGGCGTTTCTCCATGCTGCCATCGCCGATTGCGGGTTGGCGCCTCCAATGTGCTTTGGGTGCCATTATCGGGCTGTTTTTGCTGCTGCATTTTTCATCCGGCCGGTTTGGTATTCATCCTTTTCAGTTGTTCCTCCTTTCTGCGATCACTGTCTATTTATCCATCGCTGTTGTTCTGGGCGCTACCCCCTGTTGCCGTGGCTGCTCCTCCTGCTCCTATTTGTCTCTTGCGATCTCATCGGGTGCCGTCTTTCGCCGTTTCTAGCCATTGACTTCTTGATCCACTTTCGTCTTTGGCCTGTTTCTTATTTTCTTTTTCCCAACTCTTGGTTGGATTTTCCCCCTCCTCTTTCTTTTTTTTTGCTCGGCATCCCCCTCCTCTTTCTTGACATACTCTATCGAGTTTTTCTTAATATAATTTTTTTGCCAATAAAAAAATTACTTGGTCGAGACAATTCCATCTTGGGCTAGGTTTTACCAGTAATTATGTTCTGTGTTCTAGTTTTCAAATTTGAGCCTCTCAAACTCTGCTTTAAAAAAAAAAAAACCCCGCTCCGTTTGTTATATTTTCTGACTTTCTTTGATTTTGGCTTGATTTTTTTGTCAAAGTTTAGAGGTTCTTTTATTGATATGAAAACTATACATCGAGAACGGGTAGTGACGCAACAGAATTCACAAGAGACTAGTTAGTTTATTAGTCTAAACGAGATAAATAACTCGTAGCCACGAGCAAACCTTACGAACAAGGAAGAAGTGAATAAAAAGTCCCGAAACCCTAATAAAAATAAACTGGAAAATAAAAAGTCCCGAAAATTGGTGCTTTTCCTAAAATTGAAAACGGAAAAGAAAAACGTGACTTTTCCAAAAAGAACCAACTAAAAAGGAGTTAAGATCTAAGAGTTATTAACGAAACAAAATTTTCATAAAATGGCAAAATAACGTAATTGAAGACCTAAACGGATGAATTAGGTCGAAAAATACCAAGGCTCACGTTTGAATTTTGCCAAACCGGGTAATCTGTAATTAAACACCGTTTGGGCTTCCGAGGCTTGGCACGGTCCAGCTGATCATGAAATTGAACCTCCACGTGTTCTACATTAGGCAGCTGATAGCCAGCCCTTAGGAGGTAGGAAAACAACCACAAAGGCAATTGCCTTTTCTTATTTTGTTTTCTATCCTTTTCTTATTTCCTAGTTTGCTTGTTGAGTTTGGGTTTCTCATTATAAATTAAGTTGTATGTCGCGGCAAGAATGGAGCCAGGGGATCTAGTAGGGGTGGCCATTACGACAAGAATTTTAGAAAATATAATTGTTATATGTAAAAAAAAATTATCCCCGACTTATATAGAATTGCCACTGCTAAATTTTTTCCTTATTTTTTGCTATATAGTAGTCCTAAATTCTCTATTTTTTTTTTAAGATAGGAGACCCAAAATAGTATTCCAAAACTAAATTAGTCTTTTTCGTACTCCACATGAAAATGTCAAACATCGTTTACTATAGTTTTTATTGTATTATTTTAATTTTCGTAGAGTCAATGACTATACATATTGCAATGCATCTTTTTATTTTTTAGTATACATTTTGCGGACCTAGGAACACTGCCAATCGGTGCTTGGCAGTAGTGCCGAGCGGCCAATCCGACTATTTATGCGCTCAGATTAGATCCTAGTCGTTCATGTCGAGATGAACAGCCAAAATGGCCACTCGACACCGTTGTCAAGCACCCCCGCTTTGCAGCATCCCCCAATCCTTCGCATTTCGCCACTGCTAAAATTCTTGCTTCGTCCCTGGCCGCGGGGTATGTTGCTGAGTTTTGATAATCGCAAAACATATAGCCTTCTCTACATTGTGTTCAAATTTAATTTACCTAATAAACAATCATAAATTATCGGCCAATCCTTCCAATTATGTACTTATGCAATAGGCGGATAATTATTTCCCAAAAAACATACATTTGGTGACAACTTCTCCGTGCCTGATGAGAAATGTTAATTTGAAGATAAAAAAAAAAATTAAAAAGTTATTGCATATCAACGAGATTACATATTTGAATAGTTACGCTTTTATATAAAAAAAAATTTAATTGAAGTAATTTAGCAATAGGAAGAGTGATAAAAAAAAAATTAATTGATCAAGTAATTAAGCAATGGGTTTCCTTAGAGGGAGGTGCTCAGGGTGAGAAGGTGGGAATCATGGGATGCTGATCGCTATAAGTTTGTCTTATTAGTATATATGCATATAGTTCCGAGGTAACGTGGTTGCAATTGGGGTGAACGCTTGCATAGTGATGTCCATCTCGGCTGATCCGTGGGCCGTTCATATCCGATCTGTTACCCGTCTCGAACGGATCGGGGATTTCAAGGCCATTGCAACCATTTAACACTTACTATTAGTAGAAAGGTGGCACATGCATGCGTAGGTATGCGCACATCCAATGTAGTTCCCACATCAACACAATACTGTTTGATCATACAACACAGTATTGGACGTACAGCGGGGATCGTCGACGGGTACCGTCACATGATACCCGCTGGGCTGCCCGTCACATGATACCTGCTGGGCACTCAAAAATTTCTTGATCAAAATAAGGCGGCAAAGGTGAGAGATATATATCTCCAACTTAACATGCATTGCTTGAAATCAGCTTTTTCCTGTGGACCTGTGGTGTTCTTTCTGTTTTACCACTTCTAGCTGTCTCACCTTCTCCGCCTATTTAATTTGTCGAGAGCTTCTCTCTCATCTCTCTGCGCATTGTTGACTGCTCTCTCTCTCTCTCTGCAAACAGAAGAGCAGATTACGCTGAATTTTCAGCTGCTACTATTCTTATGCTTCCTTGAATACTGTTATGTTTAATCTTTTGTCTGCGGTTTCCATTTTCATACAAAGCAGGAATATTATTTTCTTGTTTTGATCCTCAAAGCATTAATTCGTTCTGGACGATTTTCTTGGAAAGTGCTTGAGAACCTTGTTTCCCCTTAGTCAGGATTCGAGGCTCGAGACTAGGGTTTCTTACTTCCTATTTTGCTGAAAACTTTTCCATTCAGGGGGAAGTCAACTCGTGATCAGTCATGAGTATGAAGGATAATTTTCTTTTTATAACCACATTTGTGGGCCGGCTTGCGCGCTACTTAATTATTTCAGAAGTTTTGAAGTAAAGTATAAGATTCGAATGTTGGTAAACTTGTGCGAGTGTTGGTGAACTGCACTTGTGCGTACAAATTGTGTGTGAAAGTTTTGGATACTGGGTGGGTACCACATGGCCATACCCATTCAGCGTATCAGGATCGTCCAAAAGTGTGTTGAACGGCCCAGATTGAAACCCTTCCTCTCCTCTCACTCCACCACTCTCTCTCCTCTTTCTCTCCAAAATTGTGTTACAGGGACAATTCTGGAATCATAAAAAAATATTAGTAATTGCATGTATAGTCATGTACATACAACCTCAAAACCGACAGAGATCAAAATATATTCTCATTTAGCCATTAGGTACTTCGAGCACAGCTTACAGGAGAAAACAATGGTACCTTTTTCTCATTTATTTTCCTTTTTTTTTTGCATGTTGCAGCATTCTTTTTTAGTATGTTCGTATTTCATGGTAAATTACGTAAGAATGTACCTTGAAAGTATATGGTACGAGAAAATTTTTCAGTGCCGGGTGTATACCACGTCACCCGGTTGATGTGGTGCCCGAGCGGGCACATCTGAGCCATCCAAAATTGTATTGGACGGCCCAGATTGAAACACTCTCTCTCCTCTTACCCCCACGCTCTCTCTCTCTCCTCTTTCTTTCTCATTTTTCTCTCTCCAAATCCGAGCTGTCCAAAACTGAAATGGACGGCCTAGATGAACCAAGAGGGCACCACGTTGTACCCGCTCAGCACTTAAAAATTTCTCATATGGTACACATAGTTTTGGATGGTAATACACGGGTTTTTGGTGCATGGTCGCATTTTTTTAGTGTATGGTATGGATATATTTTGGCCAATTAGTTATGCATTTTTATGCTACCATTTACACCTTTTTTGGATGAAGTCACGAATAGAGTTCTATGGTAAACTCCAAAATAGTTACACATCTTTTTTGTGGGTTAATTAGTTATGCATGCAGTTTTCTCTATTTTTTGGGTCATCACTCGGAGTTCGAACAGTTTACGCACACTGCAATTAATTTTTGGTGGACCAACCACACTGTTCACTAGCAGAGGAGTATCGTTAATGCCAGAGAATGACAATGAATAGACTAGTCTCAAAAGAGTTGTATAGCCTTAACCACCAGGCCCTGAGAGATTCGAAATAGAGACCTTAGGTAAAGCCGCATAAGTTCTTTTGGGACTACAATTAATCTTGACAGTAATTGTTAGTAGTTGGAATGCTTGCGTCCGTTGTGATGCCGATAGGATTTGGGTCTTTTTAATTGCCGTAATTTGTTTTCAATGATTAATAAATTTCTCTTTGGAAGATAAAAAAACAAACAGATTACAGCGTAAAGGAGCATCAGATTGATCACTGTATGAATCCTGTTCATATGAAGGCACATCATCCTAAAACATTGGGACAGACAGATCGATCTATTAATTAGTAAAATCCAGGAGAGTATAAAAATAGTGAAAGTTACGTTGGAAAGAACTAGCATACATATGAGAATGAGAAGTGTTAATCTAAGAGAGGCCCGGGCCAATCAAAGAAAGTGTTCTAAGAGAGAGCTATTTTTTTTTTTTTTGAAAAAGTCATTCATTCATCATCAGCCCATCGGGCAATACAGATTTCAGAAAAGATACAAAAAAGAACCAAAGCTACCTAGACTTCGATCTCAGGCACCTACTGCCGAAGCAGGCCCGGCGAAATCGCCGGTACTTAAGAACCAATTTAGGTCCAGATAACAGAGGATCAAATTAAAGATCCACACCTCAAACCCTAACAGCTAAACACCGTTGAAAACTGCAGGCAAACAACAACAGAAACAACTACAAGTAAACTTCCTCCTCGATCAGAGAGAGCTATTTTAAGGTTAATCTTCCTCCTCGATCTTATTTAGGTTCAACCAGAGTGTAAGAGCCCAAGATTCAACTCGATCAATTCGACAGTTGGAAATATTTGAACAAGTCAGAAATAGAGTTTCCAAACAAACATATAGGTCTTAAAAAATAAAGGGAAATGATATTAGAACTCCAAAAATTGATACAGACACTCTAAAATCAATGTAATTTCAAAACCACTTTTCATTGTTTTTAGGAGTGCCTCCATCAATTTTTAGAGTTCTAATATCATTTTCCAAAATAAAAAGAACAAACGTATACAACTCTCTAAGATGTATACCAAACAAAAGTTCTGATTAATTGTAGTCCCAAAAGGAAATTTGGAGTTATATCTCAGTTAACTATAACTATTACCCCACATAATTGTATAATATAGCGATAATAGATGGAGTATTTACTTGTAAAATTGAATAATATCAAAACTGACCTATCAGTTTGCAATGGTCAATGCTTTTTGGTTAACTAAAACCAGCTCTGTTCTCTTTCGTTTATATTTTCCTCCGCTCTTCCCTTCTCTTTTGAATCTTTTAAAAAAACTTGTAAAAAGACAACATATGAGCTTTTGAGGTGAGTCGAGTTTGATCTATATGAGCATGAGATTGTCTGTTTTAAAAAAAAAAAGCGAGTCGAGTTTTTCCTACAATTATGTGCCTTTCAAATGAGTATGCCGACATTGGAATTATGTATTTATTTATTCGAGGTGGAAATTAAGGATGATAATTTTATGTTGCAATTAGAGTTGTTTTTGTGCTTCATGAAAATTTAGGTTTAGTAGTATGCAGAGGTGCTACTGGTACAGATTTTATATCTGTACCAATATGTACAAACTCCTTTTTGGTTCCGTTTTGAGTCTCAAAAAAATGATCGAAACCGCTAATTTTGTTTAAAATAATTTGTTTACGGCTCCTAAAAAAATAAGCTTAATACGGTATCGGTTAAGGCATTTACAAAACCTTCAACTTTGTCCCCGAATTTAAGTCTGAATTCTAAAGCAAAGTTTGGATGTAATGTAAATACTCTTACCGATACCGGATTGAGCTTATTTTTTGCAGAGACCATAAGCAAAATATTTCAAACAAAATGAGCGGATCCGATCATCTTTTTGAAATCCAAAATGGACCGAAAAAGAGTTTTGTATACACTAGTACAGATATAAAATCTGTTAGTATGTCACTGTTTTTCACTAAAGGGGAAAAAAATAAAAACTGATATTTGCACACACTTTCTTATCAATGCACTCTATTTATTTGTCTTCTAGTGTGTTTTGAATGTGTGAAATTTTACACACTGGGAGATAATTTCAGAGTGGATATCTAAAAAAATAAAGTGCAAAACTCATTTTCTAAACAATTTATTGGTGTCCCCCGGTTTCTTGAATCCATCGATCCACCCAGCATGAGTACACATGACAAAAAACCATGGTGGTCGATCAAGAACACAGTTTTTTTTTTTGGGGGGGGGCTTTGACAGTAAGAGATGTCCGAGTCAGCTTACGTGCACCTCAATTATTCTCCTTCCTGGTCTGGTCAAAGGCAAGTTAATTATCCATGCCGAGATTAGGGGATTAACAAGAGATTTATTTCTTGTGGTCTGACCTTAAGAGGTTGCCAAGTTTCAAACTTAGAATATATGTTTTTATATTTATTTCAAAAAAAAAAAGAAGCAGCAGCTAGGAAGTGAGAATAAGAAATACGTACCAAATTTTCGAGGACACCAAAATCCTTCTCAAGGACTCAAACTAGAACTCGACTAATTTGTATAGTATTCATTAAATATTATTATTCAATTTTGGATACCTCTTTTTTAATTCTTATAATAAATTTCATATGAAGTTGATCATTATATATTTTTTAGTTTGTTAATGTAAAAAGTTATAGAATGCCCCACGCACAGGGGAAATTTTTCAGTGCCAGGTGGGTACCATGTGATGCCCACTCTGCGCATATGAGCCGTCTATTGCGTTTTTGGATTGCTCAAGTTTGGAGAAAAAAAACAAAAAGAGAGAAAGTGTTAAGGTGAGAGAATTGACCTGCTTTGAGTAAAAAAATGCACTTGCAAATTTGCAATGTTTTGGGTATTTTACCCACCTAAGTCACACATAATGACACAGTGTAAAATCATCTTTCGAAAACATTTCAACATAAGAAATTTCAAGTGACAAAAAATTGAAAGCGGGAGCAAATGAATATTCAACTTACATTTGGTAATTGATTTTCACACTCTCTTTCTTATAACCACACTCCCCTTGTCCTCTTGTGATGTGGATTCACAATATTAACTTTTCATTTGTACACTCTTTCACAATTTAAAGAAGAACAACATTGTAAATTCAACATCACACGAGGACAAAAAAGGAAGTTTGTGATTATACTATATATAAAAAATGGGAGTGTTAAAATCACAACCCTTAAAATTATGTAGCCTTGTTAGTTACCCACCTCAATGTGCTGCTTTTCTGGGGCATCAATATCTCGTTATAACTTGACACTAGCAAGTATAGTTGGGGCATAAATGAAACACATTTTCTCAAAAAAAGAAACGAAAAGGGTTTAATTTCTTCATTCATAGGCGATTCCAATTCAAATGGATAAATGCAGTGTATATATGCAAAAAAAAATATATATATATATATATATGTGTGTGTGTGTGTGTGTATATATGTATAACTCAGAGAATAAATTAATTAGTGGCACCTATACCTTTGAATAAGTTTAAATCTGGTCCCTGCAATATTAAATTTGAACAATTGGGATCTATACTTTTCGATTTGTTGAGATGTAGTCCCTCTGAGGTAAAAATTTATTTGCAAAACACGCTCACAAGGTATTTTCACATGTGATTCGGATTGTCTTTTTTGTGTCTTATAGATTTGGATAAAAGGTTTACCTTGGAACTAATTACAAACTGTAGGGGTTTAACTTTTCAAATTAAAACAACAAAAACCGAAGGGAGTTTTTTTTTAAATCAATAGTGAATAAGTTTTGAGAAAGAAATTGTTGCTTATTAGTTGTTAGCTATTTCCACTAACAATTAAGTTATTTATTGAGAAATATATGTCAAGTAATTTTCACTAACCAATAAGTTGTAGATAAGTGTTTTAGTGAAAAATTATTGAGAAAAAAAGTTGTTGACAAGTTTTTAGTTAGTGTGAAGTAAATAATGCTAAAATGCTAAAACTTGTTACTTTAGTGTGAACAAAATGACCTAAGTTGTTGCCTTAAAAACTTTGTGGAAACCTGGCCGTACGTACTTTGGCCAAAAATACAGGGACCGGCGGTAGAATTTATGCTAAAAACTCAAACGGTTATTGGCTCTCTAACAGTACCACCACCTTTTTCCCCTACAGAGCACGTTCGACTTTCTGCGTCCTCACTCTCACTCGTCTTCTTACTACTACTGCACAGCTCTAATGGAACTACCGGACGCCGACGAGGAACAACCGGGAGAAAATGAAAAGGTCTGGTACTGCATGTTCTATTGTGGTTCTCTAACAAATTAAACCCATTTGGAGTGGAAGATTTGGTGAGATTTTTATTTTTGTTCTTTGGGAAAAAATAAATTTATATACTTGGACGAACAAAGGTAAGAAATTAAGACACATTTAAAAGCCCATACACACATACGATTTCTCTCTCTCTCTCTCTCTCTCTCTCTCTCTCTCTCTCTCTCTCTCTCTCTCTCTCTCTCTCTCTCTCTCTCTCTCTCTCACACACACACACACACACATTTTTCCCACTCTATTGGATCAGGAAGCACCGGAGGCCGACGAGGAAGCACCGGAGTCCGACAAGGAAGCACTGGGAGAACATATGAAGGTCTGGTACTGTTCTTGTTCAAAAAAAAGTAATTTATAATCTTTTAGAATAATGTAGAATAAGTATCTAAGTTTAAAATAATTAGAAGTGTGTAGAAGTATTAAATATACTAGAAGATATTTGTATTTAGGCACATGGAATAGTCTAGAAGTTGTGAGAGATGTTTTGTAATTAATTACATAGGTTTTAACTAGACTATTCTAGAATTGAGTAGGTTGGCAAAATGGCTCTATAAATAGAGCTAAGTGTACTCACTTTTTGTGTATGAATTGAAAAACACTTCTATAAAACCTTATCACAATTTGTGCCTACTACAACAATCTCTCCTTTCTTTTATTCTTCCAAATCGAACTAAACACCCCAACAGTTCTATTGTGGTTCTCTTACAAAAACCCATTTGTAGTGGAAGATTTGGTGAAGTTTTTTTTTCTTGTTCTTTGGGCAAAAAGGAGTTTATATACTTGGACAAATGGATGTAAGAAATTAAGAGACATGTAAAAGCCCTAGAGCAGCTCAACAAAATCCGGTGAAGCGTAAAATTGTGATAATGTCAGGAACAGTATTGCTTTAGTGTTTGGTTGAATCGGGTTTCAACTTGAATGGATGTCTAGAACTGTAATGATGTCTCGAATTCTTAATACCGCGAGCAGTCCTAAAAAGCCCCATTTTGTTTCTATTACTCCTCCTGCCCCATTTCTGTCTCTCATTTTTCTCCTAATATTGCACAAGCCCCTTGGCGCCATCGTGATGATATTGATTTAGACAAGCGCCCCGTCTTTGACCAGAAACACCTTAGTAAGTTTCTCCATTAATCATATCTTCATACACATAAATTATATGTGCATCCTTTCAAAACAAGGTACTTATTTTGCATAGTTCTTGACAAAATTTCGAATTAAAACTGGTGAATCAAAAGTTCTAGTCATCTGAGTTCAGCGGCTGGATTTCTTTGGCCTATTGTTAAACTACCTGTCACTTTGTTTTATTTGTTATATTTGCATAGCCCTTGTTATAAGCTTGTTCTTGTGAAAATATTAATTGTTTTTTCACTTTACTTGTGTAGACGGATATTTATTCGATCTACATTGTGGTGGGCCTGCATATGATTTGTGCTTCTGCGTTAGAGTCTGATCTTGAGATGGTGTATTAGTAAAGGAGGTGGTTAGGATGGTGGAAAGTAGAATTGATTAATTGATAACATTGTTTGTTGATGACTTACCTGAGGATGGTGGAAAGTAGAATGATTAATTGATACGTTTGTTTGTTGATGACTTACCTGAGGAAGTGGATGATCACCAATGGCTAATAAAGTTCTTTACTAAGTTCGGCATTTATGACGGTTAAATACCATGGAAGAGGTGCAAGCGACTTGGGGCTCGTTTGCGTTTTGTTAGATATGATTGCCCAATATGGGGGTGAGTACGTATTGAGATATATGCATTATAGAATGACAAAATATGCTTGGTAGATGCATGTCCAATTGAACGCTTCAGGCATCGATCATACCTTGATCAGAGTGCCAATTATTCGACAAAAGTACTTGATTTAGAAGAATCCGTGTAACATATCTTATAGTATGCTCTAAACGGAAATAGCCACCACTAGTTTGACTGGACTAAATGCACAAGCAGGAGACTGATTCCAACCCTTTTATTGACAAAACTCTATGCATTTGAGTAACTAAGGGTTGCACAGAAATATGATCATTACCAGTCTCATCAACCTAGATCAAAACTGTGATGATACTGGAGGCTGTCTTCAGAATAAACAAATGGTTATAACAATGTCTGGCTATTTGAAACCTTGAGCAAGGAGAAATGAAGAAAAGGGAGAAATTCAATCCATATGAATTTCGTTTGAGACCATCATTCCAGATGGATTCAGGTTGGTAGGATCAACAACGCTTTGATGCTGGGTAGTGTAAACCTCTTCATACAACTCAGCTTGAAGGAATGTAGTATGTTGGTATATCCTTCAATTCAAATCTTGAAGGGTTTGACCAGATAAAGTAATCATTCACCAATCTTTTCTCCAGGCAGGTCAATTACCTTGTTACATTTAATTCTATTCCACTCAAAGAATCGGGTGGAGCTGAACGAAAAAGTTGTTTTGTGCTAGGAAATGTTGCTTTAACTTCCTATTTTGCAAGGTGACAAACAAAGAAATAAGGAATTGAGCAAAATAACAAAACAACATACTTGTCCCAATCTTCACCACATACTCCACACCTTTTCGCCAACTCTTCTTATTCTTCCTGGACAAGGGGGAAAAAACAACAGATCCTCTCAATCAAGCGTTATTCATTCACGAGTACACCAAATTCAACTTTCACAATGATTAAAAAAAACCAAATATGCCCTAAAGCCCCACCACCCTCTCATCGTCCTCATCCTCATCATTCACTTTGGACCTCAACTAGTCAGATTCTTCTTCCTCAACCTGTCCTCAGCCTATAATGAAGCCATCATACAAATGATCAAACAGCTTTCCAAAGGATCACAAAAGCAAAAAGAGAAGGCGCAACAAGAAATCATCATATAGTAAACAAACTAACTGTACTAGAATCATACCAATCCCTTCTTGTAAGCCTCGCGGTTTTTGCAGTATTCCACCATCTTTTCCTCAGCTATTTTCTCATAGGGTGCTTTTTTCTAATTTTTAAACAGCAAAACAAAAGAAAATATTAGATAAATTATCTTATTTCAGAGCAGTTACGATAATGGAGAGCAGATTGACTATTTTCCATTTCAACTAAATTACTAACAGCTCCAGACATGGATGCCCACTTCCTTGCAGAAGCCTGACCAACCTGATTCCAAATTGATGACATTACATTATTGCAGGAAAAAAATGCACATCAAAATGAAATTAGAATAATACAAATTTACATCTGAGAAATTAAAAACCACTTACATCACTATCCGACGCGTTAGGATACATCTCTCTGAATGTCTTTCTGAAATCCTCCCTAATATAACGAATAGATTGTTGCCTTATGTAAGTCCTAAATAAAACATACATCAATCAACAATTTTAAGAGAGAGAGAGAGCTAGTACAGGAACCAGAAAATGGCAGGGGAAGGCTTCTTAGGCTTGTTAGGGTCTTCTTCTATCATCGTGTACTTGAAATTGGACTTCACCCATTCTGTAAGGAAGACGTTACATATGCTAATAGAAAAAACTCATCCAACTTGCATAGGGCCAAGATATTCAGTATAGATAAATGCCTTCTTAATAGAGAGTATTAGTTTTTCCAGAAAAATTTTGCATAGCAAAGACATCGGGAGAAGGAAGACTAAACACACAAAGTCGTTTCCTTTCCTGCCCATTGCGGGAAAATAAAATAACATACTGTCACAAACAAATTCCCCAAAACAGAGTCTTGACAATCCAAGGACAATCTTAGATAGAAACACTAACCCTGCCTCCAAGGCTCCAACCCACAACAGAACCCTTCAGTGCCTGATAGATGCGTAAATACGGCTATTTACGCTCCCTAACTTGGGCTTGTTATGTCCGTTTAGTGTATTATTTGGGAGTTTGATACCCGTTTTCTCGTTTCAGGACTTAGGAGCAACTGATTGATATTTGGAGCCAAGGCAAACAAAATAATTGAAGAAATTATGTTCTCTTGTAAAGTAGACTTCTTCAGAACATTACCCTTTACGTGTAATTTGATTTGCCCAAGGAAATGTTTTGTTAGAGCTAATTGGCCAATGATACAAAATGGCAACTTTGACTTGGAAACTACTATTGAGGGATTTGTATGGGCGAGTACTGCCAAACAAGGGAATACGAGGGAAGAGTTAGGATTACAAGAGAACACTTCCTTTTCAACACCAAGGAGGAGTTTGGTGCATTTACAAAAGGCAGTGTTTTTTGGGCATAAATGGGGACTTTTTACACAGATAGTTCTCGGCTGTGGCGGAGTGAAAAACTCCATGATCGGCTAAACACTCCAGCGAGGGTAACAAGCATGCCTCTTCAAGTAGTATAATTGTATAGACTTTTAGGTTTCTTTATTAAACTTTTGATTGTGTGACTGATGTAGGACGGTTTTAGGACAGAGTATTGCCGCCTAGAATAGGAATCGTCGTGGTTTTGGGTGGGGAAATAAGAATATAACTTGGATAAGCGCGTAAAGAAGAAGAAATGAAAGAAGAAGAAGAACAAGAAGAAGAAGAGAGATAAAAGGTGCTTCACCCATGCAAGGGTTAGGCGGTTTCTCTGAGGAGGGACCGCAGCCCAAACCCCAATTACAATAGCCTTAGCCTTGTAAAACTCAATTCATTAATCAAATCTCTTTGTTGGAAAGAAAGATTACATCCCAACTTATAGGCTAAACAATGGCCTTTTGAAGTCCAAGAAGCCTAAGTGACATGAACCTAATCAACAAACACATTGAACTTACTAACAATTAGATGCAAAGAACTAAAATATGTTTAATGCATACATTGATGAATTCTAATGCAAGCACTAAATTCATGATGACCTTTTAACTAACAACCACCATGGACGAACCTTGATCTACCAATCCTTGTACGAACCATGCAACTTTTGATTAGAGTCCCTGCAACTACCAAAATACCCTCATCTAGCAATTTGTTATTTTTTTGTTGTCCTCATCAAACTTGGATGGTTCATACTTTTTATGAAGTTTTTATTCTTTCAATTTTCATATCGTATTTATATTCGCGATATTAAATACCGACACAAAATGGCTTTCAATGTTTCGAAATAGGCTTTGACATAGACTATACGTCGTGAGACGAGTTGTGCCGTTGGTTAAGTCCAATAAGACAATCCGTGCCGTGTTGAGATAGCCTATACGGAGTACGAGTCTAGAATATATTTTTGGTGACTATCAATGGGGATCGCTACCCTAACGGTGGTCCGTTCTTCAAATTGATGAAACCCTAGATTTCGATACAGTAATATTATAAGGGGAGGTTGAAACAAAACCCAAGCCTCTTTTCTCCTTTGTTTCCAAATCCGTTTATTGTTCCTAGTTTAATCTCTCTTTTTTTGGTCAAACGGAATAGTGTTTCCTAATTTAATCATTAGCATAATCGAATAAAATCCAAACTTTCATCCTTTTTAGAATTAAATTAAAAATAAATTGAGAGCGTCGTAACTTAGCTTTTTACTCCCCGTGGATGATCTCGTACTCAACCGTTGTTCTTCAAAATAATAACTAATTCCTTGTTTTATAAATTTATTTTTAGTACAAAAACAACGGACCAAATTTTGGCACCGTTGGTGGGGAGTTAAAACACGATTGCATTTTTTCAATTCGTTTCTAGCGTAATTCTTAGTTTAGACTCATTTTTTTAGTATTATTAGTTTTCTATATTAGTTTTCTTGGTGCAGGCTTTTTGACTTTAACAGTTTGGTGTCAAATGAAGTCTGGTGCGGTCACTGAATTCGAGCGAATTTGCGCGAACAGCACTGTGACATTTTTTTAAAGGAGGGAAAATGGAATGGTTTTTCTTGTTTAATAAGAGTAAAGCTACATTGGATCCTAGTTGATGGATTCCCGCGTAACTCGCCCATCAAATTATGAGACATCATTTCTATAGCTCATCTGAAGAACAACATTCCCCCTCTACCAACACCACTTCAAAGCGGTTCATTTAGTTCCCATGAAAGGTCATTATGCATGGGCACATCTTTGGCCACTTCCCTTCACCATTTCCTTTAATAATTCGCACTACTAATCACCTTATATAACTTTCTAACTCTCCACCAGCCTCTCCCATCTCTTTAGACTCCCATGCTTTATAGGACAACCTTATTCCGATCCTACCAAAAAAGCACAGACTAAAAAACAATAAGTTCCCACTACAAACTAAAATTGTCGAGAACCACACGATCACTAATAAATGTCAACTCCCACAGAACCAAAATTTTGTTTCCCACTAGGAAACATTCGCAACGAAAGTTTGCATTCAAAAAAAGAAGGCGAATGGGCACTTAAAAAAAGTTCCTTCCTTGCACCAATCGAAACCACTTCTCCCTACACTCTTCCCCTTAATCCTCACCAAGCAATTAAGCATATTCTGTTTGCTTGCTTGCTTTCATCAAGCCCTTATGCCCTCTTCTCAGACTCCCTTCTCTCTTCCAATCAACTTTATCAAATTTAATCAAACAAATCCCTGAGCCCATGCCCATATAGTCAAATTCCATCCAAATTTAGTGGTACAACCGCATACGGGTCCACTACCAACTAAAAAGCCTAATTGCTAAGAAGCACGGAAACAAACGTGGACACAAATAAACACATGGAAAACAACAATTCTAAAATAAGAGAAACAGGCACGGCAAAGGACAAATCAAAGCTATATCCAAAAATTAGAATATTAAGCAGGAGAAGTCATGAGGTTATGGTATGAAGTTTACTAAGGCATCATTTAACAGTTAATTTTTCAAAAAAAAAAAAAATCAGAACAAAAAGGTTGGAAGCTGCAAAGGAATACCTTTCTGATAAGTCCCTATTTTCATTTTGAAAACAACTAATATCAGACCAGGCGAAGTGAAGACGTAAGTAAATCCATAATCAAGACCCTAAAACAAATAAAGACAGAGAGGGACGAAGAGAGACAAAGGGAAGGAGAAAATAAAAATGGAGGCATAGCCAATGCCCAAACACAGACAAAGAGGAGGAACAAGGAGAGGGAGAGAGCAATTTTTTCACAAAAATTGACGCAAGCAAATCACATGAACTTTAGCAATCTTATCATAACATTTAGAATCAAGGAAACTATCTTAGTGAACATCAATAAAAAAACAGTCGAGCATAGAAGTACCTTTGGGTGGTTCTTCAATCCTACAAAACTCGACAGTTGGCGTTTGCAAAAAAAACCGCACAAAAGCTTGGAAATTCTTAGAACCCACATCTTTATGCTCGGCCTCAAAGGTAATGTAATAATAGATACCAGAGGCAGGGTGGTAGTTTGCCTTGATTACTTTCACAAACCTGTACTCTGTTTTCTAAGATTAACCAAGAAAGACAAGTTAGGAGAAGGTAAGGTGGAAGAATCAAGAATGTAATGAAAGCAAAAAGAGAAAAAAAAAAACAAAAAAAGAAAGACAGGTGCACATGCACGTACGTGTTCTTTGTTGAATGTGACAATAGCTGACTTTGCACATTCTTCTAAGATACGGTCCTCCTCGTTTGATTGCTTAACAGGTCTAATTAGACCATAGGAATCTATATTATAGGGAAGATCTACAACATCAAATCCCTGTACAGATGTAAAATGATACTATCAGAATTGTATGTAAAATAAGTATTAGGAGTGAGAATCTGAGGGGATAGATATAACAAGGAACAACTCAAACCGAATTCAGTGTGTATACACACACAAACAGGACGTGTGTCTACCTCGCTCTCCGTGACTTTCTTTGAATAAATCTCCGCCTCTTCTGGTGTAAGTAGTCTCCAGCTTTCAAACACTTTGTGTCGCTCGCGTAGGTCTTCACCCGTTAACGTCTTCCTCCTCACATCTTTCACATCTTTTCCATCCCTGTGCTGCTGCTGCTGCTCCTGCTGTTCATCATGAGTCTTGGACAACCTCGGTTTCTTCGACAAGTACAACCCCTCTTGTTTCTGTTTGGAAAACCCCAATTTCTTCTGTTGTGGGTCATTTTCCGGGGACCCAGAAGCCTGTTTGAAGGCTGCCCGGGTCATCCTTCGATTGGGAAAATCATCATTGTCCTTAACTGATTTTAGAGGAGCCATATCTATTCCTTGTGCGATACCCTAGAGTAAAAACATAATCACAGCGTTGTAATCGAACAAAACCGATTACATGAAGAAGCAGGTACCCATACAAGCGAAACCCTTAATTGGGGCCGTAAACGATCTAACATGGCCGCAAACAATTTAATACTCCTACTACTTGCCACATATATTACTGTTGAAACTTAGGCGCCGTTACGCAACCTTAAATAAGTACTTATTTTTTAAAAAGTTAATTTTAAGTTTAAAAATAATATGTTTACGAAAATAATTTTTCTACCAATATGAATCTTATTTTATAGATCCTATCAAGATCTTTTATACGGTGCAAAAAAAATCAAAAAATTATTTTTCTTTTACATTATTTTTGAGTTTAAAAATGTGAAATAAACTGCTTATTTTTTAAGAAAGTTTCTGGAACGGGGCCTTAAAAGCATTGCCTCAACCTACGTTAGTTTTCTTTTTTTCGATCAAACAAAAATAATCTTATGTTTTTTTAGTTATTTTACAAATTAACTTTTATTAGTTTTGTGCCAATATTATGAGTTATTGATTCATCTTAACAAAAGAATCAGAAAAATCCAAATATATATATATGAATAAAACTAAATTTCTTGAATAAGAACAAAATAACGCACAAACTTTTTGGAATACTGTCTCTAGTAAACTGTTTCAAGGTTTTTATAAAAAAATTGTATTTTATAAGGTTTTACCGGTAATTATGTTCTGTATTCTTTTCAAATTTGAGCCTCTCAAACTTTGCCCTTAAAAAAAAAAAAAAAAAAAAACACCTCTCCAGTTGTGATATTTTCTGACTTTCTTTGATTTTGGCTTTATTATTATTTTTTTTTATAGGCTTGATTGGCAATTGCCTTTTCTTATTTTGTTTTCTATCCTTTTCTTATTTCCTAGTTTGCTTAGTGAGTTTGGGTTTCTCATAATAAATTAAGTTGTATGCCGTGGAGTATGTTTGAGCTTTGATAATAACAAATTAACATAGAGCCTTCTCTACATTGTGTTCAAAAAAAATTTTTTTTGATCGGAAGCACATTCCAGGAGAGCTAAATGGCACCTACAGCGATTTCATCCAAATACAGTGAAAGAAAACTACAACCACCCCATCACAAAAAAATATACAAGACATGCAGGGACAGAGAGACAAAACTAAGGCTATCCACAATGACATAATAAAAAATGGATAATCAAAAGGTGACACCGCTTTTGATTATCCATTTAAGAGTTTGCTAAGCTTGACAATGTTAAGATCCACAATGATCACTTTTAGTCCATAATCAAAATAAGGGGCATCCAAGAAAATAGTCAGCATCCAGAACATAAACAGCATCCACGCATCACTTTAGAACATTTTATGTTTGCTACTGAACCAATGTAGGGAACAAAGTGATTATATTATAGAAGAGCAAATTATGCTCAAAACCATTAGGTAGCAACATTAATCACAAATTTTCAAAGCTGAAAAAAAGACTTAAAAAATGGCCTCCAAGATAAAGGGGTTCCATTCATATGTCACCGAACTGGTTTGAAATTTGCCGTTTCAAAAAGGGAAAATGAAAAACTGCTTTGAAATTATAGCAAAAAAATAATCTCAAAACCATTTCACAACAACAATCACAGATCTCCATCTCCATGGCGTATGGTGCACAAATTTTGGTTATTGGAAAAAGTTGTTAGTTTTGGTTTTTCAAAACTCTAAATTTGATTATTTCTAAGAATGTTATTAAGTTTATACTATTGTGAGCCATTTTTTGTACCAACATTGTTAATTTAGAAATAATTTACTTTTGATTATGACATTGTAGATAATGCCTAGAATCTAATTAAGCACAAACCAAAGACTCACTACGCACTATCTCTAAAGATTGGGTCACGTGGAGCAAGCAATCTAACCATTCAGCCACTTCGGATGGCGCAAAATCTTAATCAGAGACATCCAAAACATAAACAATATGGAAAACAGACATGAACACAAGCAGAAAACGGGACGACATCACCTTGGACTACTCCAATAAGCACAGCGGCCAATTTCGGCTGAGGAGAGACACGCCGACTCCTAAGGCATGGGCTGGTCCTCGAACCAAAGTAGTGGACGTAAACTCCGGCAAAGCCTGTGCTGTCACGGCAAGCTCTGAACGTGGAGACCAAAATAGAAATCCGTTGTGGGCTTGGATTCCGATCAACACGACTGTGTTCAATCCTTCCAATCATGTATGCCATACGCGGATAATTATTTCCCAAGTGGTGCGGATAATTATTTCCCAATTGGTGCGGAAATACTAACAAACACTTGGTGACAACTTCTCCATGCCTGAGAAAAGTTTGAAGATAAAAAAAATTTAAAAGTCATTGCATAATATCAAAGTGGGGAGTGCTACAATACACACCCTAATATTCTTATTTGGGTGTGTATCATGTGCACCCTCATTGAAACACACTAAAATGTTATGATTCCAAAAATGTTATGAATCTATTACTAAAAAGTTACGAATCATATTGATGAAAAAGTTACGAATTTTTTGTATAAAAGTTACGATACGAAATAAATGTTATGAATGATCGGTCCTACAAGTAATTTTTCATGAGGTGGCATAATATGAATCACACAATAGGTGCATATAGTACACACTTTAAAGGGGTGTGTATTGAAGACTTTTCCATCAAAGTGACTATATATTTGAATAATTACGCTTTTATAAAAAAAATTAATTGATCAAGTAATTAAGCAATAGGTTTCTTTAGAGGAAGGTGCTCAGGTTGGGAAGGTGGGAATCATGGAATACTCATCACTAGCATTGTTCGTTTTGGGATTTCAAAATTTTTGGACACAGTTTTTAATAAATTATCTTTATCTATTTCTTTTTACTCATTATTTTTAAAAATCTCTCTGAAAATTCAAACCGAGCATGTCGGTATTTATATGGTTCCGATTTCCAAGGTAACGTGGTTGTAATTGGGTTGAATGTACCCTTGCAACCATTTAGCAAATTACTATTACTGGCTAGAAAGGTGGCACATGCATGCCTAGGTATGCGCATATACAGTATAGTTCCCACATCAACACAGTACTGTGTGATCAAACAAAACAGTGCTGGACATATGGCTGGGATTGCTCACGGGTATCGTCACGGGTATCGTCACATGGTATCCGCTCCGCACCGAAAAAAAATTCTCCATCATAAAGAAGGCAAAGGTGAGAGATTTCTCCAACTTATCATCCATTGCTTGGGGAAATCAGCTTTTCCTGTAGACCTGTGGTGCTCTTCTGCTTTATCACTCCTAGCTCTCTCCCCTTCTCTGCCTGCCTATTTTGTCGAGAGCTTCTCTCTCATCTCTCTGTGCATTGTTGACTTCTCTCTCTCTCTCTCTCTCTCTCTCTCTCTCTCTCTCTCTCTGCAAGTCTCAGCTGCTACTATTCTTATGCTTCCTTGAATACTGTTATGTTTAATCTTTTGTCTGCGGTTTCCATTTTCATACAAAGCAGTATTGTTTTCTTGTTTTGATCCTCACAGCATTGATTCGTTCTGGACGATTTTCTCGGAAAGTGCTTGAGAAGCTTGTTCCCCTTAGTCAGGATTCGAGGCTCGAGACTAGGGTTTCTTACTTCCTATTTTGCTGAAAACTTTTCCATGCATTCAGGGGAAGTGATCAACTCGTGATCAGTCATGAGAATGAAGGATAATTTTCTTTTTATGTACAATCAGATGCACGGGCAGGTTGTACGCTACTTAACTAATTCAAAAGTTTTGAAGTAAACTACCGAACAAACAATCCAGCGGCTCGAAAGGTTTTTTGAAACTTTTTGCCTCCGTAAAATTCGAACATTCTTGAACATCTACATTAGTACGAGTGTTTGTGAACTTGTGCATACAAAATTTGTTTTCAAAATAGATTAATTCGTGGACACACCCTGGACAGAGCGGTTAGCAGAGTGACAATTTGCACCCCGGCCAGTATATTCGGGAGGACTGGTTTTACTTGTTTGCCATTATAGTCGTAGTCAAAACTAAAAAGTCTTTAAAATTTTTTCAACATGGTTTTAGGACAACTCTGGAATCATAAAAAATATATAGTCTTGTACACAACCTCAAAAACCGACAGCCATCAAAATATATTCTCTCATTAAGCCATTAGGGTATATATTACTCCGTACGACTTACTAGCAATGTCTAGCATAGCAAACGAGAGAAAGCAATGGTACCTTAAAATTCTCAAGTATGCGTGTGTGTGTGTGTATTTTGCATGTTGCAGCATTCTATTTTAGTATGTTACGTATTTCCTGGTAAACTACGTAAGAGTGTTCCTTGAAAGTATATGGTACACATAGTTTTGCAAGACATAGTACACAGATTTTTGGTGCATGGTTGCATATTTTTAGTGTGTGGCACGGATATATTTTGGCTCATTAGTTACGCATTTTTATGCCACCATTTACACATTTTTTGGATGAAGTTATGAATAGAGTTATACGGTAAACTCCAAAATAATTGCACATTTTATTGGTTACTTTTGCATGCATTTTTTTCTCTAATTTTTTTTGGTAAACATCAATCGTTGTCTGAACCAGCTTATGCACAATTCAATTAGTTTTTGGTGGACCAATCACACCGTTCACTAGCAAAGGATCAGAACCCTTTAAGGCTGGAGAATGACCATGTATAGACTAGCCCCAAAAGAGTTGTATAGCCTTAACCACAAGGCCCTGAGAGATTCAAAGTAGGGACCTTAGGTAAAAGCTGCGCAAGTCCTCTTGGGATCAGGGACGGATTTAGAAATATGGTCTAGTAGGGGCACATGTTAATCATAATGGCAAAATTTCATTTTTTTAAATCAACCACAGTAAAATTGTACAAAATTAAGGTGTGCATTACTAATTACAAAAGTTTATAACTCGTATTTTAAGTTAAATTAGATAAAAATGAGCATAAAAGCTTTTAAATATATTTAAATGAAAATTGACAAGTTTTAGAATAATCGAGCTTGTTTTTGTTAATGTCTTTATTTTTAATTATTTCTCTTAGACGGTTAAAAATAAAGAGAATCAAGAAAGAATAGCTCCAAATAGACAAACAACTCATAAAACAACAAATATAAAAATAGTGAAAGTTGGAAAGCAATAGTAACATATGAGAATTCTCATTCTGTAGCAAAGGTACATGTTTTATAAACGTTTCTACCAATATCGGATTGAGTTGATTTTTTACAAGGATCATAAAAATATAATATTTTCAACAAGATGAGCGGCTCTGATCATTTTGTTAAGACCCGAGACGGGTCCAAAATGCGTATGTACGTGATGTATGGACTCATAAATCTTTCGTATTGTAAATTCATGTGGATAAATATATATAGTTAAAAGGGTTGTGAAAATCATTTTCTTACTATTATTATCCCTTGCCGTCCTTTTTTTGTGAATTAAGAGGGATTTTACTTTTGGGGGGGAAAAAACCCCCCCATCTCTAAACTAATTTGCCCGATATTTGGACTTTCGAAGAGGAAATGGGGTGACAGTGTTATTTCATAGTTATATAGGGGGTGGAAGTGTAATTTACCCTTTTCTTTTTTTGGTTACCCGCTCTTTCATTTGACGACAGTACGACCACCTTTTCTTCCCCAGCCTGTATTCTGCGCCTCTCACTCATCCCTTTGGGAATGGAGCAAGGGCAACCCCCAGACGCCGCCAGGCAACCACGACAGTTTGAGATTACATATTCTCGTCGTGCGGATCGACCGCGCCATTCGGGGATTAAGTATTCTCGTCGGCCCCGACAACCACCACAGCCTGCGTTACCACTCGAGGCCGTTGAACCAGAGCATGTAGTTGAGGCCGACGAGCTACCACTAGAGCAACAACCACCACCGGAGGAGCTACCACTAGAGCAACAACCACTGGAGGCTGATGACGAGCATGTTGAGGAGGTAAGTACGTAGTAGTGTTCCATTTTGTAAAGGCCCCATTTTTATGATTTCTTTTACGTAGTCATACACACAGATCTGAGATCTCTCTCTCTCTCTCACAATCACATTTCTCATGATATTGTGCAGGCTCATGATGACGAGCTTGTTGAGGGGGTAATTAGTAGTGTTCCATTTTGTAAAAGCCCCATTTTTATGATTTCTTTTACGTACGCCATACACATCTCTCTCTCTCTCTCTCTCTCTCTCTCTCTCTCTCTCTCTCTCTCTCTCTCTCTCTCACACACACTTCTCATGATATTGTGCAGGACCGTAACTTCAGCTGGCACATAGATAAGAAGGATATTATTGATTTTAACAAGCGCACGGTCTTTAACCAGGGTAACCTTGGTAGGTTTCTGTCTTTCTTTCTTTTTATTGGTTTCTGTCTTTCTTTCTTTTTATTTTATATTTTTATAGGTTTCTGTCGTAGTTGATCATATCCTCGTTAACCTTCATTTATATATGTGCATCCTTTCGTAATTAAGGCTGTTGAAGGTCATGACTTTTTCTGCAATCCTTGACAAAAGTACCTATAATAACTGGTCAAGCCAAGAAATCCACGTAATGGCCAAACATTTTTCCAGCCATAGCCTTTATTGCTTGTGTACGCGGTATTGCACCCCTTGGAGGCAATTATGACCAAGATACTCTTGTTGAGATTAGTCAAAGCTGCATTTAGGTTTCTTCAGTAATAGAGAGTTATCAGGTTGATGGGAGAGTGTGAAAGAGAGATGCAAATGAAAATATATGACCCTCCCATGATGAATACTTAAGTACATAGTCAAAAAATTTAACCATCATGAACTTAAGTAGATGATGCCAAAAATGTCATCCTTCAAGCTCAGAAACGTCGATGGTGCAATCGTCGCTAAGAACCAACTGGGGACCTGTGTAATGCAAGGGTGTAGGGTCCCCGTGTCCCACTAAAAACTCCTAGTGGTCATCACAATTCATGATCATGAGTCCTAAAGTAGTTGTTGAATTGAAATCCTCGTCCACATGATTTTGGTGATAGCCAGAATGTAAGTCCAACTTTGAAACTCGACCTAGTTCGTCAAGTGACTAATCCATCACTTGGGTAGGATATTTATGTCTGACTCTATCTAATTTGGACCCTGTTTGTCTATTTTCACTTATAGTCGATGATCGACTGAGAATTGTTATGTGTGCTGGAATATGGGTGTTTGTAGTGGTAGAGTTTGGTTCTTTGCCGTATTTCAGAACTTCTCTGGTAGCAAACTTAATAAAGTAAATGGAGATGAAAGAAGAACAACAAAATAGACTTTATTATCCTTCGAAGTAGAAGTCAATCGACATTGAGTACACAATCGAATAGACGGTTACGTTACAAGCTACTCCTAAAACGAGAAAAGTAAAGTACAGATAAAAAGTAGAAGTCTTTGGGCGATTGAATGGGTGCTATAATCGTCTTCAGTTCTTGTATTTATAGGCTGCAACTTCGACTTGAAATCCAAACTTGGCATAATTCCCTCCCTTAATTTGAATCAAGTGGTTACTTCTTTTCTCCCTCTTCTTTCTCGACATTCTCAAGCAGGCAATTATTTCACACGATTTCACGTTGTATTTGTTTCTCTTAATTGCCTTTGTTAACTGTTTCATGCATAATCTGCTTGTAACTCATCATTGGACACGTGTCTTGAATTGAGACAACTTTCAACTGTCGATCAGTCTATTCGGTTCCTTGACATGCATAGCATTTATTTAAAACTAGTCCAAGTATGGTCAACACGTGTTACGATTTGACCTAGTCGACCAATATTGACTAATTTACAAAATTATGGTGTAAACAGACCCCCGTGGTTTACAGACCCCCGTGGTTTACATCCCCCTCAACCATCCTTCTTGTGTACTAGCAGAACTGGAGAGGAGTACGGACTTGCACTACGCCTAATATCCCTAAATCTAGTATTTCCCATACTCGCAGAACTGGAGAGGAGTATGGACTTGCACTACGCCTAACATCGATCCCTGCATCTAGCATTTCCCATACTATCTTCTCAATTTTAGTTGTTCATGATGAAATGTTGAATCTGGTTGAATGATCTTGATTGAATTATGAGAGTATACGGACATACAATGATGAGAATGTTGGGAAACCGAATCCCCAAGACCCAGTAATGACGCGTACAGATTAAACAACAAAAATAAAAACCCTTCAAGGTGGAATTAGGGTTTTACCACAACTCTCTGCGACACGAACGCTAGTTGAACTTGTCATAGCACGCCTTGCTATAAACCACGAATACTGCTCGATCGTACCTTACGATCTTCTATCGTATTCCCTCCATGTCTAGAACACGAACTGAGTGTGGACTCTTTCGCGATCTGTTTGCTCTCTCAGTCTGCCTCTATTTCGTGAATAATAGAAAAACGTTCATCTGACCTAGAGAGCATAACGTATATATATAGGGCTACGATAGGGACCTAAGGAGTAATAAGTCTGGGCTCCCAGTGTAAATAAAAAAACCTAATCCCACCAGGATTCTACTTCTTATTTCACTAATTATAATTCACCCCACTACAGAATTATAATTGCACTCCCGTCCTTATCTCAATTATATTACGAGCTCCATGATATTAAATACTTATTAATCTCCCCACGTTAAGATTACAGATACCCGTTGATTAAAATAAATTACTAACAGAGAATGCACTTGGTAAAGTTAATTACAACTGGAACACACCCATAATAGACTTAATTAACAATTTTAATTTAGTACTTTCTCCATCTCAAATTGCATGTCACCCACAAAAAGTCGTGCAAGTTTGAATTCGAAAAATAAGTTACTTCCATGCATAATTTTTGAATTTTCTTACACCAAATCAAAGAAGTCGTCAAGTACTTTAATTTAAAAATGATACAGAGGTACTAGCTTATTTTTTGAACAAATGATTGCAACGTCTTTTCGTAGGGGACAAGCAATGACGGAGGTAGTAACTAACTTCCACTAGAGTATTTTGATATCATCAGAGACCCTTGCAATAGTTTCAGTCACACCTTAGTTCATCAGCTGAATTTCTTTTTGGTCTATCATTGAACTACCTGTCACTGGTCTAAAGGTGTTGACAGTTCGCCTCCTTTGTCAAGGGTGCATGTAAGTGGGATGCTGGCTAACCAAACTTCCCCCCCACCGTTTAATATATAACTGCGTTCTTGAGGAAATATTATTATTATTATTATTTGCATTACTTGTGTAGAAGGGTATTTATTCGATCTGCATGAATGGTGGTGGGCCTGCATCTAATTTGTTCTTCTGTGTTACTCTGATCTTAAGGTGGTGTATGGGTGAGGTGGTTGGGTTAGTGTGATAAATAGGCATAGAATCTATCAACCAACCGGAACAAAAAGGAGTGAAAATAGAGTTGACAACTTACCTGAGGAAGTGGATCACCAATTACTATTGAAGTTCATTACTAAGTTTGGCATTGTTTGTGATGGTTAAATACCATGAAAGACGGGAAAGCGATCAGGGGCTCATTTTGGTTTTGTTAGATGTGATTGCCCAAATGCTGTGGATGCGGGGACTAAGCTAATGTGCGGGGGGGGGGGGGGGGGGGGGGGTTGTCGGATTTATGAAATGTTTATGCCAAGAACGTGGGGACACACCTAAATTATTTATAAACTTGCCAAGTTGCGAGAAAGGAGAGCTAAAGACGTTTCTCAAGTTAAGCGTATAAAAGATATTGATTCGGTGGTGTTGGTAAAAGACGAGGCGATCAAAGATAGATGGAAGTCGTATTTCGAGAAGTTGTTAAATGAGAAGCACGAAGGAGGCTTTGGGGGCGAGGAAGAGTATGACCTTGGCGAGAATATAGAATATGAATTTTATCGGAGAATACAAAAGTTTGAAGTAGTCAAAACTTTGAAAAGGATGAAACCGGGTAAGGCCTTAGGACCAGATGGTATCCCTATTGAAGTGTGGAAAAGTCTAGGTGACCTGGGAGTGACTTGGTTGACGAAGTTGTTTAACAAGATTATTATGACAAGGAAGATGCTCGACGAATGGAGAATGAGCACTCTAGTACCTATCTATAAGAATAAAGGGGATATCCAAAGCTGTAACAACTACAGAGGTATTAAATTGATGAGTCATACGATGAAGCTGTGGGAAAGAGTTATTGAGCATCGCTTGAGGGTGGTGACTACGGTGTCAGAGAAACAGTTTGGGTTCATGCCTGGTAGATCAACCATGGAAGCTATCTACTTATTGAGGAGAATGGTAGAAAAATATAGAGCAAAGAAGAAGGATCTCCATATGATTTTCGTAGACTTAGAAAAGGCATATGATAGGGTGCCTAGAGACATCATATGGTGGGTTCTGGAGAGAAAGGGAGTGACCAAAGGGTATATCGAGGTGATTAGAGACATGTATGAAGGTGCCGTCACTACCATTCGATCACCAGTGGGGGAAACGAGTGAATTTCCAATCACCGTAGGATTGCATCAAGGGTCAGCTTTGAGCCCGTACCTTTTTGCATTAGTTATGGATGAATTGACTAGAAAATTCCAGGAGGATATCCCATGGTGTATAATGTTTGCAGATGACATTGTTCTCGTAGATGAATCCGATAGAGGTGTTAATACGAAACTAGAAATTTGGAGGGAAGCATTAGAGTCAAAGGGTTTTCGAATAAGTAGGAGTAAAACTGAGTATATGGTGTGCAAGTTTAGTGGTGCCAGCAGTGCTCACGAAGAAAGAGTGATGATCCAAGACCAGGAGATACCTAAGAGTACTCATTTTAAATACTTAGGATCAATCATTAGTAGGGATGGAGAGATTGCCGATGATGTGACTCGTAGGATTCAAGTGGGGTGGCTTAAGTGGAGGAGCGCTACTGGTGTACTGTGTGACAAGAGGGTACCAATAAAATTGAAGAGAAAGTTTTATGGAACTGCCATCAGACTAGCGATGCTTTACGGGACAGAATGTTGGCCTATTAAGAAACAACAGGTGACCAAGATGAGTGTAGTAGAAATGAGAATGTTGAAGTGGATGTGTGGTAAGACTAGAAGAGACATGATTAGAAATGAAATGGTTCGGGAGATGGTAGGTGTAGCACCCATAGAAGAGAAGTTGAGGGAAAATAGGCTAAGATGGTTTGGGCATGTCTACCGTAGACCAGGAGATGCAGTAGTTAAGAAAGCAGATAGGATAGTTTTGGGTATCAATGCTACGGGGAGGGGTAGACTTAAATTGACTTTAGATGCTGTGGTACGCAACGATATGAGTAGAGTAGGTTTGTGTGCTCAAATGGCTCTCGACAGAGCTCAATGGAGAAAAAGGATTCATGTAGCCGACCCCAAGTGATTGGGACGTTTGGTTTGGTTTGGTTTGGTTTGGTTTCGTTTAGATAGAGTTTACAAGGTCTTTAAAGGCATTTCATGTATACTAAGTGAGTTACATGCATAGTTTATGGTTAAATCAGAATGACAAGATAT
Organism: Rhododendron simsii; assembly: GCA_014282245.1. Taxonomy (NCBI): domain Eukaryota; kingdom Viridiplantae; phylum Streptophyta; class Magnoliopsida; order Ericales; family Ericaceae; genus Rhododendron; species Rhododendron simsii. The sequence goes on from CM024964.1 coordinate 28,698,903, forward strand.
GATAGCTAGGTGCATGGCCAATTGGATACTTCGGGCACGAATGTCATACCTTTATCCGAGTGTTGAGTATTCCACACGGGTGCTTGATAAATGTAGAAGAGTCCATGTAACATATCTTATGCTGACAAGGGAAATAGCCACCACTAGTTGACTGGGCTGAAATGCACAAGAAAGGGAGACTGATTCCAACCCTATCATTGACAAAACACAATGCATTTGAACAACTAAGGATTGCACACAAGTAGGATCATTACCAGCCTCATCAACCTAGATCAAAAGTATAATAATAGTGGAGGCTGTCTTGAGAATAAACAAAGAATTATCACAATGCTGGCTTTGAAACCCTGAGGCAAGGAGAGGTGAGGTAAAGGTAGAATTTCAAGCCCTTGGTCCTTTATTTGAGATCATTGACAGCTTTTTAGAGCTTCCAAACAGAATGGGGTTGGTAGGATCAATAATTCTTTGATTCTGGGTAATAAAAACCTCTTCATACATCTTGCTTTGAGGGTATGCATTTTGATGTCCATTTGTTTGAGGGGCCAGTTTATTGGAGAGCCAAGTAGAATAAGACTCTAATGGTTGATTGTTTAGCTACAGGAGTGAATGTATAATGATAATCAACACCACCTTCTTTCAAATACCGTTTGGCTACCATTCTAGCTTTATGTCAAACAAAAGACCCATCAGAATTTCTGTTAAACTTGAACATGTATTTGCCTCCAAAGATGCTTATGAGGAGGAAGTGGAACTAAAGACTAGGTTTGTTGTTGCTGTGAGGCTTTCAATTTATTCATCGTTGCCTCTTACCAGGTAAAGGGATTTAAGGGCCTCTTGAACTGATATGGGTGCTTCTGGCAATGAAAAAGGAGCAAGATTAGCCGACAAATAGCAATATCTATTTGTCCCAGCTTAGGTATATTTATCCCAGCTTTGGACCTGGTTGTCATTGGATGAATGTTGCTCTAGAGTATGGAATTTTGGACTTAGGAAAGAGAGTTTTCTGAAGAGGAAGCTGGAGAATGCATCACTGAAGAGGAATGTAGGCAGAAGATATAAAGGGGATATAGTAGGAGAAGTAGCAGCCATAGGTAAAGAAGATATGGACATACTAGTAGGCATAGCAGTAGGAGAACGTTCTGAAGTAGGAGATAAAGTGGTAGAATACTAGAATTAGGAATGGAAGCTTGATTAAAAGAAATATCAAATATGTGCTGACAGAGGAGTAGAAATATTATGGAAACATGAATGAAGGGCGGAAACATCATACAGAACAATTGTTGCAACAGTGATACAATACCAAAGCAAAACCAAACGGAGCCTCATGTCCAAATTAATTGGAATTGGATAGAATAGTGATGGAGAAAGGGAAAGTGTTATGGAAGAAAAAGGAAAAGAACACTGTCTTGATAGGTATATTTTACCTATACCTTTTTTGTAGGATGCTATCAAACAAACACTCTAGGAATACATGAGGGCTGGAATTTATGAGCAGTACATGGTTTTTGAGCCCATTAAAATCTCGGGCGAGATGGAATTAAGTCTCCAGGGGCAGGGAGTAGAATTGCCTAACTTGGAACTACTGAACTAGGAAGCCTCTTAATGTGAAACATTTGCTTTGCGAATTCATCAACCGCTAAATGCCAGGGAGAGGATTGATGCAACAGAGTGATGGTGATTAAAACAATGTCTATATATGCACTCAGCAGCACCATTTTGAGCTGGAGGATAAGGACATGATCACTGATGGAAAATACCAAAAATTGCTCAGGTTATGACTTGTGTACCTACCACCTACATCAGTCCTAAGGGCTAAGCCGCTAAGGATATTTACAAGAAAAGTAAATTGTTTTTTAACATGAGCTTTGAGTTCAAAGGGATACACCAAGGTAAAACCGGTACAGTTGTCAATGACGATCACATAGAATTGGTAGCCATGAACATGGCGTCCAAACATCATTACGTACTGAAGCAAAAGGTTACAAGTATTTTCATTGGAAAAGACAAAGGGTAATAATATATGACTTAGCAATACTTGAAGTAGTTCAACATGAAAGCAAAAGTTATCTAGCAAAAAAAAAGAGATGATAATGTGAGTCTAGATGATCCTCTCAGTAGAAGTATGAGCAACAATACTGGAATTTCTGGTAGGAAATTCTTAGCCTCTTCTATATATTGGTTTGTTAATATCTTTTGTTCTTTTGAAGTTTGATAGAACTAGGGCTAAATTCCATCATTACGGATTCATTAGCGGAGGGAATTGACTGAATCTGTTTCTATGTATGCTTGATTCAGCTAAAAATTGTGTGTTTAAGAGCAGGAATTTTGTGGTAGATGCTGGTAGTAACCTCTGTAGCTGCAGCAAATGAATGTTAAGTGTTGAATTTCATTGTAATCTGTTAGGATGTAAGCCGAAATGCTAAAAATTGCCCAAGTGCTGAAACAGGGATTAGAATTGCTGGAAACTGTAGTTTGGAATCTTTGGATGCCGAAATCACTTCTGTAGCTGCTGGTGGTGAAACTGGTAGCATTGGCAGCTATAACCAAGCACTTGGGGAAGTTGCAGAACCTACTGCAGGTCTGGGACTAGGGAGTTGATACAGACCATTGTGAAGATGATACAGACCATTGTGAAGATTACCTTTATAGACGAGTTTCTTGGTTCTTGGTCCCAATCACAAAGGAAATGGAGTCAGAAATGATTGTACAATTGTTCTCCAGTTGTCAATTTTTGAACAGAAAGAAGATTGAAGAAATACGAGGCACATGCATAAAATTATGAATCTTTTTGAATGATCTTGAATTCTTTTTCTAATCTTGTGATTTTTTTTGAAGTTTGCTGCTCTCATGTTGCTTCTTTAGAAGATTGTGAGCTCGTTTATCAGATAGAGAATCAACGTTGTGCACCTCCTCTGAGTGTACAACATGAGATAAACGAAGTTCCAAAAGCATATCCGGATGAATGTCAGCCATGGGAAAATGCGTCGAGGATACAACCATGTCAAGCTCGCACGGCTTTGAAATTTGTTGAGGAATTTGGAGTCTGTTTGAAGAAAGACTTCAAGTTTAAGGGTCGTGTGACTGACAAGATTGCTCCAAATAGAGTGAGTAAACTTTTAAGTTTTCTTCTAGATGTGAATACACTAGAAAGTGTTGAATATCCTATTCGCAATCATTTTAGGGGAAACGAATGCGACTACAAGATGTCGAGGAGTTCGAGAGTGGTGAACAACCAGAAGCATACGTTAGGTCAATGATTCGTGAGTGCCCCATCGCTGGGGAGATGCTCTATCATCCTATCTTTGATGACCACAAGGAGGTTAGTTTCTCTACATTCAGCATCATATAAAATGTACGAAATATAAATAGGTATCTATGCATATTCAAATCTATTGAGCTATTTAATGCAGGGGGTTTTCAGGGCCCCTATTGGACAAACTGTTGAGAGTCTACATGCGGTGGTTATCATCGGGTATGGGATCGAAGATGGTATCAGGTTCTACTGGCTTAAAAACTCACACGGCTGGAGATGGGGTAGTCGCGGTATCGGTAAAGTTGATGCTTCTTTGTTTGTTCGCTTCGCTCGACCTATAAAACCCTACATTGAGGAGATTGGAGGTAACCTAAACGAATTGTTCTTTCTTTTGTTTTTTTGGACTGAGGAATGTTCTTCTTCATAGTAGATTGTTTATTTTGATCAAGTTCAATTCTCTGCAGAGGCAAGGAGAAGGAAAAGGAGACGGCGAAATTGACAGTGATGGTGGAGTCTGCGCTCTAAAGGTATAGAATTGTATGCAGAAAAGTTGGAACTCTCTCTGCTTACACTTTTGATTAAAAATTGCGCCACTTAATTCAACAGTCTATGATTAGAATGAACTGATGTATTTGTGAAGATGAAAAAAGGACCAAGTCATCTCATGATACAAAGAATTCTGTGGTTAGTGCAGTAATGTTCTTGCATGAAGTCTCCAACCAATACGACTGAGGGTTCATATGTAAATTGAAATGCAGGATTTTCTAACCTTTCTTTAATTCTTTTTTAAGCCCTTGCCCTATATTTTAAAGATTTCTCGAGTTCCATATCATTTTAGTTATCGACGTAACTTATCGTGAATGAACATGAATTCATAACATTAGATTTGTATTTGCATATAAGTGAACATATCCCCAATGCGTGTTTTGTCCTATATTTTAGCAAAAAATAAGGTATTGGCGTGTCCATGTTGTGTCGTTTGCTTAGTCCCGGGGCTTTGTCCATGCTCCTTAGATGTAAGTCAATGTATCGGCATGTCCTTACCATGTTGGGTGAGCCAGTAGGTTATATTAGATGACATGCAGCGGGCATGGTTGTTCGGATCTCACGATTTGATTCTACAGTACATTACGAGTTTTAACTATTAGACTAAAATTCTGTTGCTAGATCTTAGATTAAGTGAACCTTGCGAAGCAATTTGTAATTCATTCTGATCTCAACGATTTAATGCGATTCGGTTTTGATTTTACTTTTTGTTTTGTGTAATGAATAAAGCAACGTCATTTTTACCTCAGTAACAGATGATAGGTAGAAACCATGGTGTTATATCAATTTTATGGCACTGTATGAATATCCAATTATACAGTTCAGTTATATAATTGCTTTTAATTTTTCTTATGCTATTTGCAGGGCATGGGAAGTGTTACAACAAAAGTGATTCTTGTGGAGTTTGAGGTTTCATTGTAATGGTGTTTGTGTGCAAGTGGATTGTAACCATGTTCACTTTGGGATTTAAAACGCTTGGTAAATATTTGCTGGTGCAGTTTAATGGTCAATTAAATGGTATGTTAAAAGTTGATTGTACGTTGTAACCAACTCTGTTTCAGATTCAAACCACTATAACATGAAAATCTTAGGTTTTCTTGTGACTCTGAACTAAGGGTTAATTAGACATATTCATAATACTCTGTATAAGTTTGTCTATTTTCAAGATTATGCATAACTGCTTGCAGTTGATTAGTAATTGGATGTATGTGGATGGTGATGATGATTAGATGATAACGATGATCATATGAGTACTCACTGGTTTGCAACAATGATAATGATGATGATTATACTCCCTCCATCCCTAAACAAGTGTCTGACGCGCAAATCTAAGCCTTACAAAAGATGCATATTTTTCGTTTAAAAAAATCTATGTTTTTCACTATCTAATAGAATTCATTGCTATCTATTCATTTGTGAAAAAAATTATTTTTTTAATGAAACAAATGCATATTTTTAAAGGCCTAAGTTTGCGCGCTGGACACTTTTTTAGAGACAGAGGGAGTAGTTGCTTTGATGATACGAGTACTCACTGGTTCGTAACAATGATGATGATGATTATAGTCAATTAGTAATTGGATATTGGTGGATGATTATGCTGGTAATGATGATGATACGCCTACATACTCACTGATTAGTATCAATAACTTTTTGCTGCTAGTAGTGGATTAGTAATTGGATGTTTGTGGATGATGGTATGCATACTCCCCGGTTCTAGAGGTTAAGAACCAGGTGGTGAAGAAGAGACATTTGCATAAACCAGGTGGTTAAGAACCAGGTGTTTGTAGATTATTACTACAGTACATGTTTTTTTGGATTCTTGGATCTATCTGTCTCAAGTCTTCATGCATTAAGTTGCAGTTAGGTTGGCTTAGATTACAATTCTCCTTTCCTCAACAGTTGCTTTTTGTGCTTCGCCGCTGGTGGGAAACAAACGCCCCCACCCAAGTTGGGAAAAGCCCAGCCCCATTACATATCTTCCACAACCGTAAATCATGTGCTTTATGATGCTCATGACATTTTAATTGACTTCAAATTTGCTCAAGTGTCTAGGGGTAGCTGCAGAGCGACTACATGATTGAAAGGATACTCTACTAATTAGGGGACTTTTTATAAGCCACTTTAGAAAAATAATCCCATTTCCCAGCAACTCCAGCTCAATTCAGAAAATCTATTTTCTGAAGAAGGATAGATAGAAGTACGTAGTTCGGAATTGCCCTTTAGGGCTCTAGCTTTCTCCTTTGAAACAAAGCCACTGATTACCAGTTGCCGCTCTGCTCTGCCATCTCCAATCCCCACTGGTTGATGTCCCGAAGAGCTTACCGCCCGCCCGGAAACACAGACCTACTGGCTGCTATAGAAGTGTTAGTAGCTTCACTGCAATCAACTTTCGATAACAAGATTCCGCAGGGAAATCTTCTTAATAACTCTCTCCCTTTCACTTTTGTGGTGCCGGACCTAGTCTCATGTTGGAGCTCTAATTCTCGGGCCAAATTCCATATGCTACGTGCTTGATATTGATCTATCAGTGCTTGGAAGCAATTATGCTGGCGGATCTTTTGCTGGTGAGGTGATGGTGGGGACCTCGGAGTCGGGACACATAAGTGTAAGCCTTCATTAATCTTTCATAGGCACATAATGAATTTTGAAAAAATAGAAGTATGATGTGTTCTCAGCTCTCAAATTGCTGCTGCATTAGGAGAAACTTGTTCTTTGAACAAATTGAGTACGAAGAATCAGAAACACAAGTGGTGGTCAAAAAAGGTACGTTTTCAAAACTGTGAGCAAGATATAAATCAAGTCAGTCTGAATTCCCAAAACGTTATGTATAATCTTGCAAGATAGAAAAACTTATACTACATTGTATTATGAATATGTATAATTAACCTTTAGCCTAGACTTAGAGGCACAAAAAAAACACCTTAAGATTTACAGATTATAGTGGTTTGAATCTGAAAGCATAATTCGTTACCTTTTTTTTTTTTTTGACAAGTAATTATCCATATAAGAAGCTCAAAACACATACAACCTTGACGGGGCATACCCCAGTACAAATTACAATCAATTTTTAACATAGCATTGAAATGACCATTAAACTACATCAGCAAATAATCACCAAGCACTGTAAATCCCAAAATGAACATTGTTACAATCCACTTGACCACAAACACCGTTAATCACTTTTGTTGTAACACCTCCCATGCCCTGCAAATAGCATAAGAAAAATTAAAAGCAAATATACAACTGAACAGTATAATTGGATAGATATAGTTACCATTGTTTCTACCTATCATCTGATGTTGAGGTAAAAATGGCATCGCTTTTCATTACACAACACAAAGTAAAATCAAAACCGAATCGCAGTAAATCGTTTGAGATCCGAATGAATTACAAATCGCTTTGTAAGATACAGTTATTTCAGTCTAATAGTTAAAACTCGTAACGTGCTGTAGAATCAAATCGTGAGATCCTAACAACCATGATCGCTGCATATCATCTAATATAACCTACTGGCTCACCCAACACGACATGGAATACATTGTCTAAAGAGGACCGAAAAAGACCCAGTACTAAGGAAACGACACGACATGGACGCGCAGATACGATTTTGCTAAAATGTAGGACAAAAGACACGTTGGGGATACGTTCGCTTATATGCAATACAAATCTATTGTTCTAAATCCATACTAAAATATAGGGCAATGGCATGGCTAGGAATTCTCAACAAATCTTTCGGAATCTAAATTTCTACATGCTTTAAAGTAAATTTAAAACTGATTAAGTTGTAGCAATTATTATTTTTGCAACATTTTATGTCATACTGATGCGCCAAATATAGCATTTTTTATAATCACATGTTTGCGAATGTATAAGAAGTCAATCGCATATCTTTTCCTAGACACCAAAGCAGTGTTAGACACTTTGTGAAAAGAGAGTCGGACATTGTCCAGATAAAGATTTTTATTATCTGATGATGGACACGAGAAAAAGATCTCAGGCAAGTACCCAGGAGTGTCCAAGGAGTATGAGTATTCGACACGTGTCAGATACGGACACGTCACCTTCTTTTCAAGTGTATGCTTCTAAGATATATGTAATACATCATTGTAATACCATATCATAAATTTAATACCGGAAACATTTTTCTCGTAACACAAAACTTACAATATTTGTATGTTCCAATGGACACCAATGGCTCCAAGATTCAACCCAATACACACAAGTCAGAACTATCCTCATCTAGAGTTACTGGTACTCCAGTAGGTGAATTCTCTCAATCAAAGTTGCCATAAGCTCACATGATATGAACTTAAAGAAGAGGTCAAAGTATCTACTACAATATAGCATACAAGTGCATGTCACCTTTCAACCCATTCACTTCCTCTTCATGCATTTCTCATCCCTTTACTAACACATTGCGCACAAAAAAAAAACTTGGCTCCATATCTCTTAAAAGTTCCTCAGCTACATGGGGGATTATTCCCGATGCTACTTGTGTCTTGTGTTCTCTTGGCAATATAGAAAGTCACAACCACTTATTTTTTGAATGTCCATACTCCAACTCTGTTTGGCTGGATTTGCTGAGAAGGAACCAGGTAACTAGGTATCCCATGAAATGGTGTGATTAAGTTGATTGGTTTATCGCGCAGTCTAAAGGGGAGAGTTTCAAGAAGTGTGTTCTCAAACATTCCCTCTCTGCTACTGTCTATAATCTCTGGATTGAGTGTAAGGTTAGAATTTTTCAACGGAGATCTCTTGATTCTTGCTCCCTCTCTGCCAAAATCTACAATTCCGTTCGGGAAGCTTTGCTGTCTTGGCAAAATGTGAAGAACAAGCCAGGTAATAGAGAGAGATGGCAGCGGTGGAATATTCATTATGGGATCCTTGATTCCCCTCGTTTATAATTGTTGTACATAGATAGGGCTTTTATAGTCAGTTTTGTTTCTACTTTAGTCTTGCATGACCTGGTAGTGTAGAGTTTCCTTTGTGGATGTGTTTTTGTATTCGATGTTTGGTCGTTCAATGAAAAGTACAGTTAACCGGAAAAAAAAAAACTTGCAATAGAAACTCTTCAGTCCCAAGTTTGGTGTTTAACATAGAAAAAAGTATTTGAAGCAAAGTGAAGTGAATCATAAATCTCAAACTCTAAACGGTAGAAATAAGAAATTGAAAATAACATAAACACATATGGGTATAGCACTCATTTTGCAAAGTGCTCATCGCATCATGGCCATTTACATCACTAAGATACAAACATGACACCAACACTTAATGGAGAATAGCTAGTTGCTAAAAGGGGGATTCACAAAGTTTGCAAAAGTGAGAACCTAAAAAATGCACAAGTATAATCCTATTGAAGCTTCTCATGTAAATTAAGATGGATGATGGGAGTAATGTCATATTTATACATGCTAACTCGACTAACAAACAGAGGTACAACATCTTGCACACCAACGTGCACAACATGCAATGAAATGCTATTTCACAACCAGCAATGAAATGATGATGCATCATGTTGTGAATATTGTTGTGCATGATGTTGTGATAGTAGACTTTTCTAAATAAATTTACTTGGCATAAATCAATCATTTACAGTTTTTAGCAAATTATTGATGCAGTGAATTTATTGATTGCATACAACTATATGTATAATATCTACAAGTAGAACTATGTTGTATACAATATAACATAATCCAATGCAACATAAATAAAGACATTTTTACTTGTAGCATGTCCAAGACTGAGTCTTGCTTTTTGGGCTTCACAGTTCAATGTATATCGACCTCTACTATTTATGTATGCTTCATAGAGAACCATTTAAATTTTATTCGTGAAGTCAAACTCAACTTAAAAGATTTGAGTGGCAAGCGTTCGGCTGTTCAATGGGAAATAATAACATAAGAAATGAAAAGAGCCAACACTGGGGCTACTTAGCAATTGAAACATAGAGAAACCCGAAAAGCCTAAAAAGATTTAGATCATGTGGAACCTCGTAGTGAATTGAGGAACATCAATAGAGCAGGGAGCTCAGAAGCAACTCAAGGCCAGAATGGTAGAACACGGAAAGACTAGATCACTCACCTAAATAATCCACCATCGCCTAATTCAAACTATTTCCTCCCATTAGATAGAAGAAGGTTCTCTTGAACATTCCCTAGCTTTGTCACTGGTGAAGAATATATTGAAACAAGAGAACTTCTTCCATGGAGGCAAGTTGCAGCTAATTGGCTGTTCAGATTTCCGCTCAAGTGGAGATCTTTATTCTTTGTGAAGGGCTACAACTAAATCTTCTAGTAAGTTTATTTACTTATATAGCTGGCTTAAATCTTGCCCAGGTGTTTTCTTCTTATTTTTGTACGGACGATTCAAATCTTGAAGCTGTTAGCCAGCTGAGGTACTCATTCACCTATCTTTTTTCCGAGACAGGTCAATTACTTTTTACAGCATGGCAGTGCCATAAAGCCCCTCCAATCCATCTCGTTCAAATAATTCGGCAGAGCTGAAAGAAAGACGTTTTCTTCAATAATCACAATGTTCAAATGCTTTAAATACATAATTTGCAAGAAGACAAAACACAGAAATAAAAAATTTTAGTGAAAGAACGAAACAACATACTTGTCCCAATCTTCACCACATACTCCACTCCTCTTCGCCTGCTCTTCTTATTCTTCCTGGACAAGGGACAAAAACAAATCATCTTCTCAATCAAACATTAATCATGCAAAAAGTCTTACTAGAGAAAATCCAACTTTCACAATAACAGAACAAAACCAAATCTGCCCTAAAGGCTAAAGCCCCACCACTCTCTCATCATCCTCATCCTTATCATTCACCTCGGACCTCGGATTGTAAGATTCTTCTTCCTCAACCCGTCCCTCAGCCTATAATCAACACGAAGCCACCATACAATTATCAAACATCTTACCAAATGATCATAAAAGGGATTTAAATAAAGGCACAAGAGGAAATCAACATATAATGAACAAACTAATTGTTACAGAAAGATACCAATCTCTTATTGTAAGCCTCGAGGTTTTTGCGGTATTCGGCCATCTTTTTCTCAGCTATTTGCACATAGGGTGCTTTTGCCTAATTTTTGAACCGCAAAACAACATATATTATATAAATTGTCAATTTTCGAGCAGATAGAAATAATGGGAGAAAGTTTGACTAAGTTTCCCATTTCAACTAAATTACTAACAGCTTCATTCATGGACGTCCACGCCCCTCCACAAGCATGACCAACCTGATTCCAAATTGATGGCACTACATTATTGCAGGGAAATACTGCATACCAAAATTGATGTAGAATAACACAAATTGGAGTTTACAATAATTTAAAAAACACTCACAGCATCATCAGAGGCGTTAGGCTGCTTCTCTTTGTATGTCTTCGTGAACTCCTGACTAACATAACGAATAGATACTGTTACCTTTATGCAAGTCCAAATAAAACATACATCTACCAACAATTTGGGAGAGAGTGAGAGAGAGAGAGAGAGAGAGAGTACAAGAACCAAAAAAGGGCAGGGGAAGGCTTCTTAGGCTTGTTAGGGTCCTCTTCCTTCCTCACGTACTTGAAATTGTACTCCACCACTTCTGTTAAGAAGACGTTACAGATGCTAACAGAAAAAAGACATCCAACTTGCATTTGACAAGACACTAGCATACATGAATGCTTTTCAATAGAGAGTAATGATTTGTTTAGGACAACAGGTACATAATAAAGGCATCGGGAGAAGGGAAAACTAAAGATTTTCTGTCTCCCTTCATATCAAACAAGTACCCGAAGTCAGCACTTTTACCAAACACCAATTGAACTACTTTTCAATTTGTTTTTATCAGCTAGAATGACAAAGCCCCACAAATATTAAAACTTTTTCACAATCTCTAAAAATGCACCATCACTTGAACAATTACACTTAAATCGGATAATCCTGGAGTCAAATTGCATCACATCTATTCTCCACCTATATCATAAGGCTCCAATGCTACTCATTGGCACTGAAACTTCAACAATTGACCCAACTGCACCACATCTAATCATTTGTTGGTCTTCAATCTAAATCATATACGCTAATGTTTAGCAAAAGATGGATCCTATATGAAGCTGAGAGATTGACTCATAAATCAACAAACTAAAATTCTAAAAACTGGAAGGTATGAAAGATGTGGTGCACGTGGAATTTTATACGACATCCATCCAAGAGACAGAGAAGATGGGCTGGTAGAAACTGCGACGTTCCAAACATAGTAAAATGGAAAACATCTGCTGAATTAAATTTAATTAACAAAGTTATCATGGACAGCCAATGCATCTGAACTGTAATAAAAACTGCTTGGTTTCCAATAACTTTTCATTGTTAACATTTGCTTAGTTCTCCAGTGTTTCCTCCAGTTGATACTGAAGGTGTAAAACTCCATAGATTTCACTCGCTTATTCAGTAATTATAGGTCTGTTCTTGCTTTCACTGCTTATTTTTATGAAGCTTTACTCGGAGTCTGCTATTGTAGCTGAAAAATCCATCATAGCAGCATCGATTACATACAAGCAGTATTAACATGCTTAAATTTCAATTTAAACTGTCAGCCAAAATCGGAAAAGACAACTGAAAAAAAATGAACCGTATGAGATCCAATTTTTAACAACTCCCATGCATAGGTTGTGAGCAACCCCACACTTTCGATTTTGGCACACAGCACATAGTTTTGATTATGGCAAACAAATACTATCCTGCCCTCTAGACTCTTACTCTCATTTTCTTTCCACTACAGTTTCAGTTGTCTCCGCCCATTACTGTCTTGTGACTCTAGTAGGCTCCAAGGATTCGGGCATTCCTAAGCAGCACCAACACAGACATGCGACACCACACAGACACCAAACCAACACTCTGACTGATAAATTTCCAAATAACGGAGGACACAACATGCAGCAAACAAGTTAGAAGGCAGTTATTATAGAAAAAGGTGTTTAAATAGACACAATTAAATCCAAAATAAGGATCTGGTAACAATGAAAAACTATACACATATATCATTACATCAATCATGAAAGTGTTCCAACAAAAATGTTTTATCATTAGTATGTACTGTGGGGTGGTGTTTGATCTGGATCTTCTCTAGACCTTGTACGGATGTGGAACTAGCTCCTTCCTAACTCTGCAGACCCAAAATGTTCCTAATACATGTCACTCCCACAGACCCAAGATCTTGTTTCCCATTAGGAAACATGCAAAAAGAAAGTTTGCATTAGAAAAAAAGAGACAAATGGGCACTAAAGTAATATATCTTCCTAGCACCAATCAAAACCACTTCCCTTCGACCGTCATCAGGCGATTAAGCATATACCATTTGCTTGCTTGCTTGCTTTCATCAAGCCCTTACCCCCTCTTCTTAGACTCCCTTACTCTAACCCTTCTTCAAATTTAATCAAACAAATCCATATGCCCATATAGTCAAATTCCATCCAAATTTAGCGGTACAACCGTATACAGGTCCTACTGTGTAATTGCTAAGAAGCACGAAAATGGACGCAGATAAACACATCAGACAATACTATTCTACAGAAAAGTTATAGCAAACAATTAGAAAATTAAACAGAACAAAATCACAACGTTATGGTATGAAGTTAAATAGGAATCATTCAACATCTAAATTTTTTTCCCAAAAAATCATAATAAAATGGTGGAAACTGCATAGGTATCCTTTCTTACAAGGCATTATCTCACATCTGATTCATTTTCATTGTGAAGGACTAAAATCTGACTAGGTGAAGCAAAGTTGTAAATAAAACCGTAATCAAGACCCTAAAACGAATAAAGACAAAGGAAGAAAGGAAAATCAAGGCATAGCCAATGCCCTAACACAAACACAGAAAGAGACGAGGAACAGGGAGAGGGAGAGAGCATATTTTTTTCTCTCTTTTGAATCCGAACATGATCATTTTAAATGTTACAAAGGACACCTCCTCTTCTTCCTTCCCCCAAGTTTCCTCAGAATGTCTCCTCAGGAAAAACTTAATAAGAACGGATTGATGTTTTATCAGATGTAGTGGACCAAGATTAACAGGACACGCCACCATCCCATAGTAATCCATCTTGACATCTAAATTGTGTTAGTGCTTCATAGCTTAATTGCCACTCTAATCGTTCCCCCCATCATATCAATCATCACTAAAATGAGCAAATGGTTAAACTACATCACCTCTTGCAAACCCAGATACTATTTTAATTCATCATACCCTCTAGATTAGTCCTAGCTAAATTCCTCAACCAAAAATAGATTGATGTTGCAATCAAAGTCATCGTATGTTATTCCAAGAGAGACTCGGGAACCAACAGAATGAAAATCTCCAGTAATTAAGAGATACCCTTGACTAATGTTACCATGTCTAACATTTTTTATGCTCTCTTCCTACAAATTTTTGGAAAGCCTAAATTAACTATACAATGTTTCTAGAGAGTTTTATTCTTCAAATGCAAATCACATGACCTGTGGCAGTTTTATGGTACACTTAGAATAAAGGAAACTATTTCTGTATTGAACATTAAAATAAAAGTAGCAAGGCAAATAAGTACCATTGGGTGGTTTTTCAAGCCTACAAAACTGGATGGTTGGCCTTTTGAAACGAAACCGCACAAAAGCTTGAAAATTCTCAGTAGAACCGACATCCTTGTCCTCAGCCACAAAGGTAATGTAATAAAAGATACCAGAACCAAAATTGTAGTTTGCCTTGATCACTTCCACAAACCTGTACTTTGTTTTCTAAGATTTAACCAAGAAAGACAATTTAAGATAAGGTAAGGTAAGGATGGAAGAATCAAGAGTGCAATCAAAACAAAAGATAAAAAGAAAAAGAACGAAAAACAAAAGACGCACATACGTTTTTTTTGTTGAATGCAGCAATAGCTGACTTCGAACATATTTCTAAGACACGTTGCTCCTCGCTTGATTGCTTAACTGGTCTAATTAGACCACCATAATTTTCTATAAACTTGGGAAGATCCACAACATCAAATCCCTGTGCAGGTGATAATTGTAATAGGAGAGGTAAGGAAAGGGAAAAACATACTGAGAGAATAGGAAATTCCAAGTGACAATTCAAACGAAATTCAGAGTGTATGTGTGTGTGTGTGTGTTTACCTCGCTCGCCATGACTTTCTTACAATAATTCTCTGTCTCTTCTGGTGTAAGTTTTCTGAATATTTTATTTTGCACTCTCTGGTACTCTCGTATGGCTTCACCAGTTAACAACCCACTCACTTCTGTCACGTCATTCCCTTCACTGTGCTGCTGCTGTTGGTTACCATGAGTCTTCGACAACCCCCCTGGTTTCTTCTTTGACAACGCCTCTGGTTTCTGTTTGGACAACTGCAGTTTCTTTTGTTGTGGGCCATTTTCCAGGGACCTGGATGCGCGTTTGAATGCTGACCGGGTCATTCTACGATTCAAAATATCATAATGTGCCTCAGGATCAGCCATTTCAATTCCTTGTGAAACCCTAGAGTAAAATCACAGTACGAGCGCTGGAATGGAAAAAAGCACTATTATTATATACTATATTAAGAAGCAGATACACAAATAAGTGAAACTCTGGAGTAAAAACAATAGCAAGAATGAAATACTAATAGTAAGAACCAGATAAACCAAAAAAAAAAAGGCACTATACTGGAGTGAGGGAAACAATAGCTCAGAAATTGGGGCGGTGGGGGTGTATATACAGAGAGAGAGAGAGAGAGAGAGAGAGAGAAGGGCGATGAGACCACGACTGATTGTGAATAGCCATATCTATTCCATGTGCTTAACCCTAGAGTAAAATCATAATAAAGCGCTGTTATCAAACGAAAACTATAATGCTAAGAAGCAAATACAAAAACAAGCGCAACCCCAGAGTAAAATGATACCAACAGCGTCGGCGTAAACCACAGCGAGAGAGAGAGAGAGAGAGAGAGAGACCTTCGATCGCGGTCGGTGACTCGGTGGTGCCCGGTGTGGCGGAGGGTCTCATGGAGAGAGAGAGAGAGAGAGAGAGAGAGAGGCAGTATATCATTCACAAGAGCCGGGTCCGTGAACCAAACCCACCCATTCCGGCCCAAGATACTTTGGGCCTTCGAGCCATTAGATTTCAGCCCAAAACAATTCGGCTTTGTTTATAAAGACGAGAAAACCCATTAAGGACCGTGCGGGCTTTGTGGTGCCATTGATTTTTTTCCACTTCTAATGTTGGGTTCATTTTATTTTTCTTTGCTAATAAATTTTCTGAATTTCTTCGAAATCCAGCGAGGAAAAGGGTGTGTACTAAGATGTGTGCTCTCTTTTGACGCGCAACCCCTATTTTTTTTGGTCTTCCATTTTTATTTTATTTTTTCTAGGTTGAGGATTTTGCAGTTATATTTTCTATACATGCAATGGCAGTGGATCGATTACTCCACCTTCCACCAACAAAGCAATGAGTAGTCTAACAGAAAAACTTAAATCATCACAATCCACGTGGAATTCTCCATCGTATATCTTATTTTATTTTATTTTTTGAACTTTTTATATCAATATGAACCGTGTTGAAAGAAAGAGAATTCCAGAAAGATATACTTACATGAAACAGATTAATAGAAATAAATAACGAAACTTTGAAGTATATTGATTGAAGAATATGGACCCCGCTGTTAAAACAAAGAAAAACAAAAAAAAAAAATTGGACCCAACGAGATGGAAAGTGACAAAATAATGGAATTTTCCATGCACTTTTCCACAAAAGCAAATAGAATTTTCTTCTTTTGTTTCGGTATTAGGGCAAGGACCCGGCACGATGAGGAAAGAAAAAAGAAAAAGTAGATTGACGGACATGAGATTGCAACCAGAAGCTAATTACAAATCGGAACCTTTGTCATGTCTATATAAGGGTCCAGAGATTTACATGAAATTGCAACTAAAACCTAGTAATAACTAATCGGACCCCCCAAATCTAACTTGATGGAACTTGGCTCCGACAATTCATGTTGGGAAATCTATTTTCGGTTCTCAAGTTGCTGCTGCAATATAAGAAACCTGTTCTTCAACAAATTATGTTCTACGAATCGGAAACACAAGTGGTGGTTATCTCTCTCAAATCTGTGATCAAGATACATATCAAGTAGGTTTGAATTCCCCAAACTTTTCCTTCTCTTCATGCAACTGCTGGAAGACGTAATCCATCTCTGGAAATGCCGACAAGAGAAGCAGCTCAAGAAGGTCAAAGGCCAATTGCTTCAAACATACAGATGACTGCACAAGCCAAAACACAAAACCTACATTACTCTTAGAATCTTGGACAGGGCTAACAAGAGTTGCAGAACTGACCCAGAAACAATTTCACCGGCTGTTTCAAAATTGTACACAGCAGACAATCCAAACCAATGACATGCGAAGTGCACACAATTCTCATACGTTTGAACTGGTTACCTATTAATGTAATTAGACACGGTTAAACCCAAATGACGAAATAGAAAGATGGGGAAAAAAGGAGGGGAGGAACAAGAAATTTATTTCTATGCATTGAGATGGAAACGAAAGGAAGAAGGGAAACACATTATGCATTTTGACGGAAACTTAGTGAAAGAGACCTCTGCGGCTTTGCCCAATCTGCCAATACAAGCGATAAAACAAAAAAATCCTGGAATGCATGCTTCTGATCTACATGCATTTGGCATTAAGTATAATAATAAAGAAAACCGAGGGGAGAAATTTAAATCGTTTGTTAAATTTCGACGTCAAAAGAGCAGGAATGAAAAGAAAAGCAACAAAGGGGGAGTTCCAACAAATGTATCAAAAGATAGCGGGGTATTCAAAGATGATGTGCAATCAGTAATCCACGTGCTGATATGACATGGTAAATCCTGCGACAGATTAAGCAAGAGTAGCTTGTTTTTATGGTTACAGTCACCTGAAGAAAGTAATAGATATCCCTTGCACATTGTTCATACCCCTTGTGACCAACAAGACCCACGATCGCAGCTGGTGCATTATCTGCATTGCATTATCAGGGTTTCTTTGCATATCCAAGGCAGGTAATAGGAATTTCAGTACAACGAATGTTGCCTAAATGCTACAATTTCAGTAAAATTACCAATCATAAGCTCATGTACAAATCTGGCACGCCGTTCAGCTTCCTTTAGTCGATTCTCATCCAATTCTACGGCATCCACTTTCTTAGGCGAAGATACAGACGTGGGAGGGTGCCCACAAGGTGAACTCTGGGGTGTGCTCCCAGAAGGATTTGGTTGTCGTCGCTTTGGATGCTTTGTTATAAATATTCCGTCCGGCCAAAGTACCTTTTAAAACCAGTAAGAATCAGACTTACAAGTATCTGATAGTTTTGTTGTTGAAGGTTTTCACAAAACAAGCACAAACCTACCCTTTGTGATCCTTTATTGGAAACCCAAGTGACCGACATATCTATTTGTGTTAGAGCTTGTCCCACATTGGTTAAATATAACCTCCAAACCTAGTATATGAGCCTGGGCAGCCTCTCCGCTCATTGCCAATTGGTTTTGAGATGGATGTTTGAACATAGTATTAGAGCTAGGCTTTCGGAGGCTTTTGGACAAGACTCCATGTCATTGATGGTTGGTTCCCCTTTGTTTGTCGTTGATAATGGAATTGATTGTTGTCGTATGTGTTAAATCGTTTGTTTATCTCACCGCGTGCGAGTCAGGGGTCACACACGTGTGGGGGAGTGTTAGAGCTTGTCCCACATTGGTTAAATATAACATCCAAACCTAGGATATGAGCTTGGGTGGCCTCTCCACTCATTGGCAATTAGTTCTGAGATGGACGCTTTAACATGGTTACCATAAATGCTCCAACAAATTCAAACATATTGTCAAGTTCGAGGCTCTTGTGTAATTCTAAGCAAAAGGATTAGATATCACCCATATTTATGGTTTATCAGATGTTAAAAAGTAAGGCAAATAACAGTGACTAATGAATGTGAATACTAATAGTAAAAGTCGCTGAGGGCATAAAATACTCTTATCCAGTGAGGCAGTAGCAAGAAGCCAGGTGATGATGCGCCCAACTTATCTCAATCTTTTTCTATTTCATTAAGCATCCTCCTTACCCAGTAAGAAATAACTAAAGCAAATTTTTTGTGAGTAAGACTTGTGCAATTAAGAGAGTTCTTTTTTTTTTTGAAAGGCAAAAAACCTGAATCGTCTTTGGCACTACCTGGTATCAAGAACTTCAAGCACAGAAGAGATCATCACAATAGAACCAAAAGATGACAGACCTATTGCACTTAATTCAAGAAGTTTCTCAAAGTAACCTGCTCTATCCGCTTGATCCCTGAAGCGACCACAGATCCCCTACGCAAAAGCTGAATTTTCTCAATCAACCAATCATCAAAGGCATCGCCCATTCCCAGTTGTAATATCTGTTTGGCCACCCAAAAAGCCTTCCGCCTGCAATGCACAAGTATTGAGAATGGGGGGGAAATTATGGCAAACTCATGATATTTGGATAGAGCTTGTCAAATTCAAAAGTAATCTGGTTTTGAACATAATTTGCGAAATAGATGTATACCTGATCCATCCACCATCTTGGAGCTGGAAAACCACATCAACCAACTCTAATAGGGGAGCACTTAGATTTGGCTGTACCCACTGCATTCAATAAATTAAATTGCGAAAACGTGTCCGGAACATAAAGGGCAGGGCGGGATGCCACATGCTACAAAACCTAATAAGTACACACCCTAGAAAATTGGTCATATCACCAAACATTACTTATTAACTGCCGAAAATTCACAAAACAATAGGGTAGTTTACAAATACATATTAATTACCTCAGTAGGGAGGGTGGGATCGGAAGCAGCACCAATAATTGGCTGAGATGAAGTTTGTAAACCATCACCTTCGATTCTGTTTATGGACTTTCTGGACAGGGATATATTTCTTTGGTCTGATTTGTCAGAGTCCTCAGATGGTTTTTGTTGCTGTGTATAAACTGCGCCTTGTGCCTGTACTCTTGATCCATCTCCAACAATATTATGCTTCATTGCTAATGCAGATTCCTTGCTCTCAGCATTGCGATGTTCACAATGGGAAGGTAAGGGATTTACAGTCTGCCCAAGAGCATTCTGAGCCTCTTCACTTCTTTCATGGGTTATACTGTCTAGGTCAACTTTTATAGTCCATTATATTAACAATAATGTAAGAAAACAGAATATGCCAGAGTCAAGAAATTGAGAATGTAGCAAAGAACACACCTGACAATGTCTCAATGATGGATATAGAATGTGAGAATACATATGTCTGCATTGTACAAAACCAAGTAATCAGAAAATTCTCCCTGGTACAAAGGTAACGTAACAATTCCCCAGCAATGAAGGACAAAATAATTATAGGAAGAAATAGCAAACCTGGGAATCAACGCTAAGGAAGTCCCAAATTTCTATTGATCCTGAAATAGTTGGAAGCTGAAGAAGCTTCTGAGGAACAGTAATCAAATGTCATGGAAAGAGTGAAGACAAAAACAAAATATATGAAAACAAACAAGAAATTATTACATAGCATGTATCGTAATGTGGAAGTGGACTTATTTCTAATGGGTAAACTGTAAACCTATTTAAGGAATCATTGATATACTGGAGCAGCCATGCCCACCAAGTTACCAACAACAAACGGAAAATCATGGCTATCTTACTACAGGAACAGGATAAAAGGTACTGTCGTAGAAACAGTCACCAATGATATCACGATGGGAAAACGAAGCAACAAAACTGTAATCACATTAAGGTTACAACCTACGTTTGAAGTTTGACTATTATCTTTGGTGTACATAGCACAATGAGATGCCTTAAAAATAAAATTTCTGAGAGAGTGGACAAGTTGAATCTAACCAACTAGTTCTCATAAAACATCCATGCTCCAAAAAGGAGTAGAAGAAAAAAATGAAAAGAGGCTCAAGTAACAGTATGACCTTCAAGTACTTGTGTAGCAATTTACACCGTTCTCGAATGACAAGCACATCTAGTCCAGTTGACAGAAAATGCTTCGGTGGCAAATGAAGATTATATTCTGGAAACTCCTTAAGACGTCGATGGAGTTCCTCAAAATGCCGAAACCTTGAGAAGCATAAACAGCGCTATGTTGAAAATGCCAGCAATGTAAACAATTTGTAATGCCACCATTTAATTGCTACGATACTTAAAGCAATGCATTAATAATCATGTGAAATGGAAATAAGATAGGAGAGAAATGAATGACAAAGCCAGAAAATCAGGGCACTATCTTTAAACACCTTCTTTTGATAGACCAACTATCCTCATTCGTATCTGTAACAGAAATGGAATAAACAGCGAATGTTCTAGAGCCACCCTTCACAATATTGGCACCCAATACCTGTGACTGGAAATAGCATTCAAACTTTACACGTTTCAGCATGTTAGCAAAACTTTAAATATAGTCACACAAATAGAAAGTAATCACCATAAATGTTAAGTACCTCACATCTCAACTTCAGAAAGGAATCTGCCAACAATGAGTTTTTCTGAGCATTGACGGCCAAATTATCACAGTCGAGTAAAGAAGTTGAGGAAGTGGATGAAGAAGCAGTTGCTCCACTGTGAATTCTACCCAAAACTTCTGCCTCATAATCATCACTAGAGTCCTCAGATTCCACACGTCCTTTAAAAGAATTCAGTATATCCTGCCCGTCTCCTGAATAGAAGCTTGTTCTCTCAACTTCTTGCCAGATGTGCCTCTTCTGACTGCTTAATCTCTTAAACCTTTTCCTCCTAGATTGAGTCCTACGTAATCTAGAGTGAAGATGTCCTACACCACTTTTTCTTGTGTTACAGCCTTCAGAACTCTGCAGTGGATGATGAATGTGTGAAACCGAAAGATATCTATTTAGTTTACCATCCCAAACTTTGGTGACCGGAGAATCAAGACCAGTCACACTGCTGGTTTCATCATCTTCACTAGTATAAGAACTGCTCCCTGATTCTACCTCCTCCAACCGCATGAGATCATTCTCATCAAACTCTAGATATGAAATAGCAGAAAGGTGACTTGTAATGTTCCCATTACACCTAGAAAGAGCAGCATTGCTGTGATCAGAACTAATCTTGGTTGCACCGTCCTTTTCTTTCTCCCTTGACAATACCTTCAAATTATCTGCTATTTTATTTATTGCTGAAGAACTTTTTATCTGTGACTCAATAGCATAATTCTCACCTTCCTTCCTTCTGTAGTTTTCAAAATGATTTGGAGCAATGGCTTCAGTTTCTCTGCGAGAAATCATATCTACTGTACCATCCCAAATCTCCCCAGAGTGGAGTCGTTGACTACCTCTACCATCGCCAGTCAGTGGATCCAATGGCTGAGAACTCCAAGAAAGGGTTGGTCTAGTATCCATACAAAGCAATGGGTCCTTCGTGAGGGTTCCATTTGCATTGTCTTTTGTGGATTTCTCTTCCAAAGTTTTGGATGGATCCTTTTTGCGTGGGACGAGCCCAACACCCTTAACAGAAGGGTCCAGAATCCTAGAGAAATGATCAGACGAAATCCTTGAAGACGCTTTTGATTTAGACTGTGATGCCAAGAGTGTAGCCGCTCCTTTATTAGCCTTGCTTAAAGAAATTGCTACAGACTCAACCCTTTCATTAAGAAACCTGACACAACAACTCTAGATAAGAAACAGCAAATGAACTTCATAAAAGCTCAAAAGTAAGCAAAAGAAATAATTACCTTGGGTTTGCTAAGTTCAATACTGGTCGCATTAGTGCACAAGCAAGAAGCTCTCTAACAGTAAAGCGGAACAAAGAGCACTGCAAATCCTCTGGTTTGAATGTGAAAGATATGAGACCATCCATCAAGTGCTGAAGCACCTGAAAGTGTTCAGAACAAACAAATAAGCATCGTGAACATGATGAAGACATAATATATGCTTAGGGCCTTGTTGAAAGATCTAGAGAACAATAGACATGACGTTATATGGATCTCAAGAAAAGATGTAAACACAACCTTGTGCTCAGCTTCGGCAGAAAACAGGGCAGGGTGCAATTTGTTGTCTGCAAATAGAATGGATTTTAATTCCACATCACGACGTTCAAAAGTCAGTGGTCCAAGTTGGTGCTTTTCAATCTTTGACTGACATGAACGGAAAAGCTCCAAGTGTGTGCATAAACTACTAATAACGTCCCTGCATTGTTCCAAGCATATCATTACCTAGTAAACATACAACTAAATAAAAGGGAACAAAACTTGGGAAAATACACAAAAATTAGAACCTTGTCAGGAGATCTATGAGATTTACATTTCTCAGGCGAGATGAAATCTCTCCCAGAACACCATGCATGATATGAACCAACTCCTCTGGACCTTGTCTGTCAGGGGTTAGGCGAGAGTACCACAGATCCATCACCCACTCAGAAACTAGATGCCTAGTGAACTGATTTAATGCATCCTCGACAACAGGGGAATTCACCTTCCTTCTCCAATCAGACTTCATAACACCGGTGTTGGGACCTTCAAAAGGTTTCGTTTTAGAAGAAATATGTGCTAATGTTGGTTTGCTGTTGTATACCGCAGCTTTTCCCCGCATTTCAAAGTACAGAGAAAAGTAGCGAACGGTGACAATTAAGGACGCTGCAGCGGGCAAATTAACCCAGACTGAGGAACTTGTCACTGAACAGAGAACGGGGTAAGTGTTGTATCTAATGATAAAAGAGCAAGGAAAACATGTCCAAAATTACAAGTGTGAAAAAAAATTAAAAGCAAGGGCAGGAAATTTTCTTCTTCCCGTCAGATAAACTTGTGCAAGAGGCAAAAGAGGGTGTACAATATACAACAGACAGAAAATAGGAAAAAACAAATACCAAAAGAAATAGATTCCTCCGTAAGCCACAAAAGGATCAATACCCACTGTTTCAAGCACTAAGTTCTATAGTCCCCCGCATTGAAGGTGTCCCTTTTGTGCTCTGAGATGCAGATGCCGATGAGTGAGAGAGACATTTAATTCACTTCATCATCCTTGTCTCATCTTCTTTTCACTTGAGTCTTCCCATGACCTGAATGAATTGGAAGACTACGATACATCCTTTTCTTCCCAGCAGTTTTTTTCTCTCTCAAATCGCAATAGTTTGTCCTAATATATGTACCCTTCAGTATTTATGTAAACAAAGTTGATCCTTCAAGCAGAAGTTCCATCTAAAATGTCACTCTACCCCAAGTCTTGTAAGGTGTCCTATTGACCACATATGCCCTAACAAGCCTCTTAGTTTTGAAGGTATCTGAAAATTACAACTAGGCTCCCAAGAGACGAAGAGATTATTCTTTTATTGAGGTGTGACTCAATTAAAACAAAAAATCCGAGGTCAGCCTCAAACCCAGGCTCTTCTTCAGTTTAGAGTTTCTTCTCAAGCTTTGCTTAGTAGCCAGCTAGCAAGCTCAAAAGTTTAATCAAGTCAATCTGTCAGATGTCTTTTTAGACAGACGACCTTTTGATAAACCTTTTTGTTGTGATGTTTCAACTGGAACATTTGACAAATTATACAAAAGAAATGAACCCAAAAAGACAAGAAAATGAAAAAAATGAAGTCACAAAAGATCACGACAGCCCACTTTGCATGCAAATTGATGTACATTTACAACTTACAGCAGAATGATCTCTAATTAGGTCCGATAAACCATACATGACTCCCCAGTCCACCATTAATAGCCAGCCTCCTATAGTTGTCACTAACCAAGCTATATATCTCAATAGTCAAGTAATACTAGATGCTGACCGCTTGAACGTGTTAAATTTAGAAAAGACACACCTACGTACTACAAGCCAAGCTTTATTTCTCCTTATCTATGTTATTTTTGAAGAAGAACAGAAATCGCTCCACTAAGCAAGCTTTTAAAGCGCATAAAACTGCTGCAAAAACACTGGCTACTAAATAGCCAAGGCATATATAGCAATTATAGCAAGTCCTTGCCAAGTGCATTCAGACAGGAAATTCGAAACACATAAAAACTAAAATATCCAATTCCAGAATTTTGGAACGGGACATGCCATAGTGTTTTCAAGTTACACTAAATTGCGACAGTCAAAACATTGATGTATAACATATGCAATGCTGAATTGAGATAAAAGAGCAATGGAACCAAATAAAGTGAGATAAAATTCCCCAAATACTTACAGGACATGTGATAGAACTATACTCCAATACAGTGATAATCAAACTACTAATGTACAGAGGAAACTTTTCAAATGTCAAAACACAATCAAAATTAACCACTCCCTCCGTCCCACAAAGTTTGGCACTTTTGGGAATTCCAACTTTTCAATCTTTCCAATATTACCCCTCTGTAATTTCACAAGTACTTGAACATTTCAAATTTGGTTCCCAAAATTATGTGTGGGCGCTAAAAATTGTCAGCTTTTGCCTTCAATTGATTACTTTGCACTCTGCAGACACGTGGTGGCAAACTACCCAATGGTGTAATGAAAAGTGCCCTTTGTCTACTATGCAAAAGAAAAGGGTAATATGGAAAGTTCACCAAGTTTTGCTATTGACTTTCAAACTAGACAAATATTCTGGGACAACTAAAAGCACAAAAGTGCCAAACTTTGCGGGACGCAGGGAGTACTAGCCAAATCCACTCATCAATCCAATGCATAACTTAGATACAGAAACAATGGCAGTAAATCGAGGGCTGCAAACAAACCGATCTGTTTGCGAGCAGCTCAAGGCTCGGCTCATTCTGGGCTCAGTTTGGCTTGGCTCGTTAGTCAATGAGTCAATCTCAAACACCTCAACAGTAAATGAGCTGACCTTGAGCCCGATTATTTGGGCTCAACTTGAGCTCAAGGTGGATTATTCGGGCTGGACTCAAGCTAGAGCTAAACTAGTTTTGAATGAGCTGAACTCGAACACCTGAAAACTCGGCTCCGCTCTACTCGTTTGCAGAGCTAGCAGAGGAATTCACCGCATAAGTCATGGTAAATAAAGCAATGACACAGCAATTCACAACATAACCCATGGTAAATAAAGCAATGACAGCAATTCACCGCATAATTCAGATAAAGCACCAATCGAAACAAATAAACTGGTTGCGTTCACCGAATTCGGTCAACAAAATACTCCAAAAAAATACTTACGAGACAAGAGATAAGACAATCCGACCGCGCACATGATCAGAAACACAATCCGCTTCTTCGCCTCTTCCACGAGGTCCCGAACCGTCACCGCATGCTTTTCTTCAGTGCTCATTTCAGACCTAACATCAACCTTCAAACCGTGAAATTAGCTACGCAAAACTTCAAACTCTCAATTCAATACTATTTGTGTTATGCGTGCATAATCTTCTTCACACGATCAACGCGTGCCTGTTCTCTCCCTCGCTCGCCCTCTCTCTCTCTCTCTCCAACATTTTCTCACTCTAAGACATTGGTACAGATGATTTCTTCAACATTTTCTCTCTAGTACTAACATTTTACTTTAGTAGTAAAAGCTTTGGTCTGTGATCTTTCTTTTTCTCTTTAGTGATGAGTAAAGTTTGTTGGAACTCCCCAGGAAAGCAACGATACCGAGAGCGAAGCACACGTGGCTACGTGGTTATAATCGTATGTGACACGCCCTGGATTATGTCAAAGTATAGGACCACGTGGCGAGTATTTGGTCAGGACCGACTTTGGGCATTTTTTAACTGGAAATATTTCCAAAAATCCAAATAAATATTTTTTTAAGAATGCAATTTTAAGTTCAAATATCATATGTTTATGTAAATAAATTTTCTAGCAATATGAATTTTATTTGATAGATCTCTTTGAAATCTTTTAAACGGTGCAAAAAAAAATTTAAAAATTATTTTTTATTTACATTATTTTTAAACTTGAAAATTAAAATAAACTACTTATTTGTTGGAAAGTTTTCTGGAGCAGGTTTATAGAATATCTCCCTGAGTCTGACCAATGACTCGACATCTAAAAAGACACCTGATTTTTTTATTTTATTTTTTAAGAAAAAACAACAATTTGCCGTCAAAACAACATTTGTTTTTTTGTGATAAAAAGGATGAAGTAGAATCTTTCGTAGAGAAAATATCCAACCTAAAGGTCTATTCTTTATTTTAATCCGGTGTTTGGTTGCACTTTCGGAAGATCGGGTGGATAACCCCAACTTATACGGAGTATGTAATTTGGATTTTTTGTTTGGCTAAATAAGTCAAGTGACTTATTTTTTCGTTTTTATTTTAAAAAATTTGATTTCAATCATAATTTTTTACTTTTTAGATTCCTCTCGTCATGACGATATAATAATTCCCCAAAAATTAACGACAAATTAACAAATGCGAAAAAAATTTGAATAAGAACAAAAAAATAAGTCACTTGGCTTATTTAGTTGAACGGGATATTCTAACTTCCGCCTCGAAGGTGGTAGAATAATAGGTAAAAAGTGCATTGATATTCGTATTGATATTTGTGAAAGTGTATTTTAATATCGTGAGATATGAATTGATATCTGAACTTGTTTAGAATTATTGGCATATTATCTTCCACCTAAGAGCTTCTCCAATGTAATAATCAAATGGGTGTGGATAAGCAAATTTGACAATAATGCTCAAAAAACACTTCACATTATAATAAACAAAGTTGCAAGTTCTTTAACAAATAACCAAATTCCACGTTCCCAATCCTCTCTCCAACAAAGCCAACAATTTCTACACAATTTCTCTCTCCAACCAATTTCATTATTAATCCATCTGTACCATCAATCCCAATCCTCTCCTCGCTATCAATTCCTTTCAACCTATAACACGCATCAAACGAGGCCTAAGGAATTTTTTATTTCTAAATTTATTTTAGAAGGGGCAAAATTAACTTGGAAGGACTAAAATACTTGCCCAAAGAATAGGAAACAGAGAAGATATTCCTAGGTGAATGGAGATGGGTCTTGTTGCCTAAATATAAAGTGGAATTCCCTATGACAATTTAACCAATGGTACCTTTGTTTTTTCATAAGAAATATTTGTACTACATACAACAAGCAAATCAGCAGTGGCTAGAATTGTTTGCAAAGCTCTTTTACTTGGCAGGCTGGAGTCTTGCCTGCTTATGATGTTAACAGAAATCCGATGATCAAGCCAAAGGGTGTTTGTCATATCTTCTATACTCAATCAACTCGACAAATGGAGGATCAAAAAAAAAAAAATTGAACTGGACAATTGTTCTCAAACACATTTTACTTCTTAACTTATTTCTCATACGTCTTGAAATTCTGTTCTCATAACACATCTAGGCTTTTGAAGTCATGTTTTTTAGTTACTTATTTCTCAAGTGTGGTGATATATAAGCCATTGTGATCATAACCACATGAGGTAAAGAAATCAGTTGAAAACCACCAATATTTGGAAGACAAAACTAGAGCCATCAGTTTGATGAAACTTTCTATGGTCAAAGCAATCATAACTAAGAAAAGCTCTATCAACAGGTTGAGGCGATTGCAGAATAGCAATAACCAGAGGAGGAATATTGGTTGCGAACGGAATTCACCATGAGGTCTCAAAAGGGGACTCCATAGGCAATCCGCAAAGGGAAAACCAAGAACGGAGTCACGGTTTTCATCATACATAAAGTCTATGCACACATTTTTAAAACACAATTCTGAACACAACTGTGTCTGCAACCGTTTGATGCATGTGGACTCATGTGCATCGAAAGCTTCCGGACACAATAATTGTGTTTGCGAGGTGTATTTTAAAGGTGTGTGCATATCATTGCTTTTTTACCTTGGGATGGCAAATGTTCGTAGTTCAATGGGAGATGGATGTTGTTGCACTCCACAACCGTTCGACCTTCTATTTGACCCTAAAATTTGATGACGTGAAGTGAGTCTATAACCCCTCAAAGCTGTCTTCACAAAATCTTGAATTAGTTAGTCTGACAAGCGTTTCATAAAAAGGGATTATGATTAAACTCGATTTACACAAAGACTGCTTTTAGAGTTACTAATTACTAGCAAGAGATCGAGATTTTAAAATGCATTGGGGGTGACAGCCGCGACCATTTATCCCTTTCACTCCATCCCTGGGAGCGTGACATCATCATATGCCTGCGTGCGATATGTTCCTAAAATCGTGTCAACGAGATGAATCCGAACGTGCACTCAAAGTAAATTTTGAGCAACCTAACTTTCAATTTAGATTTGAAAAAACAAACACACAATCACACAGAGACAAGGACTTTTGGGGTTACCCAAATCGGATATATCCACAGGACAACGAACTCACTAAATGGAGGATTATACAACCACTCAAACGTTACCCTACCTTCCATATATACTCTCATTTTTGGCCCACTCGCTTACCACAATCAGAACGGGTATCTCATATATAAAGCAAAAACCATTACTGCATACGATATTCATAAGTCTAACTTAGTTGCAAACTCAATCTTCGAGGATTTTAGTGTGGATATGCTCAACTTCAATTGAGATCCACAATCCAGCAGACTGTACACAAATTTTATTTATACCCTTTCAACTAATAGTTGCAAATCGAGTTATCATAAATTGTGAATTATTGCTGGAGTTGGGTCATCAAAAAGCGCTAGGGTCCAGTTCCAATGCCCATCCTGCACAAGGGAGCACGACATTGTCAGAAATTTAAACTAGACTTGTCACAAATTTACCATGGAGTATGCAGAATATGTAAAGTCAGATGCTCCAAAATTCACACCATAAAAAACAAAGGGTCAGACTATTTGCAACTGCAAATTTGCTACATGTAGTCAATTCACAAAAAAAATATCCAAATTTTTTTTTTATGAATTGACTACATGTAGTAAATTCGCAGTTGTATTTAGTAGCACCCAAAACAAAAGCCAAGGAATTGATCTGCTGCGTTTCTTCCTTCCACCCCTCCCTACCTTATCTTCCCAACAAACAAGCCCTCAAATTTGGGCCCGATTGGATGCGGTATGAGTTTTGGGTGTATTATTTATGAAGGGGAATAAGATAGTCAGGGGTATTAGTTAAGAAGGGAGGACCCACATTGATGTGATATTTATAGATGGTGTATTAAAAAGTAGATGGTTTGGATGATGTATTAGAATGAATGGTGTATGATGTAAAAAACTGTCAGATGACTCTTTTGCCCTTGTGCAGTTCCAAACTTTATTATGCCTAACATTAATTATATAATTGCAAAACTTAATATATTTAGTTATTTTTTACGATTTAATTATGTGTCCATTTTAATTTGGCACATTCTCTTTTTTTTTTTTCCAATCTCTTGGAGCATGAGCAAAATTACTGCCACATGCACATAATTATTTTTACCTCCTTTTTTTCCTTTTTACACCGGCTCCCACTTTCCCCACTTTCCCCTATTTTACAGAGAGAGAGAGAGAGAGAGAGAGAGAGAGAGAGAGAGAGAGAGAGAGAGAGAGAGAGAACCAAAAGAAGAAGACGCATCAGTTGCTGCTACACCCATCGATCAAGAAGCATCAGTTGCTGCTACACCCATCGATCGTCACTCCCATCGATCGCCACTCCCTCCGATCATCTATCTCTTTCCGATCGGTACAGAACTCACCCCTATTTGGACAGGTACGTTTCTCTCTCTACATATGCATACATATTGTGATATGTTCTTCTTCTTCTTCATTGTCTTTGTTAGCAGAGAGAGAGAGAGAGAGAGAGAGAGAGAGCCGTTGGGGAGGGAATGAGGAGGGGTGTTTTGGTAAAACAACAGGCGTATACACCCGGATTAGTTATTGCTACCTGGGAGGGTAGCAATAATTTATGGCTGTTGGTGGTGTATTAGTGAAGCAGGGGATTAGCAAATACAGGAGAAAAAAGGGATGCCAAACGGTGCAATGTCAGTCCCATCAACCCTTATTCGGATGTATTGTGTAATACACCCATTATATACATCATCCAATCGGGCCCTAAGGCATACAATAAAGATAACACAAATTTTTTGGTTACCCATATATGGCAGATTCGGAAACTCTGTAATGCAGGGGTGAATTACAGGGGTTGGGCCTTATCCAAGTGTCCAAAAGTGTTTATAATGATTCGAATTTAAAACATACTCTTCTCAGGAAGAGATTATTTTAAATTCGCACCGTTAATTATTGAGATAGATGACTGATGTGATGCACTATAACTTGGAGGGCGGGCTGGCAGCTCACCCTACGGGATTCCCGGATCGATGTATGGCACGTGGCTTTGGCGGGAGGAACTTGGCTAGTTATTTGATTGACACCTGGCAAAACTTATCCACGTGTCACCCCACCGGATAAATTGACCAAAATCAGATCAACAAACAAACAAATAAAATTGTCGGCCAAAAATAAAATTGGGGACGATTCCCTTCTTCAGTTCTTCTCAATTCCTTTCAACTTTCTTAGGGTTAGAGTTTTCACTGCAACAATGGAAGCAACGACTGCAGCGGAGGGCTTGCTAGACCAAATCCGGCCGCCGCGTCTAGAAGACGCTGGCCTCGAAGACTGCGCACTCCCACCCGACTCGATCAAGGAAGCCTTCCTCAAGGCCGCCACCGCCGTCGGCTCACGCGCCACCTCGATTTTCGAAAAAGACGAGGGGCGTTGCGTGGAGGATCCGTGGGGCGAGGAGACGGGGGACGATCTGGTGGGGGTGATTGAGGGTGTGGATCCTCCGCCCGGGGCTTGCGTGGCCGAGAAAGGCGGCGGAGTGGGGGAGGCGGAGGAGAGAGGGGATAAGTTGGTGGCGCCGGAGCTGACGGAGGCAGAGGAGAGAGGGGATAAGGTGGTGGACGGAGGGGATCCGGTGGAGGGAGGGGAGGCTTGTGTTGATGGATTGAAGGGTTTGGAGATTGGGGATAAGGGGAAGAGTGGTGGTGAAGAGGAGGAAGGTGAAAGGCCAATTTTAGGTGAAACTTTTGTATGAGATTGTGAGTCTTGAGTATTTTGTTCTAGCCTTTCAAAAAAAAAAGTATTTTGTAGAGTGGGTGTTTGTGTTTGCTGTGTAATTGGATGCTTTGTAATTTGTTTTTTGTTGAATCGAGATTGAAATCCTTTCGATGAAAAATGCCTTTATCTGTTAAACAATGCCTAGTTTTTGTTACTTACACCTGTTGTTTTGTTCATGAAGTATATGATTGGAGACTCGATAAGAAGTGTTCGGAATGTATTAGAGATGTTGGCATGTGTGAGACATGTTAGGATGCCAGGTCAAGCAGTATCTTCAAAACATTGAGGCATCATGTGGCGGCGTTCTGCAGCGGCTTCGGCCTGGTATCCTGCGGCGGGCATGTGCTCAACTGGTTGACCACTCCACCCACCCTCACGAGTGTGATCGATGGGTCCGAATCCTGCGTTTTGGTTCCTTGCGGCTTTTGGTTTTTCTGTTGTTTTTTCTTTTTCTTTTTTTGTGTGTTGTTTTGGTTTGTAGTTTGTACTTCGGACCTTTAGTATCCTTTTTTATAATGCATTGATCTTGTTCGTCA
Organism: Rhododendron simsii; assembly: GCA_014282245.1. Lineage (NCBI taxonomy): Eukaryota > Viridiplantae > Streptophyta > Magnoliopsida > Ericales > Ericaceae > Rhododendron > Rhododendron simsii. The sequence goes on from CM024964.1 coordinate 28,731,159, forward strand.
AAAAAAAAAAATGGCATCAATGCTTTGTTCTTGAATGACCATCTAACTTTCTTTTTCAGAATGAGCTTATCAACTAAAACATTTAGAGGAAACTTGGGCGTGCAATTGCCTTACGGTGGAATTTTGGCAAGCATTTGTTTGGGGAAGCAAATCGTTGTGCGCGAATATACTAGCTAAGTCTCAGCTTTAATTGGAATAGTTTTATTTTCAATTCGATGCCAAACTGTATTACTAGGCTGCTGGAAGATGATGCTGATGGGTTGAAATACGCCTATAACTTTCCGTTTTAATTCCTTGTACCAGTACCAGTCAAATACTGTAGAAGAACTTTTCTAGTTGAGTCACCACCGGCATCAAATGCCTGGAGTTGAGTTCTTGGGATCTGGAGAAGTGTGTAATTGTGAAGGCCCCGAAGTTCATTGATGTGGGTAGCAGCAGGGCAATTTAAATGAGGAGCTAAACAAATAGAAATTTGTGGGTACTAAGTGGGGTAACACGTGGCGGTACCCTTTGGCGATCCTAACCGTCGAAGGTCTAAAGAGACCAAGTCTAAAGGCCGACTCAGAGAAATAGATAGCCCTTCAAAAAAACCCGTGCCGTTGGTGTTTGTGGTCATTGTTTGAACCAATCATCCTGTGAAACTCAGTCGAAGATTGAACAGAGTTCGCCTAGGTAGCAGTTGAGTTGAATCATGGGACAAGTTCAACCAAGGAGCATCGAATTACATGAAATGTAACAAATAACGTAACATGTGGTTGTAGTTATGGGATCAAGCTATTGTTAATGTTCGAAACGTTCCAACTATTATCAATACTTTTGGGGCAATTCATAAGCGACTTTTTCCCGACTTTAATAGATCAAGTAGAAGTGTGGTGGGTCCTTTAAAAGTTACTGGTATTATTTATTGAGCTGAGTCTAAACTGGTCTAGATATTTGAATTATCAATTTCAACGCTTCTACAACCACCCCATGTATATACACACCTACTCATAATCATATGTGGATCCATAAGCACTACATATAGAATTTTTGTTGCCAAATAAAATGGGATCACCTGCCTTTTTAATAGGTGGTCTAGTTTTATTTAAATGATTTTCACTCTCTTTATTGTTTTATCTACATAAATTTACAATCTTGTCCTTGGATGTATAAAAAAAAATGTATTGAAAAAGGGTAACGTAGTAAATTTATGAGGATAAAGACAATAAAGGAAGTGTGGATTGTAAAAAAAAGTGTTAAAATTACTCTCTTATTTGAAACTCTAATATGGATAAATTACACTAAACCCTCTTCAACTATGTTCAATTCCCGAGTTACCCCCTTATTGTTTAAACTCAGGCATTTAACCCCCTTCAAGTATGAAAATTGTAAATAGGGCAAATGCTATTAACGGAATAACAAAATTTACTCATTTGCCCTCTCACCTCCAGCTTCTTCATTTCTTCCCCTAACCCATTTCCTAAACACTAGAGCACGCGCACTCTCTCTCTCCACCGAAACTTGAATAACCCAAACCCAAATTAACTGCGAGGGCACACAATAAAAAATTAAAGTTGATGAGGACTCAGCTTTGTGGTGTAATGCTGGATGACGTTGGAGCAATTGATTTGGTGGTGGTTTGCCCCAATTTGGGTTTCAAATACTGCCTAATTGTGCAATCCTCTCTCTCTTGGAGATAATTGGTGGGTGGGTGATGGTTGTCGTAGCAATTAGTAAAAGGGTGGTTGATTGTCATAGATACCGATCTTCTCCTGCTGAAATCAAACGGCTCGCGATCCTCATCAACCTAGTGACTAAAAGGCTGTGATGCCCATGTGGTTGTCATCGGCTTAATTTTCAACACCACAACGATCAGTGTCTGCATACTCTACAAATCTTTAAAGGAGTTTTAGATCAGGTTTTGCCAATTCCAATTTGAAATGTGACAAGTTATAAAGTGGTTTATACAATCCTTTGTTTATATATATATATATATATATATAAAAAGGGAAACAATGCTCCTAAGCTACACAATGGAGATTTTTTCCCCCTGGGGTCTGACAAATAGAGAGAAGAATCATACCCAATACCCACAATCTCTCAAAAATTGACGATTCTAAAGAAAACTACCATCTTTGTAAGTACTGTTGAACCCTACTGACAAGCCAACTTGATCCCATCCTCCATCTTTGTCACCAAATTCTTTCAATTGCACTACCTAAATACCTGAGGGTAGGAGTTTCCCATGATTCTCTAATCTGAACCCACCCGTATTTGAAGAACCCAGACTCTCCAACCCTCTTTTTCTTATGCAACTCTAAGATTTTATCCACCCGTTGGAGGAGTTTGTTTGTTTTTTTTTGTTTTTTTATAGTGAATCAATCTGTGACCGAAAAAGACTAAAGAGGGAAAACAAAAGGAAAGAGCAGAGAGAGAAAGACGTCAAATGGAAGTAGGGCTGCTGCTGCTTTTTTTTTTTTTTAAAGAACTTATGGAAGAATGTTGCAATTGTGTTATTCAAGTGGAAGACAAAACAAGGGTTGTTTTTTCAAAAAGTTCTAATTTATTCCTTCCTAAATCTTAAACGCTAGTTGACAGAAAGGCGTTCTTGTCCAAAGACAATACACAAAGGGGGTTAGATGTTTGAGTCCAAACAATAAGGGGGCAACTCGGAAATGGGTATTAGTTGAGGGGGGTTTTCTGGTAAGAAAAGAAAATAGAGAGAGAGTGATAGAAGTACTTTTTTTTTAGAAGGGTGGGCCGTATTAAACCGGTGTAGTAACCGCCAATTAACTAGGGAATCCATCCGACCTAGATTGTTCGAATTTAAGCTATAGCTGATCCGACCGAAGAGGAAAAATTGATACGTCATCACGTCGTGTGCTCCGTTATCAGACCCCAAGCGAAATATAAATTAGATTGGAGCCCACTCTGATAACCGTCTAGTCCCAAGTATTGATGTCGAAAATGGTAGAGGAGGAGCAACTTTACAAGCGCTGCTCCAACCACCTCGATGGTTTTAAAATTAAATTGACTTGGGATAGATTATATACTCAACGTAAGGTTAAAATGGGATCCACAAATAAATAGATTCAAGGAATTGTTCAGCTAGCATGTAACAAAAAAGTCCACAACCACAAATACATTCAGACATAACACACTCTCACACACACTGTAGGCATGCAGCGTGAGTTCCACATGGGTCTGGAGTGTGTGTATTTATTTGTTGCGTGAATGTGTTCAGACAAACAAATACACACTCCCACACACTGCAAGCGTGCAGTGTGGGACCCACACGGGTCCTGTGTATTTGTTTGTTGCGTGAATGTGTTTAGAAGGCGTTCCAGTTTTTAAAAAAGAAGATTTTGGAAAAAGAATGTAATTTCAAGGTCAAAAAGCATGCGCAAATAATTTTTCTACCAATTTGAATCTTGTTTAATAGATCTTATTGAGATTTTTTAAGTGGTGCAAAAAAATTGAAAATTTATTTTTTATTTTCGTTATATTTAAATTTGAAATTAACTTCTTTTTAAAAAAGAAGATTTTGAGAAAAAGCGGAACGGGGTTTTAATAGTTTTTGCAAAATTGAGAGCATTTTAAGAAGCCGTTCTACTTTTTCAAAAGTGAATTTTTGAAAAAGAAGATAAATTTCAAGGTAAAAAATTATGTGTTTACGTAAATAATTTTTCTAATAATATGGATCTTATTTGATAGATCTCATTGAGATCTTTAAAACGGTTCAAAAAAAATTTAAAAATTATTTTTCATTTTTATTATATTTAAATTTGAAATTATATTTTTTTTGAAAAAAGCGGAACGGGGCTAAATGTGGTCACGTTAAAGACCTGCAAAATTTCAGATGTGGGCCTCCTCCCATTGATTCGCTGGATAAGAATTTCTTTCCTTTTGACAGAAGGCCGACAAGATTGGGTGTAGAAGTAAATGATGAGATGGAAGCAATAGTGTTCACAATGATTAATTTTTTGACAGTATCAGTAACCGATAGCATAATTTTTTTATTTTGTTTTTATTGGATGCAGGGGGGCTGCTGCCCATGTGGGACAGCAGCTTGCTGCTATGATTAAAAACTACACCGTTTCACGTGTTTGTGGGTAGCTAGTAGATATAAATATATAATGATCTGCTGTGTGGATAGACTTTCTGTTTCAACAGTGAGCTGTCAATACCCCTTTAATTCTGCACCTTTTGAGTCCAAATAAATGATTTTTACACGAAAAAGATGAACAAAAATATCAAACTACAAAATGCTAAAAATTTAAGGAGAATGGGTTAAGGGTTTTTTTTGGCTAAATAATCTATTTGAATTTTCTTTTTGTCCTTATTCTTTTATTTTTTTTTGGACTTTGTTTGTTTTTTGGCAATTTTTGTAGATTATTACTTCAATATGATAGAAGAATCTTAAAAATAAAAAATTAGTGTTGAAACCCAAAAATTTTTGAATAAAAAAGAAAATAAGCCGCTTATTAATTGGCTTATTTTTGTTCTTATTCAAAAAAATAAAGTTTCAATCGTAATTTTTTAACTTCTTTGAATTGCTTTTGTCATGACGAAGCAATAATCCACAAAAAATGGCGCCTTCATCCTTCCAAGCTTCTTATAGTCCCCTGTTTTTTCAGGTGTTTGTTGTACATATATTTTAGAACGAAGTTAACTAACGTTTTTTATTCTCATATGATTTTCAACTTTTTATACGGAATAACATTTGAGCAAGTGGGACACACTTTCATGAATGAATCAAGTCACAATGGAAGCGAGACCGAGCCATTCTTCCCTGATGATAATTTAATTTCTTGATTTGTTATGCAATTTGCAACCATCCGATTCAGCTTATATGTAATGTATGGTGTAGTTTTTTTTGTTATCGCTAAACTTGTACAATTTTTTTGGGAGTCTACGGGATTTATCTTTCTTAAGGATTTGGAGTAATTTTGTGGATGGTTGTTGAACTTAATTTTTGTAATTTGGTATATATATTTTTATCTTTTTAGTGTAAAAATCATTTATTTGGACTAAAAGGTGCAGAATTGAGGTCCCCGAAATTGACTTACCAAAAAAAAAGAAAGGTGCAGAATTGCGGGGATATTGTGACAGCTCACTGATGGAATGCTCTATATCCATTTGGCATTTGCTACCCACTAACACATAAAACGGTGTAGTTTTTACCACACAGCAGCAAGCTGCTGTCCCTCATGGGCAGCAGCCCCCCTGCATCCGTTTTTATTTAACTTTTTTTGCGTTTATTAGTTTTATGTCAAATTTTTATGTGATATAGATTCGTCTCGATGAGAGAAATCAAAAAATAAAAATTATGAATTTTACATAAATATTTTGAAAAATATTCAAAGAAAAGCTTAAATAAAATAGATAAGTTTTTGGACTTTTTTTTGTGGATATTTCTTAAAATACTTGTACAAAAGTTATAATTTTTTACTTTTTCGATTTCTTTTGTCGAAATGAACCATATTACATAAAAGTATGACATAAAATTAACAAATACGAAAAAATTTGAATAAGGATAAAATTAAAAAATTATGATGCAAATTAGTTAGTAACGGGAATGGGGTCTACGTCCTACTATAATTGTACTCTACGCTCACTGGTCACACCGCCGCGAATGGTTGGTGCCAAATCTACTTGACTAATCTAATCGTACGATCTCGTTTGAAAAAAAAAATCTAATCGTACGATCCATACCCAGATAAGAACGTGAAATTGATAACATTACAAAAATGTGCTTTCAAGAGCCAGCCCAAGAAAGAATTAGGTGGCCAGGAGGAAAGATGGACGAAGCGCAATTGACCAACTGATACCACAAGAATTCACCCAAGATTTAGAGAGAGAGAGACAGAGCAACGTGTACAGTTGTCTGTCCCCGGTGGCGCCAATGAATATCACGTTGGGCGTCTCTGCAAAGATCAACCACTCTCATTCTTATTAAATTCCGAATTTGGTTGCAGCAAATTTCTTGAGAGAGAGAGAGACAGAGAGAGGAAGTGGGTGTTTTCAAGAAATCTGATGGGTGAGATTGGGCTACGAGGGCAGCTTTTGAGGTCAGCGGTGGTTGCTGTCCTAGGTCTATCTTCTGTGTTGTTTGTTTCCAACCAATGGAGTACTCTGAAGCTGGTTTTTTCAAGTAGTGAAGGTAGAAATGGTGGAGATGTCGAACCGAATCACATTGCAAAACTACTCAATTTGGTATGGCGAGGAGCTCAATTGGGTTACGAACATGTTTGGCCGGTGAGTAAAATTTTATTCATTTTAATCTTATCGTATGCCAAAGTATTCTAGAAATCCCCCTCGGTGGATCAATTTAAGTTTGCATGATGCTCTTGTGACTTGCTGAAATTGTCCCTAATGTCACCCGGGGTTGGTCGGTAACGGTAGAGAAAGTAGAATAAGATTTGACGTCAGAGAATTTGAATCGGTCGTAGCGGTCAAGTGCCGACCGTAGTGGCCTCGAAGTGGCCAAAAAATCGGATAGGAACCGATATGTATTAAGGAATCGGCCACAGCGTTGCAAATGTTTGGTAGCCTGAGAAATCTGGCTGTAATGCATCTGAACGCAGGAAACACAAGGGAAATACTACAATACACACCCCTTATTTGGGTGTGTATCGTACACATCCCCAAAACGTTACGATTTATAGAGAAAATGTTATGAATGATATTGTTAAAAAGTTACGATTTTAGTATAAAAGTTACAAATGCACCAAAATGTTATGAATCATAATAAAAATGTTACGAATCATATTGTTGAAAAGTCACTAGAATGCACCAAAATGTTATGAATTATAATAAAAATGTTACGAATCATATTGTTGAAAAGTCACTAAAATGTTATGAATGAAGATGCAAATTGTACCCACTTTTAAGGGATGTGTATTGTAGACTTTCCCCGTAGAGGCCGATGTGATATATAGCTGCGTGGCTACCTAAATCTATGTACTCGATTTTAAAAGTTTGTTTGAGTTTGACTTGTTACAAAGAACAGATCAAGCTTAAATCTTTGCAAACATTTTAAGCTCGTTAAGTTTTCAAACTAAAGTTCAACTATATACTGCCTTTTTGCCTTGACAATCTAATACAAATACTGAATTTCTGTGTGCAGCCTGTGATCAGCTCAGGTAAAACTCAAAAAATTTAAAAAAAATAAAAAAAAGCTTGAAAACATTTTTGAAGTTTGCTAGGTTTCAAAACTACTCCTCCTTTTCACTTGGCTCATTGCTCGTTTATTAGCCTCGTCTTGTGTAACAGTATTGCATTATTATACCTGTTTTCACTTAATTAATTTGTGTTCAAAAGTATGGCCACTAATTTGAGGTTGGTGGATTGATTCAGAATTTGATGTTATTGGATTGACAGGAAATGGAGTTTGGGTGGAAAATCGTTGTGGGGACTGTAGTTGGGTTCTTTGGAGCAGCATTTGGGAGTGTTGGTGGCGTCGGAGGGGGAGGCATTTTTGTTCCCATGCTCACTCTGATCATTGGGTTTGATGCTAAATCATCAACTGCAATGTCGAAATGTAAGTGTTGCAGCAAACTGCGAGTTTGTTTCTAGGAAAATGCTGAAAACAGTCCTGTATACAAGGACCATTGTTTGCTATGCCATTCATTCATTAATCCATCACTATCACTCAGGGCGACATCAGTTGGTTAAGACTGGGGTCAGCTCACTCCATTGGAAAAATATGGTGTAGTTTGGGGACTTTCTTAACCTGCCATTCTAAAGACATGATTTTTTTCCATCCTCAATCGCAAAACTCTTGGCCGCTTTCTGATTCCTTTTTTTTTTTTTTTGGGTCAAGCGGAAAATCAGCTTTCTGATTCCTTATTACACATTGCATTTTTCTATGCAAAATTGCAAATTCTTAATTTATCTCGGCGGACTCCCAAATGGGTATTTTGCTTGATCTTTTCCTTTTTGGTTTTGGACTTTTGGGGGGTAAGTGTAGTCCAAATACTTACGCACTAATATGGTGAACTTGTACTTTTGTCGAGACAATATTCCCCTCAGTCTGTCCTTGATGCAAATTCTTAATTTGTCTTGGGCCCTGGGCAGATTCCCAAACGGGTATTTTGCTTAATTTTTTTCTTTTTTGTTTTGGTGGATAAGCTGCAGTCCAAATACATATGCAGTAATATGGTGAACTTGTATTTTTGCTTGGACAATAACTAAAAATTTATTTTTCTTTTGATTTTGATGGATTTAAGGTCTTGAATGACCTTATGCTCATAAAATCCTACAGTCACACTAAAATTCCAATATTTTCAAGTGAAAAACAGCAATGATAATACAAGTACCATCCGTTTGGCTCCCTCTTACATTGCTTCGTGGGTCCTACATATATTTGCATGGGACTCATGGAGTGGGTGGAAATTAAAAACTGGTGAAACAGACGGTGCCTCTAAACTTCCTTTTTCCGAGCTTCTGCTTTGTGGTGTTCCTAAATTGATAGGGAATGCAGGAATGATGCTATTACTCTTCTAAAATCATAAAGAAAGAAGCGGAAATTCGTTATTTTGCTTGCTTTGTAGGTATGATCACAGGTGCATCGATTGCGAGTGTTTGCTACAATATCAAGCTAAGGCATCCTACGCTTGAACTACCAATCATTGATTATGACCTGGCACTTCTTTTCCAACCAATGTTGGTACTGGGAATTAGCATCGGAGTAATGTTGAACGTGATTTTCGCTGACTGGATGGTTACAGTCCTACTCATTATTCTGTTTCTAGGTAAGAATCTTGTCCATTGCAACTTTGTTTCGTTGGAAAATTTCGCTTGATTGATCAGATGATCTGCAGGCACATCAACTAGGGCATTCTTCAAGGGTGTTGAAACATGGAAGAAGGAAACTATAGTAAAAAAGGTTGAATTCTATTGCAATTCAGTTAGTATATTAGTCTCACTCCGATGGTCAAAACAACAAAACCAACCATTTGGCTTATATATAGTTTCAGCAATGCCATTGCCACATCAATCTTTATGAGTTTTCTTAACGAATTTCTGTTTGTGAATCGTTATCAATCTTTTTTTATTTCCAGGAGGCTGCTAGACGATTGGCATCTATTGGTGAGGTTAGATGATTCCCTATTCAATCCTTGTAAAGCTTAGTTTATGTATACTTTTTATTGGATTCATTTCATGTTTCGCGCTCTAGTCAGGTGTTGATAGCGAGGAAGTGGAATACAAACCTTTACCCGAAGGCCCAAACAATGGCACTCAAATCGAATCCAGCGAATCGAAAGCATCCACGGTAAATTATATTAACAGGCTTTATATCTATGACTAGCTGTTTCCAGGCTGACCTCTGTAATTTTCCAGGTTTCCATTATCGAGAATGTTCACTGGAAGGAACTTGGCATTCTTGTAGCTGTCTGGGTCATTATTCTTGCGCTACAAATTGCCAAGGTTTCAATTTGTTGTACCATTATCTTTCTTTGAAGGTTTTTGAGGCTATGTTTGGATCATGAATTTGTGAAGGAAATATACAAGTGAAAGGAAAGAGAAGTACATAATGAAGTGAGAAGCTTCTTTTTTTGATTGTTTTCAGAAATAGTTTTCTGGAACACTTATTACAAGACTTGTTTGGCTGACTGATTTCAATGCTTATAATTGAGATTTTCATTTTGGAAGAGCACACACTTTTAGGAAAACACCGTAAAGATACTTCCATGTATTCAATAACCATCTTGGTCCAATGAAAACTACAATATGAGATCGAAGAGTGTCTATATTTTGGAAACAACTTAATGAGAAGTGTGCTGGAAAACCGACTCAGTACCAACAAAGACATATGGTTCTTATGTTTTGGTTTCACCACCATATTTTTCTCCACAAATCCGCGATCCAAACATGTCTTAATTTAGGAATGTTTGCAATGATTAGAGAGTAATCATGAGTCCATGGCATACGCATGTTTGGCGCAGGGTGAGACAACCACCTGTTCTGCAGCATATTGGGTACTAAACCTGCTTCAGGTACTTTCTGTGACTCAAATAAGCATTTAGAAAACCTCCAACTGTGATCATCGTTCATCAAGTTGAAACGGTTTCTTTCCTTCTCTTTTTTATTTTGGGTTTTCCTGCAGATTCCTGTGGCTTTTGGAGCATCTGCATACGAAGCAATCGGCTTATACAAAGGACAAAGAGTAATAGCATCCAGGGGAGATGTCGGAATGACTTGGCGCATTCATCAGTTGGTTCTTTACTGTTTCGTTGGCATTCTAGCAGGTGTAGTTGGTGGGTTGCTAGGTCTTGGCGGAGGATTCATTTTAGGTCCTCTTTTTCTGGAGTTGGGAATTCCTCCTCAGGTGCATCTCATACTTTAACATGGAGTCATGAAGAGAGATACTGTAGTTTTTTTTCCCTTTTTTGAACGTAAGATACACTGTCGGTTATGCACGGTTTTGGGCGCCTATGTTACCTGGACTTGGGTGTGAGTATCGGGCGCGGGTGCATATCTAGGGGTTGGACATCTCAAACCTTACAATAGATGATAAGTAGATGTGGATGCAAATTTTGATACATATACAGGGGTCCGTTGCATAATTATGGTTTATCATTATCTCTAGAAAGAAAATCTAAAATTTTCAACAGTCCTGTCCAATCCATATCCTGCATCCGCACGGGTGTGGTGCCGTGTCAACGTGCATACTTCATCCAAAATGGTAGATCTGTGTGACATAAGTGTTTTGCTCTTCAAGTTTCATGCCGCGAAACCAACTCAAGGAACCATATGATGCTATTCTGGCTGCACTTCCGTCATCTTGGTCATTGTGGCCCTCCAGACTGAATATAGTGTGGCCAATGCTACATTCTATGGTTTATTCTGGGTTGATGGATTACTGCTTCCAGTGAGTGAGTTGAGGAATCTGTAATTCTGTGGTTGCATGATAGATGTAATGGCGACTTTCCTATTTAGAATACAACCCTAAAAAAGGACAGATGTTTGAGCCTCTGAACCGTTTCTTTAAACCAAGTAGAAGTTTTGTTCCGCAAATTTGCTATCAAACGCCCTTCTTAGTAGTGGACTGCTATGGTTTTCATATTCCTGTTTAGTACTTATCAGTTGAGCACTTTTATGCAGGTGGCACTTGTTTGAGCCTCCGAAGCGTTTCTTTAAACCATGTAGAAGTTTTGTTCCGCAAATTTGCTATCAAACGCCCTTCTTAGTAGTCGACTGCTATGGTTTTCATATTCCTGTTTAGTACTTATCAGTTGAGCACTTTTATGCAGGTGTCAAGTGCCACAGCTACCTTTGCCATGATGTTCTCCTCCTCCATGTCTGTTGTGGAATACTACATTCTAAAGCGTTTCCCAGTTCCATACAGTTCAGTTTTCTGGCCAAATATCTAGTTGTAGTAGATTAAGGTAGTGTTTGGATCATGGATCACTGTAGGGATTTGGAAAGGTAAAGGAAAAACAAATGAAAAAGATCAAGTATGGGCCCTTGGATACTTCTTCCGTACCTTCTGCTTTTCCTTTCCCTCCACGAACACCTACACAAATCCATGATCAAAACACAGCCTAATGAGTGGTAGCAGGAGTCTTGAGCATAGTTCTCTTTGTATTGCAGGTCTCTACTTTGTTGCTGTAGCTACCGTTGCTGCTTTTACAGGTCAACATGTGGTGAGAAGAATAATCACGATTCTAGGGAGGGCGTCTTTGATCATCTTCATTCTGGCCTTCACAATCTTTGTGAGCGCAATCTCGCTAGGCAAGTCTAGTTCTAGAATACCAACATTCGCTCCCAGTTCTATTGCATATAAAAAGTTCTACTACAGGATCTTTCTATTGGTGTTGTTTTAACCCCAAAGTGACTTTTGATCTTTTTCCTTGGAATTAAAGGCTGTTGATTTTTTTTTCTTACAGGTGGAATTGGCATATCAGACATGATAAAAGATATCGAGGAAAAGGAGTACATGGGTTTTGAGGATATTTGTTCATATTAGGCCTTCGGAATCGAAAGCAACAACTAAGGGTTCCGGTCACCCTTAAATCATTTTTGCAATTTTCTGAATTACTATTTATTTTTGAAATATGGAACGATTTGAATAATGGAGAAAGTTCATGGTAACAAGCGAAATTGTGATTGCAAATAGCCTAAGTGTTGGTCGCCGTCGAGTTTGAAGTATGGTTGTAGTTTATTTCTGCTTATGTCGCTAAACTTCTAATGTCAACTATGTTTCCTTGCAAGTTAATATATGAATTTCCAATGTACCAAAGAAAAAAAGAAGAAATGCTCTGTACTATGTGAACAAAGGCGATTGGCGTCTTCTGTGACTCTTTTCATCGAGTGTATTCAGGGAGATCACCATATATGCGATGGTTTCGCTTGCAATATGGCAGTACCAAAGGGATTTCAATGTTTGTGTGTTTAGTTTTGTTCGACAAACTAGAAATATGGCGGCACATTGTTTGGCGCGTAAGGGTGTTGAGGAGTCGGGACTCTCTACTTGGGAGGTTTCTCCTCCCACGTGCATGGCTAGCCAATCCTCTCATAAGGGATGGCTGCTTTTTTTAGTTTGTGATCTCATTGTTGGTTGCAATCAATGGAGTTCCTAACATTTTGACCAAAAAAAGCTAGCAATGCATACTATATGAGGAAAGCTGAGCTTGATATTCACATCTTGGCTCGAAGAAGACAACCTCATTCGATTCGCACTGGATTTGCAAAATTAACCTATCAGCCACAAAATGTTGAGAAAATGTGATCACCAACCAAATGGAGAGAGAGAGAGAGAGAGAGAGAGAGAGAGAGAGAGAGAGAGAGCATGCTTCAAATCCTGAGATGAACAAAAGACATGCCCATCTTATTTACCGAAATCAGAATTACATTATCATATGCCGTACCCAATCTCAAATAATATGCAAATACATCACACAAATCAGTTGTAAAAGCATGAATCATTCTTAAATTTCATAGGTTTGGTAATGGAGGAATCAATAACCACGGGGCAAGAAATCTGGACCCGGTGCTTCGTCCTCACCAATTTCCCTACCACATTTCCTCGTGAGTGAATATTGAACTGCAATGTCAATGGAACCTGAACAGCACCGTTATTGGAGGCTGCTAAACTTGATCCAGCCCCATACAGAGGTACCTTAGTTCCTTCTATATTTACCAATGCAATCCGGTTACTCTTTCTCGGCTGATAGTATTTCTTCAACTGCAATCACAACATTCAAAATGAGTATTCGTATTCTAATAGAGAAGAGAGGAAGCCATGAAGAAGAAACTGAATCAAAATTGACGAAAAATATCACCTAATACAAAACAACAAAAAGAAACCAAACACCCGCGATGGACATCAGGCTAATGAGCAAAATTCAACCAGAAAAACAAAAACGAAGAACCACCACGTGACTTGGTCGTATTTTCAGTGAAAATCAGATGCTAGAATGGCAAAATGAGAAACAGATTGTGGAAGTATTCTGCAAAATGCAATTTTAAGAACAGCAGTCAATGATGGTAAAGTCTTAGTAATTTCAACGATGTAAAGCTGCTGCTATGTGCCATGCTCAACAGCCTTAATTGGCTAGTTTGAATCTAAATCATTTTCTCTCGCTTTATCTCTTTGTTAGCAATTCCCATATCAAAAGACAGAACAATATATATATATATATATATATATATATATATATATATATATATATATATATAACATGAATGCCAGAAAAGGGACGAGACTGATGGATAGGATCATCACCTGTCCAGTGGCAACAGTAATCTCCGAGTAGACGAGACTGATGGGTGTGGAGCTAACATGAATGCCGAAAAATGTAGCAGGGTTGTATACGCTAATCCTCAGTGAGCCATTCACGGTCAACATCTTTGTTGGCACCCCGGTGTTATCTGAACCCTCCCCCAAATAGATATTATTCACTGCCAAGCTCTGGAATGTAGATTGTATCATTCATCAGAAATAAGTACTTAAGGAATAATGCAAATAACTCAAATCGTACGTCTGTGTGTGAGTGCTCGGGTTTTGCATGCACGACACACACACACACAAAAACAAATTATTGTTGGATTTGAGTCTGATTGAGTCGAGGACAAGGTAATAAGCAACAAGGGATAAAATTCATAAGCAACAAGGGATAAGGTAATAAGCAACAAGGGGTAAAAAGCCATAAGCCTCAGGAGTATAAAAGAACATACAGGGAAGCTGAAAGGAAATAGTTCCAGCTTCACAAACCCATTCCCAGAAGGTGCAATTATGAGCTATACTGATACAACCCAATCACTGTTATTAACAAGGAGCAGAACCCAAGTAGAGCCTTGTGAAAGAACATGCAATCATCGAAAGTATTCAATTGGTAGCTCATTGGAGGGGAAGACAACCAACACAAATAGTATCTTGTAACACTGAAAAGTGAGTGCTTTCTTTGTTTTGCCTGCCAAACGGGGTTCGGATGTAAAACAAAGCACGTACTATACTACTATGCAAAGGCCTCAAAAATTAAATTTGACATCCCGATTGACCATCTGAACTGCTCAAGGAACGAAAGCATTATACCATTGTACTACCAGATGGAATTGCTCCCTTATGCCATCTATAGAAAATCAATCAGAGAATCCAAATTTCTGATTGTTAAATCTCTGATATGCAAAGATAATCTGATTCTACTTGCTATTATCACATTTGCAGCTGTTTTTCCTTCTTTCTCGAAGTTCTCAACTGCCATGGCATACATTTCCACATATCATTGATGCTTACAATTTTTTACCATGAATTTTTTTTAAGATACAATCATCAACTATACTACTAAACAGAGAGAATTAAGCATGGTATTCCGAAGCACCGAAAAAGAAGATAGAATTCAGCATACCTTCACAGTAACCTCAGCTTTGAAAGGCCTCCCAGCACCCCAGATGATCAAACAAAACACCGTGAACAACACAACAAAACTCAATAGAGCCAATGCAATCTGGAACCGTCGGCTAAACCCCTTTTCATCAAACTCATCGTAAGTCCCTTCTTCGGAAATCACATTACACTCAGGCCACCCCTTGTCGTTCCTTTTCTGCCCTCCTTTCCTCCCAGAAGACGACCTAAATATTCCCGAAAACCGACTTGCCGAAGAGTTCCTAGAGTGCCTCCCAACGGAAGGGTGTGAAGGGGATTCCATAGGGGTATTTGGTTGCATTGAGGACTTGTCCCCATCATGTGAGTCCCTTGAAGGACTTTGGACATAGTATACTAGCTGCTTTGGAGACCTTGATGGGGATGATGGGTCTAAACTGGTTACATCAGATTCAGACTTTGTGTGCATCATTTTTCAATACTAGAATTTCTAGAAGGAGAAAATGGGAAATTTACCAAGGTATCAAAATTAACAAATTTCCAAAAGATTTGCTGACACCTAAAATGTTTTGAAACAATACTTGGTGGCCTAGTGGCGAGGCCACTTAGGTTTACCCTGACTCCCCTTGTCAGCAATTCTTAAGGGTGTGGAACTGTGAGAGGTGATGTAGGGATTAGTCCGAGGAGCAAGTAAGCCGGTCTAGTACGCCCTACATTACCAAAAAAAAATTATTAAGCAGATTAATGAAGGCCAACACCCGGAATTTTACAATTTCTAAAACAAAAACTTGCTTAGAAGTAAGACTTCATTAAAGCTCTTGATTCACAAAACCTAAAATAATTAGAGTCACCCAACAAGTTTTTGAGGGATTAGTCGAGGCGTGCGTAAGGTGACCAGACACCTAAGTTATAAAAAAATAATTAAAAAAAAAACGTTCTTGAGCAATAACTTCGAATTTTCAAAAATTGCTGCCACCCAGAAAGATTAATGATGCGGAAACTAATGTGTGAAGAATTCTCAATTCTCCAAGTAGAACCTGATCAGAGCTTCACTACAGCACAAATTCACAAAATCTTTCGAAAGATATAATGAGACCCAGAAAATATTTTGACAACAGGTGACAGATTAGCGTATCTGAATGATGCAATTCTTATAATGTTTATTGTTTCTAAACAAAAATAATAATGATGAAATTCTATCTAACGAAGAAATAAAATTGACACCTGAGTTATCAAGGTGCTCGTAACCTGCACGAACACTTCAGTTTTAAGAGAGAAAAAACGAAGCAATAAAATCGACGACTAACACTCTGTTTTTTATGAATTGGAGACAGGATCGAAGCAATTTAATTAGATAGAGTTGATAAAGCATGTACAAAAAAACTTACAATATCAAAGAAAACTCAAAACCCACCATCACTTGAATTACCTGAACTAATAAAGCATGTCCAGAAATTTTCAGACCGAGAAAAACAGGTAGAAGAAGCTAGATTGAATTGAGACCAGAAGCATAGCTTAGCCCTCTCTCTCTCTCTCTCTCTCTCTCTCTCTCTCTCTCTCCTGTGTACTGAAGCGTAATAACAAAGGTATGAACGTAAGAATGTGACTTTTATGATTGTTTTCGTGGAGCCAAATTACTCCAGCTATGCAAAGAAGAAAAGGAGGAGAGAGAGAGAGAGAGACCAGAGAGTGTGACAAACTACTCCTACTACAGTTTAAACGTACAGTAGGCGCTGGTGAATCCGAACCTTGTTCCGAGGCTAGGAACCTTAGGTTGGGGAAATAAAATGTCGGTTGCAAAATATCAGGATTTGGACAGCGGACCTAATTTATACTATTGTATAATAACAGAGTCATAAATAAATATTAACTACTGCCCCTCCTTTGTCTTTAAATAAATGTTTATTAAATAAATGTTCAGATCGCAAATCTAGACCTCAAAAAAATTATAATTTTTTTTTTCAAAAATTTCACAAATCAATAAATATCAATAAGTTTTTTCAAGTTGTAAAATAGTTCGAATTTCTCAACGCAAAAAATAGATCTTTTTAAAGGCCTAAGTTTGCGGATCGTATATTTGTTTAAGTCTGCAAGTGAACGTAACGTGCGCGCGATGCATGGAAAATGAAGTGAAGGAAATAGTCGTTTTTGACTTGAAGTACAATTTTCAACCCGAAAGCTATTTCACCAGCCAAGCCATTTCTTGTGACAATTTGGTTGTGAAAATCATTGTGGTCTTTTGTGTCGCATTAGCATTTGTGCATTGTATTGCTAGTTTTTTAGTTCAAATATCTAGTAAATGATCCAAGGAGTTGTGAATCGTGATGGATCAATGTAAAAAATAGTTTTGCCGACAATGGAGCAACTTTGTCAAATTTAGCAAATATTATTGTAGAAAGTCGAAAAATAACTTTAGCTTGAAAAAATGTGACACAAATTATCAGAGACGCTCTAACAATGGGTTGGGCTTCTCAACGGTTCTGACGAGGACTGCTGGGGCTGCAATTGGCCATTTTTCGCCTCTTGCCGGACCTCATTTAAATCTTGTTTTCACAAATTTCATCTGCATTCAATTTTCTCCATTTTTTTTTTTATCGGCATTTAATGAGCCAGTTGACAACTTGTGACCATATTAAATGACAATTATTTTCTTCTTCCTTAAATTTATTTTGGTTGGCCCACCCGAAGATAAAAAAAGCCACTTAAAATTTATGTTTCTTTTTTTGAACAGAAAAATTTATGTTTCTTGGAAAAGAGATTATTTAAAAGTAGACGTCAGAAAGAACCAGCAGAAAAAGGGTTTAAATAAATTCTTTTAGGTATCAAAAGTGGCAGTGTGCTGGGTTCTCAATAATTGAAGAGAGAGATGGCGCCGGGCCAATAAATTGGAGAACTTCGGCTAACCCATTCAGCATTGGGCCAAAAATCATACAAAGAATCATGCTACAATGGAAAACGTATTCATAACACCATCCACACGTGAGGCTATAGGTTCGGTTCCGACATAAGTGTGGTAGCATCCTCACACAGATAGTGATATACTGATATGGTGTGATACAGTGATAGGACAGTACTACCCGGCGGTGCAGCTGCAAACGAACAGAGCATCTCACAATTTCGTGGCTTGGCTTGTTAAGGCTCAACTCGATTTGTTCAGTAATCTAGCCAAGCTTGAATTCAAGTTTTGGGTTCGTTCACTAAACGAGTTGAGTTCTACAATGAACAGCTCTGCTCAGCTCGCAAAAGCTCGACTCATTTAAAGAGGCACGTTAAATAAATTAGATAAGCTCGACTTGTTCAAAATAGCCGAGCTCGAGCTCAAGTTTTAAGCTTGTTTAGTAAACGAGTTGAGTTTAAACACAACAAAGCACGGCTCATCTGGGCTCGTTCCGCACTCCTACTCGGCGGAGGTGATATGGTACCATATCCGAACTTTCATTTTGCAGGGGAAAAAAAACAAAGAAACTTTGAAGGACTTGGGCTAGCCCAGCCCATTCATTACAGGGCCACAAAATCAGAAGAGATGCTGCCAAATTGGAAATTAAAGCTCGGCCTACTTACCCAAGGTAGCCCGTCCTGAGAATCCAAATATCTTCTCTTTTTTTGATCCGCAAATATCTTCTTAGATATTTCCTTTCTGATGGGAAATTGTGGATTTCTCGTTTGACCGAATTCTATCATGTCTGAGTATTTGTGTACTCCCTCCGTCCTAATTTGATCGCGTTTTTTTTTAGAGTTCGTGTTAGTATTTTTCATTGCACATATATTGTAGTAATTTATACTCCTATTTTATGTTGTCTTGAAAACTTTATTTAAAAAACTAATTGATGTCTGTCTATTAAACGAGATTTATATTGCATATGAAAAGTATTGTCAAATAAAAACTGTAACCAACTAACCATCCGGTAGGACAGATGAGAGACCAACAAATGAGGTCCGAAGGTGCATTTTTGTTTGCTTTGGTAGTTCACAAAATGAACAAGTTTATCTTGATCAATTTCAAGGCCTTAAAGTGAATGACCAGACAAATTTCTAATAGCTCCAAGGGCTATAGGATTTTCAGTAGATTTGTAAGTCGAACCTACTAGACTCATAAAATCTATTATTTGTTGTCATATTCTCACTCAACCAACTCAAAAATTCAGGCTCCATTTCACTAAAGTTCTTATTTTTTAATTACTCATTTTTCGTTTTACGAAACAGATAGTTCTCTTACTCATCGCGTGGATCAAAGATTCAAAATCAATCTTTCCATTTTTCTTTTACCTCAATTTGATAGCTTAACAATAACCCATATGGTAAATAACTACGTTCTCGTTTTGAGAATCATTGAGAGTAGATTTCCCCATTTAGTTTGTTTTCCAGTAATGCTATCCACACATACATTAGGAACAGCTTTTACACAGTAACCAACGTGGCAATTCAAGTGAAAAAAAAGTGGGCCCATTCTTTCCTTGCCAATTCCGACTCCCGCCCATTCTTTCCCTGCCAATTCCGACTCCCGCCCATTTTCTTCCAATATTGAAACAAAAAAGTTAAAAATTGGAAACATGAGAGAGAAAAAAGAACACTTCCAATTTACATCCCCATTATTCACCTCCAAACTCACCCCTCTTCTCCGGCAATTCTTCTCTGGCGTACCTTCAGCTTGTGGAGATCTTTTCCGGCGACTTCTCCTTCCCATCCAAATAAAAATATATAATGATACTAATTACCCAGTTACATTTACGATTAGAAAAATATAATACGTAGTACTACATCCTTTGCTTTGGATTCTTTCTCAAATCAAAGAGCAGCACATCCCATTGTAAACAAAAGTAAAGTAAAGCCCCAATTTGGGAAGAACAAACCCTAGTTTGTGAAATTCTCGAATTTGTTGAGAACCTTATTTTGTAAAAGCCCTAATTTCTGAAGAACAAACCCCAATTTTGGACCCAAGCAAAAGTTAATATCTATGAACACACCACAACTGATTTGGCGTACCATCCATGGTGGGGGTTCCGGGAGGCCATCGGGTTCGCCGTGGTTGCAGAGAGAGCGGAGACAGAGAGATGGAATTAGGGGATAGATATGGGGTGGTGGTCGGTGGCGGCATCAGTGGTAGTATGATTCAGATGTGGTGGACGTGGGGGTTGTCGGTGGAGAGAGAGAGAGAGGTGGTGTTGACACTTGCTCTCGGATGGTCGACAGTTATTCGCAGTGGGTGCTGGTGGAGCAAAAATGGGTTGGGGCCAAATTTTGAATTTTTTCAGGCAAAACAAAGAGGGGATAGGGAGAGGAGCTGTGCTATGTGCTGTGAACAGATCCCGTTTTCTCCCTAAATTCTGAAGTGATTTTGGATGTTTTGTTAACGCATCTAACGTTATCGAACGAACCTCATTTTTTACAGAGACATTAAACGACATATTTTGAAAAAAATGAGTGGCTCCGATCATTTTTGTGCGACCCGAGACGGGAGAAAACGGGATCTGTGCACAGCTGCTGCACAGCTTGCTGTGCACATGAGTTTCTGTAGGGAGACAGTGTGTGTGTGAGAGTGGGGTCCTTTTTCTTTGCCACCGGGGCTGCTGTGCAAGATCTGTTTGTAATGTCTGTGTGGCTAGCATTATTGTTATTTTTCTTCGAGTTGTGCTATATGTACCGACCAAGGGGGAGAGAAAACGTACCGACGGCCGCCGGCGGGCCTTCTCCGGCCACCGGACGGTCGATCTGAGCCGTCCAAAAATTCTAAAAAAAAAAACCGAGGGGGTCTACGCGAGAATCAACGGCATCCGAGGTGTGTAGGGTACTTGATCCAAGCACCCATTTTTCGTGTATATATGTATATACATGTATATACACGAAAAAAGGGTGCTCGGATCGAGCAACCTACGCACCTCGGATGCCGTTGATTCTCGCGTTGGGCCCCTCGGTTTTTTTTTTTAGAATTTTTGGACGGCTCAGATCGGCCGTCCGGTGGCCGGAGAAGGCCCGCCGGCGGCCGTCGGTACGTTTTCTCTCCCCCTTGGTCGGTACATATATCATTTCTGTTTTTCTTCCTAGAAAATCATTATGGAATCGGCAAAAGCACATATTCTTGCCAACTCAAAAGGAAAGAAAGCTGAATGTTTTTGAAATGATTTTGCCGTTTTTTTTTTTTTGTTAACGCCACTCCCTTACAAGTATATTTTTGTCAAAAATACACTTGCAGAAAAGTGACGCTAACAAAAAAGAGAGTGACAAAATCAGCAGCCTTATTTTTTTGTCAGAAAAGTGCAAATAATTTCAACATCTCGGAAAGCCATAGAAACTTTGATTGACAAAAATACACTTGCAGAAAAATGACGATAACCAAAAAAAAAGTAAGTAACAAAATTAGCAGCCTTGTTTTCTTGTCAGAAAAGTGCAGACAATTTCGATATCTCGGAAAGCCAGAGAAACCTAGATTATTCTGGACCTCACCATCTTTATCCTCACCATCGTTATCCAAATTTGTGTGTATAAGAAAGAGATAGAGATTGAAAGAATAAGTTTAAAGTGTCCTTCAAGTGAGGAGAAAAAAGCCAAAAAAGGGACAGGACCATAAAAATTGGACAACGTGCCACCGTGACAGTGCTCCAAATGGTTCCTTAAACATTTGGGAATGCTCTAGACTAGATATAACAGTAGGGGAGTAGTAGATTTTCCTTTCATTAAAAATTTCCTCAGCTTCTGCAGACTTTCCTCATCACTGGTGAAACCTTCCCCACTGGAAAACCTGCAAAAGAGAGAGAAGAAGATAAGTTCTCCTAGAAATTTGTGGGTTTTGTAGATAAGTGCTAGTTATTGGAAATAGGGATTTTCCTTATAGTTCTTGAGAGAGAGAGAGAGAGAGAGAGGATGTTGGAAGGGAAAGCATTAATAGAGGACTCGGACATGCCAAAGAAGATGCAGATTCAAGCCATGTCTGCTGCTTCTCAAGCTTTGGATGTCTATGATGTTTTGGACTACAAATCCATTGCATCCCACATCAAGAAGGTATTTAATCTCTCTCTCTCTCTCTCTGCGCCCCTCTCTGTTTGACTTAAGGCCCCTGTGTCTGTGTGAACTAGCTGAGAAAACGGAAGAAAATAGATGTGAAAAAGAACAAAAAAAAAAATGGTAAGATTTTATTTTATTCTCTTGTATTCTGATGGGTAAGGTTGATATTTATTAGAAAAGATTATGCTGACAACCGATTACTGAGTTGTGAACAGTGGGGACCCAGAAAATCACATCCGTGGGGGCACATATTGTTTTGTAATCTTCAAGAAAAAATTGTTAAAAAACTAATGACGCATAGCTTAAATATTCAATACAGAATAAAATTGTATAATATGTATGTTTATAAAAAGTTTCTACAATATATGTACCTATTAGGTATTTCTCCATGTTTTCAATAAAAAAATAGTTCTCCTAGACTTTACACAAATAAGATAAACTTCAAATACTAGATAGTTTTAGATAAAAAAGCCTTACCAATGATGAAGTACAAAATCTTATAAATAAGGCTACAACATACATTAAAAGTCTTAATTTATGCAATATAGAAAGTCGTGATTTGTTTATTAAAAAAGGTACTCCTAATTTAGTTAACAAGAATTTCTAACTCAAGATCAAAATCAAAACTCCAATTTCAAGGTACAGTAGTCAATATTTACTTATCAAACAAAAGACCACTGCGGGTTTCAGGTTTGGCCAAATGAAAATGAGAATGTTAATAATGTTTGTCCTTCGTGAGGTCGCATGTTCGAATCCTGCAGAGGCCAAACATTCCAAACTTTTGGGAGACATTAGAGGGTTTGTCCGATTGTTAAACTTCAGTACCATGGAATCAGTCGAGGTACGCCCAAGCTAATCCGAATATCTGGTTATCAAACTAAAGTTGTAGCGGTGGGTTAACTTGCTGTGGAATAATTCCTCTTTAAAATCTGAGGGATAAAACCTAAAAGGATAGCAATTACAAAAAAAATTAAATTTTTTTTTGATTTGGGTGAGGGCACGTGACCCCACGTGCCCCTTATTGCATCCGCCTCTGGTTGTGATTAAGGTGCAAAGTATTCTCTAAACTAAACCTTAATTACATACTGTTTCACAATACATCTAACACACGTTTAGTCATCTTTACTCATGCATCTAACATGAGAATTTGTCCGGTCATTAGCTCCGGAATTAGTCGAGTCAAGGTTTATGTAAGCTGGCCCGAATATTCAGTTTTCCCCCAAAAATATTCCGTGTTCTTTGTGGGTATTGAAGTTTGATGGGCTTGTTCATAATGGCAGGAGTTCGACAAGAGATATGGGAATGGATGGCAATGTGTGGTTGGATCCAATTTCGGATGTTTCTTCACTCATACTAAAGGGACTTTCATCTACTTCACATTGGAGACTCTCAATTTCCTCATCTTCAAAGGGGCTTCTTCCCCATGAACCATGTGTTTGGCCATAGAGAAAGTCCGAGAAAAGGCAGCCAGACAAAGAGAAGAGATCGAGCCTGGATCGAATGTGTGGTTTTCCTCTTCTCTTGTTTCTTCTTTTAGCTGTTTTTGAACTATGGTCGGTAGAATGGAGAAGGGCTAGTTTTATATTCTCCTCTCCTTCAGGTAGGAGCCTTGTAATGGTTTTTAGTACTAGTTAGTGTGTTGCAATGCCTCCTTTGTACATGTTTGTTGGACTATTTTGCCCAGTATAATGTCCTCTACACATTCCCTCTGATGCTCTCTTTGGTTCATCGTATCAGCGGCGATATTTATAACCAATTGACTGTGGCTTCAAGGAAATAAAATTAAGCTCAACGTATGACAACAACTAGAAGGTTTACGCTCCGAGCTCAGCTCCAACAGCTACAAAATTGGCCTAGACACTCGGTTATCAAAAATAAAAAAAAATTGATGGAAGATTGGAGATGTCCTCAATTTCGATATTATCCTACTTGAAATAACAGGCTCCATAAATAAAAGAAACCTACAATGGTGGGTGAGACGTTGAAAATTTACACTCAACCAGCAGCTACAACTAAGGGACTCATGGAAATTTGAGTAGAAGTTTTGGTCCGTGTAGATTTGATGAAACACATGGGTTCTCCCCCAACTATGATGAAATGATACAAGCTAGTCTTCTTTTTGCGGCGTCCCTCAACAGAAACAACTACAGAATCAATTCAAAAGCAGAAATTAAACTGAATAAGCCCTATCAAGACTATCGGCGGAGTATGTAGTTCCAGTTGTAGAGCAAAGCGTAGAGATTCATTGATCTAGATCGACCCATAAGATGTTACATCAGAAACAGTCCCACCATAGATTTCAACCGTGATGAAACGAAGATGATTTTGCCGGCGATGAAAACAAGATAATCACTTCCAAATTATGCTTGCCTAAACAACATGCTACTTGAAGAAAGGAAACCTATATGGTGGGTATGTGTCGAACTCTAACCTCAATCAAATGACTGGAGTCAACAGTGGCTTCTTACAAAAATGTGCCTCCAAGTTTCCGATCACAAGGTCCGCCATAACCATGCTAGTTTCAACAGAATCACTTCCGATGTGGGAGAGGAGCACCACATTTTCTAACCCAAACAATTCCTCCGGGACTTCAGGCTCATTCTCAAACACATCAAGCCCAGCCCCTCCCAGCCGGCCTTCAAGCAAAGCAGACACAAGTTCGGGCTCATCAATGTGTGGGCCCCGTCCGATGTTGATGAGAACTCCCTGTGGTCCCAAAGCGTTGATGACTTCACGATTGATGATGTGACGGGTTTCTTCGGTGAGAGAACATGCAACTATGAGGATTTGCGAGTTCGACGCCAAGTCGATGATGTTTGGATAGTATTTGTAACTGGGATAGGGTTTTTGAGACCGGGAGTGGTAACTGATGGAGCAGCCGAATGCTTCAGCTCTCAGTGCGATTGCTGTACCGATCCTGCCCAATCCAACAATGCCGACTGATTTACCACTGAACTGAAAGAGAGACCAGTAAGTAAAGAATACAGAAACATGGCAAGTCAAAAACGATGAAATTGGCTTCCCACTTAACATGACAGGTTTTTACAGTGTCACAAAGTCGAATCAAATTGCTAGTTACACAGACATTATGGTATCATAGCAAAACATCATAAGCACGAAATGCAAGGTCTGATTGGCATTGCTATAGCAACAAGGGCTTCTTTTCCACAAGTAGCTTCCTTCTTTGGCTTTCATATTTGGTTGAATCTCTAACAATCAGGTTTATGCTAGTCTTCAGCATGCAAGGATGTAACCCAACAACTAAGAAGCTGTGGATAGGTACAATTTTACCACCAACGAACAATTTACTTGAACAGTAGACTCAGACGATTTTGGTCCATCCAACTTAACTTAATTGAGATATCTATACGATTCTTTACACATGGTTCCTACTGGTGATGCTATTGTTATCGATGAGATTGACCACAGTTGCTTTTGCCATAGGTGATCCTCCTATTTTTTGAGCACCGAATGAGGAATTACTCCTAAAAGAAAATCTCTCATCTAAACTGGCGAAAGAAAACGAGTACACTAGAGGACTTCTTTTTCACCAAAATCTTGTAGTCCGTTTTGCCATGACTCAACAATCCACGTGCACCATCCTTTGTTGGTGCGCCGGCCCCCTTCCCTAACCCCTTGGGAGCCAGCTAGCTGATATAGACTGCATACTGATAAACTCAATCGACAAAAGTGGATATGGAAGTATCACCCACAACTGGCAGCTACGTAATCCTTAGGGATTGGCTCAATGTAGTCAGTTAGTAATCAAGACTTCAGGACTCTCTTTTGGTTTGTGATTCGACTCCCACCAAACACTATCAGTTTATATAGACGTTCCTCCGATTTTAATTGGGTCTCTCGCTAGTGAATGATGGGTCGGTCCATTGGGCTGTATACCAACTTATCAAAAACCCAACTAGCAGCTACATGCAAAGCTTTTCAGCTGAATACTAAGAGAATATAAATACACCAATGCTTGTAATTACTAAAAATTGTTGCTCCTAACATCTTACGGACCGACTAAAATATAATCACTGGAAAGCATCGGTCCAATTGATCACTTGTCATGTCCAATTCTTTGCAACTCAACGTGGTAGAAAACTTAGACATCTAATCCGCATAAACCTGCCATTCAAAGGCCCGCACCATATTTCCTATAAACACAACAAATTTCACAAGGGGATCCCCAACTCAACTTATAGTTAGCACCTTAGTCACATAATCCTTCTAAGTGCCCTGTGCTCGCTCTCGCTCTCAATCATCACCCTCGCTAATCTTAGTGGACGTATTTGAAAGGCGGTTTCAGGCTTGAGTTCGTGCCGAACGTGCATGTAAATTATGTGACTTTTTGTTTTTTTGGGGTAAATTATGTGACTTAGGTTAGCACTTGGCATTCATCAAGATTTCACAAGCAAGAGAGAGAGAGAGAGCAAAGGAAAAACCTTGGAACCCAACTGGAAATCACCATCCCTCCACAACCCACTTCTCACAAACCGATCACACCCACAAATCTTCCTCAACGTCGCCAGAGCAAGCCCAATTGCGACGTCAGCGACGTCGTCCGTAAGCACATCGGGGGTATTCGTAACCCTAATCCCTCTCTCCTCACACTTGCCCAAATCAATCTTATCCAAACCCACGCTGTAACTCGCCACGATTTCCAGACTCGGAAGCGAGTCTATCAACTCGGAGTCGGCCCCACACGCCGGGTTGCCGACCACCGCTCGAACTGAATGAAGATTCAGTCTCAGGAACTCCGACGAGGAAGAATCCCACGGTCTGATGAGTTTGAATCGGTTTTGGAGCTGTTGTTCGAGGTACGATGACATTGGACAAGTCATTAGCACTCCTATGCCCTCCATTTTGAGAGGACTGACTGACTGACAAGCCCTTTGCTTGCTTGCTTGCTTCCAGGGCCGGCCCGAGGGCAAGGCCCAAGAGGCCACCGCCTTGGGCCTCCAAATTTTGGGCCCAAAATAGGGCACACTTTTTTAAGTAAGTATATATATTATTTGTTCATAGTTTTGAACAAGGGCCTTTGTTGGTTCGGTGGTAAGATGCTATTGTTCCTTACTGGAGGCTTGAGTTCAAGTCCTTGCACGGAACTTTCTTGTTTTTAATTGTTTTTGGACCAAAAAGAAACTCAAGCTTTGCCTTTGTAGCTACTGTGAGTCGAACATAGGCAAAGGGGGTTTCAAGGCAGCCGTTGGAACCACCAGAACACAGGCAGTCAATGCACTCAACACGGACCAAAAATAGTTATATAATAAAGATTTGGATTATTATTGTTTAATTCAAAAATACGTAGGGCCCATCTCAAGATTTCGCCTAGGGCCTCCCAATCCCTTGGGCCGGCCCTGCAGTTGCTTCATTGCTTGGTGATAAATGAAGGGAAAGGGGCGTCGTTTTCGCGGGAACCAGTGTCCTGTAGTGCCCATCACATCATGCGGTCCCTCCTGCCCTGAGAATCAAACTCAACAAACCCCAGAATGCTTAGAACCCTCAAATGCCGAATTAACTGGTGCACTACAAGGTCTGAGGACTCTGATCTATAAGAAGTCTGGGTCCGTGGTTTTCACTTACTAACGAGGGAAAAATAAAAGAAATGAGTATATTTTCTCACCATTGTATTTGAATACGCAAAATAAAAGGCTAAAATTATTCACCTGATCTTCTCTTCCCAAATCTCATCAAAATGGTGAGAAATAAAAATGGTTTTTTTTTGGAAACGCGAGAGAAATGCATTAATGAAATAATGATTACAAGTTACCGTGTTCAATTAATACAACTGTTACAAAGATCTATTACATACAAGGAGACAGATAACACATCCAAATCAAATGAAGGAATTGAGTCCAACTATAAATTGATTATACGGTCAGGTGTTCGAGCCACATATGGTTCTTTGTCAATGCCCAACTGTCACGGTAGTTTCACAACTGACGATACTTTCTACAGAGATCGATTTATGTGAACCTAGTGGTTGTTTAAAGGATTCTTAACTCTCTCCCAACTCCGAATCTCACCCTCTCTCCCAGTCTCACTATTATGGTCTTTCAAATATGGGAAAGAATACTTTCTCTTGGTCTTTTTTTTTTTTTTTTTTCCTTTTTCTCTTGAAAACCCTCAATCCAAAGAACGCAGTGAACGAATTTTCCCACCATCTCTTTCTCTTGGTATCTCGTCAACCAAATTGAGAGACTAAAAACCGTGACTCGAAAGTACTGCTTGTACTGGACTCATTAAAAAGCATTGGCCCAGAGAAAATCAGGCCTAGTTGCGTGATGGTTTGTGGCTTCTTTCCAATATTTTCCCCGTCTCAGTGGCTCGAGTACTTGAGTCAAGTTTTTTGTTTTGTGGGGTAAAAAAAAATAGTAGATTCATATGCAGGATAATTTTTTTAATTTGCTAATGGAAATAAACAATTAAGTTGTAAGGTTAACTATAAGGATCTCTTCATTTTGATAAATGTAATTTTGCTTTACAATGCATCCAAACACGTATAGTAGTATTTTGAAAATGATACATCAAAATTTTATTCGTTATACAGTGAACTCTTAAAAAGAAGAGAACAGTTGGGATTTGTATGCATTTGAAGGATGTCTGAACATTTAGAGCTTTTTTGTGGGCTCAAAAAAATAAATTTTAATTGCAAACTATCGAATGCCCTTGTGAGAAATGAAAGTGAGTAAGGTCAAGTGACTCCACTTTTTTTTTTTTTGGGAGGAGCGTCGAGCAACTCTACTTGCACTTTACACTATCCGTTTCTACAATTCTACTAAACACTACACATACTTGCGCACAATTGTAAAAATATTTACCCATAGAGGATGTTATTCCCAACACATTTAGATCAGCATTTTTGTCGTGAAAAAAAAAAAAAAACATTTATTATATGTTCTTTTCAATTTGAATTTTATGAATTGATTCAACTAATTGAACGTCAGGATTTGATGGATTCAGCCAAAAATGACTTTGCCAACATTACTACTCCCTAAAATTTGATAAATATTATTGTAGAAAGTCAAAAAATAACTTTTGGATTGAAAAAAAAAAAATAGTAGCCCAAATCATTGACATTGTCTAAAGAGAGTGACAGGCTTGCCGTGCTTCGGCTATTTTGAGAGACCATTTAATTTGCTGATAATAGAAGTGAATTGCCCAAGCTCAGGCCTAGGAGATGACCGAACTATGTAAATCAAAGAGCCATCCACAAGCAAGAAGTGAATCTTGAATCAAAACTGAAACAAGTATTTCCCAGACAACAGAGGTTTTCGCCAACTCCGGGCATACTTACAAAATGTGTAAGAACAAGATGCATTGAAATAGAACAGAAAGATTGAGCAAAACCATATCGGTTATAATTCCAGGAGGATTAGATTTTGCCGCGGGGTCCGAGCTTGGGAGGAAGCTGGGGACCCTTTACGATCGGAAGGAGATCAGGCGAGGCGGTGGCGCTAACGAAAGCCAGGGTGGAACCAAATCCCAGTATCAAGAACTTGAGCAAAAACCCTCTCTTTGTGAACGGCCTTGCGAATCTCTCGAAGAATTTGCTCTGCAAAATCGCACTCGTACGTATATGTTAAGATTAGAAAACATCATTCAGTTTCACGTTTGAAAACGTTAATGTTTCACACAATGTTATACCATGTTTTGTGATGTTTTGTTATCGAGTGACTATGTAATTGTATAATACGTCTACCAATTATTGCATTCAAACACTCCGTAATACAGTGCTATTATTAGTCTACTTTTGTTGCATTCAAACACTGAAAATGTAGTCGGTCGCGCGCACTGGATGTTACATGCGTTCCCTTAACTAATCCGACTAATCAAATCATAACTCAATGGATAATAACTTGAAGAGCTAAAATCTTGAATTTGAGGTTAGAAATGGGATTTGAATTTGTTTGTAAATTTACTAAATGGTACACTAACCAGTGATGTAAGCATTATTACCTGGAGATGGTTGTATGGTGAGGGTGCATCTGAACCATACAAATCCCACTGGCCAGTGGTGTTGCCCAAATCCTCCAAATCAAAGTACACACTCTTATCGCCGTACTTGGCCACCACTGCACCAGCTCTACATGATCACACCCCACAAAAATGGTAACTTCTGCTGAAATCTACAGAGAATCTTGACCGACTGAAAATTATTAATTGCTCCTCCATCACCACATGGGGCTCTAGGGTTTCATTTAACATATTGGTGTGAGAGCCATGCATTTTGTCTAGAGTAACATTTTGACTGAAAACGATTTTATTGTGTCTTCAACCACATGCATTATCATGCCTCGAAAATCTCGTATTCGAGGAATCTTGAGTAATCTTGCTGCTGAAAACAATCCGAAATAGGTGTAAATCAGTATTTCAGCCACAAGACCATGCCTCGAGATCTCGTACTTGGAAAAAGTCACGTAGTTTTGTGGATGCAAATGAACTAATATAGGGATGGATGGTGTATATTTGGTCACATGATTCTGTTTCGAAATTCTTGTATTTGGAGATTCAAAAAATAGCGATAATATTGTTGTTCCGACTTAGTGTCATTTTTGCACAAATTTAGATTAAACAATAGGATCAAAACCCATCTCGATCATCTAGTAATTTTGGCATCAAAGATAATAGTGTTACTTTTTGGAAACAATAAAATAGAAAAAATATAATATTAAAACTGTTTTGGTGATGCTAGAATTTTAGTCTTGTACTTTGCACAACTTTTATGTATTGAATTTTTGACATTAACAACTTTTATGTATTGAATTTTTGACATTAACAAATACAGTGTTGATCACACCCAACAAATAACATTGAGTAAACTTAAATTTTGTAGAAATTTGTCAAACTATGACTCTGACAACCAACTGCGGAGCCAACATATATGATATATGTAACAATGGGTGCACTTGTTGTTAACACTTTGTTTTATTATGGTTACCTGTATTTGGTGGGTCTCATGCTTTGGCGAGATGGCTTTAGATGGAGTTGTGTCCTGAAAAAGGAGCTTCCGGTGAGGCCGTTGAAGGCGGAGGGTTGCACGGGGGCGAAGTTTGCTAGAGATGCCATGGCTAATTTCCCTCCCAAAACCAACTATAACTGCTTTGTTCCTTGGTTGCCTATTTGCTAGATATGTTTGGGACCTTGAAAAAAATCTTCTCATGAATCTTGGGTGCCACGTGGCGAACTGGGTGTGCTTGCAATGGTTATGAAACTATCCCTCTTAGGAAGTGCCACGTAGAGAAGAGCTGGATAACCCCATCCCCCGCAACCCCCTCTCCTCCCCTCCCTTTTTTTTTTTTTTTTTTTTAAGATGGATGGTGAATTTTGATTTAGCCTAAGTAGGAGTGGCTTGGCCTGACTTTTTCGTTTTTATTTATACTATTTGTTGCTTTTTTATTTAAAATTTTTGAATCATTTGTTTATCTCTACGACAAGAATGTAAAATGTAAAAAATAATAACCACAAACTTAAAAAAGGTTCACTAAAGGCAAAAATAATTCAGTACGGACAAATGATTTGGAATTATTTTGGCTCAGAATTGGGTATATTTACTTGACCTATATCATCCATAAGTTACAATATCCTACAATCATAAACAATAATGCCAAATAGATACTACAATGTAGGGAGTATCTTATAATTACTCGGATCTTCACAGGGAATGTAAACAAACTTCAAGCCTCACAAATGATATTTCCAAATATTGTGAAGGTACAAGAAAAGGGGGCACAAAAAGAAAGCAATGCCCCTTTCCTTTGGTAATGTAAAGAGGTTTACCCAAATATCTGAAAATGAAACAAATCAAAGAAGATTCAGACCTAGAACAGTATTCGTCACTCAGGAAGTAAACGAAAAAACCAAAAAATGTGATAACTAAAACCATAATTCTATGAACTTTACAATTAGGTGGTCTCTATCTCTGTCTAAAAAAGAGGCTGATAACGATCACCCATCTTCGCATTGCAAGCTTGTCTTTATGTTTCTTAGTGTGCAAGATATGAGAGTGTTGACAGATTCCACAGACTCCATGGATAGTTTGGCTGTGGGAGAGGTGTTGGTCAGGATTTGAAATGCAGTGGTGAGCAAGGACCCTCCTTCTGTGCTCTTCTCCTCCGGTCGCGAAGTGATTACCAGAGGCCTCGACTCAAGTCCGTCCGGAAGAATCGAGAAACCGGAAGGAAGTACGGCAATGTTGCTAGCGTCACAGCCAGTCATCACAGACTGCATGCCGGTCATGTCCACGGGAGCAAAGACCACCATTGATTCGTAGGCATTGGTGCTGCTATCTTGAAGTATCCACATATTATTCTCCTTTGATTTCATTGTCTGAAATTAAGAGCCAATTTTGGGATGAATATTCACCTCTAGATTATTCTCACTTTGGCCAGACAAAGAAGAAGAAATAAAAATCTAAAGTTGTACTTGGATCACGGATTTGGGTAATGAAAAGAAAATAGGAAAGTTGAATGATCTAACCATTGTGAGCCGTTATATCCTTCAAATTTCTATTTCATTTTCTTTACCCGAATCCATGCCAACCTGTGCTCATAAAGGCAGAAAACTCACTTGGATTGTGACTGCATTGCCTCTATCCTGTCCTTTCGCCAAGTTCGCAATGGATTGAACTGGACCTCCACTTGACATGATTTCCCACTAGAATACGGAATAAAATACTTTAAGCTGTTAGTAATGAAACCAACAATATATATCGAGTTACCTAACGCACCCCACTCTCGTGCTATCCTATTTCTGTATTTCGTGTGTAATGAAGGCAAACCAAACTAAATAGGGTTACCAACACATACAAAACACAGTGCACGAGAGATCAAACAAGGGAACAAACACATATAAGAAGACAAAAGCCCAGGAGTCCAGGACCGATGCTATGTTTGAGCACTGCTATACAGTGGTTAGCCAATGAGTTTGACAATAGAAATTATATCATGCCTATTGAAGAAAATGAAAGCAGTCAAACCTCATGTCGACGGGCTTCATCTCTGAGGAAGTCAAACAGAACATGGTGAGACACAGGCAACCACACAGATGAAACTGCACACATGATTACCCCAAGTGGTTCTCCCGGGTCATTCAAATTCTTCCTGGAAGCCACCCTTATGTCATCCCCCGTTTTACTAGAGACCTTGGTCCACGTATGGTAACTTGAGGCTCCTAGTGCACGGCAAAAGCTCCATGTCATTCTTTGTGCCAATTTCAGAATGCTTTTCCTGCCCGCCAATGTGGCAACACCTACAGTTCAGCAGTAGAAATGAATGATTTGTGCTATTAAACGGGCAAATTTTGAACAAAGACGACATGGGTAGGATTTTTGTTGGCTTACCACTTGAGTCTTTTGTTGGAACATTTGTAGCCATGAAGAACACAAGCCGTTCACATTGCTGCTGTAATGTTGCAATCCAATGCCTTGCTCCGAAGGCTATACCGCTATTAACTATAGAACGGTACATGGTGGGAATTATACTTTTCTGACATTCCAAGTGCTCTACCCAGATTACCTGAGATACATTAAGGTTGTTCACTTGGACTTCAAGAAAAATGTATAGTAACATGTTATAATAAGCTGAATGCCTCAATGAGTTGAGGCAATACATAGTGACTCATTTATGTATGCCATCACGTAGGAGAAAAATCCAAAAACTAAGGCAGTGTGCATGTTATAAACTTTGGATTGAACTATATTGGGCACCTTAAAAAATCCCATTTCATAGTGAATTTGTAGTTACCTTACAGTGGCCATTTGATTTGTCCTCAATGATGCAACCGGACGGACGTTTTCTACATTTTACCAGAGACGCATCAATGTTGTCTTCAACTTTGTCGACAGATACATCGACAATAGCCCATTGGTCAGCACTCAATTGCTTGCAATGCCGGATAAAGTACACTTCTCTGGTTGGCACCATTGGTGTGAGCATTTGCAGCTCTGCAAACATCTACAACAAATTCTAAGGTAAGAACTTAATCCAGAACTCAGAACTCACATTCCCTTTCTCTTTCAGGCACATGCACAAATACACACAAAACAGATGGATATTGACACCTAAACCCGTTACTCACCAATTGAACAGCACCACTCTTGTTGGGACCTTCTCCATTCGAGATGACATCGACAGTAGCTGCTTTCGAAATCATGCATGGAAACATCTCCTTCCATTGATTCTAAAATCACAATAGAAGAATGTCCATCAGAAAAAAAGCAAAAAAAATTGTGCTTCTTTCAGATGTTTTGGATTAATATCTTTTTTTTGGCTTAAATGGAGATGTTTTTGCCAAATGTTTTTTTTTTTTTTTTTCCCCGTTCATACAATGATACAAGTACAGGACAATGCTCCTTTCTCTTACCACATCCATAAAACTCTGAACTAGCCGCGGGAGATCCACAAAAACAACTCCAGTCTCTCTTGAGGCCTCAATAGACCTTTTTGGACGCCCATTGCTAGAGCTATCCACAGGAAACTCTTTCATGTACTCATCATAGTTGAGTATCTCGCGACCAGTTTCCACACTACGAACCCAAAGCGGGTCCCCAGCTGTAGCCATCTTTTTAAGCTCTTCCATCCCTTGGTTGACAATCTCCATGATTCTTGTCTTTTCTAGCCCGAAAATGCCAGTGTAGAAATCCAAAGAGCTTCTGTTTTCTTGGTCATTTCCGGCTGAGCACGAAGAGTTTGTTGGTGATGCTCCGGGAGGGTGTTTCCCCACAGCTGCTCGGAGTTTTTCGATCTATACAGCCAGTAGTCAACATATTAGGCGGCGAAAAAAGGGAAAACAAGTAGTACCAAGAGGCATGAGAACAAGTTAACATACTGTTAATTTGATTATGTTCTCATTTTCAATATTCTGGTTTTTTTTTTTTTTTAAAAATCTGAAAGGTGCTGGAACAACCCACATTTGACAACCTTTCACTCCAAAAATAATAGCAAAACTTTTTCCAAATATTTTCGACTTCTACAGAAACAGTTCAAACACGTTTCCATCCTCATTCTCCCTCCCCACCACCTCCCCCAGGCCGTCCTCCCACTTGCAACCCCTTCAATCGGTGACCCTCTCAGTTGTTTTCAAAAACGGTTGCAAGTATTACAAGTTTTTTTTTTAGTACTTCCTAAACAAAATTAAATGGAATGTATTCCTTGTTTTTCATTGTAGAAAACAAACAGCAGCAAACTGCCAATGTTACCAAAAGCTAATGAGTTTTTCGAACCTCGGCCTTGAGACGGGCATTCTCAATTTTCAGCTGTTGCTCCTCTGTTGCTACAGAGGCATCCTTGCTAGAGGTAGCAAAACCACAATTAGGACAAGCAGATTTCTTGATTGTTTCCCTCAAGCTCTTGTTTTCATCGCGGAGTTTGTCCATTTCAGTTTTCAGCAATGAATTTTCATGGCGCTCCTGTATCGCCTGCCATAGCCGTCCACATTAAAATTCACATATAAGAAACATCACATATAAAAAAACTGGAAAAAAGAAACATCAAAAGGGTGATTTTACAGTCTCAAAAGCTGATTTCCCAACTCCCATGAGTTGACAATGGCATTGAAACTATGTCAGTATTCAAACTTTTTTTGGGCAAGTATATCAGCATTCAAACTTCTCATCAAATTCCCTGTTTAGTTGCTATTTCTCTAACGGTTTTGTATATTACCACTTTTCAAAAACATCTTTTATAAATGCAAAAACAATTTCTTTATTGTTTGAAATTATTACTAAAATTACTTTGGAAAATTGGATTCCTTTCAACAAGTTCTTATAAGTTTCAAAGACCGTCAACCAAGCAAGTTTCCTAGTGTTTAGCAAAACTGACTTTTAAACAACTACGAAACATGATATAGTTTGTTTCCAGAAACAGGAAAAACAAAAACGAAGAAAACGAGCTGGTGGCAATACATGGGTCATATGATTAGGAAACTAGAACATGACATTGTCATACCTTGATTTGGGTTCGACGATTTTGAAACCAGAACTTGACTTGTCTAGGAGCAAGGCCTAACTGCTTGCTCAGTTGCTGCCTTTGCTTCTCATCAGGATGAGGTGATTCTTTAAAAAGCCTGGCATAATTATTTTCATTAAAAAAAAATTAATGGAATCTAATTAGCCATTTCTGTACAAAATATGGCAGCCATTTCAGAATGAGACAAGAAGTGAAAAAGACAAACAAGCAGGTGAAGAACACATAGTTTATGCATCATAGAATATTCTCGTGTAGTATATTATTGGTTTATTATCAGCTTCCTTGCTTTTTATTTTTATTTTGTTTTATGAGAATAAAGTAGTTAACAAGCCCTTTTTTTATTTTTCCATTAAGCTTCCTTTAGGGGCCTTTGTCATAAATGAGAGTCTTTTGGGTTTGTGAGTGCTTTACACACATGATAAAGGGTTACCCTTTTAGGCTCCTAGTCCTAGATGGATTCAGTGATTCACACACGAACACCTTACGGTGTGCGCAATCATAAAACATTATGCAGTTTAATGGTGGATGTTATAGAAACTTTTTGTGGTTTTCCAAATGGTATGCGGTAAATGTTACGCAATTTTGTAGTTTCGGTTATACAATTTGTGATTTTTATTATGCCTTTTTGCAGTTGGTTTTATGTAATGCAGGGAAGAAGTCAACGGGAATACGGTATCCCAAGACGAAGTTCATTTTGAAACAGTCTTGTTAACGAATGCATTTACCACAAAATTCTTGGATATTTTTTACTTTCACGATAGGATCAAGTTCGCTGAAAAGGTTTTAAAAGAAGTTCATTTTGAAACTTGTCTTTGTTCTTAACGAATTTTTTTACCTTTTTGGACAAAATTCTTGGATATTTCAAAAAATATTGTGTAAAAGTTCGCTGAGGGTTATTTTTTGGACTTTTCCGGCTTATTTTGATGATTGAATCAATTAAATCACAAAAGTTTGGACTTTACCTTGGATATTTCAAAAAATATTGTGTAAAAGTCGTAATTTTTTACTTTTCCGGCTTATTTTGATAGGATGAATCAATAAATCACAAAAGTTAGGCTCAAAACTAACAAACATGTAAAAAAATTTTGAATAAGAACAAAACAAGAAAAACCCCAAAAATCTTAGCGGAACTTAACCATAATGTTGTGTTACAATAAAAAGTTGAATCTTTTTTTCATAAAAGACAAAAAAAAATAAAAAATAGTACAAAGAAAGCAATGCATGTACTAAAATTGATTACTGAGTTCAATCCTCAACAAACTCCGAGTTGGTAATTAATTTAAGTGGTGCATGTCATTGATTATTGCACATCCAACAGTCCTAAACCTCAAAACTCGGAATCAGAAACGGAATTTAAGGACATCTCAACAATCTTCACCTACTGCATTAACACTTTTGTACGATTGCACTCTTCATGACTCACTTGCAAATTGAAACGAGTCAACTCAGGATTAAGGAAATCCTGACTTCAAAAGGCCTTGTTCGTTTAGTAATTTTAGATATTTTAGTTTTGGTAATGGGTGGAGATAAAAATAGGATAATAATTGAAGAGAAGGGTAATGAGTGGAGAGAGATAGAGAGAGAAATGAAATTAATAATTGAATAAATAGAGAAATGATTTGAGAAAGATATAGGATAATTATTGAAAAATAAAGTTAAAACAAAGTAAAGATCTTAAACTCTCCTTGGAGCACGAGTGTAGAATACTGTGTTCGCTTTGGGTCTCTAGACCCAATTTGCGCACGGTCTTTAATAAGTTTTCTTTTCAATTATTACTCAAATTTTTCTATTTGTCTCTCTTCACTTGTTACCCTAAAAATCTCCCTTAAAATCCAAACAGAACCCAGTCCGAGAGTTTTATGTATTTATGATTTATATAAGATTATTTTTGAGAACCAATTTCATCATCTACTACGGATGTACGAAAAAATGCACCGAGAAAAGAACACATGAATCTTTTTGTAATAAGAAAATCACATGCCCCACATGCTAGAAATCAGATTTCTAAATAGCCCAAATATTACAATAATAGTATGTCGAATAACAATTTTTTTTTTTTTAAAATGAAGATTTGATTTTGAGTCACTTTTTTGTAACCATTTCTCTCTCATCACAAAAGAAAAGAAAAAGACAAATTGAAGAGTAAAGAGAAACTCACGCTTCCATTTCTCGGATTTGCTCGGCGGAATGCCTGTGATACTTTTTCCTCTTCTTTTTCTTGTTCTTATCGCCGCCGTCCCCGTCTCCGCCGTCCCCCTCCTCGTCCTCCCCTTCGCCGCCGTCGAAATCCAACTCCTCCGACCTCGATCTTGCATGCCCCGAGTTCTCACTACTAATCTCCACCGTCTCCTCTCTCCTCCCAGCTCCGCCTCCGCTCCCCTCGTCTCCCTCCTCCACCTCCATGTTCGCCGCCGCCGCTGCCGCAGCCGCCCCATCTCGAAATATCCCGGCCTTTTTACAACAAATGAAAAAACAGCCATTAGAGTCACATGCATACACTACAAGGATGCGAGTCCGGTCTTCTGTACCGGAATCTGGTGTATTCATGCTCCATTGTGTGTTTTCAAGCGCGTAATCCTATCTCGAGCGACGTTACGAGAATCTCGAGTAACTTTGTATCTGAAACCTATTTCATTGTGTTTTCAGTCGCATAATCGTGCCTCGAGATTCTTAGTGTATTTGCAGAATCTCAGGTACTCTTGCGGCTGAAAACAAACCAAAATACTGGTTATTTTATATTTCTAACACGTTTTCAGCCACAAGATGCGTGATTGAGATTTTCGGAATACGGTATTTCGAGAATCCCAAATGTTCATCGTGGCTGGAAAAAACAAACCGAAATACTGATCATACACTAAAATTTCGGTCACGTCTCGAGATCTCGTATCGGGAGATTCTGATTGCGTAAGGTGACAGGCAAAACCAAATGAAAAAAGATTTGGGTACGCAGAGAATGAGAAAAACGAAAGGAAACGACGAAATGATTTACGTACGAGACTGAGGGAGAGAGCAGGGGATGCGAAGAAGTCCTTGGTGCGAGAATTCGGAGGACGTGGAGGAGGATTGTTGTTGGTGTTGTTGTTCGACATGTCGACGACTCCCATGGCAGTTCTAGCCATCTGCTTTCGAAATGGGCTTGTTTTATGGGGGATGGTGTGGTTTTGAGATAGAGAGAGAGAGAGAGAGAGAGAGAGTGTGGGGTCTGGTTGATTTAAGGATATAAAACAAAGAAAGCAACTCAGAAGAGAGAGAGAGAGAGAGAGAGAGGAATTTGGTTCAGACTGTTTCAGTGTTATCTATCTCAGAGGGAAGAGAGAGAGTGGAGGCTGGTAGGGGTTGACCGTTAGATAATCTGAAGATAGAGTACAGGGTTTTTTGTTTATGTTGACCCAACTAACTTTATAAAGCAGTTGTGGCAAGCAAAAGGGCTTATGAAGCTCTATGCCTCCAAGTTCCAACTGATTTTTCTGGTTTTATGAAAGTCTTTTATGGCTTCGGCTTCACTGGCTTGGCTTCTACTAGCTACTAGTTATAGGTTAGCAAGAGAAGGGGCTGTTTTTAATTTCTTTTTTTATAACATAATATTCGGGTTCGCTTTAGCGCACCCCGACTAATTTTGAAATTTTAAAATTAACAGCCGAACAAATCTTCAATGGCGCCAAAACTTGAAATGTCTGACCTTCGTACGTAGAATTTAAAATTTTAACCATTTAAAGGGCAAGCCATTTGGTTACGTACCCTCCCATATTTACTTTTGCCAAATCCATTCTAGTTAGGAATGGGCTGTTTGTGGGCAACCATTCTTTTTTTTTTTTTTTTTTTATCAGAAAAACCATTCCATTACTAATTAAAATCCCACAAGGGGTACAAGAACAGGATCCGGAGCCCTCGGTTGGGTAGGGACCGCAACTTACGGGTTATCCAAAAGGACCGGGTGATCAAGATCCAAACGGACCGAGTGAACAAGCCCTCAAGGGGCGAAAAATCCGCGCAGGGACACAAAAATAATCTACCAAAGCATACGACCTCTTGAAATCCGCTAATTAGACACCACTGACCACCGCAAGCTGCAAATCTCGCCAACGAAATCCAAAGAAAAACGTGGGCAACCTTTCTTCGATATGCATTAATTTCACTCTGATGTGTGTTTTTTTATCTTCTTCTTTTGGCTAATTATGATGTGATTGGGTGGTATGGTAAATTTGGCAGCTTTTACGAATTATGTATTCACGCACGTGGGACGACTGTTCCTCTGGAAAATTAACTCCTTTTTTAAATGGCCGTCCGAGGAGTTTACCTTAGACTAATTTTTACAGTACTAGGTAAACAAGCGTCGTAACATGCTATGCACAGAGGCAAGAAAAAAAAAATTCTGTTATGCTTAATGTTATAATTTATAGGTACGTGTAAAGTCTTGTTATATTATTTTCACCTCTCTTTCTTGATTTATGATTTGGTTTGATTTGATTTCTCTCCAATCTCAATTGTTCGTGTGTATGTTTATATATATACATTATATTACACATATTTACTAGTCGTGCCGCATGTGAGGGTGTGTATATAAACCTTATAGCCTTAACATTGGTTCTTGTTGATGCCAAATTTTGGACGGTTGATCCTAGAGGTCCCTTGCCAAGCACTCCGAGACGTCTCTTGCAAAATAAGTCCGACGACCGGGAGTGTTCCCGGTCACGAACTCTTCGACAATCAAGTTAGTCGGGGAATGATAAAGAGAAAGTATTGTAAAAAAAGGGAAAATAGAGTGTTCACCTCGTGATTGTCATGCTAGCCCTATTTATAGGTGCCGCAAGGTCTTATGAAGGTGCAACGGGTTCTGCCAAGTGGATATTGATCATGTTAATAATAGAGTAGTGGGCATGGATAACAGAATAGTGGGTGTAGATCATGAAGTAGTGGAAGTTGCAGCACAACTTGTGGGATGACCCGATCGTTTCATGGATTTCCTTACCACGCAAATAAGTCTTACCGAGCACTTGACCACGTATCATATTCGTAGTGCTTGTTAAAAGGTCATTATAAATACCAAAACGTGTGGAGTTTTAGGCATTTAACATCACTTTCTATAAATTCAAAACAAGTGACGAGGGTTTGGATGAGAATGAAGAAAAGTCTTTATTAGTTCCATGAATAACATGTTGTTCATCCTAATAAATTGAGGTACGCGTAACTCAAGCCCAATACCCTAGCATATCAAAAACCAAATCGAGCCTGGGATATTTGAAAAAGAGATTCTGTGTGAACTATCTTTCCTCTTCTTCTTCTTTTTTTAGTATATCAGGCTATCAGCTTTTCCTGTTAATTAATTTTTGTTCACATTGCCAATTTGTGATTGGGAATGAAGAACGTGAGGACTGCGCCGAGCCATGTAAGAAGTCAAGAAGTTTGGCTTCAGCTTGACCCTTCTTCCAAAAAGGAGGTCTTCAAGTCAAAACGCACTTTCAAAACGGACGCTCAAACACACACATGTGAATGTGTCATGTGTGTGAGGAGAGAGAGAGAGAGAGAGAGAGGAGAGAGAGAGGACTCCAATGATCCAACTGTGCAACAGTCCTTCCATGAATAAACTACAATACATATACTCCATTTTTTAATTATAAATATGTGTCGTGTGTGTCTTTATATCATTTAAAGAGTTGAAAGTAGTGAATGCAATTAATGGATTTGCCTCCAAGTTTCTCCAATTATATAATACTAAAACCATTCTCTTCTCATAATCATAATCATAATCATCATAGCTGGCTGTTTACTTCAACTCAATCTTCTTCTCTTTCTTTTTTTTTTTTAATAAAAAATAAAATTATGATACACTTGCTCTCCCGTCCCTCTACCAGACTGCGCTGTCAAAGATTAGAATTATTTTTTATTTTTTGGAATTTGCTCCCCCATTTTTAGACTGCGCTGTCAAAATTATTCGTGGGTCTACGTAAGTGATTACAATTATTTTATTTTCTTAAATTTATCAAGAACGTGAATTGTGTTAAAAATTGAAGTTAATTGGGTACAATAAATACAACTACGACAAAACATTTATCTTGAGATACACAGGGTCAGATTTAATTTCATAATTTATTTCAGTCAAGATAAATATGTTTTGAAAATTTTCAATTGGCATGAGTTTTGATATGGTTAATATTTTCAACAAATTTTAAAAAATAGAACAATGGTCAAGTTACCATCAGCAAAAAGAACATTAAGACAGTTTGTAAGAAACAGGTAATTTAAGAGAAATAATTTTCACACTCTCTTTTTTGAGAAAGACATTTAATTTTTTGTCTTTTAATGAAGCTTTTATGTGCATTTTTTCATTAAAAGACAAAAAAAAAAGAGTGTATTTATCAAATAGGGGATTCCGAACTCAATGGCAACGACAATAATCGAACTCGACGAGAACGAAAATGAAAATGAAAAAAATCATCCACGATCTCAGAGCATCCACGATCTCCACACCCTTGTGGGTTTTCCGATTGGTTGATGTGTGGTTTTCATATGATGGTTTCAATTGGATGTGTGGGTTTGAGGTTTGAGAACATAATATTTCGGAGAGGGAGAGGGAGAATGAGAATGGTTATGTGATTTTTTTTTTTTTTTTGGGGGGGGGGGGGGGGGGGGGTGGGGGTGTCAACGGGGGTTTTGCGATTTGGGACTTTTGGAATTTTATTTAGGTCTCGTTCCAGAACACCTTCTTAAAAATAGTAAGTACTTATTTCATATTTTCAAACTCAAAAATAATGTAAATGAGAAATAATTTTTCAATTTTTTTGCACTGTATAAAATATCTTAATGAGATCTATCAAACAAAATTCATATTGAATGGAAAATAATTTGCATAAGTACATGATTTTTTAACTTAAAATTGCCTTATTCAAAAATAAATACTTATTTCCTTTTTAAGAACGAGGCCTGAGTAGAATGCTTAGGCTGTTGGATGGTAAAATTATTTGATGGCTAAATGAAGTAAAAATTTGCACTTTTTCTAAGCAATTTTACCCAAAAATATATTTTTTTTAGGGAGAACAATAGGATAACTTTACCTACCAACTTCAAGAATATTTCATTGAAGCTGTTGGTGATGCTCAGACCTACGACCTCCATCTGTGGTGGGATAGAATAGTCATTTTCATAGTATCAGGCTAGCCATCAGATTCCTCGGCAGCATCACATATTTTCACTCACAAATTGCTCAGAACCAATTAGAAAGTAATACTAAAATATTTGGACTCAATCAATGCCTAGAAAAGGAATGGTGGTAGCCTTTAGATCTGTCAAACAAAGGAAGCTAGAAGAGTCATAATACTCATTAATTTCACAGGACAAACTTCGGTTGACTGAAGTACAGGGCAGTAAAAAATTTATACTCCTGTATTTTTATTTGTGGTCCAAACGTTGTTAGATGTTTTTGATAGTAAATAATTATTGATGGATTTATAAGTAGAATAACTGTAGTAGAAATAGTTTTTGTTGACAACTTTTTTGTTAATAGAAACGGGATGGTAAAATATTGAAACATTTTTGTTAGTGGAAACGAGATGGTAAAATACGTCAACTTTTTTGTGTTTTTTGTTAGTAGAAACACTCTCTAAGTTTAGTTAAATTTTTTGATATTTTTTTTGTTTTTATTTAAAAAAAATCATTTTATTAGTTTTGCTTTTAAATGATATATATTATTCGAAGAGAGGAATCGTAAAAGTAAAAAATTGTAAATTTTACCCAAATATTTTTGAAAAAGAATGGAGAAGTAAAAGGGTCATCAAGAGATTGGCTTGATGGTTAAAGCTTGAGAATTAGGAAATTATTTTTCTCTTAAAATTTGAAGTTCAAAATCTTTTAGGTGCTATCAATTCTTTTCTCAATTGTCCATAC
This sequence comes from Rhododendron simsii, assembly GCA_014282245.1. Lineage (NCBI taxonomy): Eukaryota > Viridiplantae > Streptophyta > Magnoliopsida > Ericales > Ericaceae > Rhododendron > Rhododendron simsii. The sequence continues at coordinate 28,774,815 of CM024964.1, forward strand.
GAGCTTTGTCCAAATTTAATAATAGAACTTCCCAAGAGTAGATTGTTGGATTGGTTCCTAAATTAATCGAGGTACACATGAATTGACCCCAATACCTTAAGTTATTAGAACAAGTACATGGAGAGTCCTTGGTTTGCATTTTGTTCTTTTCGAAAACTATCAATCATAATTTTTTTCTAATTTTTAACCTTTAATTAATTTTTCATTTAACCCCATCAAATTAGGAGTAAAACTGTAAAACGGTAAATACGAAAAATTTAGAATAGGTGGCCAACTCACATTTTTCCGAGCAAACCAAATCATGCTAATATTATTTCAAATCCAGCCAAGACATGTACAGTATAATAAGGAAACAAAGGATTTTGGCTATGGATTTGAAGTCAATTTACTAAACGGAAAATCCTTTTTAAATTAGAATTGGTGTTAATTTGGGGCAATTACAACAATTTAGAACTCAATATCAAGGTAGAATAATCTCATCTAGTAGATATTTGCTTGACTTTTTCTCGACTTGTGCAAAAATCTTCATACAACCTAAGAAATATGGAGTCAGCCACCACTTTGACGCATTCTCTTTAATGCATTGCCATCACCAACTTCAAAAAATTATCCATCGGATTTATAGAGACGTAAAGTTAGCATCACAACAGATAAGAGGCTTAATCTTTGAGCTAATAACTCACTACCAACAAAAAAACCTCTCGAAATCACAACTGAAAGTTTGTCCAATCGATAATTTTAGTGACCCAAAGTTAATTGTAAAAATAAATATTATAAAGATTGACAAAGACCGTTATGATAAACTTCCAGCCATATGATCATATTACAAGGTCACAACCCTTTCTCTTGCTTGAAAAACAAAACCCTTGTTACAACTCACAAGCAGTTGTATAATAATCATCTTTAAGATTATTATACACTTCTCTCCCTATACATCACTCTTGAAATCTTAGATTTGCTTTAAAATCTTTGTTTTTTTTCTGTTTCGACGGCCAGGGTTTTCGGACCAGCGATATATTAGATTGCTTTAAAATCTTTGTTTTTTTTTTTTCGACGGCCATGGTTTCCTGACCAGCTCATGTGCAACTCGACTAATTAATTCCCTCTCGGTCAAGTCAAAGACATATCGACGCGAGATTAGGGTATTTACAAGAAATTTCTGGTCAATTGTGTCCTTGTGCTGATTGCTTGAAAACCTGGTTTATTGCTTGATGGATCTAATTATTTTCTTACTCCAATTTGGATGACTAACGAGACTCAAATAACTATATGGCATATCCGTCCTATATTTTCCTTTTATGAGCTACACTTCTGCAAAGGTTCTTTTGGTAGTTAAGAATGGTAGATAAGATGAAGCAATCGCATGTACCAAATAGGACCCAATAAAGAATACTAGCATTAAATCCTCCGATGTTCCTTTTGGAGCTCCCTCTCCACTTTAATGCTCTTGCGTCCTGGTTGCCTCTTTTTCATCCATTAAGGAAAGCAATACAAGAAGAAACCGATAGTACTTGCAAAGTTGGAAAAAGTTTCACCAAAAAATCAAAAGGAGAGGACAAACCCATCAAAATAACACATTGTTGTTACTGCCATCAGCCAAAAATTTAGAGATCTGGGGTTCAACTCTCGTAGATGACATTTTGGCGTACCTAACACCGTGATTGTTGCATCTGTCTCTTACCGCGTGTAAGAAGTGGGTTCAACGTGATCCTCCTTTCGAAGAGCTCTTCCTTAACAAAGAAAGAAAAAGGGATGAGGCGTTTTCTCCAGCCCAAGTTGCAAGAACGTTATATCGATCCTAACGTGCCACATTCAAAGATCACGGGAAGTTAGTATTTTAGATAACTTTAGCTACGAAGAGTTAAAAGACAATTTAAAACACTCTTTGCATGTTTTCTTTGCCATATTTAAATTCATATAAGCCTCCCTATTCGTGCAACTAGGATGAGAGGATAGCCTCATCCAAAGCGCATCTTTCTTTGCTTGCTTCTTTTTTAAGTTTAGTAGTAATGGTTTCTTGTCAATCTAGTCCTTTGTCTTGGAGCTGAAAGGCTAAGATTCAAAAACTAGGGACAAAGTTAAGCAAAAAAGCATTGAAATTCTGAAAACTTAAGAAGGGAGGAAACTTAGAACAACAAGGTGATCATAGAAGGCAAAAAAGCGCAACAAAAAGGAGAAGGAAAGGGGTCAAAAGAAGTATAATAACTGTCAACCAACTTTGTTAAATTGGTGTTTAGGAAAGATGTATGCTCTTTTAACCTACATTTGGGGATTGACCATGAATCCACCTGAGCAAGGAAATGGAAAAAGAATGAACATGTGTGTGATGAATACAGCTCAAGAGACGCCAACGGGGCTTAGTCCCAGCGGCATAGGAGGGGAGCTTAAGTGGCCATGTGAGAGGTCTTAGGTTCGAGTAGATGGAGAGCTACTGTTGGCCTGGTTGTTGATCTAACGACTAACCACTAACGCTACTTATGGCAAACTGCAAAAGAAAAAAACAAATACAGCTCAAGACCTAAATGAACAGTAAATTACAAAGAGCACATATAAGAAGCACAGACTCCTGTTAAAAGGTTGTATACCTTCTAAATATCTTTATGCTAGTTAACTTAATTTTATATATACACCATCACTCTGTACAAACTTGGAAAGGACAGTAGCCATAGCTTTTATGATTTGATTATCTTTCAGAAAATCTTGGTGATGGTGCAGGCTATTAAAAACTTTTTTCAGTTCAGATATGGCATAGAAAATAAATATAGAAGACGCTGCCCTCACTACATTATATCACTTCAAACATATTCTACAACAATATTAAAATTAATTTGTTATAAGACAACCCTTCAAAGAGCCCCTGTACAAGCCAACCTTTGGACTTCTAAGCCAACTAGTAATTTGCTAAGAAGCACTCAGACAAACACGAATATGAACACAAACATTGATACCGATATGGGACACGATAATTCTAAAATATTATGGACACAGACACCGTGAAAGACACGACAACATATGTATGTGTCTGTGTTAATGTGTTTTTCAGATATACTATTAAGTAGTGTTATCCATATGAACATCATTTTCACAAACAACCAAAACTGTCATTGGACCCATTACAATTTGCAATTTTTATCTTGACTACATTGGTACCTTTTGATTTCCAATATTTGCCTTCCTATTAGTAAAAAAGAATAATTTAAAGCCCAAACCAAGTATTACAAACTACTATATATTGACCCGTGCCATGTCCCAATCCATGCTAACTTAAGACACATTTCTGCGGCGTGTCCCCGATGTGTCCCCCACTTACAAGTTGGTAAATTTAACTAGAGTTGCCACTTGGCGTGTCCTCAACGTGTCGTGTTTGTCCTGTGTCAAACATGGATACGGCGACTAATTAGGTGTGACGGTGCTTCATAGGTAATTGGCACAGGCTAAATTATCAACACAATAATGTTTGACTAGAAATTTCCAGTCAGCAAGCTAATGCAAAACTCCTAACACGACACGCGAGCCTCAGTAACAGCCATGGAAATTTCAAGTCAAAAGAGGATGCCAATAACATGGAAAGCTGAAAAGAACATGTTTTATACAGAAGGGCTTCTGAAAAAAAACTGAAGCTCTATGGCTATCTATACCTTAGAGACAGTTAGTTGTTGAAGAGTAGATGAAAATGGTGGTTTTGTAAGGCAGGTGAAAAGATATGCCACCAAACAATGCATACAATATTGAAGTGATCCTCATAATGGAACTGAAATGTGGAATAAATGCTCATGAAATTACATGGTGGAGGTTTTTCTAAAGAGACTTGATGAGTGTCCGTACAATTTTTTATGTCACTCATTCATGAATGCCAATGCTTTCCACTATGAGGTCATTCAACTTTCAAGGAGGGAATTTTGATTTCTCTCCCTTCATTTGTCCCTTCTTAGTTATTGAACTAATTAAGAAATTTAAAACCTTACCTGCTCGCTCTCTCGCTCTCTCTCTCTCTCTCTCTCTCTCTCTCTCTCACACACACACACACATACACACTTGTGCACAAAGTTGTGCTTATGATGAATTAAGGATTAAGCTTCACTGATGCATCTGTCAACTATATACACCTCAAAACAGCATATATATTATCCTCGGTAGATATCAAAAACAGAATCATATTTGATTAGAATCAGCATCATATTAGTTTCTCTATGAATTAATCTTGCAAACATGAATATATGCATGCTTCAAAGATCACAGCAGATCAGCAAAATCATCAAATTCCATCAATGAAGGGCAAAAATTTTGTAGATCAATAGTGATGGAGATGCAGTTTAGCATTGGCAAAGTGTCATGCCAACGTGAAAAATTCAGGTTATTAAAGTCAATTAATCTACCAATAAGTACAAAAATCGCATCTAACAGATCCTCATATATTATGTAGCAAGTAACATACTCCAAAGGGTTTTCAAATAATCTATAGTTAAAAGTGATATTTGAAGTTTAACATTTTGTCCGGATCAGAAAAAAAGGTTTTAACATTTTGTCATTCCAGACAAAGTGGAGAGAATTTGATGGACCACATTGATGACCAAAACAATAATATTGAATGGAAAGAAATGAAGCAATAAATCTACCATTCAACAACTAACTCTCATTCCACCATGTCCAATAAGTACTTTTCAGTTCTATCTTCAAATTTAACTATGCATAAATAAGGTGATTGGGACTTCATAACTATGGCTTTGTAACCATGACATGGAATTTCGCTGACAGTTATGGCTAAGAATTTGCTTTTCAACTTATACACAGGATGAGAACCACTTCTAGTGAAATTGGTTGCACATCGCCCCCCCTCCAGTGGTGACTAGGGTTCGAGTCCCACGGGGGGCGGGGCTTTGGGGGCCAGGGCTATGGATAGCCTCTGGACCCCCATGTGCTAACTTTAACACCACCACTAACCCCCGCTGATGTATACAATGTTGACCAAAAAAAAAAAAACTTGTGCACAGAATGACAGAACCATATTAACATCAGCATAATGTTTAAGCAACAGTGACTCAATGAGCAGGAACAATGTCCTAAAGTAGATGAAACCCTGGAGCTAAGGGAAGTACGCAAAGAAAGAATGAAAGCAAATAGTGCTTAAGCAAAATGCAGAAAGGCCATCATTATCTGCATAAAAATTCAAGATGACCTAGGCTGTTGGCCTGCTGGTCATGTTGGAGCACTTTATGCTCTGAGGTCTTGGGCTCGAGCTGATGAAAAACATCAACCCCCTGGAAGTAATCTAATAACTCATTAACCCGCTAGTATCGAATTTCGTGCAACAAAGGAATGAAATGGATGCAAATGAAAGATCATTGGCAATTGGCATGCATGGCACGTTGGCTATTCAGATTCTTAAACTTTGATGGGGGCTCAACTGATCATTTACACTTGAACATGGTAAAATGCTAAATTTGTTCTGGAACGACGAGTCTCCCATAATTAATCCCAAGTTCCAAAATGTCAAAGATTATCAGATTCAATATCCACCAAGTTATGGTAGGCTGGTAGCTAATTCCCAGTCAAGAAGTCAACTGTAGGCAGTAACCATGGGTTTACTTGCTGGGATTTATAACCAAGTGTCTTTAAAAGCTTTAAGCATTTGATGTATTGGTTTTCAGGAAAAACTTCCGTGATCATCTTCAAAACTGTTTTTGAATCATCTCATGACTAATTGATTTCACCCCAATCAGTTTTAGGGGAGCATTGAAGAATTAGGTGCACAGAATATTGAGGTGTATTTGTTTTCACCCACATGTTAATAAGATTTTAAATTATTGACTTAGATTTGGCAAGCAGTTGGATAGCATATTGACCAGGGAAAAATCTGCACTTGAAATGGTTATGGCGTGAGACAGCGGCCAAGAAAACCACCAGGATGTCAATTGTGTATAAAATTGCACTCCTTGGCCTTTATGGTTGTGGTTTATGGCGAAGCCTATCTTGAGGGAAAAGAATCCCAATTCCCGAAGTGGACTTGACGAGCAAGTCTTCCTAACTGGGTCCGCGCTACCATCAAGGAGCTTCCCAAAAATACGGACTTGGGAAATGTCCACAAAAGTTCTGAAAGTAATTGGCCATGGCAGGCAAGTCTTTCTTAACTGGGTGTGTCCTAAAATCAAGGAGATTCCTAAGATTTGGATTTGTGAAATATACCGTAACTGTAGTTAGATTCTTCATTCATATATCTTTATGGTGGGCCTAGGTCCTGCACTAGGTCATTTGAAGATAAATGGAATTCAAAGCACTAGTTGAAAGCTTCCTTTATCACATAAAATTTACAAAATCGTAGCACTCTTGGGAAACTCTAAATAGGCCGCGTACTGTGAAGAAGGAGATCCCTGCAACCAGGATAATTAGTGTATGGCCTCATCCATAAAAGAGTATCTTGCTTTGCTTTGTTTCCAATTTACTAATGGTTTCTTATCAAACAAGGCCTTGGGGCAAGGTGCGCAGAAGTTGGCCCGGACATCTGGTAATTAAAATGAAAAAACAATACCTTGTGTCTTGGAGCTGGAAGGCTAAGATTCGAATTCTGGGGTTTAAAAAACGGATTGATTACATTCAAAACTTCTATGAGAGGAAAAGTTTGAAACAAAAAGGTGGTCACAGAAGGCAAACATGACAAAAAAATAAAAATAAAAAAAAGACAAGGAAAGGGGTCAAAAGAAGTAACTATCAACTACCTTTGTTAAGTTGGTGTTTAGGGAAGATACGTGCACATGGAATCTATATCTGCGAAATTAGCAGAAAATTAGGAAAGGAGAGAAATGGAGCATATAAAGACAACTAAAGAACCAAATTTAACAGCACAGCAATAAATAACTACAGATTCCTCTTAAAGGTTGAATTTTTGTTCATTCCAACTTAAGCATTTTAATTCTTATTTCTTTCACTCTTTATCCCATGCCAAGCAACAACTTCCCTCAGAACATAACATGTAAGTGGAGATCAAAAGGGGAGAAGGGACAGCGATGCACACCAACCCGCCCCACCCAGCCATATTAGTTCAAAATATTTTCTGACAAAATTCAGATTAATTTGTGTAAGCTAAACCGTCCAAATCTAATGAGAATCTTGGCATATTGCCCATCAAAGGAGAAGTCATTTTCGGAAAACCATCTCTTCGAGCAAAGTCCAACATAGTAAGTTGTCTACGCTAACACCAACATAATGATGCTTAGCAAAAAAAATAAAAATAAAACACCAACATAATGATGTTCCGCCAGAAATTTCCAGCGAGCAAGCTAATGCGCAAAATTATAACACGACACGCGACCCTCAGCAACGTCGATGGAAAATCATGTCAAAGAAAGATGCCAAAACTGTGATTTAGCAACCAACATGATAGTTACAAGAAGATGCTTTTTAGGAGGGCTTCCGAAAGAACTAAAGCTCTATCCATATTTGAGAGATAGTTAGTTGTTGAAGAGTAGATGAAATGGTGGTTTTGGAAGGCAGATGAAAAGATATTACCACCTCAGAATGCATGCGACATTAAAGTGATCCTCATTGCAAATAGGGAACAAATGCTCATGAAATTATATGGAGGAGCTTTTTTATTTTTTTTCTAAATAAACTTTATGAGTGTCCGTCAATATTTCTTATGTCACCCAATCATGAATACCAATGCTTTACAGTATGAGGTCATTCAAGTTTCGAGGAGGGTATATGATCATATCTATCCCTTTTTAGTTATTGGACCGCCACCCATTTTTAAGTTACCTACATTTGTCCCTTTTTAGTCATTGGACCCCCCCACCCCCCCAACCCAATCTAATCTTCATTTACCTTCATTTGTCCCTTTTTGTTTTGGTATAAATTTTGTCTTTTTTGAATTCTTGTTAGAATATTCAGGTTAACTTTTTGAATTGGCATTTGTTTAGACGAGAGGAGTCTAAAAAGTAAAAATTATTACCAAAAGCAAAACAATATGCCCCAAAGAAGAAAAAATATCGAACTTGTGTCTTCTTTTTTTTTTTGTCTTTAGGCCAAGTTTCCCTTCGCGCTTATTTTCCTTCACAAAATATAAAGGGAAATGAGCCCCTTTAGCTGGTTTAGCTCCGTACGGAAACATGGCCTTAATGTCGTTCTATACTTCTATATGAATATTTTTTCAACTACGTTTCACAATTGTTTATTTTTTTCAATTCCTCGCGTCGAGACAACTGATTAAATTATGACGAAAAGCAAATAAAAAATTTTGAAAATTAAATAGTACGAAGAAAATACAAGAGCAAAAATTTAGGAAGAACAATCCCCAAATCTCTCTCTCTCTCTCTCATACACAAGGCCGCAAAAATGTGGCCATAGAAAAGCCTCATTGATGCATCAGTAAATCAAATGAGCAACAGCAAACCAGCTAGATACAAATCAGTACCACAAATGTCATCTTAATTTGGCAATCAAAGTAGATTAGAATCAGCTTCTTAGAACTCTCTGCATGAAGGAAACTCGCAAACGAATGTCAATAATTGAATGGGGCAAAAATAAACGCAAAAACTAACGTTTTGGCTTCCGAACAAAGCAGTGAGGTTTTGATGGTCCACGTTGATGCCTGAAACAATGATGTGGAAAGAGAGAGAAACGAAGACAAAAAATCTACCATTCCACAACTAACTCTCTCATTCTACATCAAAATAAGTCATTACCATACCCTACTTTAAGTTGCTCTTTCGGATGAGCAAGGTAAATGGGGTTTCCCAAGTATGGTTCTGCAATCAGCACACAGCTATTCAACTTGTGTACAAAACTACATCAGTAGTGAACTAAAGTAGTAAGCAACAATGACCCAATGAGAAGGAGCAATATCTCAAAGTAGATGCAAGACACCCAAGAGATACGTACGGGGAAGAGGCAAACAAAGACTGAAAGCAATTACTAGCTACTTGAGGAAAATACATCTAGGCACCAAAATGGACATGGTTATCAGACCGTAATGGATTATATCCAATAATTGTCAACTATTCATGTAACGATTCAAGCACAGCCATACACCCTAACCGTGGAAAATTGCCTAGCCTATTCCATGGGGACTTGGGAACTATTATATCGTGGTGATTACAAATCCCTTCTTCTTCGTCAAAAGTGAAGGAACGTGATTGTGGGAGAAGTTAAAAGAATCAACATAACAAGAAACTAACAACAAATCTCCCAAACCAAGCCACAGGTTGAGCAAAACATGTATTACAATATGAGTTAGCTATGCATATGGAAATCTCCTGCCTCGCATGGCGTGTTGGCTACTCTGTATCTTGTACTTTAGTGGGGCTCAACTAAACATAATACAGCAAAGTCCAACATTGTTGGTTACGAAAGTATTGTGAACTGTATAAGCCCGGGGGCAACCTCACCTTAATAGTTAACTTTGGGGGGCTTATTTCTATCCCCCCAAAAATAGAGTCACATGGTAAGCTTAGTTTGTAGGAGGTCTTGGGTCCAAGTCTCTCCAATTATATTTGTTACCCTTCTCTCCTTTGTGGGGTTACACATGGGAGAGCATGTTGATTCAGATGCAGGAATTTTAAGATGACTTGAAAGAGGAATTCTTAAACACACAGCAAATACAATACATGCATTTAGGTAACTACACATGTCAGGTGTGTATATACAATTTTCCAAACTTTTTAGAAATAATTATTGGTTCAGCAGTTAACATTGTGGTCATCAGAAGATGCTAATCTTAATAAGGTCCAAAGTTGAACTCCTATTGCTTTCTCTTCGTGCACAAAGTGAGCAACCATCTTTTCTTGATTCCTGGGATCCAAAGGATAGCCAAAACAAAAACTTCAAGATGCAGAAAAATGCATGCTCATTTCATGCTAGAATTGATACCAGGTAGATAATAAGCTGCCACCTCATAATTCTTATGGGGATTTTCCTCATCAACCAAGACTGATGAACGGGAAGAAAACTATAACTTGATGGTTGATAACTTGATACCTTCTGTTACCAGCCTTTTTGACATATTTTGTCACTTCTTAGGGTAAAGCAATTTGCAATTCCAACTCAAGGCTTAGACCAGAAAGTTACCCTCGTCGTGGTTAATGGTCTAACGTCTTCTCAAAGAGAAAGTAGTACCCCTATCAGGAATGGCCACTCCCCATCTCGTAACACTGGAAGAGGGTGAAGGAGCAGCTACTACCAGTTAAGAGGATGGATACATAGGCATTTCACCCCACCTGCACAATGCACTACAATTTTTGCTTTGATAGGTAAATTTGAAAAAATACAAAAGGAAAGTCTGTACCCGGAATCCTGATCATACCCTTGAACATATCCTCTAATATGTTTATTTGCATAATCCATTGTTCCCACTCCTCACAAATTCATGTTGCAAGCTAAGTATCTTTCACACCCTTTTAACCCGACATTTTTTCGTTATTATCTCTGGTAGTATCACATATAAGCAACTGTTTCTTGCTGTCATTGCAAAAAGAAGCTGCTGCAAAAATAGCCCTTCCTCTTTTTCTAAACTTTTGAGCTAGCCTATTACCATTTTGAGCCCCAAGAGGTGAAAAACTTGTCATCTCCATGTTTCTTTAAAAAATTGGAACTAAATGACTTCGCCAAATCTACAGCATTTATGATATGAAGCATCAACTATAACCTAAAAGAGATGCATTGATAGAAAGTGGATGCAAGTAGTCGTACAGGTTGAATGAATAAAGTCATACAGAATTGTTAGCCGGAAAAACGACATCATGCTAACAGCCAATCCATTACAGTTAAAAAAAAAAAAAAAAACTTACATGGAGTAGATGGTTCACCTCTCTGTCCTGCTTACTGCGTTAGCTTTAAGGGCAAGACAGGTTGCTCTCAGGGCTCTAAAGTTGCATGGCCTATTCCACGGGGAAAGGTAGCACAAGGCTGCATTTTATCTCTTCCTTGCCTCCTCTTCCCTGCACTTAAAGAATACAGCCCAGACAAGAAGGGCATGCATTGAAACATCAAGGAAGTTAAAAATGGATTGTAAAATGGCTGCACTAAAGAAAAGATTTTAGATAACTAATTAAGATATAGAATCAGAGATCACTTATTGTAATATTAGGACCTCTTTTTTTTTTTTATCAAAGCAGAAACATAACATATATATTAATAAAAGGACACTAACGGTCCAAAGTACAAACTACAAACCAAAACAAAAACAAGAACAAAAAACAAACAGAAAAAAACCAAAAAAAGCCGCAAGAAACCAAAAACGCCAGAGCCGGACCCATTAATCACACTCGTGAGGGTGGGTGGAGTGATCAAGGGAGTGGCCAGGTATGGGAAGACCCGCCGCACCAATTGAGCACATGCCCGCTGCAGAAACACAGGCCGAAGCCGCTGCCGAATATCAGGACCTCTTAATTACCTAATAACTTAGCTTTTGGAAATGATATAAACTTGGCCATTTGAGAACGAGAAAAGGCAATTTAAGTGCTTGTCGAGGTCGCATGTTCGAATCTCACAGATTAGTATCTTAGACACATACACATATGAACACATGTACAGAGAATTAGCGTAGAAAATAGGAGTAAGATAGGAAACTGGCTGACCTGCTTTGTTCATTATACAGCAGGTCTCGAAATATCGACATTGACTATTCTTGAAGATAATAAACGAAAGAGTGCCGTTGATGATTGTGATCGGTGCCACGCGAACTGAATAAACAATCTAGGGTTAGAGAGAGAGAGGAGGAGGAGGAGGAGGAAAGAAAAGTTCGTTAAGAGTCGTTACGCCACGTCCTTTCCGGACACCCACACATTCTAAGGCATATTTAAATATCCATCCTCTTTATTCATGTTATGTAAGAATTCATCCCGCCATTTTTTTATGTTTATGTTTTCATCTTCTTAATGTGTGAATTACATTTCTTACCCTTTTCCCTGTGATATACATATATTATGTTATATTGCTTTCCTAATTTGGTGCGATTGGATTGGATTGTTTTTCCAATTTAGTGGGATTTGATTGGATTATTTTCCTAATTCAGTGAGATTTGGTAAATTGCAATATGATTGAATTTTTATTTATTTATCATGGAATGTATTTGAGGAATCAATATTTTTAGGAATATAACATGATAAGTTGACCATATCTTTGCATTTTTCCTTCATTCTTCTAGTTGGCCAACTAGACAATAAAAAGTCATATTTTCTATTAATCTTATTAATACGGAACATGGCTAAATTACCATAAAAAAAAGAAATAACATGACATACTCAAACCGTTACATAATTAAATTACCTTGGCCTTACACGGTTAAATTATCATGACGATTACAACGTGAACACGATAAATATCCTATGATTTAAACAAATATTTCATGGTAAACGGTTCAAATAATTTATCAAATGGTTAAATTACCATGACCTTACATGGTTAAATTACCATGACGATTACAACGTGAACACGATAGAGAGGATGATTATTGGATAAAAAGGATGATTATTTAAACATGAATACACGTCGTCACCATCGTCATCCACCTTCTGCATCGCCGACAACCGATGAGTGAAGCCCAACCCTTACCGACCACCAGTGAACGTTTTTTGTCCACCGGCGACTCTCGACAAATCTCGACATCCTCAGATCTAGTACCCAGTGGCTGTTTGGACTCCCGAAGACCGTTCGAAAACCTTACCCAGTCGCCAAACTCTCTTGAAATCCCGTTCCGGATCTCACCACTGCTTGCCTGAAGATCATTTCAGAAATGGAACTGGTTTCGTCGCTTGCTTCTCGAAATCCCGCTGTGGTCCAGTTGGGCGAGCCTCACCTCAAATTAATGGAAACGAAAATGGAAGGGGGAGGGGGGGTTAATGGAAACGGAAAATGGGGGGGACAGGGGTTGAGGGAAATGGAAACGGAAATGGGGTGGGGTTAAATGCTTTTTGGTGGCGACATTTTCGGTGCCGAGATTTTCGGTTTGTGATAAATGATTTTAGCAAAAATTTTGGGTTTGGGACTCTGGGACTTATCTTTTCATCCTAAAATTCAATACTATATATATATATATATATATATATATATATATAAAATAGTATGTAGAAGGGCAATATTGGGTTTATTTTAAAGTGAGGATGAAAACATAAGTATTCAAAATGACCAGGATGAAAACATAAGTCGGGTATGAATTGAGGATGGATATTTAAGTATGAAATTAGGGTTCTGATTAGTAATGAGAACGCAATAATTATTAATATCCTGTTTGTTTTGCACAATTAAGATATGATTAAAACATTCAATTTCCAAAATTACCCTTGTTCATTATTTTTTTTTTCAAGCTTTATATAAATTGGTTTCCACCCCAACTGATTGTCCATTATTATCGTCACTGTTCATTCTAGAATTGGGTTCACACTTCACAGTTGGACTCTTGAACAATTCAAGGCCGTTTGTATAAAACCCTAAAAACAACCCAACAAGGGATTCTCACCTTAGCAAGCTGTTACTTCTCACGTACGCCTCTCTCTCTCTCTCTCCGGAAATTCCAACGCCCAAAATCGAGCACGAACGCAGAAAGCATACCAGTACGTGATTGGAAATTTGGTACTCTGTACCCTTCTCTCTCTCTCTCTCTCTCTCTCTAATACTCAAGAACAAAGTCTCCATTCTTGTTTTTTTTTTTCCCCTATCAGTCGATCATAGCAAGGCTTTCTGGTGCCTGAGTCATGCAATATATGATCGAAATATGTTCTTTCTACCATTTGAGCTTTGAATTTTGGTTTTCTCGAAATGGTTTGGATACCGTCATAATTAGATCAAACGATTTAGACTGCGTTTGTATTTCAATTCTTAAAATATGGTATGATTTCTTCTCAATAAGAAATTGTATGATACATTTCGAATCGGGATACGCTATTATATCGTAAGATACATCGTATCGTAAGATACATCGTATCGTAGAATTTCTATAAAAATGGATACGGGATGAGATACGTATCGTTTTTAGAATAAGCCATCCAAAAATGATACGAATCTTAAGATACGTATCCCATATCGTAGAATTTTAACAACCATACTCGATCCATCAAATGAACTTGAACCACCCTTTTCAGTTAATTTCTGAGGATTTTCATCCTCAAGCACGAATTGCTTTCTGCACCCGGATCAAAAACTAGATCGAAGTTTGATGCGTTTATTGGACAAGTGAATCATAACCGAGTTTTTTTTTTTTTTGTCATTCGTTAATCCCTAATCTAATCTATCTTAAGTGATTTGGGGAGAGAGATGGGTGCTTACGGGAATCGAATTATATCCATGTGCCAACTGCATTCCACTCCACTCCACTTGTGTAAACGAGCTTTAATTGAGTCGATTTTTGAGTAGCTGAATTTTTTTTTTAATACAAAATGGATGGAAAAATCTTCGATATACACCACTTTTTTGGGTGCACCATACACCCTTTACAAATTTTTGTGGCTCGAGATTTGTGGTAGTTTATTTTTTAGAATTCTTGTGTCTCCTTTTATGAATTTTTGCGGTTGTATAATGAGATTTCGTAGTCAAATTCATATGAACTTTTTTACGAATTTTCGTGGTATTGTTTATAAATTATGTGGTAAAAACAGACAGCTTAAAGTCATGTACTTTTGTGGTGTTGTTTACAATTTTTTATGGGCTAAAACCAAACCCAAGTACATGCTGCTCACCTTGGACGTATAGAATATTCCTACTTACCTTTTTTTTTTTTTTTAAAGACCTAAAAAAACATCCAACCTACCGTACCTGACAGCTTCCTGGTGGGTATTGACTAATTAATTCCTTACAGTACATAAATAATACGGGCATTTGTATCTCGTCCTAATTGGTGTCGTGTTTGTTGTTGGTCCCTTTCAATACAAAGATGGGGGTCGAAAGTGGTGAAGGTGCTGCTGCCGTAAAGGAGAAATACCAACAATCCCTAGGCATATCCTCGGATGCGGGAAACACCTCCAAACGCTTCGACGACGACGGCCGCTCCAAAAGAACCGGTAATGTCACCCTCCCTCCCCTTTCTTAATTAGGATCTGGCTTCTTAGGCGTCCAACGGTGAATTTAAAACTCGGTTCTTCATCTCAACAATTAATATTGACAATCAATAGTCCAAATTGCATAAGTATCATTTTAGAGAAAGGCTAGGTACAAAGAAAATGAATGGTTGAAGTTACGTGTCTCTGCAATCCAAAAGCCGTAGTCAAGAAACTTATTTTTACTTTAGTTGCAACTAGAAGGTGGGCACACATTACCTGTGTGCACATCAATACTAGAATAGACTATTCAATTCTAGTTCAAGTAAATTTTTTTTTTTTGCACTATACATATGACAATTACTGTATTTCGCACTAATAAGTAAGAACAGATGAACTTATGTATTAATAACATAAAAGTTTCATAATTGTTTGATTACTAATAGGGGCTAAAGACACCACTAAACGGGTCATCTTTATATAATTTTTAGAAGGATTGAGTTACATTGCGAATTGAGAAAAAAAAAAAAGATGTAAATTCTATTATTACAATTATAGCTGAAAGTGCAATTTTCATAAAATTCAGAGGGGAACTTAGAACCTTCGTTTGCTACTAGTAATGTGGTTTTCTCTCTTTCTGTGAGTTAGGGGGTGTTTGGACTTCAAGTGCCCACATAATAACAGCAGTGATAGGATCTGGGGTTCTTTCCTTACCCTGGGCCATTGCTCAGCTGGGATGGATAGCTGGTCCAACAGTGATGCTCCTCTTCTCTTTTGTGACTTTCTACACTGCTGCTCTCCTTGCCGACTGTTACCGCTCCGGTGACCCAGTCACCGGCAAGAGAAACTATACTTACATGGAAGCTGTGGAATCTAATCTTGGTATGAAAATTTAAAATCCTTAATTTGCCCATCCATTTCAGACAAAATCCAAGTTTGGTGTATTTTAATCAGTTGAGAAGCATTACAGTATTTTAAACAGGTGGGCTTAAGGTCAAGATGTGTGGTCTAATTCAGTATTTAAATCTATTTGGAACTGCAATTGGATACACCATTGCAGCATCAATTAGCATGATGTAAGTAAACAATCATTTTTCTTTTTCTTGGTTATTGTTTTGCGATTTCGGATTAAATGGTTTACATTCTGTTGATACACAGGGCAATCAAACGGTCTAATTGTTTCCATGAGAGTGGTGGGAAAAATCCATGCCATATATCAAGCAACCCATACATAATTTTGTTTGGCATCATTGAAATAATATTTTCCCAGATACCAAATTTTGACCAGATATGGTGGCTCTCAATTATTGCTGCGGTCATGTCTTTTACCTACTCATCGATTGGTCTCGGCCTTGTAATTGCCAAAGTTGTAGGTTGTTATTGCTCTAAAACTTTGAAGGATGAAGAAGTCCATCATTTTTTCAATTGCAAAATTGACCTTGTATGAAAACTTACTCATTCATTTTCACGGGTTTTTCAGCTAATGGGACTAATAGTGGTAATCTTACTGGTGTAAGAATTGGAACTGTGACTCAAGCCCAAAAGGTATGGGGGAGCTTCCAAGCTCTTGGTGACATAGCTTTCGCCTACACTTACTCTATGATTCTTATCGAAATCCAGGTACATTCTGACCCATTCAGTTCACCAAGGCTGTGTTTGGATCTTAGATTTTATACAGGGATTTACCAAGTGGAAGAAAATAACGTCGCAACTAAAAGGATGATGTTGTGGTCTTCACGTAATTGTCTTATTTCCTTTGCCTCTACGATCCAAACTGATCAATTTTCTTTGAGGGTCTTCGCTAGCCTGAAAGACGAATTTTTAGTTAAAACCAATTGATTTTTCTTTGTATATCAGGACACAATCAAATCCCCACCATTAGAAGCAAAAACAATGAAGAAGGCAACCTTATTAAGTGTTGGTGTGACCACAGCTTTCTACATGCTTTGTGGATGCATGGGATATGCAGCATTTGGGGACCAATCACCTGGAAACCTCCTCACAGGTTTTGGGGATTTTAACCCATTTTGGCTGCTTGATATTGCCAATGCTGCAATTGTGATCCACCTTGTTGGGGCATACCAAGTTTATTCCCAGCCACTTTTTGCATTTGTTGAGAAATGGGCTGCAGAGAAATGGCCCGGCAATGAATTCATCATCAAGGAAATCAAAATCCCAATCCCAGGTTTTCGCCCGTATAACCTAAGCCTCTTCCGTTTGGTATGGAGGACGGTTTTTGTTATAGTCAGCACTGTAATATCTATGCTTCTCCCTTTCTTCAACGATGTGGTGGGATTTCTTGGGGCGATTGGGTTTTGGCCGATAACAGTGTATATTCCAGTCGAGATGTATATTGCACAGAAGAAGATAGCAAGGTGGAGTAGCAGATGGATATGCCTACAATTGCTTAGCATTGTTTGTCTTATCATTTCTATTGCAGCTGCTGCTGGTTCTATTGCCGGTGTTGTTCTTGATCTCAAGACTTACAAGCCATTCCAAACAAGTTTCTAGACCTGTAGTGTTTTTGTTTTGTTTTTTTTTCCTTGAAATTGATTTAGAGAAGGAAGTAGTTAACAAGTTTCTACATTGGTTTTTTTGGGTTAAGGGTTTTGGATTTTAATAATTATCATATTTCTCTTTTCACTCATTATCTCTATTTTCAATCATTACTCTCTCCAATTATTGCCCCTTTTTCCCAACCATTACGTTATATTTCTCTCTACACTCATTACTTCCAAATCCAAATATAAATCCAAAGTTCTAAAATGAACAGAGTGGGTAGTTCGAGATCAATGTTTTCTAGACCGAGGTGCATGTAAGCTAGCCAGGACACTTAAATTATCAAAAAGAAAATAGTTCCAGATAAATGTTTCATTACAAACCTCAAGTAGTTGGTTTTGTGGTGTTCTTTTCTTATTTACTTGTAAACAAACTAGGGCAAAGTCTACTTTGACCTCCTGTGGTTTGGGCCATGTGCGATGCACCCCTAATAGTTCAAAAGTGTGCACACAACGTTCTGTGATTTGTGTAATGTGCAACCGCGTCTCCTACCGTCATACCGTCATGTTTTCTATCCATATTAACATACATAGTATTAAAGGACTTTTTGTCCTCGTCTTTCACACCCCCCCCCCCCTTCTCTCTCTCTCTCTCTCTCTCTTTCTCTCTCTCTCTCTCTCTCTCTCTCCCCTTTGCTCCGATCTTCCCTCTCTCTTCCTCCCTACCACCGACAAAAGCTGTAGTAAACTCCATTTTTCGAAAATTTTGAAATATTGGACAATTTAATGAAGGGCGATTGTCAGAGAAAGCCTGTGCATCATAGGCAAGAGGGAGTTTGGTGCAATTGTGGTTGGTGGAGGATGTGGCGGAGTGGGAGGGAGAAGGGAGGGCGACAGTGGTAACGCCAATTTGAAGGATTAATGAAAGGGATAAAGAAAAAGACAAAAGGTATTTTCTCTTATATTTTTTTTCCGAAATTCAAACTTATGTTAATAGGAATGGAAAATATGACAGCAGGGGGTGTGTCTGCACATTTCACAAATCACAAGATGTAATGTGCACACTTTTGAACCATAAAGGACGTATCTGCACATGGCCCAAACGACATGGGTTAAAATGGACTTTGCCGAATAAATTACTTGTGCAAATTTTATTTTTTATTTTTTTCCCAAGAGATACTTGGGACAATTCAAAAAACCAGGAGTTCTTGAAGGGCAGTTATCATTATCAAGAACCAATTTGAGAAAGCGTTCGGCCGCTGACGAGCTGGCTCCCAAGGCAATTAGAAACGGAAAATTATACTATGCCCCAAGGGGCATGGCCGTGTGGTGCACGAGGGGCTCTTTACACCACACAAATATGTGCGAGCCACTGTTGTCTAAACTTGTGTATTTAGTTTTGAATAGAAAAGATATTAATTTAGATCCTAGAAATGCTAAAGAATTGTTGATGTAGACTATACACTGTTGTCTAAATTAACTTGTGTAATTCAGATCCTAGAAATTCCAAATTTGCATGAATGATGTGAAAGAGATTGATGTAGTATGATTTACTCTATTATATTGCAACGAAGATTGATCTTGATTCCTCAACAAAGATTGATACTGATGGGGTGGCTTATTTGTACGGATGGTCCCCAAAGTATTATCGAAATGTCAATGTGGTCCCCAATATACAAATCGCGTCAATTGCATCCCCAATGTTTATAATGCATGTTTAAATGGTCCCTGCTCTAACTCCGTCCAAATTAACTGTTAAATGCAGGGGTATTTTTGTAATTAAGCTATAATTATCTCTTCTTCAACCTCAAACCCACCCTCTACCCTAACCAAATCGATTCCCAATATATTCAACCCAAACCCCTCCGCACATGTCAAAGCTCCTCCACCACAACCATTGTTTCATGCTCTTAGAATTCTATATTTCACCAATATTTTTCAAACCCTACAAAATTCCCTTAAAATGCCATCGCCTCCACTTTCAAGTCTTACGAGAAGTGGAGGAGCTTGCTCGATCCACTCACCGGAGTGTCAATTCTGCCGGCAACAGAGACTGCGGCATCGCGATCTCGGCCGTCAATGTCGACGAACATGGCCGGCTCGACGCTCCGAAGGACAACAGTGTTATCGTATTGAAGATCCATCGTGACTTTGGCAAACTCCTGATCTACATTAGAAGCCCATTCAGAACCGACAATCGTCGCGGGTGAAGATCTGCCGTTGACTGCCTTTCCGTTTTATCGGTGTCGGACGCCCATTAGCGCTGGTGGTTTGGAAGTGATACAACTTCCAATTTAATAGTTAATTTTTATTGCAACAACATGTTGTAGTAGCGGTGGTGGTATTGGTTTAACTAATATGTGATGCGTTTTTCTGCTCTGTCTAGCAAACTAATGTGTGAGTACCAATGTACAGAGGCAGCGATGGCGCATTGATGTTTTTGGGTTTTGGCACTGCGATTTTGGTGTTGGTTTGGTGAGGGGTTGCGATTGAAGTTGCTATGGTATTTCAGGGGTGCGGTTGTGCGTTTGGGAGCCGCAACGGAGGGTTTTTGAACTGAACAAGGCAACGACGACGAAGCCGGTTCAAGGTATTGCGATTGAAGAATTGTTGTGGGTTGAACATGATGACGACGGAGTTGGTTTAGGGGGCTTGTTGATTTGTTTTTTTTGGTTGACATCTCTCTCTGCAATTTTTTTTTCTAGGAAGTGAAAAGTGGGCGATTTGGGGGTTTTCATGGCTGGGTGTTTGGTTGGGTCAGGGTGGAGGGTTTGAGGTTTTTTTTTATTTAGAAAGTCAGGGTTTAAGGTTGAAGAAGGGATAAATGTAGCTAAGTTACAAAAATACCCCTGCATTTAACAGTTAATTTGGATGGAGTTAGTGCTGGGGACCATTTAAACTTGTATTATAAACATTGGGGATGCAATTGATGCGATTTGTATATTGGGGACCAAATTGACATTTCGATAATACTTTGAGGACCATCCGTACAAATAAGCCCTGATGGGGTTGTCATAAATCATTAAAACAAGAAGGAAAAAAGGATGGGGAAAAATATTACTCCGTGTTTACATAAAATTTTATGAATAGTAGGTTTTAAGATTTTCGTGTGTCAAAATTTAATTTCTATTTTTGCTCCAAAATTCTCTTATTAGCATATTTTTTAAATTATAGAGATTCAAGAAGATGACAAAAGGGCTTCAAAATCTAAGAAAATGTAAATTTGTGACGCTTTTGAAACCAGGTATTTTGATAAAAGAAAAAGGGCTTAAAAATCTGAGACAAACTAAATTTGTAATGCTTTGAGACAAGTCCAAATTTTCTTTGCATTTGTTTGTATTTGGTTTAGAAATTGGTCAAACCAACAATTAAGAAAAAAAAAAACACAAGAACACAAGAGCTTCTCTCTTCTTTTTTTTTAATTTTATCAACGGCAAGTTCATTTCATATCAAAAGACCGAAGACTACAAAGATTTCATTACAATATACATGAATGAACCAAAATTACCAAAATTTAGACACGGAACACATCTACTTGGAGGCTCCAAGGCACGTACTGCGGAGGCAGACCATACATAAATGCAGGGCAATAGAGCTTACGTGGTTCTTCAACTATGTAATTAAATACATCCACGACTCATACCAATTTTTATTATTTAACATATGAAAAATGGAGTATACTTACATCAGATGGTTAATTTTTTTTTTTAATCCGATACATCGATCGGTTGCGAATAATAATATTTACTATAAAATAAGGTTTACACCTTCAAACAACCTCAAATATTTAGCGAAGCGCAATTACACTGAATTAGGCTTCACAAACTCAATGATATTTTGATAAAAAGTTGGGTATTTGGAAAGTTGATCTTTGATTCTTTCAAACAAGGATTTTTCCTTTTCTGTTTGTTAACAATAATTTAACAACTACTTAATTATTTTCACCGTTATCCAAGAAATGCCCCAACAAACCGGAGACGTTGACCCGTTGAGAGGTTCCTGGATCCTGACGAATCCGCCAGGCGCCAGATAATTACCGTCCCCTGGGGAAAAATTATTTGGTGGTTTTTGGTTACCGCAACGCGATATTTCAAAATTGTTATTCATCACACATTTTTACGGGGTTTAAAACTAGGTGTATAGATTTATTAAAATGTGTGGTGAAGGAGGAAAAATTATTCAATGGTAGATGGATCCCCCGATTTCCCCCTCATAGGAATTTGTTGCGAAAAAGGAAAAATTATTCAATGATAGATGGATGTCCCAATGTCAGCCCTCCCACATATTACTATAGAGTCCCATCAAATTATACAAAGCTCACACAAATGCATGGTGAGAACAGAGTCGGGGCATCCACATACCATGCCTCAGGAGCACGAATGTGGGCACCAAATAATCACTTGTGGGTGTCGGGGGAGGACTGAGGTCTAGTCCAGTTTTTTACTTGTCCAGTTTTTGGGAAAAAAAATTCAATGCAACGGTTTTTATAAACACCCTTTCACAGGATGTGGACTCATGTATGTGTAGGTCGCATCCCGTATGATAGAGACATTACAAATAACAGTTGAATTGAAAATTTTCTTTCTAGTTTTGGGCCTTTGTGGGTTCCTCATGAGCCCACAATACCGACAAATATTGTTTATTTTGTAAATCCCATCGAGCATGTCCTCCGCCCAAAAAATTAGCTTCTCCGTCCAAAAAATTAATTTAATCGAACATGAATAGATACATAAACAAAAAAAAAAAGAAAAAACAGAAACAGAAGGGTGTTGGGTGAGTTGAGTAAATTTCTCCGCGTGCAGCGGTACAGGTGTTCGTCTCGTAGCTCTGTAGGACTTTTTTGCTTCTTCCACAAACAAAGAGTAATGAATGTGGACAGAGAGTGACAATCAGTCCCCTTCCCCCGCGGCGCACGTTAACACCGGCCCCTCCACTTACTCTTCTCCCTCTCCTAGGAAACGTTACCATCGAGATTTCGCTCCATTTCCGTTTCCTTCAGTCGTACTCGTCAATCAATAACTCCCCCGGCGCATGTTAGCCTCTTTTCACCACCGACTCTCTAATCCTCTGCTTATATCCCCTGCCATCTCCTGGATGAATTCCGGCTGCATTTCAGCACTAGAAGTCTCGCATTTGGTAATGAGCCTCTCTCTCTCTCTCTCTCTCTCTCTCTCTGCATTGGATCCGAAACCATCTCACTTTTGCTGTTTTCCAACGCTCTGTTCTTAGCTCCATTTGTTGTGTAAAACGAATCTACGTATAGATATACGTACATTTACACACGTATTATATGTGCAATCTCTCATATGTGTAGTTGTTGTACATTAATTAGTCGCCTCTACAGAGTTTTAAACTCACTCTGTATCTGATCAGAACGTACCATAGCTCAAAAATATGTAAAATATCTCCACGTGTGTGCTGAGTGCATATCTCTGTGTGTGTGTGTGTGTGTGTGTGTGTGTGTACTAGACGCCTGGGCTGGTGGGCTGGGCACAGCCGATGCGTGTGCAAATCGTGTTATGCAAAAGATGGAAAGAAGAAAATGTTGAGTTGAGATTAATCTGCAATGAAATCTGGGAGAAAAGACGGGAGAAGAAATTTGGAGTGGCCGATCCTTTTTCTTCCTTGACAGTTTTTTGGGCAGTTAAAGGGGTAGTTTGGGGAAAAAAAGTGTAAGCCAGCCTCAAAACTGAACTTCGCACCACAAAAGGTGTTCCTTTATAATAGTAAGAGATATCTACACATTTTGAATCGGACAGCAACGTGTTCGTAAGTTGTGTTTATGCCTTTATGGCGGTGAACAACTAATTTTGGGTAATTACCTGTGAAGACGAGACTTACACAATTAAGTTATTTGAATAGAGAAGAATGTAAGATACCTATAATTTGCCAGGAATTTAACTGTAATTGTTTCCGGAAGTGTTGTCTCCTCTTTATAAATGTGTAATTGTATAAATATGATTGAACAGAAAATTGTTTTTCAGCAGTAGTGTTTATGGGGATGAACTGCTGAATTTAACTAATTACTTGATGTGCTGAGAGAAATATACTGCACCTTAGTTGAAATATACTGTTCCTTATTTGTTTGCAATTGAAACTCTGACGCAAAAATCTAACTTTATTGTGCGAGTCATAAATGTGATTGTTTTTGTTACTTGCTTATTGACTCGCATGGCAATAGAAAAATCAGGAATACTGAACCTCTTGGATAACTGGTTACTTTGGTGTGGCAGGGTTAGTTGCAGAATATTTGTCATATTTCAGAATGCGAGGGCGAGATGTTTATTCTACATACAAGCGTTTGTCGTTGAGAGACCATATTGATGCCCACGAGGGCCATGACAGAGAAGACGGATTAGGTATTTGTAATTGCTATGAGATTGTTGCTGGATCTTGGTGTTCTGAGTTAGTCATGATTCATGTAGTGACAGGCTTCAATCAGGGACAGAGGCAAGGCATAGGGTGGGGGTGCCCAGGTTTTGAAGAATTGCGCTAGGTACCACATATAATTAGAAACTTCCCCAAATAATCTCACATAATTTACGTAATTGGTGCCCCCGTAATTTATAGATCTTAAAGCCTTAACTCAATAGATTTTCATTTTGTTTTATCGTGGTTCATAGGTCATATTGCTTTTATCCAATAGTCGTGCATAATGTAATTAAGAGTTGTATAGCTATTGGAGATTTTAATGTCTAAAAAATTACAATGGGCCTCCAATAAAAGTATATAAAGTAAAATTATGAATGTAACTGTATATTAACATTATTTTCCTATCGAAGTTACAGGGTCATTTTGCCAAGTTCCTTCAACATGAGCTTAACCCTGTAATTTTATCAAATCTGGATAGGAATGTGGCGTTCAGTTTTCAAGTGTAATTTACCAATGAAGTTTTCACAACCATTTTAGCTTATGTTCTTTTCTTATATCACCAACTAACTGATACCTGAGATAGTCCTTTTTGAACTTCCTTTATGAGATCTGCTTAAGAAAATTAATTTCTACATTCATGTTAAATAGGCAACACTGCACAATGATTTTACACTTCAATAAAACAAAGTTGTGGCAGTTCGGGAAGGAACAAAGTTATACCAAAAGTAACCACAATTAGAAGCCAGAAGAAATATAAGAACGCATTCATCATCTTTTATTGATGTGGCATGAGTTCTCTGTCTGAGGGCTTAAGCACATTCCTCATATGGGCTACAGGCAGGTTGCAGAATGGGATTGGGAAAGAATCGACAAACCCTTCGTGGAAGCATTCTCTACCACATGTACTTGTTGCAGCTCTTTCATCGTTCTTATTTGGTTACCATCTTGGGTATGTCCAAAAACTCTAGAACTCACCACTTTTCGTTGTTTCCTCTTTACTTTAGACTGTTGATAGGAGAGAATTTGAATTACAAAAAAACTTCTTGTTTGTTTTTGGTTTATATAGGGTGGTTAATGAAACACTAGAGAGCATATCCATGGACTTGGGCTTCAGTGGGAATACTATTGCTGAAGGTATTTGTAAATGTTGTAAATCTCTTTCTAGTATATGTTTCTGGTGCTCATGATAGAATTTCCACTGAATGAGGTCTTCTGTCAAATGAAGGTTTGGTTGTGAGTACATGTTTAGGCGGTGCCTTTGTTGGATCTCTGTTCAGCGGTTGGATTGCTGATGGGGTTGGTCGTCGAAGGGCATTCCAATTGTGTGTTTTACCTATGATAATTGGGGCCTCAATGAGGTAATTACATACTTACATTGTGATAAATGTTATGAGCTTCATTTTGTCTGTCATCATTTTCATTT
Source organism: Rhododendron simsii (assembly GCA_014282245.1). NCBI lineage: Eukaryota > Viridiplantae > Streptophyta > Magnoliopsida > Ericales > Ericaceae > Rhododendron > Rhododendron simsii. The sequence goes on from CM024964.1 coordinate 28,800,068, forward strand.
TGTTATGGCATGGGGTTGGGTGATTTCATGACTGTGGTCGCTGTTGGGAGATGAATTACAATTTTGTCCCCACTTAGTGGTTTTATTTCACTCGAGTATGGTTTTAGTGTGTTATATCCTACTTCAATATGGCTTATGTTCATTGTTTCGGTGGTGGTTGTTATTTTATATCTTCTTCGAATAATTAGTATCATTGTTGTTGTTGTTTTGTTGCTGTTCAATACACTCGACTTTTATTCTGTACGTCTTTGTTTACATTATGCACATAGATTGTATTGGAATGAATGCATTTGGCCTGTGAATTGCTATTTTATCATAGTCCTGCAACCAATAAAAGCAATGGAAACCTTAAGATGTACTCCCTCCGTCCCAAATTAATTGTCGCTTTTGGGAGTTCGTGCCACTTTTCAATTGATTATATGTTGTAATTTATAATGTTTTAGGTGATTTTGAAAACATTGTATTATAGAACAAATCGATATCTATCAAACAAGATCCATATTGGATATAAAATTCATTACCAATTTAAAGATATAACTAGTTTTTTTATTTGGTTAGAATAGAACTAGGACAAGTAAATTGGGACGGAGGGAGTATTTTAAATGATCGACAATGTAAACCTTGTGATTAACTCACCGATCACAAAAAAGACGTTATGATTAACTCCTCGCCCTGGGCCCAAGTTAAGTCGGTAAGAAATTTCCTTGCTGTTCTGCACGTTCCATGTGAAAGATGGACAGTGGAGGTATGCTTGGTGCGTGTAGGATCCATCGAGAGCTTATTTTGATTGGGAACTATATTATTAATTTATTATACACAGCCATTTTCTTTTTTGTCGTGAAGGCAAGCAAACCCCTCTCCAATCGTAAGAAGGGGAACTGAAGCGGATAGTGGTCTATGCTTTGCCTTGCAGAGCTTGATCCTAGTCCTGTTCTAAAGCAAAATTCTATCACCATCCCACCTGTATGGATTGGATTACTTATTAGGGGCCTATGGGGGCAGCACGGCTTGGGATGTGGAGTAAGCTTTCCAATTGCTGGTATAGTTATTTTGGTGCGGAATGTATACGTGATCTTTTGGTCCCTAGATGTTGACTGTATGCTTTTGCTTTGTTCTATCCACTTAATCAGCTGCATTTTAATGGCTTACTATTGTTTGTAGTATATAGGTATGTTTGTAGTATTAGGTGTGTTGCATTCTGATCCGTTGTAGGTTTAGCTGGGAAGTGACCTAGAAACTCTTGCTGAACTTTCATGTACTTTCTTGAACTAATTAGTTCGGGGGTTGGCTAAGGAGGTATTATGGAAAGTTGTATTTTAGCTTAAACAAAACATGATCGCAATGATCTTGATACAAAACCTCATGGTTGATTTTAAACCCAAAGATTGTTACATTAATGAAACAGCTAAACTTTTGTTTAACCGTATATGTTGTCATGCTTGGTTTTTTGCTATGCAATGTGTAGGAGCTTAACGTCAAATCATCTTCCTATCTGACCCAAGATCCAGGATAAATGGCTGTGCTATGCATGGTTGAGATATAGAGACTTGTCAATTTACAAAGAACAAGCAAAACTTTAACACCCTGTCCACATAGGAATCTCCAGGGGTGATCTTGGGTATATAAGGAGTGGGCTATTACTTTTGAGAGAGTTCCCATGGTGGTTGTGTTGATTAGTTTGATATATTGTTGGGTTCATTCCTAACAACTTTAGCTTTGGGGACAATCGATGACTAAACATGGTATCATAGCTCAAACTGGGAGACTTGTTGGGTTCTAGTCTCTGAGTATGCATTTGTTTCCCATTTGCATTCTGCTTCCCCCTTCTTATTCCATTTGGATTTATCTATAGATATTTGCATTTCACATCAGGGAAGTTCTTTGATTAGCTTGATATACCCAGTTGGGTCCATTTCATAACACCTTCAGCTTTTGGGAGGTCAAAGTTCAGCATATAAAGTAGAGAAATGATGGTTGTAAAAATGTTATATATATACACACGCTGCACACTGTGCTATATGCTCGAGAAATAAGGGATGATACATATGATCAATTTACTCGGAACTACCAACTCCTGCGAGAGAAAGGATTTCTGAATTCATGTCAGTAGTCCTGCTTCTTTGCTCTTCAAGAATTATTCATGCAACTCACTGAAAAGATATTCAACCATTAACATCCAGTGCCACCACAAACACAATCGGGTTCATGCTTCTTGGGAGGTTTTTAGTTGGAACTGGAATGGGTCTTGGGCCTCCTGTCGCATCTCTCTACGTAGCAGAGGTAAATGCATGGTGGCTAACTCGTTCCAATCATGTTCGTAATTTGGTGTTGCTTACTCCCATTTTTGATGTGCTCTTGTTTATCTGTTTATCATTTGTCTTTGTGACCAGGTCTCACCAGCCTTTGTAAGGGGTACTTATGGGAGCCTCATTCAAATTGCAACATGTCTCGGACTTATGGGGGCGCTATTCATAGGTATCCCAGCCAAGGATATTGTGGGCTGGTAAGAAGCACAGCATAAAACAATAGTGGAACTAAGATAACTTGTTAAGGTCTCCTCAAAGCATGTCGTCCTGTTGGTTATATGGTTGGAGTACATTAGTAACTTGTAGCCATACGTCTCTTGATGCTGTGCACAGGTGGAGAGTTTGTTTTTGGGTTTCTGTCATTCCCGCTGCAGTACTTGCTGTTTTAATGGAATTCTGTGCAGAGAGTCCTCATTGGCTTTTTAAGGTACGTTTCTTTCATTTAAAACAGGTGTTTGCTCGAATTCACTTGCTATAATCTGAGTTGACAGTAAACGAAATCACAATTGACCTTTCAAAAAGAAAAAATCGAGTACAAATTTGAGTTTGTTTGTCTTTCCTGTGTGGAAACATAATGGGTTTTGATTTATACCAGTACCTACCATCTGAATTTTTTTTTTTGCTGTGATTGTCATGTAAACGGAATGATAGCCAATAGGTGCGATTGTATTATTCTTGATCTGATATGAATTCATGTGGAATGGAGTTTCATTTCAGGGGATTGAAATTTCATGGTCAGTATCTGGGCTTTTTGGAGCCACTTATGAGTAGTGTGTTTGGCATGTTATCATTCCTAAGTTAGGTTCTTGTGATAATCAGGTTTGGAGGTAAGCTGTCAGTAGAACTACTCCTAGACAATAATATTATTCTGGCCTCAGCCTGTCTTTTAGCGCTAATTTTACTCCCTGTACTTGCCCACTGATCCGCCTCAAAATGCTGATCAGTGAGCGTGATTCCACTTTGGTGCATTTCTCCTCTCACGTAACTCAAAAGAATTAATTGTTGCTTTTGTCATTAAGTCATGTTTTCATTGAGGATTGTTGCTCGGCTTAGCTCAGAGAGGAAGAAGTGCTGAAGCTGAGATTGCATTTGAGAAGCTTCTAGGAGGGTCTCATTTTAAATCTGCAATGGCAGAGTTTTCAAAATTAGATAGAGGGGATGAAGCAGAGGCTGTAAAGTTTTCAGAGCTACTCTATGGTCGCCATTTCAGAGGTACATATGATTGTCAATTCCATGTTATCATTTGTTCAGCGCTCTATTTCTGGTAGTTTTTAGGTTTTCAACATCCTATTTCTTTCACTAAATAAATCTTAATCACTTCTTTTGCAGTGGTCTTCATTGGGTCTATGCTGTTTGCTTTTCAACAACTATCTGGAATAAACGCTGTATTCTATTTCTCTTCAACTGTCTTTAAAAGTGTAGGAGTACCTTCTGACTTCGCAAACATATGCGTAGGAATTGTAAATTTATCAGGTGGTGTTTATTCTCAAGCAGCTCATGCATTTGAAATTCTTGGTAACTATATCTAATCAGTATAAGAACTTCTGTAGGGTCTGTTATTGCCATGATTTTGATGGATAAACTAGGAAGGAAGATCCTTCTTTTCGGGAGCTTCTTGGGTATGGTAAGTAGAGTACCTTTTACTACTTCTTAGAAGATTCTTGTGCATGGATCAGCTCTTGTTAAATAGATTTTCTTTAGCTGCATAGCTGTGGCACCATTGATCACATTCTTTTTTTTTTAACTCCAGCACTTCTCTGAGAGAAATATTTTGACAATTTATCTGACTATTGATTTTCTTACTTGATTTTTTAGGCAGTGTCAATGGGTTTTCAAGTGACTGCAGCCAGCTCTATTGTCTCAGGCTCTGTGGCTATGTACCTATCGGTTGGTGGTATACTGCTGTGAGAAGTGAACCACTCTGCAACTTGATAATCATCATAATGTTTTAGCAGCTAAAAATTCTAAATGGCTCATAGTTCATGGTTACTGACTCCAAAATGCAACTTCATCTGTTGAGTTTCTGGGGCCGTATTAGAGTCGGTATTAAATTCTTGTTATTACTATAGGAAAATGAGAACAAAATGAATATGTGCATGTCTAATCCAAGAACTAAACATACCATAATCCGTCTTGGAGAAAGTGAAACTCCTGTATTCTTGGGTCTCCAAATATTAACTGAAGAGAGGAAAAATGTACAATAGGAACCTTTCTATGTTGTTGTCATATATTCTTGCTCTTATGTAAGTTGTTTATGCAGGTTTGTCTTTACATTTTCTCTTGGTGCTGGGCCTGTCCCAGGTCTCCTTCTATCAGAAATATTTCCAGGCCGGATCAGGGCAAAAGCCATGGCAGTCTGCATGGCTGTGCATTGGGTAAATCCTGTAGTTTTTTTCTGCAATGTTTCGTCAAAGTTTATTTTTGCTCCCTATCATTTCCCTTCCCGTCCAACTATGAAATGGGAAACTACTTGCAACTTCTAAAATGCTTGGTGAACAGTATGTTCCTGGTATTTTCTCCCGACATAACTTTTCACACTGCAAATCATAAGTTTAAACAAGGCTGTAAAGCTCTTTTGTTAGCTGGTACAATGGGTTGTCGAAACATGAAATTTGGAAATCCGACATTTACGCACTTTCGTGTTTTAAATAAATTGGATGTAGGTGGTCAAAAGAACTTGGATGTAGGTTTTTGGTCAAAAGAACAAGTAGCGTTATGTCCCTTGAGTAAAGATGCTGTACTATTCTTTACTGGTTGGCCGGTTGTTATTGTTAAATGGCATTATTATCAATCTTACATTTGAATGGAGCTTGTTTTGCTTCCCTGCCCTAGCTTAGTTTATTTTTGTTGTCTCTCTCTCTCTCTCTCTCTCTCTCTCTCTCTCATCACTATTTGCCTCTTCACCAGGTGATAAACTTTTTCGTTGGCTTATTATTTTTGCGTTTGCTGGAGCAACTTGGGCCGCAAATTCTGTACACGGCCTTTGCTACCTTTTGCTTGATGGCTGTGGCTTTTGTAAGGAAGAATGTGTTGGAAACTAAAGGCAAATCACTACAGGAAATTGAGATTGCCCTGCTTCCAGCAGCCTAGAGGTATTAAATCTAGTGTTTGCTGATATTAGCTATTACCAATTTCTAGACAAGAACTTTTGGGTTGCTGAGAGTGTGAGCTAACTTCCAGTTTCCTCAAATCAGAACTTTGTTTCACATGCCATGTGGATAGAACTAATTCAAACCAATCCTTTCAAATACATGAAGATACGCTGCTGTGAGGATAAATATGATATAATCATCCTTCAAAGAAAACAAACCGAATTTGATGCTTTTACTGGAAACTCAGCGGAACCACAATTTTCAATTTGGACCCTAGCCCCTAAAATGACGATATTTAACTTACTCTTTTTCCCTGTTGTAGCTTCAAACTTTTGCACTTGGCACGAACTTTTGCACACCTGGCCGCAAAGTGGCGCAAACTATTGCTCTCGGCCACTATTGGCCGCAAACTATTGCACCTAGCCGCAAACTTTTGCACATAACCGCAAACTATTGTGTACCTGGCCACAAACTTTGGCTCTTGGGGCAAACTTTGCACAACTGGCCACAAGCTTCAAGTTTCAATCCAAGTTATAAAAAAAAGTTTCAACACCAGTTATTGAAAAAAAAAAAAAGATTAATCCGTGATTGTTAGCTTGTGCCTTGTTGCATGCTTCACTTTTGCTAGCTTGGTGAGCTTCTGAGAAATGCTGGGCCTTGCAATTACATGTGCGTTAATGAAATTCCTACTTATATTACTGGGTTGTCCAGATACGCATCACGTTACATTAACAAGAGCATGAGATGTTCTAATTTAGGAAAGTATCACGTATCGCTTCATGGATCCTATGGTTTCTGTGGGTATTGCAAGAACATTTACTTAATTATGAGATACGTTTAGAATTACGTATTGGTTTACCTCTAAACTTTTGAATAGTAAAGATGCATATCTTATTGTTTGCGTATTGTAAGATTTATGAACTTAAAATATGTTCAAGGATACAGATAGTTATATAACAGTTTCTGGATTTTATTTGTCTTCATCTTGGTGCATCCTTGTTGATCTGCCATGCTACACTGGAGTATGAAGAAACATTAGTCGGTGGTGTTAATTTTGGAAACCGTCTGTGCAGAATGTGAGCCCCTTTTTTCAGTTTTCTGGACTACTTCCCGAGCACTTTGACGAGTGCTGCTGAGCTCTACATATATCTTCGGAGGATTGCTGCACTGTTGCAGTAATCCGAAGCAAGTTTGTCCAGTGAAAACTAAGCTCTTACCCGCTATTTTCCACCTTTCTGTGTTTCATGTATTCTCTATCAGGTGTAATCTATGGAATTAAACTTCAATTATTCTACGAGTTTTTTTGTGTTCTATGATTATCGTGTAGTCAGAGGAATGTCATTTTGTCGATTCTTGAAGGTAAACCAAGAACAGGTAGGGAAAGGTTGTGAAATACGACACATGTAGATTTAATTGGCTAAATTAGTGGAAAAAGTGTGTTATTTTGATTTGGGATGGTTAGAGCATCTCCAACGCCTAGCCATAACCATTTTTCGGCCCAGGGAACCATTTCTCCTGCCAAAAAAGGGCCCAGCCATTTCTCTGGCCAAATTTGGCTGATTAAAATGGCCTTGGCCATTTCTGCCACATCAGCCTTCCATCCATTTTCCACTACTGCCAAATACCCACCAAAACAAATAATGTAGAAACATGAACTGGCTTTTGAACCCAAAAAAAAATCACAAGACAAACACTTCTCCGAACATTGAAATACCCAGATTTTGTTCCCAAATTCACAATTATAGTAATTGAATTTCAGATTAACGAGGAACCCTAAAAAATTGCATCTTTTTAACCTCCTTAGAAATCGAGGGGAAAAAAAGTGGTGATCTCTACACCGCATCTTCCTCGGACTTTCCTTCTCCATTCGCAACTCCATTTCCTAGTTTATGCAACTCTTCCTCCGTAAGATCTTTATCATCTTTTCCCTCATCTTGAAGTTTAGAGAACCTTTGATCTGCACAAGGCCCGTATGCCCAACAACACAAAACAAAATAAAGCAGATTAACAGAACTCAAAACCGCGAGGAGCCAATAGTAACTCTCGTAATGACCCGTGTTAATATTACTCGAAATCCAACTCTCTTTTCCCCCACTCTTGGTGACATTATTCACAGTACTTAGTATCAAACTGGCCAGCAAACTCCCTACAGCCATTCCTAATCCGGATAGAGCCACTGCAATGCTTGACATTCTCTTTGGCAACTCCGAGTAGAAAAACTCATTTGATGCAATCACGTTCAAAGCTTCTGCGACGCCAATCAATACATGTTGTGGTACGAGCCACATAGCTGACATATTAACAACTCCTGCGGGGTTATCGTAGTACCCACTCTCTATCGCTTTTCTCCTTCTGAAGTGCTCCACAATTGCTGCAACTACCATGCCCAGGAAGGAGCAAAATAACCCAACACCCATTCTTACTTTCACGCCGACCGAAAAGGGTTTTCCTCTGATTTTCGAAACTAAGGGAATGATAATCCTGTCATAAAGAACGAGCCAGACTATCGCACCGATGATTGCGAACATAGTGAAGGAGCCAGCAGGTACTTGGAACCCTGGAGTGATGTGTCTATTCATAGATCTAGCTTGGAGTAACTGGAAGGTGCCCTGACTTAAGTTTACCGATAGAATTATCGATGAAGACCACAAGGGCATGACTCTGATGAGTACTTTCAGCGCCTCGACTTGTTCCACTGTGCAGATACTCCATGTATTAGAACCCACTCCTTCTGGAGTTATGTCATCAGGTTTCCTAATGATGCAAGCTTTGTTCAAGAACCTGAAAAGGAATGAAATAACAGCATTTTCATCACTCCAGAAATGGAGAAGCTGTAAAATGTTTCCACCACAGAAAATTTTGATTTCAGCTTAAGAAAAGCTACTGTAGTTTTAAATACTCCTCTACCAAAAGTCCTGTTTGGTTGCAGTTTTCAATCCCTTCCTTGGTTCTGTCTTCATTTTTTTTTTTTTTGGAACGCTGGTTGATGATTTTCAAGACATTCTTTTTCGAAATTTCTGAGCTGAAACCTGGAACCAAAAGACTTCGACGTACAGCTTCTTAAGCATAAGCTAAATAAGCTGGCGACAAGTGAAAAACATCCAAAATTCAATCTAAATAAGCTGCAAAGAAGTGGGAAATAAACGGACAATAGTACGGTTAGTACCTAAGATTGTTGGATGGCTCGGATGGAGTCGAGTCACTCGTGTGATGATACCTCAAATTTGATTCCTCAAACGGGAATGCTACTTTTCTGTTCTTTATACAAACCACAATCACTCGTGCAAGGTTAGTTAACAAGCTCCTGTCAGCTTTCTGCTTGGTATAAAGCGGAGAGGCAACGAAGAACGAAAGAGCGGACAAGAACATGAGGATCACCGGAACTAAGAACCCCACTTTCCATCCAGCGTTATCTTGAATGTAGACGATAACCGAGAACGCAATCAAGAGTGATACAACAATTGAAGTGTAGTACCAACTGAAGTATTTCTCCAAGACTCTCTTGTTGTTGGGATTGTTTATTTGGTTCAGTTGATCGGCTCCAAAAGCCAAGGAGCACGATCGAATCCCACCGGCTCCAATGGACATTAGCATGAAGGAGGAGAGAAGGATTGCATACTGGGATCCTGTAGGGTGTTTGCAGCTCTCCCCAGCAAGTTGGTTGCAGTAGGGTGGCCTTGCTTGTGGGATCATAGCCGTTATCCATAGGAGGACCAAACCCTGTAACAGAAAAAGTAAAACTTAGATTATAAATTGGGTTTAGAACAAGTGTGTTTCATAGTGAAAAAGATTATGAATGAACAATTAACAATTCTTCACACCCACCATGGAATATATTTTGAGTAACCAAATGTAAAGGAATGTTTTAGAGTATGGCTGTTATGATCCCTTTTCTTTTTTTTGATAATCAGTAGCGGCATGGGCCAACTTATGCGCACCTCCATGGCTCCATCAATCCCATAGTCCACTAACGGGGCCCCATTTAAAATTAGAGCAAAGTTTTGTATGGACTGACCCCAAATGAGTTGATTGCACCGGAGATGTTTGGAATCTGAGACCTTAGGAGGGAGCAAACTCCGAAGTCTTAGATTTTGACCACCAAGCCAAACCCCTTGGGGTTAAGGCTGTTATGATCCTAATCCCACATAGGCTAAGTATGGACTTGGCTTTATGTACATAAATTCTGAAGCATATTGATGTCAGGTATCACTGGATTCGGGATGTGTTGGACAACAAATTATTAGATCTGGAGAAAATCCCTACTGACAAGATCCAAATGGTGCACAGATACGGTGCCGGCCCCGACATTTAGGTTGCCCAAGTCCGACCTCAAATTTGGTTGCCCCACTTAATTTTAAGTCATAAAAAAACAATCAAGTAAAAAAAACACAAACAAAAAGGTAAGATCTTTTCTTTCTATTCACTTCGCAAGGGAAAAGAGGTCTCTCGAATCTTGCTTATCTATCTTGGGCCCTCTGTCAAGAACTAAGAGCGGAAAGAGCATAAGCAGCAATTCATAAGATAATCCAACATTTCGGCTGCGTTTTGTGCTAACGCGCGTTATATTGTGCTTTTAGCTTGAATTTCAGTAAAAATTCAAATTAGAAATTTTTGTTTTCTTGCATTACATATATAGGTTAGAAATCGAACCTACTAGTGATTTTGCCATTGCATATTTCCGTTTCTTGAATTTCTATTAAAAGATCCGGAATTTTATTTTTGAAACTCACTCGGTTCTTGTCATTTCAGTATTTTATTATTAGTACGATCCGATTTTTTTTAAAAAAGAAACATCTTCTTATCGCACTACAAGAAAATTGACTTGCATTGACATGCAAAAATTGTCACTATTAGTGACAAAAAATTATAGGAATTGATTTTGGCATTCCACTTTTTGATAACCACACTCCAATTTTGTATTTTAGTGTTCATGTAATGTGTATTTTGAACACTAAGAAATAAATATTGGAGTGTGGTTATCAAAAAGTGGAGTACCAAAATCAATTATCAAAATTATTGTCACAAAAATATCATTTACAAAAGTGTAGCTAAAGAAATTTAGTGACAAATATAAAGTTGTTAATATAGTCTTAGGCTCAATGTGGACTCGTAGAAAGAAGTAAAAAGAAGAAGATTTTTAAATTTTCCTTCCCTTATTTGGTTCTTAAAAAAAAGAAGAGAAAATTTTCAATATTTATTCAACTTTCTTCTAAGTTTTCTCTAATTTCCTTCTTAATTACTTATATTATTTCTCTAGGTTCCAAATAGAGCCTTAGTTTCAGTGAGAAGGTAAAAAAGTTGCAAGTTGAATAGGTTCCTCAAGCATGTGATGTACCAAGTACCAACAGACCAAAAGCATCCTTTTGCAAAACAGCTTCCCACAAACTCGAATCCGCGTGACCAAGGTTTCAAAACAAGCAGTTGAGCAGCTGCCCCAAACTGTCCTTTATTACATTTCTTCATCAAAGTTTTTATATATATTATATATCTTCGAAATTTTTTTTGGGTTGCCCTGGCCCCGGGGGGTTGCCCAAGCCCGAAGGCTTGCGGGGCTTACCCCGGGGCCGGCCCTGCACAGATATGATGACAAAGACCATCATGAAGCTTGCAGAGACACAGCGGGTATGGTGGATCCCTCCACATGAGGCGGAGGACGCCCGGTGCACCGAACAAAGGTACCCTTCCCTTGCAAAGTCGGCTTTTAAGGGTAGGTTGTACCCATCAATATGGTATATTTGGAATCTTGGTTCGAGCCATGGAGGGGCGACCTATAATAGCCTTGAATCTTGATTAAAAAACTCAAAAAAAGCTCGGCTCGTTGAGTACTCACACCGAGCTCAAGTTCTCAAATACTCTCTCCATTTCATAATGTTTATATATCTGGTCAGCAAAACAAATAAATAAATAAATAATGCATTTCTTACAAGAAAAAATCAAACTTTTTTCATAAATTAAAAGATTTTTTTTTGCAAAAAATTGTATCAATTTTACGTCCTCATTTTGGGTACCAGGCAGATATTATGGGACGAAGCGCTCGAGCTCGACACTTCGGCTCCATTCTGAGTTTGAGCCAAGCTCCAGCTCATTGAATTTTAAACAAGCCGAGCTCTAACACCGTAGAACTTGGCTCGTCTTGTTTGCACCCGTAATTGGATGTCAGCTCTGGAGCGTGGTGGTATGTTACAATCCTAATATCCCCGATGAAAGTCCGGAGAACAAAAGACAAAAGTTCAGAGAGAGAGAGAGAGAGAGAGAGCTCGCTCTTGCCAGGAGACTGAAGATGGAGCTAAGGCCAATGGTGAGGAATCGACCCAGATACGAATCAGAGATGAAAGCCCCAACTAGTGGGGAGAAATTGGTAGCCGCAGACCAGAAAAAGATTATGTTTGTCCCTTGGGTTATCCCAATATGGTAATCTCCCATCAAATACAATATCATGTTTGGCAACAATCCATAGGTAGCCACTTTCTCCAATGCTTCATTTGCTGTTCATTTTACCCACAAACACAAAAACGAGAATATTAGAGATTAGAAAAAACCCTGCAAAGCCCAAAAAGCCCATCGAGGTCATCTCATTGGACGTACGTTTTCATTTGTCGATTTGAGCCGTTCATTTTTTATCCCTTGGTGTGTTTATCATTCTTAAAAAAAAAGAATCAAGTTGCTCGGATATTGATAAAAGCTTGGTTGAATCATATTTGTCTAAAGTGAAGTAGACGGTCAAAGTATGATCATCCACTTCTCCGGTAACAAATATGATTTGCTTAGATTGATTATGATATTTCGATTGAGCTAAGTTTTGCGACAAATGGTCTACACATCAATGTCTGGTGTACGTCTACACAATGAACCGCTGGTGGGTCTTATTAGTGAGGGATCATTTAAGAGGAATGGAAGTGCGGATAGAAATATTGTGTACCTAGGATGAATGGCATGGTTATGAGGCCACCCTTTTGCCTTCTCCTTGGAGGCTGCCCCTGCTCCATGTTGTTCTCATGTGCTGAGATCTCCATCTCCTTCTAAAAATGCAAATTTCCTCCCAGTAATATCTAATATCTTGAGCTTTACATAACATTCACATAGACAAATCTTTGTTGATGCAGGAAGGCGTATTGAAAAAGGAGATCGGGCAACAAGATTGCGACAACTCTTTCTTAAACCTGTTTAATCTGAGAATACCCAGGAATAAAAAGGTAACAACAATTGGTTGATTCACACAGAAAACCCAAAAGTTGGCGTAAAAGAGAACACTCTTTATAATTTCATTAATTATCAAAAACTGAATAGCCCTAAGGCTTACAACTCAATTTATAGTAGAAGAAACCCTACACTAAAAAATAAATAAAAAGAAAACTCTAAAATAATAATCGAGCTGTTCTTCTTGACCAAGTCATTCTTAAAAAGAAACTAAATAAACTAACTAGAACACTTATTTTTAAAATTGCAAGACTAATAAGGAAAACTTAATATTCTATTTCTTAAAATAATATAATTTTTTCATTCTGCATCATTTGTTGAACCAATCACTGAGCAAATTGGATGATTTGTAAAGGTGAAGGAGGATGGATATACAAGTTGGATGATTTGATCCCTCACTTCTGATTTTGCCAGCTAGTGTGATTTTCGACAAAATTATTAAACAAATATGTTCTGAAAAATTCTGCAATAAACAGTACTGATAGAATAATGAAAAACTTCGCCTTGAGAATATGGATGGCACTATAATATTTTGGTACTGAAGTTTGTAACGTACTGTATCTTTTTCAACCTATACAAACGAGTTTGAAATATAGAACGCTTGATATCGCTGACGTAAAATGATATCAAACGAAAATGAAAACTTCACGGGTAACTTCTAAGCTCTTGCAAATTGTAAAGTGGACTTCCGCACGAGGTCCGGATCGTAAGAAAGATGCGGAATCCCTGACCTGAAGAGGACTGCTAATCTGAATTAACTTCTTTTTTTTAAATAATTGCATGATCGTACTGATTCGGGCTTGACCCTAATACGCTTCTTAGTGTCATAGTAAGAATTTTGTTTCTCATTCAGGTTGTATTCCGCGCACGAAGTAGAAGTTTTGACTAAAGATGTATTAGGTTAATGAATAAAGTTATTATAAAAGCAATAAAATTCAAGATTCTAATTTGAAGATTCGACATGTTGAACTATGGGGTCAATAAAATTAGCAGGAGATGAAGGCCAAGAGCCCTAGAGTGTCTTAAAATTATCCTCAAAGCATATTCTTCGCCTTAACATGTTTTGGCAAGTAAGATTTCGATGAGAAGAGTGGTATGCATACATACAGAATGGGGGTATACAAATTTTCGAGGCCTCAGGCGAGATTACGAAACGGAGCCAACGGAGCCCCTATACTTTTTCTTTAAAATAAAATTCAAATCAATGAAAGTTACATTAAATTGATATTCTGTAGGGAAATATATATTTTTAAGTATTGTGCAACATTTATATCGTTAATTACACTGTCAAAAATATTTTAGTACACCATTGGCCCTACTCTGACATTAAAACTTGTTGCACTTTGTTGTTTAAAAAATAGCAGGGCATAATAGGTCTATGAGGGACCCCATAAACAAATTAAGTGGTATAACGACACATGCTTAAAACAAAGTACAATACGTCTTAAATCTCCTATTTTTTTTTATTTTAATTAAATCGAGTTTGTAAAAAAGAATAGTATAATGTGGAATAATTTTTTATCTCAATCTTTTGGTTCATATTAAAACTAGATCGTGTACTTGGTGAGTTGGTTGTCTCATTTCCCTTCTTAGTGAAGACCGGAGTTCGAGTCCCACAAGGGGCGGGTTTGGGATTCAGGGCTATGAACGCCCTTTGAATCTTTTGTTGACTAACATACTAACCCTTGCTAATATATACAATATTGGGAAGAAGAAAAAAAAACTCGTTGGTTTTGTTTCTCAAGGATCCTTTTGGGTGCATAGCTTTCATTTTCATTCGCAAACCACATTCTGCAATCTGCAGATGATCAAAGAACTCTTGGAGGTTCAAGAAAAATTACGTAGACACCTGAAAAACAACGAGCCAGCGCCAACACCAACACCAAATGATCAAACCTGTACCCTCTCTAGATGAAGGACCAGACTTCTCTGCAGTCCAGTACTCCTTGCACCCACCAGACGGCATGAGATTTGGGCCATCGATTTCAACAATCGATGGTTTTGATTCATAATCTCTTTGCGGTAAGATTCGTATGTGCACTAGCCGTTGGACTGCAGAGAAGCCAACTCCATTTCAAAATTTAACGATGTTAAGCCCTAATTAGCCCTTCAGCAATGTCGGATTGTCCTGCCTTATTTACGGTATGTTCCACTAACTAAAATAAGTACTTATTTTTCAAATGGTTGTGGTGACGTTACTGTGGAAGTCGTAGTGATCAAGTGGTGTTAGTGGTATAGACAGCCAAATTTAACTTCCTTAAAAGTACAAGTCATGTCTTAGGCGCTTTGGGCGAATCCTGATGACGAAACAGATTCCGCATGCTTTCTACCCTATTTTCATAACATAAAGTTTATTATTTTTATTTTTGAATTGCCCATCATTTATTGCTTTGCGAACCCTGTTTATCGATATATCATAGGTATTTATTCGATTTAAAATGAGGGAGATGTGAGTGTTTTGTCAAAATTATTTGTTTTTCGACGAACTAAGGGTAAAATGGTCATGTCATTTGATGTACAAAAATATTAGGTTCCAAACTACTTAGGTTAGAAAGTGGGCTCAACAATCTTTCTAACGGTTCAAACAATGTCAAAATTGGAGTTTGGGAGTGTCTAGGGCAAGACCGCAAAGTTTGGCCGTTTTGTGAACTTTAGAGAATGCGCCTGGGGCGCAATGATGTGCGCCTGGGCGCATATAGGTGCTCCTGAGGCGCATATATAAAAACTACACAATATGTCAAACTTCGCGGGCTTGTCTCGAACACTCTTGAACTCCGATTTGTGCATGGTTTAGACCGTTAGAAAGCTTGTAAAACCACGATGTCGAATAACAAGTATTGAATTGAAAAATAAAAATTCCATGAAGCGGCACACTTTTAGGCTGAGATATTTCACTTTTCAAATCAAGATCATAACTGCTCAGTCTAAAGTTTGATAGCAGTTCAAACTTTGTGTGTGTTTGAACTGCAAGAGAAGCAAGACTGTGTGTGAGAGAGAGAGGAACCTTGCGCTGCTGTGAAGGCGATGGAGGAGATTGGCGCAAAACCAGTAAAAAGAGATAGACGTGGTTACTGAACGCGAATTGTTCTTATTTTATTACTTACTAAAAGCGTGGTTAGCGTTTACGACATCGTAGTTTTACATGCCAATTGGCCGCTACGAATTACACTTGGCCGCTACAAACTGATTCTGGCCGTGTTAAAATACAGTTGGCCGCGGATTTATGAAAGCGTAATTACTATACACGCTTTTCTCCTTGGCTAGGTTGAACATGCGAGGTTTGACGACTTCAAACATGACTTCGTGTCTCCAAAACGACTGCGTATACAAGTTCCTCGCATCTCCAACGACGGCAAGACCACGACGCCGTCTCTCGTCGTCATTCCGTTGCCGGCCACCGTCCCTCAACGCCTACCTCCTCTCTCTCCCTCCCTCAACTTCTGTGCTATCTCTCTCCTTTCCAAGTAATAATTACTATATTTGTTTTCATTTTGGATCGATAATACTATTCATATTTAGGGATTTCAGCATAAAGTGATGCTCAATAGGTATCAAAAACAGGACACATAGTTAGACATGAATTGAAACGATCTTGAAAGGAACATTGCTGGTGAACCAGACGAAAGACTGGTCATTAATCATTTTGGCATGTTCTACGGAATGCATGTGATGTGTTGGAGTAAGAAAATCTGAATTCTATTCTACTTGTAATAGGTTTTCCTGCCACCAATTTTACCATGGCTTTAAACTTAACATCTTCGTTTTTTGTGAAATGGTGTGCAAATTGTCGTTGGCGATGTTGATGCAGCCAAAGTTATTCGAGATTCTGCATTTTTCTCAGGAATGCATGAACTGCATCATCATTTGGTGCCTGAATATTCAGTTCAATACTTGCTTATTCTTCTTGCTATTTCCGGTATTAGATCAATCCGCTTTCTTTTTCACTCAATCTGCTTTCTTTTTTTCACTCTGCTAACCCTTTTGATTCTTCTTGCTATTTCTGGTATTAGATCAATCCACATTCATTTCACCCTGCTAGCCCTTTTGATTCCGTAATGTTTGTAGATAAGGACTGCAAGGATTATAGTTTCTTTCGCTATCGAAACTATTAAAGAAGGAAAAGAAAATTTCTATGGCACGTTCCTGTAACTATACTTGAAGTGGTGAATTTCTGATCTCTAGACTCCATGCATCTTCCTTGGACTTTTCTTCTTCTCCATTCTTGCCTACATTTCCTACTGTAGGCAACTCTTCTTCCTTCAAATCTTTACCCTCATCTTTAAGCATGGAAAAACCTTGATCTGCACAAGGCCCATATGCCCACTACACAGAAGAAAGTAGAGCAAATTAACTGAACTCATAACCGCAAGAAGCCAATAGTAGCTCTCATAATGACTTACATTGATATTATTCGAAATCCAACTCCCTTTTCCCCCTCGTAAAAAGTACAAGTCATGTCTTAGGCGCTTTGGGCGAATCCCGATGATGAAACAGTTTTTGTATGCTTTGATGTAATATGAAAAGTTATGATGATATTAGTAGTGGCCTACTTTCTACCCCATTTTTATAACATAAAGTTTATTATTTTTATTTTTGAATTGCACCATCTTTTATTGCTTTGCAAACCCTGTTTATCGATATATCATGGGTATTTATCCAATTTAAAATGAGGGAGATATTAGTATTTTGCCGAAATTATTTGTTTTTCGACCAACTAAGGGTAAAATGGTCATATCATTTGATGTACAAAAAATATTAAGTTCCAAACTTCTTGAGTTAGAAAGTAGGTTCAACAAGCTTTTTAATGGTTTAAACCGAGTCAAAATTGGAGTTTGGAAGTGTCTATGGCAAGACCGCAAAGTTTAGCCGTTTTGTGAACTTTAGAGAATGCGCCTGGGGCACAATGATATGCGCCTGGGCGCATATAGGTGCGCCTGAGGCGCATATATAAAAACTATACAATATGTCAAACTTCGCGGGCTTGTCTCGAATACTCTCGAACTCCAATTTGTGCATGGTTTAGACCGTTAGAAAGCTTGTTAAATCTACTTTCTAACCCAAGTAGTTTGGATTCTAATTTATTTGTACATCAAAAGATATGACCATTTTACCCTTAGTTGGTAGAAAAAAGATCATTTTAGCAAAACACTAATATCTCCTCCTTCTAAATCGATAAAGACCTCTTATTATTGATAAAAAGAGTTTTAAAAGTACTAAAAGAGTTTGCTGCACTGTTTTTGCTTTCAAAATTGTCTTTTAAATATTGGTAATTGATGGCAGTTGGATGTGATTGGCATTGACTAAGCTCAGTTCTTTGATGACCTTTTGATTTCTGCTGCAAAGCAGCTAATCTTGATGGAAAAACTATAGTACTGGGCTGGACGGCAACTATCTGAGGTTCAGAGTACAAATCCTTTTCCTGTCTCTTCCTGCCCCAATAAAAATTTGGGTTTGCTTGTTTCATGCAAAAATAAGGTCCTATTTTGATGATGTACTGCTTTTTGCTTGGAGTATTTTACACCTATAGTTACAGCTTCCCTTCTAAAAATGGTGGCTATATCTCTACGATACTCATACTTATTTGTATGTGTAATCAAATGTTTGTTATAGAAAGAGCTTTGGTTTAGTGCTTGATATAATTCCCCTTGCGAATTCCACAAGTTAACCAAGTTGACAGCCCGATGTGAGCTTTGAGGCAAGTGGGCGTTTTTCACCCTACGGAAGACCGGGGAGACAGAGACAGAATTGATTGGTGGTTCTGATGTCTAATATGATTGTCTGCTGCTAGCACTATGGCAATGGACAAGCTGTTGTGGAAGCAGAACCTTGTAGCAAAATTCAAAATGGCTCTTACATGGAGGAAGTTGCAGTTGTTTAGTGATGTCACCACTTCACATCCTAATATTTCTTTTGGTTTATGTATTTCAGTCAACTGTCTGGAATACTTGTAGAATTTGGATTTTCTGATGTTTGTTTACAGTTTAGCATTTGCATATGTTTATAGAAGAAACCTTGCTGCGTGCAATATGACCATTATTTGGCACTTGATCGGTAGTTTTGCCTTGGGAACTTCATGAATGAAAGAAGGAAAATAAGGCAGCAATGCAGCTAGTTTGAGACCATCCAGAATCCCACTGACAATGGATACAATGGCATAGCTAGAAATTAGCTCGGTGGGGGCACATTAATTAACATAGTTTTAGAATTTTTTTATCTTACATAGTACACAACCGTAATATAAAATGAATGAACTTAGAATGTAAAATTTGCTAAAATATACAGATAGATAATGTGTGTTCATGAAAACAATTGCATCAAATAAAATTCTTTTGGGAACTTAACAAAGATACTAGGGGATAATAGTGTTATAAGAGATAAACTATATAATACTTTTTGGATACAAATTGTCATGATCTTTATAATTTGGTGGTAAAACTGATGTTATTGTAAATTATAATGAGGGCCCAGGGCCCGTGGCCCATGCCCCCATTAGTCCCACATTGTCTCTGCCACTGAAAATGCTATCAAGAAGCTAGAATAGGATGGGTGAGTAATGTATATATCTGTATTAGGACAAATACTGAATCCAAATTCACCTTCTTCCGAATATCAATTGAATGGATGTATTGGATCAGAAACAAGTATATCAAAATAAAAGAAACAGAAATGTAGTTTTCATTATTATCACTAACACCTTCAAAGCAAGCATGGCCTACAGGGAACCAAACCAAAAGAAAAATAAAAAGACTACACTATGAATAGTTGCTGGAAAAAGTAATGGCTGCATCCCAAAACTTCACCTCAGAATTTGGAAATTGGAAGCTCCTCCTCATCACAATCTACCTCGGACAGGAAAGGGTCCTTTATTAGATCGGCAGCTGAGGGTCTTTCCCTTGCCTGGTCTATGCATTTCTCGATGAAGGCTTTCAATTCCAGATCACTAACTTTGTTCAAGGCTTGAGGCTTCACTCCCGCTGTCACCTTCTTGTATATCTTGGCTATACTATCGCACTCGCTATATGGTATCTCCAGGGTAGCCATTTCGAGCATGCACATTCCAAGCGAGTAAATGTCTACTAACTCATTGTAATCTAGTAATCTTCCTCGTTCAGTTCTGGTGCCACGTACTCTGGCGTCCCCAACAATGAATGTGCATGATGGGTTTCATCTACTATAGCTGTCAACCCGAGATCACCAATCTTGACCTACACATCAGATCAGATCCAGTTTAGTAGAAACGCGATTCGACAAACAGAACCACGCTCAACTAAGGTATCCCGATGACTTCGATCATTTCCCTTTTGTTTGTTGTAGCCACTAATTAGCTCCAATAACAGACGTTTGCTATTGAAAAAAATGGTAATGCTAACAAGTAACAACGACTCACTAACATTTTTTAAGCGGTAGGTAGTGCTAAAAATTTAGAACTTCAATACACATTTTAAGCATTTCAATTCACTTTCAAATATTTTCCTATAATTACTCATACTCCAACAAACACCTAAACCCACGTGTCCAGTAGGTTGTGGTCAGCATTTTCTTGATAAAATAGCATTTCATTTTATTGGTCAATTACAACTAGAAAACCAGCAAGAGATTACTACTTCGGAATTTTAAATTCATCCACTACTTAGCAACCAAACTAGGTTTCATTAAGTTGAAAGAGAGAAACAAACCTTTCCGACATTTCCGTTGATGAAAATATTACTGCAGTTGAGGTCTCTGTGAATGATGCGAGGATCATGGGTATGGAGATAATCCAAACCCTTGAGTGTCTGTCATGACCACTTCCTCAATGCCTTCATTGACACATGGCAATGCTTCTTCCCGTAATCCCTAAGATTCCCGGAAATGCATGCTTCAGTAATGCAATTAAGGGGGTAATGCTCATCGTCCCGCAAAAACTGGAGAAAACAATAATGAACTCATTCTTCAAGGACTTCAGCAAAGCAATCTCTGCCGAAGCCTCTTGATGACTAAGGGATCATTACTAAACCTCCCTAACTGAACCTGATTCAATGCACGTCTGTTCCTTCCCATTGATTAAATCCCCTACAAACTTTCTCGACAACACCAGCTCCAAGGAGGTCGCTGTACCACCCAAACCTTCCAGACGGATCAACTACAATAATGGTTCTTTTGTCTTGCTCATATGGATCAGGACTTTCAGACAGAATATCAAATATATGTCTTTCAGGAAAAAGGAGCGAGAAAAGACACCAGGCAAACTCTAAGGGAGAGAAGAACAAGAGAGCCCAAGTTGAATCTGTAAACAAGCAAATTAGAGATCCGGGATTAAAATAACAAGCATTGAATTGAAAAGTAAAAATTCCATGAAGCGGCACACTTTTAGGCTGAGATATTTAACTTTTCAAATCAAGATCATAACTGCTCAGTCTAAAGTTTGATAGCAGTTCACCAACAAAATTTCTCGTCGGTAGACATAAAATGATAGAAAGTATAGGGGAACACAAAGGATTACCCTTTGGTGGCAACCGAAATGATAGAAAGTATAGTGGAAGACCAAACCATTAGACATGTATGTAGTCCTCAGAAAACCAAGCAGTTCAAAGTAATTTGCTTTGAACTCAGGCTCGTGAACTTATTATCATCTAGAAATGGCTGAATTGAACAGAACAACACAACACGAATACTATTTCTCCTGAAGGAAAACATAAACACAAACAACATAATGAAAAGACGCTACATAGTCAAAAGAGAAGTAGAGAACATGATCACTACTCTTTCTAACATCGCAGAAAAACCTAAGTAAAAGAAAGAGATTGGGTAAATTCTACACCAAATGATTCTCTGCTGTTCTGGAGATACACACAACAACAACAGGTTTTATAAAGGGAAAACTTATTCGCCATAAGTCTATGTGGAGTCTTACATACTTAGCAGCTAGCACAAAACTCATTACGAAATTGTATCAATTATAGAGTAGAGTTTATCGTAAGGATCTCATAGTCACCCTCTTAAGATATTCTGGGGATACCTTCAGGCTTCAACGTCTAAAACAAGAAAACCAGAAACCTACATTTGGGGAATAAGATGGTGAAATTCGTTGCTGCAGCCTAAAACTATGATCCAATGTCTATAGCTGTCATAAGAACCAAGCTACTTAAGTTTCGAGTGCTTACCAATTGATCAGGATGTTTTTTTTTCCATGGATGCAATGCATTAAAGGATAAAAAATGAACAACTCGAATGACATGTGCACTGTATGTGTAAGTTTCCCGGGCAACAAAACGATGGGTCATTCAAATACATATTTTAAAGCTTAAGTTTTCAAACCAAGGTTGACCATAATTTTGAAAACTGGTTGAATTTTCGAGCCAAACTTGCAAAATCCACTACTCAGCTCGACTAGTTTACATCCCACCAACATCATTTGTTCAAGAATCTACTCAAACCTAGCAATGTTAGCCAATTCTCAAAGAAAAATTGTCACAATCCACACCCTTCAAAACTAAATTGACAACAAGACTCAAAAAAAGGGGAAACGGAATCAAGCAGCCATTTTCATATGCATGGTCATCATTGTAGATACAGAAACCTTGGCAAACCATACCGGAAAATAAAAAACAATACTACTCGGTTGATGGTTCAAGGTCATACAAAATCAAATTGAAACACCAGACCAACAACCCAAGCACTAAATGTGATGAACTCAAGAAAGGGGGAAAATGAATCAAACAGCCATTTTCATTTGTCACCATCATAGATACAAACCAGAAACAGAAATTCATAGCAATTAGTACTGGAACTCTAGCTCTCCAATTCATTGAAGGAGTCGAGTGGAAAATCCAAACAAAAAGTCTAAACACACATCTTTAAAACACAATTCAGGGCACAACTACGTCCGAGTGTGTGTCAGCTGTGAACGTAGTTGTGTTAGTAACATTGCTCAAATCAAAAGCTCAAAACCTTTTCTCGATCACAACACAAGCGTCAAGTATTTTTGATAATTTTCAAGATGATTCACTTATTTATTCAAACTGGGGAGGGAGATTTGGGTTTCATTCAATGTGGGTATGCTCATTAATATGAGCCTAAATTCTTACTAATTCTTTCCGATGAGATACTGATTGCTATTCTATTAGCCTGAATTCTTCCTAAAATAATGATTTCAATGAGGTCTATAGTGTTAAAGCATCCAACTCCAAACCAATTGGCAAAGAGTGGAGAGGCCGCCCAGGCGATGTGGGACAAATCCCAACACTCCCCCGCACGTGCGACCCCCGACTCGCACGTGGAGAGGTCAACAAAGGATCCGGAACACACGGATCACAATGAAATAAAGTGCAACTATGGCACAAACAAAGGGGAAAAGCCTCCGAAAGTCTAGCTCCGATACCATGTTAAAGCATCCAACTCCAAACCAATTGGCAAAGAGTGGAGAGGCCGCCCAGGCTTATATACTAGTTTTGGAGGAGATAATTAAACGATGTGGGACAAATCCCAACATCTTGTTAAAGCATCCAACTCCAAACCAATTGGCAAAGAGTGGAGAGGCCGCCCAGGCTTATATACTAGTTTTGGAGGAGATAATTAAACGATGTGGGACAAATCCCAACATATAGTGTGAACGATTCAGATTGTTGAAAGTTTAAACACGATTCCAAATTAAAATCTTCAATTTCTTGGTGAGAAGCCATGTCAAAAAACTTGGCATCTTGAAAGCACGTCAACGTCAAGGAATTATGTTTCATCAAAGTGAACTCTCGTGTTTCTGCCAGTTAGAGAAGCAAGAATGTGTATGTTCATTTATGCTTTCACTAATTAACTGTAAAGAACCAGAAGAAATAGGTTTCTGTTGGTCCAAAAGCAACACAAGAGGGGGGGTGAATTGGGTATCTTAATTAAAACGCGGCATTAAAAGCAAATTGCAAGATAAAAATAAAGCAAGCCAAATTGCCCCAAGTAAGATTCAAAGATTATCAAATTACACAAGCAATATAAATATGCAGAAAATTAAAGAGAGTAGGGAAGAGAGAATCGAACGCAAGGATTTATAGTGGTTCGGTCCGCAACTTCACGGCCTAATCCACTCCCCAAGTGTCCAACTTGGGATTTGCTGCACTATCTCCAATAGTTACAATCTTCTAGCTTCGCGGGTGCTAGACAACCTTTACAACGAGCAATTATCCCCAATTGCTCCGACTAATTTTGACTCCGGTGCTAGTCACACCTAACCCAACTAGTTTTGACTCCGGTGTTAGTAACACCTAACCACCAAGTGATTTTCTCTCCAAAACCACTCACAAAAAGATAAATCTCTCAAGAATACGAACAAGGGTGTACAATCCCTTTTTACAATAAACTTCGAGAAACAACACTCAAGCTAGTGTAGATATTCAAGATGTAAGTGTAGAGTTTGATAGAGAGATTCGCAATTGAAAAGCTCACTGAATTTTTTCTCCAGAGATGTGTTATATTGTCTTCATTCTTCTACTGTATTTATTCTTCGAGAATAAGACTTCAGGCATGTGGAAGCTCCACTAGCCGTTGTAAATATTGAGCTCCAATCCTTTTCCTTTCCAAACGTTTGCATCTTCCATCTTGAGCACCATCAGCTACAATCAAGCCTTCAATTTGCCGAATCAATATAAAGCTCCAAGTAATATTAATTCAATTGACCTCCTTGATTAATATCTGCTTTCCATAAAATCCCTTATAGCTAATTAAAAAATAGGAGAAGATTTGTCCTTAATCTTCCTCCTTTCAATTTATCTTGACCATTGAAGATAGTGATTTGGTGTAGCAATCTTTCCATGTGCACTTCAACCAAATCCTACAAAATAAACATTAAGGTATATATTCCAAATATCACAATATTAATTATATTTCTTTTCAATAAAAATATATTTTGTTATCATCAAAATCAATAAGGTATTCCATAGAAACCTTTGGGCTAACAATCTCCCCCTTTTTGATGATGACAAACCATTAATGATTTTAGTCAAATAAAATTTAGAAATATAATTAGAGCAAAAGAATTAAGATACTCCCCCTTAATTTATGCAATCTTTTGCTTGAGCATTTTCTCCCCTTTGTCTTTCACAATATTTCTCCCCCTTTGTCATCAACAAAAAGAACGCAGGAAGAATCGATAGAATCCTCTCCTTTCAGCTTTCATAATATTTCTCCCCTTTGTCATAAAAAAAATAGGATAACCTTTGTTCATGATACTCCACAAAAGTCATCATTGTTATAGGGATTAATTAAAACTCCCTTCAGCTTGCATTCTCGGATCGCATGGCAGATCAAACCAATATAATGCATGTGTCAATCCACACATGTTAAGCCTTCTGATGCTCTAAAAATTCAAGCTTCATGAATAACCAATAAGCTGTCTCTTCTTGAAAAACTTGTTAGCGTGCAATATGAACATATTAACAATATTCCAAGAAACATTAATTAGGAGGACTAATAAAGACAGAATACTGTAAAGTAGTTATCCATTTGAAAACAATTGGAAAGGATATTTTCACAAAAGCTTTGACCAGGTTTTAAAAAAAAAAAAATCAAAAGTGCAGAGTCAATATATAGACAATAGATAACTGATCATCAAAATCAATACCTTAAAATCGATTAACGAACCTCGAGCAATTAACAATTAATAATCATATCATACGAATCCGAAGTGACTCTTATCAATCTGTTGAGCTAACTCCATTTCAAGAACTCACCTTTCTCGTTGTCTAAAAACCATCATTACCTTTGAGCGCATGTCAATCTACAAAAATAAATCATATGTAGTTCTTTGGTACCCACATTTTCTTGGGTCCGGGAGGGTTAGTAACAAGATACTTAGGAACCCATGTTTTTTTCATTCCAATACAAATATTTTTACGAATAGGACAAGAATATGATAAATGACCAATCATTTCACAATAGTTGCAAGTAGTGTAAGCATGACTAGAAGAAGTTGATTTCACAAACAAAGTTTGATAAAACTTTTGCTTTTTGGTTGGATTAAAACCGATGCCCGCTTTGTCATAAACACATCTTTGTTTTCCAAGAAGCATATCCAAATTTTCTTTTCCTTGAACGAACTTAGAAAGAGATGTTTTCAAATCCTCAACCTCATTTTTTAAAACATCATTTTCAAGTCTCAAATTATTTTCAAATACCAAATCATTTGCAATCTCTTTTAGAGAACAAACTTCTTCAATTTTTCCTTTCAATGCATCTTTCTCATTTTTCAAACATTCATTTTCAGCTAAGAGGGAAAAATTAGTCTTTTTGAGAGACTTATATTTGGAACTCAAATTCTTAAACTTGGAATGCAATTCTTCAAAAGCATCTAACAGTTCATCATAAGTAAATTGCTCATCAAAATCATCATTAGAGTTTACCTCTTCCTCACCATGTGCCATCAAGCATAGGTTAGCAACTTCTTGGTCACTATTTTCTTCTGAACTACTCAAGTCAATTTCTTTCAATGCTGCAAGCATTGCTCTTCGTTTTGCCTTTTTCGTTGACCTCTTGATTTCAGGACATTGTGATTTCAAATGGCCCGGCTTCTTACACTCGTAGCATATGATGTCTCTTTTCTTGCTATTTTCTCCTTTGGAACCATCTTTTTCTAAAATTCTTTTTGCCCTTCGCATTTTTCTTGTCATGGACTTTTTGAGCTTTCTTGTGATTACCGCTAGATCTTCATCACCGCTTGATTCAGAGTCATCTTCACTTTCACTTGATGTACTTGAAGTAGAAATTTTAAAAGCGAGGTCCTTTTTCTTACGACTTCCCTTATCTTCGAAATTCATCGTGATTTCATGAGTCATAAGAGAACCCAAAAGCTCATCCAAGCTATAATTTGTGAGATCTTGTTTGGCCTCAATTATTGCCGTCACTTTTGGCTCCCATTGCTTTGGTAATGACCTGAGAATCTTTCTCACAAGATCAACATTAGAGTAAGACTTTCCAAGAGATTTCAAGCCATTAATAATATCAGTAAAGCGCGTAAACATGTCAGAGATGGGTTCATTAGGCTGCATTTTAAACAATTCATATTTATGAACAAGCATGTCAATTTTTGATTCTTTGACCTGACTAGTACCCTCATGCGTAACTTCTAGCTTATCCCAAATTTCCTTAGCCGATTCACATGCAGAGACTCTATTAAACTCATTAGGATCTAAAGCACAATATAGCAAATTCATAGCTTTAGCATTTAGTTCAATTCCAGTAATATCACTAGCATTCCATTCCTTTTCCTCCTTCGGTACTACAACTCCATCTACGGTTTTTGTAGGACGGTGCAGCCCATCAATAATAACTCTCCACAACTTGTAGTCAGTTTGAATATAAATACGCATTCTAGCCTTCCAATAATTATAGTTAGACCCGCTAAATAAAGGAGGTCTATTGCTCGATTGGCCCTCGGGAAGAAAGGTGCCATAAGGGGTTGCCATGGATCTTACCCTAAGACGATTAAGTCAAAAATAACTAGAGCCTTGCTCTGATACCAATTGTTGGTCCAAAAGCAACCCAAGAGGGGGGGTGAATTGGGTATCTTAATTAAAACGCGGCATTAAAAGCAAATTGCAAGATAAAAATAAAGCAAGCCAAATTGCCCCAAGTAAGATTCAAAGATTATCAAATTACACAAGCAATATAAATATGCAGAAAATTAAAGAGAGTAGGGAAGAGAGAATCGAACGCAAGGATTTATAGTGGTTCGGTCCGCAACTTCACGGCCTAATCCACTCCCCAAGTGTCCAACTTGGGATTTGCTGCACTATCTCCAATAGTTACAATCTTCTAGCTTCGCGGGTGCTAGACAACCTTTACAACGAGCAATTATCCCCAATTGCTCCGACTAATTTTGACTCCGGTGCTAGTCACACCTAACCCAACTAGTTTTGACTCCGGTGTTAGTAACACCTAACCACCAAGTGATTTTCTCTCCAAAACCACTCACAAAAAGATAAATCTCTCAAGAATACGAACAAGGGTGTACAATCCCTTTTTACAATAAACTTCGAGAAACAACACTCAAGCTAGTGTAGATATTCAAGATGTAAGTGTAGAGTTTGATAGAGAGATTCGCAATTGAAAAGCTCACTGAATTTTTTCTCCAGAGATGTGTTATATTGTCTTCATTCTTCTACTGTATTTATTCTTCGAGAATAAGACTTCAGGCATGTGGAAGCTCCACTAGCCGTTGTAAATATTGAGCTCCAATCCTTTTCCTTTCCAAACGTTTGCATCTTCCATCTTGAGCACCATCAGCTACAATCAAGCCTTCAATTTGCCGAATCAATATAAAGCTCCAAGTAATATTAATTCAATTGACCTCCTTGATTAATATCTGCTTTCCATAAAATCCCTTATAGCTAATTAAAAAATAGGAGAAGATTTGTCCTTAATCTTCCTCCTTTCAATTTATCTTGACCATTGAAGATAGTGATTTGGTGTAGCAATCTTTCCATGTGCACTTCAACCAAATCCTACAAAATAAACATTAAGGTATATATTCCAAATATCACAATATTAATTATATTTCTTTTCAATAAAAATATATTTTGTTATCATCAAAATCAATAAGGTATTCCATAGAAACCTTTGGGCTAACAGTTTCCAATTGCTGCAATAGCTTTCAGCAATTACTCTTACAAGAAGATACGAACGAATTCAAAAGAATGGGGATGTGGGAGACAACGACGAAGACCGTTCGAACAAATTCAACAGTCTGAACCTTAGATATGCCAGTTTTACGAGAGAAGCAAGAATGTGTGTGTTTTTGTGTGTGTGAGAGAGAGGAACCTTGCGTTGCTGTGAAGCCGATGGAGGAGATTGGCGCAAAAGTCAAAACCAGTAAATAGAAATAGGCGTGGTTACTGAACGCGTTTTGTTCTTATTTTATTACTTACTGAAAGCGTGGTTAGCGTTTACGACATCGTGGTTTTACAATTTTATTGGCCGCTACGAATTACACTTGGCCGCAACAAACTGCTCCTGGACGCGTTAAACTACAGTTGGCCGCGGATTTTTAAAAGCGTAATTACTGTACACGCTTTTCTCCTTAGCTAGATACCGCGCATGTTTAAATACGAGGTTTGACAACGTCAAACATAACTACGTGTCTCCAAAATGACTGCGTATACAAGTTCCTCGCATCTCCAACGACGGCAAGACCACGACGCCGTCTCTCGTCGTCATTCCGTTGCCGGCCACCGTCCCTCAACGCCTACCTCCTCTCTCTCCCTCTCTCAACTTCTGTGCTATCTCTCTCCTTTCCAAGTAATAATTACTATATTTGTTTTTATTTTGGATTGATAATAGTATTCATATTTATGGATTTTAGTATAAAGTGATGCTCAATAGGTATCAAAAACAGTACACATAGTTAGACATGAATTGAAACGATCTTGAAAGGAACATTACTGGTGAACCAGACGAAAGACTGGTCATTATTCATTTTGGCATGTTCTACGGAATGCATGTGATGTGTTGGAGTAAGAAAATCTGAATTCTATTCTACTTGTAATAGGTTTTCCTGCCACCAATTTTACCATAGCTTTAAACTTAACATCTTCGTTTTTTGTGAAATGGTGTGCAAATTGTCAGGCATGCATGAACTGCATCATCATTTGGCACCTGATGAATATTCAGTTCAATACTTGCTTATTCTTCTTGCTATTTCCGGTATTAGATCAATCTGCTTTCTTTTTCACTCAATCCGCTTTCCTTTTTTTCACTCTGCTAACCCTTTTGTTTCTTCTTGCTATTTCTGGTATTAGATCAATCCACATTCATTTCACTCTGCTAGCCCTTTTGATTCCATAATGTTCGTAGATAAGGACTGTAAGGATTATAGTTTCTTTCGCTATCGAAACTATTAAAGAAGGAAAAGAAAATTTCTATGGCACGTTCCTGTAACTATACTTGAAGTGGTGAATTTCTGATCTCTAGACTCCATGCATCTCCCTTGGACTTTTCTTCTTCTCCATTCTTGCCTACATTTCCTACCGTAGGCAACTCTTCTTCCTTCAAATCTTTACCCTCATCTTTAAGCATGGAAAAACCTTGATCTGCACAAGGCCCATATGGCCAACTACACAGAAGAAAGTAAAGCAGATTAACTGAACTCATAACTGCGAGAAGCCAATAGTAGCTCTCATAATGACTTATATTGATATTATTCGAAATCCAACTCCCTTTTGCCCCTCGTAAAAAGTGCAAGTCATGTCTTTGGCGCTTTGGGCGAATCTCGATGATGAAAGAGTTTCTGTATGCTTTGATGAAATATGAAAAGTTCTGATGATATTAGTAGTGGCCTGCTTTCTACCCCATTTTCATAACATAAAGCTTATTATTTTTATTTTTGAATTGCACCATCTTTTATTGCTTTGCAAACCCTGTTTATCGATATATCATGGGTATTTATCCAATTTAAAATGAGGGAGATATTAGTATTTTGCCGAAATTATTTGTTTTTCGACCAACTAAGGGTAAAATGGTCATATCATTTGATGTACAAAAAATATTAAGTTCCAAACTTCTTGAGTTAGAAAGTAAGTTCAACAAGCTTTTTAATGGTTTAAACCGCGTCAAAATTGGAGTTTGGGAGTGTCTATGGCAAGACCACAAAGCTTAGCCGTTTTGTGAACTTTAGAGAATGCGCCTGGGGCACAATGATATGCGCCTGGGCGCATATAGGTGCGCCTGAGGCGCATATATAAAAACTACACAATATGTCAAACTTCGCGGGCTTGTCTTGAACACTTCCGAACTCCGATTTGTGCATGGTTTGGACCATTAGAAAGCTTGTTGAATCTACTTTCTAACCCAAATAGTTTGGATTCTAATTTATTTGTACATCAAAAGATATGACCATTTTACCCTTAGTTGGTAGAAAAAAATCATTTTAGCAAAACACTAATAGCTCCCTCCTTCTAAATCAATAAAGACCTCTTATTATTGATAAAAAGAGTTTTAAAAGTACTAAAAGAGTTTGCTGCACTGTTCTTGGTTTCAAAATTGTCTTTTAAATATTGGTAATTGATGGCAGTTGGATGTGATTGGCATTGACTAAGCTCAGTTCTTTGACGACCTTTTGATTTCTGCTGCAAAGCAGCTAATCTTGATGGAAAAACTATAGTACTGGGCTGGATGGCAACTATCTGAGGTTCGGCATACAAATCCTTTTCCTTTCTCTTCCTGCCCCAATAAAAATTTGGGTTTGTTTGTTTCATGCAAAAATATTTGTTATAGAAAGAGCTTTGGTATAGTGCTTGACATAATTCCCCTTGCAAATTCCACAAGTTAACCAAGTTGACAGCCCGATGTGAGCTTTGTGGCAAGTAGGCGTTTTTCACCCTACGGAAGACCGGGGAGACAGAGACAGAATTGATTGGTGGTTCTGATGTCTAATATGATTGTCTGCCGTTAGCACTATGTCAATGGACAAGCTGTTGTGGAAGCAGATCCTTGTAGCAAAATTCAAAATGGCTCTCACATGGAGGAAGTTGCAGTTGTTTAGTGATGTCACCACTTCACATCCTAATATTTCTTTTGGCTTTTGTATTTCAATCAACTGTCTGATATACTTGCAGAATTTGGATTTTCTGATGTTTGTTTATGGTTTAGCATTTGCATATGTTTATAGAAGAAACCTTGCTGCTTGCAATATTATCATTATTTGGCACTTGATCAGTTGTTTTGCCTTGGGAACTTCATGAATGAAAGAAGGAAAATAAGGCAGCATGACCTTTATTATTTGGTGGTAAAACTGATGTTATTGTAAATTACAATGAGGGCCCATGGCCCGTGCCCCCATTAGTCCCACATAGTCTCTGCCACTGAATGGATAAACATGCATTCTTGCCTAAGTCATCAAGAATTCGATCAGACTTGCAGATTTCCTGGGAAGGCATCAAACATTGTAACCCCTTACATGGACTCCTATCTAGATCATAAGTATAATTCTGCGAACACTATTGTCTTGACGGAAAGATGAAAACATTTAATCTAAGGCTTTGCTTTTTTCTTAAGAAATTGCTATCAAGAAGCTATAATAGGATGGGTGACTTTAACAGATCTACAGTAACGATTTTACTCATCGAAAATGTTCTACCAGATCTTTAAAAAAAATGTATATATCTGTATTAGGACAAATACTGAATCCAAATTCACCTTCTTCCGAATATCAATTGAATGGATGTATTGGATTGGAAACAAGTATATCTCAAAATAAAAGAAACAGAAATGTAGTTTTCATTATTATCACTAACACCTTCAAAGCAAGCATGGCCTACAGGGAACCAAACCAAAAGAAAAATAAAAAGACTACACTATGAATAGTTGCTGGAAAAAGTAATGGCTGCATCCCAAAACTTCACCTCAGAATTTGGAAATTGGAAGCTCCTCCTCATCACAATCTACCTCGGACAGGAAAGGGTCCTTTATAAGATCAGCAGCTGAGGGTCTTTCCCTTGCCTGGTCTATGCATTTCTCGATGAAGGCTTTCAATTTCAGATCACTAACTTTGTTCAAGGCTTGAGGCTTCACTCCCGCTGTCACCTTCTTGTATATCTTGGCTATACTATCACACTCGCTATATGGTATCTCCAGGTCCAGGGTAGCCATTTCGAGCATGCACATTCCAAGTGAGTAAATGTCTACTAACTCATTGTAATCTAGTAATCCTCCTCATACAGTTCTGGTACCATGTACTCTGGCGTCCCCAACAATGAATGTGCATGATGGGTTTCATCTACTATAGCTGTCAAACCTAGATCACCAATCTTGACCGACACATCAAATCAGATCCAGTTTAGTAGAAAAGCGATTCGACAACAGAACCACGCTCAACTAAGGTATCCCGATGACTTCGATCATTTCCCTTTTGTTTGTTGTAGCCACTAGTTAGCTCCAATAACAGACGTTTGCTATTGAAAAAAATGGTAATGCTAACAAATAACAACGACCCACTAACAGTTTATAAGCGGTAGGTAGTGCTACAAAATTTAGAACTTGAATGCACATTTTAAGCATTTCAATTCACTTTCATATATTTTCCTATAATTTCTCATACTCCAACAAACACCTAAACCCACGTGTCCAGTAGGTTGTGGTCAGCATTTTCTTGATAAAATAGCATTTCATTTTATTGGTCAATTACAACTAGAAAACCAGCAAGAGATTACTACTTTTGAATTTTAAATTCATCCACATACTTAGCAATCAAACAAGGTTTCATTAAGCTGAAAGAGAGAAACAAACCTTTCCCACATTTCCGTTGATGAAAATATTACTGCACTTGAGGTCTCTGTGAATGATGCGAGGAACATGGGTATGGAGAGAATCCAAACCCTTGAGTGTCTGTCGCGACCACTTCCTCAATGCCTTCATTGACACATGGCAATGCTTCTTCCCGAAATCCCTAAGATTCTTGGAAATGCATGCTTCAGTAATGCAATTAAGGGGGTAATGCTCATCGTCCCTCCATAAACGGTAGCGAACAATAATGAACTCATTCTTCAATGACTTCAGCAAAGCAATCTCTGCCGAAGCCTCTTGATGACTGAGGGATCATTACTAAACCTCCCTAACTGAACCTGATTCAATGCACGTCTGTTCCTTCCCATTGATCAAATCCCCTGCAAACTTTCTTGACAGCACCAGCTCCAAGGAGGTCACTGTACCACCGAAACTGTCCAGATGGATCAACTACAATAATGGTTCTTTTGTCTTGCTCAGATGGATCAGGACTTTCAGACAGAATATCAAATATATGTCTTTCAGGATAAATTCCAGGAGCGGGGAAAGACAGCAGGCAAACACTAAGGGAGAGAAGAACAAGAGAGCCCAAGTTGAATCTGTAAACAAGCAAATTAGATATGAGGGATTGAAATAACAAGTATCGAATTGAAAAATAAAAATTCCATGAAGCGGCACACTTTTAGGCTGAGATATTTCACTTTTCAAATCAAGATCATAACTGCTCAGTCTAAAGTTTGATAGCAGTTCACCAACAAAATTTCTCGTCGGTAGACATAAAATGATAGAAAGTATAGGGGAACACAAAGGAATACACTTCGGTGGCAACCGAAATGATAGAAAGTATAGTGGAAGACCAAACCATAAGACATGTATGTAGTCCTCAGAAAACCAAGCAGTTCAATGTAATTTGCCTTGAACTCAGGCCCGTGAACTTATTATCATCTAGAAATGGCTAAATTGAACAGAACAACACAACACAACACGAACACTATTTCTCCCGAAGGAAAACATAAACAAAAACAACGTAATGAAAAGACTCTACATAGTCAAAAGAGAAGTTGAGAACATGATCACTACTCTTTCTAACATCTTAAAAAAACTCAGTAAAAGAAAGCGATAGGGTAAATTCCACACCAAATGATTCTCTGCTGCTCTGGAGATACACACAACAACAACAGGTTTTATGAAGGGAAAACTTATTCTCCATAAGTCTATGTGGAGTCTTACATACTTAGCAGCTAGCACGAAACTCATTACGAAATTGTATCAAATTATAGAGTAGAGTTTATCGTAAGGATCTCATAGTCACCCTCTTCAAATATTCTAGGGATACCTTCAACGTCCAAAACAAGAAAACTAGAAACCTACATTTGGGGAATAAGAGGGTGAAATTCATTGCTGCAGCCTAAAACTATGATCCAATGTCTATAGCTATCATGTGAACCAAGCTACTCAAGTTTCGAGTGCTTACCAATTGCTCAGGATGTTCATTTTCCATGGATGCAACGCATTAAAGGATAAAAAATTGAACTTGAATGACATGTGCATTGTATGTGTAAGTTTCCCGGGCAACAAAATGATGGGTCGTTCAAATACATATTTTAAAGCTTAAGTTTTCAAACCAAGGTTGACCATAATTTTGAAAACTGGTTGAATTTTCGAGCCAAACTTGCAAAACCCACTACTCAGCTCGACTAGTTTACATCCCACCAACATCATTTGTTCAAGTATCTACTCAGACCTAGCAATGTTAGCCAATTCTCAAAGAAAAATTGTCACAATCCACACCCTTCAAAACTAAATTGACAACAAGACTCAAAAAAAGGGGAAACGGAATCAAGCAGCCATTTTCATATGCATGGTCATCATTGTAGCTACAGAAACCTTGGCAAACCAGACCGGAAAATAATAAAAACAATGCAACTCGGTTGATGGTTCAAGGTCATACAAAATCAAATTGAAACACCAGACCAACAACCCACAGCAGCACCAAATGTGATGAACTCAAGAATGGGGAAAAAAATGAATCAAACAGCCATTTTCATTTGTCACCATCATAGATACAAACCAGAAACAAAAATTCATAGCAATTAGTACTGGAACTCTAGCTCTCCAATTCATTGAAGGAGTCGAGTGGAAAATCCAAACAAAAAGTCTAAAACACATCTTTAAAACACAATTCAGGGCACAACTGCGTCTGAGTGTGTGTCGGCTGTGAACGTAGTTGCGTTAGTAACATTGCTCAAATCCAAAAGCTCAAAACCTTTTCTCGATCACAACACAAGCGTCAAGTATTTTTGATAATTTTCAAGATGATTCACTTATTTATTCAAACTGGGGAGGGAGATTTGGGTTTCATTCAATGTGGGTATGCTCATTAATATGAGCCGAAATTCTTACTAATTCTTCCCGATGAGATACTGATTGCTATTCTATTGGCATGAATTCTTCCTAAAATAATTATTTCAGTGAGGTCTATAGTGTGAACGATTCAGATTGTTGAAAGGTTAAACACGATTCCAAATTAAAATCTTCAATTTCTTGGAGAGAAGCTATGTCAAAAAACAATGACGAAGACGGTTCGAACAAATTCAACAATCTGAACCCTAGATATGCCAGTTTTACGAGAGAAGCAAGAATGTGTGTGTTTGTGTGTGTGAGAGAGAGAGGAACCTTGCGCTGCTGTGAAGCCGGTGGAGGAGATTGGCGCAAAACCAGTAAAAAGAGATTGGCGTGGTTAATGAACGCGTTTTGTTCTTGTTTTGTGACTTACTAAAAGCGTGGTTAGCGTATACGACATCGTGGTTTTACATGTTATTGGCCGCTACGAATTACACTTGGCCGCTACACACTGCTTCTGGCCGCTTTAAACAACAGTTGGCCGCGGATTTTTGAAAGCGTAATTACTGTACACGCTTTTCTCCTTGGCAACATACCTCGCACGTTGAAAATGCGAGGTTTGACATAGCTTCGTGTCTCCAAAACGACTGCGTATTCAAATTCCTCGCATCTCCAACGACGGCGAGACCACGACGCCGACTCTCGTCGTCAATCCGTCACCGGCCACCGTCCCTCAACGCCTACCTCTCTCTCTCCCTCTCTCAACTTCTGTGCTATCTCTCTTCTCCCTCCCATAACAGGTGCATCTCTCTCCTTTCCAAGTAATAATTACTATATTTGTTTTCATTTTGGATCGATAATACTATTCATATTTAGGGATTTCAGCATAGAGTGATGCTCAATAGGTATCAAAAACAGGACACATAGTTAGACATGAATTGAAACGATCTTGAAAGGAACATTGCTGGTGAACCAGGCGAAAGACTGGTCATTAATCATTTTGGCATGTTCTACAGAATGCATGTGATGTGTTTGAGTAAGAAAATCTGAATTCTATTCTACTTGTAATAGGTTATCCTGCACCAATTTTACCATAGCAATATCTTCGTTGTTTTGTGTAATGGTGTGCAAATTGTCGTTGGCAATGTCGATGCAGCAGAAGTTATTCAAGATTCTGCAATTTTCTCCGGTTATGCAGCACAAACTGCATCATTTGGTACCTGATGAATATTCAGTTCGATACTTGCTTGTTCTTCTTGCTATTTCCGTATTAGATTAATCCGCTTTCTTTTTCACTCTGCTAACCCTTTCTGATTCTTCTTCTTGCTATTTCCGGTATTAGATCAATCCGCATTCATCTTCACGCTGCTAGCCCTTTTGATTCCGTAATGTTTGTAGACAAGGAATGTAAGGATATATCCTCATGAACTATATTCTTGGCGTCTGTTATAGTTTCTTTCGCTATCGAAACTTTTACAGAAGGAAAATAAAATTCTAGGACACATTCCTGTACTATACTTGGAGTGGTGAATTTCTGATCTCTATACCCCATCTTCCTTGGACTTTTCTTATTCTCCATTCTTGGGTACATTTCCTACTGTAGGCAACTCCTCTTCCTTCAAATCTTTACCCTCATCTTTAAGCAAGGAAAAACCTTGATCTGCACAAGGCCCATATGCCCAACTACATAGAAGAAAGTAGAGCAAATTGACTGAACTCAGAACTGCGAGAAGCCAATAGTAGCTCTCATAAAGACTTCTATTGATATTACTTGAAATCCAACTCCCTTTTCCCCCTCTTTTAGTAATATCAGCCACAGTACTCAATATCAAACTGGCCAACAAACTCCCCACAGCCAGCCCTAATCCAGATAGAGACATTGCGATGCTCGACATGCTCTTTGGCAACTCTGAGTAGAAAAACTCATTTGAGGCAATCACTGTCAGGCCTTCCACGACACCGCTCAGTAGATGTTGTGGTACGAGCGACGTAGCCAACATATGAACAACTCCGCTAGGGTTGTAGTAATAACCACTTTCTATGGCTTTTCTCTTTCTATAATGCTCCACAATTGCTGCAAGTAGCATGGCCAGGAAAGAGCAAAATAACCCAAGACCCATTCTTATTTTTACATCAACCGAAAAGGGTTTTCCTCTAATTTTTGAAGCAGAGGGAATGATAATGCGATCATAAAGAAAGATCCAAATTACTGTACCGATTATTATGAACATAGGGAAGGAGCCTGCGGGTATTTGGAACCCTGGAGTGATGTGTCTGTTCATGGATCGAGCTTGGAGTAATTGGAAGGTGCCCTGACTTACGTTTACTGACATCATGATTGATGAAGACCATAATGGGATGACTCTGATGAGGGATTTTAGCTCTTCAACTTGGTCTACTGTGCAAAGGCTCCATGCATGCGAAGCTTCTCCTTCCGGAGTTATGTCCTCAGGACTTATAATGATGCAAGCTTTGTTTAAGAACCTGAAAAGGGATGAAACAACCACATTCATTAATCCAGTCATGGAGAATCTGTAAAACGTCCACTAAAGAAAAAATTGCTTTCAGCTTGGGAAAAGCCAGCTTTACAAGAATCTAAAACTCCTCTTCCAAAGGCCTTGTTTGGTTGTAGATTTGATAATCTATTTAATTCTGTCTTTATGTTTTGGAACATGACACTTCGTTTGGAAATTTGTTGTAAAAGACCCATCTTTGGATAGCATCATAATCTTGAAAACATTTCTTCTCAAAATTTAATGAGTGTCATTATTTCATGGATTCGATTCTCAAAAGTAGTCTCTCTGTTTGTAGGGATAAGACTGCATACATCAACCCTTCCCCACCCCACGTATGTGGTAGCTTCATACATTGGGTACTCCCTTTAATGTCACCAATGAGTGTCCTGGATAAACCAAACCAAATAGAGCCTTAAGTCGCATCAATTGGGATCGGCCACTTGAATCCCTTTCTCCATTGAGCTCTATCTAGGGCATTGTGTTTCATAATATTAAAAGATCCTCGATCCTTTTGAACCACTGCTTCTAAAGTTTATTTTGGTGCACCCCTCTCCTTAGTGTTAGCCTATACCATAATCGTATCACTTTTATATATCACATTGGCCGATCAACGATAGACATGTCTAAACCTCAGTAATCTATCTTTATCTCATCTTATTTTCTATTGGTGTTACCCTTACATTCTACGAAAGTCTTTGTTTCTAATTATATCTTGCAAAATGTGTGGTCATTCTATGAAAGTCTTTGTTTCTAATTATATCTTGCAAAATGTTACCACACATCTATCTTAACATTCCCATATCAGTTACAAATATATTTCTAAAAAGTACGTATGTTGAAACTGACTTGAAAAGTACAATACACCGATACTTTGCTCTATTATTTAAGTTGAAAAACGAATAAGCTAAAAACCAAAAAAGAGGAACCAAACACTTTGAAGTACTGCCGCTTAATAAGCACGTGCATTCAACCTTTAAGCTAAATAAGTTGCAAATAAGTGTGACATTCAAAATTTAAGCTAAATAAGCTGCAAACCAGTGGGAAACAAACAGACAGTAGGACCTAAGTTTGTTGGTGGGCTTGGAGAGAGTTGAGCCACTCAAATGACTCTTGTGGTTCATGAAAAATTACGTAGACACCTGAAAAACATGTCAGCCCAATACCAAATGATCAAACCTGCACCCTCTCCAGATGAAGGACCGGACTGCATGAGATTTTGGGAAACAATTTCAACAATCAATGGTTTTGATTCATATCTCTTTGCGGTAAGATATGTATGTGCACTAGCCGTTGGATTGCAGAGAAGCAAACTACATTTCAAAATCTAACAGAAACCTCCTAAGCCCTAATTAGCCCTTGAGCAATGTTGGATTGTCCCGCCTTATTTAGGGAGTGTTCCACTTACTAAAATAAGTACTTATTTTTCTAATGGTGGTGGTGATATTACAGCGGAAGTCATAGTGATCAAATGTTATTTTTATTTTTGAATTCCACCATTTTTATTGTTTTGAAAACCCTCTTTAACGATATATGATAGGTCTTTATCCGAATTAAAATGAGGGATATGTGAGTGTTTTGCCGAAATTATTTGTTTTTTGACGAAATAAGGGTAAAATGGTCATATCATTTGGTGTACAAAAATATTAGGTTCCAAACCACTTGGGTTAGAAAGTAGGTTCAACAAGCTTTCTAACGGGTCAAACCACGTCAAAATCGGAGTTTAGGAGTGTCTACGGCAAGACCGCAAAGTTTGGCCATTTTGTGAACTTTAGAGAATGCGCCTGGGGCGCAATGATGTGCGCCTAGGCGCATATAAGTGCGCCTGAGGCGCATAAAAGCTACACAACATGTCAAACTTCGCAGGCTCGTCTCGAACACTCTTGAACTCCGATTTGTGTGTGGTTTGGACCATTAGAAAGCTTGTTGAATCTACTTTCTAACCTAAGTAGTTCGGATTCTAATTTATTTGTACATCAAAAGATACGACCATTTTATCCTTAGTTGGTCGAAAAACAAATCATTTTAGCAAAACACTCATATCTCCCTCCTTTTAAATCGATACCTATTATATATTGATAAAAAGAGTTTTAAAAGTACTAAAAGAGTTTGCACTTTTTTTGGTTTCAAAATTGTCTTTTAAATATTGGTAATTAATGGCAGTTGGATGTGATTGGCATTGACTAAGCTCAGTTCTTTGATGACCTTTCTGATTCTTGCTGTAAAGCAGCTTATCTTGATGGAAAAACTATGGTAATTGCTGGGCTTGGTGGCAACTACCTGAGGTTTGGCATACAAATCCTTTTCCTTTCTCTTCCTGTACGTCCTGAAAAAAATTTGGATCTGCTTGTTTCATTAAAAAATAAGGTCCTATTTTGATGATGTACTGCTCTTTGCTTGGAGTATTTTACGTCTATAGTTGCGGCTTCCCTTCTAAAAATGGTGGCCATATCTCTATGATACTTATTTTTATGTGTAATCAAATGCTTGTTACAGAAAGAGCTTTGGTTCATTGCTTGATATAAATCCCCTTGCTGATTCCATAAGTTAACCAAGCTGACAGCCCGATGTGAGCTTTGTGACAAGCAGGCATTTTTCAACCTTCGGAAGACTGGGGAGACAGATAGAATTGATTGGTCATTCTGATGTCTATATGAATGTCTGCCGCAAGCACTATGTCAATGGACAAGCTATTGTGGAAGCAATGCAGAATGTCCTGAAACTAGGGATGGCAATCTCGGCCGACCCGTTCGAACCCTCCCCGTTCCCCGTCCGAAAAATCCCCGAACTTCGGGGATTCGTTTGGGGATCGGGTAGGGTATGGGGATTTTTTTTTTAAAAATTCGGGGATCGGGTAGGGGACGGGGATAGGTCTGTCCCCGCCCCGAACCCTACCCGTCCCCGTTCCCCGTTCGTTCCCCGCCCCGCCCCGTCCCCGAATCCCCGAAATATATACTTATATATAAAAATAAATAAATATATACTATATTATATATCAATCCTGTTTTGGTAATGTTGGAAAAACTATGGAACTATGAAATTAGTGCTGGCTGGAATTAACTTAATGTTGGAAAAACAATGTTGTAGATTAACTTATGTGTTGGAATTAGTTATTATGTGCTGAAAATTGATAGTACTTGCTAAAATAGTGAATAACGTGTTGTTATGCGCTGAAAATTGGTAGTATATGCTAAAATTATGAAATACAGGTGTAGGAAATGGAGGTACTATTATGTGCCGCAAATACAAATCCCCGAATCCCCGTTTGGATCCCCGTTCCCCGTTTGGGTCGGGGATGGAGGAAAAAAACAAATCCCCATTGGGGATCGGATCGGGGATGGGGATGGGGTAGGGGGTAATGGGTAGGGGGTGGAGGTAGTACCCCCCGTCCCCGACCCGTCCCCATTGCCATCCCTACCTGAAACCTTGTAGCAAAATTCAAAGTGGCTCTCATGTGGAGGAAGTTGCAGTTGTTTAGTGATATCTCTACTTCGCATCCTAATATTCCTTTTGGCTTCCATGTATTTCAATCAGCTGTCTGGAATACTTGTAGAATATATTTGGATTTTCTGATGTTTGTTTGCGGTTTAGCGTTTGCATATATTTATAGAAGAAACTTTGCTGCTTGCAATGTGATCATTATTTGGCACGTGATTAGTAGTTTTGCCTTAGAATTTCATGCACAAAAGAAGGTAAATAAGGCAAAAATGCAGCCAGTTTGAGACCATCCAGAATACCAATGACAACGGATAAACATGCATTCTTGCCTAAGTCATCAAGAATTCGATCAGTCTTGCAGATTTCCTAGGAA
Organism: Rhododendron simsii; assembly: GCA_014282245.1. Lineage (NCBI taxonomy): Eukaryota > Viridiplantae > Streptophyta > Magnoliopsida > Ericales > Ericaceae > Rhododendron > Rhododendron simsii. Next base: position 28,841,568 of record CM024964.1, read on the forward strand.
GGCATCAAACATTGTAACCCCTTACATGGACTCCTATCTGGATCAAAAGTATAATTCTGCGAACATTAGTGTCTTGACGGAAAGATGGAAATATTTAATCTGAGTCTTTGCTTTTTTTCTTAAGAAAATGGCATCAACAAGCTAGAGTAGGATGGGTGATTATGACAGACGCATGCAGATTGGATATATGCATGGACATTGTGTGATATTGTGATTCATTTATTTCCGTCTACAGTTGCAACTGTACTCATCGAAAATGTTCTCACAGATCTGTAAGCAAAAAAAACGTATATATCATTAACGTGCATATATTTGTGTTATGACAAATACTGAATCCAAATTCACCTTCTTCCCAATATCAATTGGATGGATATATTGGATCAAAAACAACTATATCGAAATAAAAGAAACAGAAATGTAGTTTTCACCATTATCACTAACACCTTCAAAGCAAGCATGGCCTACAGGGAAACAAACCAAAAAAAGAAAAAGACTAGACCATGGGTAGTTGCTGGAAAAAGTAATGGGTGCATCCCGAAACTTCACCTCAGAATTTGGAAATTGGAAGCTCCTCCTCATCACAATCTACCTCGGACAGGAAAGACTCCTTTATAAGATCAGCAGCTAAGGGTCTTTGCCTTGCCTGGTCTATGCATTTCTCGATGAAGGCTTTCAATTCCAGATCACTAACTTTGCTCAAGGCTTCAGGCTTCACTCCCACTGTCACCTTCTTGTATATCTTGGCTATACTATCACACTCACTACATGGTATCTCCAGGTCCAGGGTAGCCATTTCGAGCATGCACATTCCAAGTGAGTAAATGTCTACTAACTCATTGTAATCTAGTAATCCTCCTCATACAGTTCTGGTACCATGTACTCTGGCGTCCCCAACAATGAATGTGCATGATGGGTTTCATCTACTATAGCTGTCAAACCTAGATCACCAATCTTGACCGACACATCAAATCAGATCCAGTTTAGTAGAAAAGCGATTCGACAACAGAACCACGCTCAACTAAGGTATCCCGATGACTTCGATCATTTCCCTTTTGTTTGTTGTAGCCACTAATTAGCTCCAATAACAGACGTTTGCTATTGAAAAAAATGGTAATGCTAACAAATAACAACGACCCACTCACAGTTTATAAGCGGTAGGTAGTGCTACAAAATTTAGAACTTGAATGCACATTTTAAGCATTTCAATTCACTTTCATATATTTTCCTATAATTTCTCATACTCCAACAAACACCTAAACCCACATGTCCAGTAGGTTGTGGTCAGCATTTTTTTGATAAAATAGCATTTCATTTTATTGGTCAATTACAACTAGAAAACCAGCAAGAAATTACTACTCCGGGATTTTAAATTCATCCACATACTTAGCAACCAAACTAGGTTTCATTAAGTTGAAAGAGAGAAACAAACCTTTCCGACGTTTCCATTGATGAAAATATTACTGCAGTTGAGGTCTCTGTGAATGATGCGAGGATCATGGGTATGGAGATAATCCAAACCCTTGAGTGTCTGTCATGACCACTTCCTCAATGCCTTCATTGACACATGGCAATGCTTCTTCCCGTAATCCCTAAGATTCCCGGAAATGCATGCTTCAGTAATGCAATTAAGGGGGTAATGCTCATCGTCCCTCAAAAACTGTAGAGAACAATAATGAACTCATTCTTCAATGACTTCAGCAAAGCAATCTCTGCCGAAGCCTCTTGATGACTGAGGGATCATTACTAAACCTCCCTAACTGAACCTGATTCAATGCACGTCTGTTCCTTCCCATTGATCAAATCCCCTGCAAACTTTCTTGACAGCACCAGCTCCAAGGAGGTCACTGTACCACCGAAACTGTCCAGATGGATCAACTACAATAATGGTTCTTTTGTCTTGCTCAGATGGATCAGGACTTCCAGACAGAATATCAAAGATATGTCTTTCAGGAAAAATTCCAGGAGCAGGGAAAGACACCAGGCAAACACTAAGGAAGAGAAGAACAAGAGAGCCCAAGTTGAATCTGTAAACAAGCAAATTAGATATGAGGGATTGAAATAACAAGTATTGAATTGAAAAATAAAAATTCCATGAAGCGGCACATGCACTTTTAGGCTGAGATATTTCACTTTTCAAATCAAGATCATAACTGCTCAGTCTAAAGTTTGATAGCAGTTCACCAACAAAATTTCTCGTCGGTAGACATAAAATGATAGAAAGTATAGGGGAACACAAAGGAATACACTTCGGCGGCAACCGAAATGATAGAAAGTATAGTGGAAGACCAAACCATTAGACATGTATGTAGTCCTCAGAAAACCAAGCAGTTCAATGTAATTTGCCTTGAACTCAGGCCCGTGAACTTATTATCATCTAGAAATGGCTAAATTGAACAGAACAACACAACACGAACACTATTTCTCCCGAAGGAAAACATAAACAAAAACAACATAATGAAAAGACTCTACATAGTCAAAAGAGAAGTAGAGAACATGATCACTACTCTTTCTAACATCGCAAAAAAACCTAGGTAAAAAAAAGCGATAGGATAAATTCTACACCAAATGATTCTCTGCTGTTCTGGAGATACACACAACAACAACAGATTTTATGAAGGGAAAACTTGTTCTCCATAAGTTTCTGTGGAGTCTTACATACTTAGTAGCTAGCATTAAACTCATTACGAAATTGTATCAAATTATAGAGTAGAGTTTATCGTAAGGATCTCATAGTCACCCTCTGCAGATATTCTGGGGATACCTAAACAAGAAAACCAGAAACCTACTTTTGGGCAATACGAGGGTGAAATTCATTGCTGCAGCCTAAAACTATGATCCAATGTCTATAGCTGTCATATGAACCAAGCTACTCATGTTTCGAGTGCTTACCAATTGATTGGGATGTTTTTTTCCATGGATGCAACGCATTAAAGGATAAAAAATGAACAACTCGAATGACATGTGCACCGTATGTGTAAGTTTCCATGGCAACAAAATGATGGGTGGTTCAAATACATATTTTAAAGCTTCGGTTTTCAAACCAAGGTTGACCATAATTTTTAAAACTGGTTGAATTTTCGAGCCAAACTTGCAAAACCCACTACTCAGCTCGACTAGTTTACATCCCACCAACATCATTTGTTCAAGTATCTACTCAGACCTAGCAATGTTAGCCAATTCTCAAAGAAAAATTGTCACAATCCACACCCTTCAAAACTAAATTGACAACAAGACTCAAAAAAAGGGGAAACGGAATCAAGCAGCCATTTTCATATGCATGGCCATCATTGTAGATACAGAAACCTTGGCAAACCAGACCAGAAAATAAAAAACAATACTACTCGGTTGATGGTTCAAGGTCATACAAAATCAAATTGAAACACCAGACCAACAACCCATAGCACCAAATGTGATGAACTCAAGAAAGGGGGAAAAAATGAATCAAACGGCCATTTTCATTTGTCACCATCATAGATACAAACCGAAAACAGAAATTCATAGCAATTAGTATTGGAACTCTAGCTCTCCAATTCATTGAAGGAGTCGAGTGGAAAATCCAAACAAAAAGTCTAAAAACACATCTTTAAAACATAATTCAGGGCACAACTGCATCCGAGTGTGTGTTGGCTGCCGACGTAGTTGTGTTAGTAACATTGCTCAAATCCAAAAGCTCAAAACCTTTTCTCGATCACAACACAAGCGTCAAGTATTTTTGATAATTTTCAAGATGATTCACTTATTTATTCAAACTGGGGAGGGAGATTTGGGTTTCATTCAATGTGGGTATGCTCATTAATATGAGCCGAAATTCTTACTAATTCTTCCCGATGAGATACTGATTGCTATTCTATTGGCATGAATTCTTCCTAAAATAATTATTTCAGTGAGGTCTATAGTGTGAACGATTCAGATTGTTGAAAGGTTAAACACGATTCCAAATTAAAATCTTCAATTTCTTGGAGAGAAGCTATGTCAAAAAACAATGACGAAGACGGTTCGAACAAATTCAACAGTCTGAACCCTAGATATGCCAGTTTTACGAGAGAAGCAAGAATGTGTGTGTTTGTGTGTGTGAGAGAGAGAGGAACCTTGCGCTGCTGTGAAGCCGGTGGAGGAGATTGGCGCAAAACCAGTAAATAGAAATAGGCGTGGTTACTGAACGCGTTTTGTTCTTATTTTATTACTTGCTAAAAGCGTGGTTAGCGTTTACGACATCGTGGTTGTACTTGTTTATTGGACGCTACTAATTACACTTGGCCGCTACAAACTGCTCCTGGCCGCGTTAAACTACAGTTGGCCGCGGATTATTGAAAGCGTAATTACTGTACACGATTTTCTCCTTGGCAAAATACCTCGAATGTTCAACATGCGATGTTTGACGACGTCAACCATATCTTCGTGTCTCCAAAATGACTGCGTATACAAGTTCCTCGCATCTCCAACGACGGCAACACCACGACGCCGTCTCTCGTCGTCATTCCGTCGCCGGCCTCAACGCCTACCTTCCTCTCTTCCTCTCTCAACTTCTGTGCTATCTCTCTTCTCCCTCCCATAACAGGTGCATCTCTCTCCTTTCCAAGTAATAATTACTATATTTGTTTTCATTTTGGATCGATAATACTATTCATATTTTGGGATTTCAGCATAAAGTGATGCTTAATAGGTATCAAAAAAAGGACACATTGTTGTGAACCAGATGAAAGACTGGTCATTATTCATTTTTTATCGATAATACTATTCATATTAAGGGATTTCAACATAAAGTGATGTTTAATAGGTATCAAAAAAAGGACACATAGTTAGACATGAATTGGAACGATCTTGAAAGAAACATTGCTGGTGAACCAGATGAAAGACTGGTCATTAATCATTTTGGCATGTTCTACGGAATGCATGTGATGTGTTGGAGTAAGAAAATCTGAATTCTATTCTACTTGTAATAGGTTTTCCTTCCACCAATTTTACCATAGCTTTAAACTTAACATCTTCGTTTTTTGTGAAATGGTGTGCAAATTGCCGTTGGCGATGTTTTTTTTTTTTTGATAGGCTGTCGTTGGCGATGTTGATGCAGCCAAAGTTATTCGAGATTCTGCATTTTTCTCAGGCATGCATGAACTGCATCATCATTTGGTACCTGAATATTCAGTTCAATACTTGCTTATTCTTCTTGCTATTTCCGGTATTAGATCAATCCGCTTTCTTTTTCACTCAATCCGCTTTCTTTTTTCACTCTGCTAACCCTTTTGATTCTTCTTGCTATTTCTGGTATTACATCAATCCACATTCATTTCACTCGGCTAGCCCTTTTGATTCCGTAATGTTCGTAGATAAGGACTGTAAGGATTATAGTTTCTATCGCTATCGAAACTATTAAAGAAGGAAAAGAAAATTTCTATGGCACGTTCCTGTAACTATACTTGAAGTGGTGAATTTCTGATCTCTAGACTCCATCTTCCTTGGACTTTTCTTCTTCTCCATTCTTGCCTACATTTCCTACTGTAGGCAACTCTTCTTCCTTCAAATCTTTACCCTCATCTTTAAGCATGGAAAAACCTTGATCTGCACAAGGCCCATATGCCCAACTACACAGAAGAAAGTAGAGCAGATTAACTGAACTCATAACAGCGAGAAGCCAATAGTAGCTCTCATAATGACTTATGTTGATATTATTCGAAATCCAACTCCCTTTTCCCCCTCTTTTAGTAATATCAGCCACAGTACTCAGTATCAAACTGGCCAACAAACTCCCCACAGCCAGCCCTAATCCGGATAGAGACACTGCTATGCTTGACATGCTCTTTGGCAACTCCGAGTAGAAAAACTCATTCGACGCAATCACGTTCAGGGCTTCCGCGATGCCACTCAGTAGATGTTGTGGTACGAGTGACATAGCCGACATATGAACAACTCCGCTAGGGTTATCATGATAGCCACTTTCTATGGCTTTTCTTTTTCTATAATGCTCCACAATTGCTGCAACTAGCATGGCCAAGGAAGAGCAAAATAACCCAAGACCCATTCTTATTTTTGCACCAACAGAAAAGGGTTTTCCTCTAATTTTTGAAGCAGAGGGAATGATAATGCGATCATAAAGAAAGATCCAAATTACTGTACCGATTATTATGAACATAGGGAAGCAGCCTGCGGGTATTTGGAACCCTGGAGTCATGTGTCTGTTCATGGATCGAGCTTGGAGTAATTGGAAGGTGCCCTGACTTACGTTTACCGACATCATGATCGATGAAGACCATAACGGGATTACTCTGATGAGTGATTTTAGCTCTTCAACTTGGTCTACTGTGCAAAGGCTCCATGCATTTGAAGCTTCTCCTTCTGGAGTAATGTCCTCAGGATTCCTAATGATGCAAGCTTTGTTTAAGAACCTGAAAAGGGTTGAAACAACCACATTCATTAATCCATTCATGGAGAAGCTGTAAAACGTTTCCACTAAAGAAAATTTTGGTTTCAGCTTGGGAAAAGCCAGCTTTACAACAATCTAAAACTCCTCTTCCAAAGGTCCTGTTTGGTTGCTGATTTGATAATCTATTTAGTTCTGTCTTTATGTTTAGGAACATGACAATTCCTTCGGAAAGTTGTTGTAAAGGAACCCATCTTTGGATAGCATCATAATCTCGACAACATTTCTTCTCGAAATTTAACGAGTGTCATTATTGTTGCAACATTGAGTAGGTCACCGATTCAATTTTCGAAAACAATCTCTTTGCTTGCAGGGATAATATTGCATACATCAACCCTTCCCCACCCCGCATATGTGGTAGCTTCATGCATTGGGTCACTAGGTAGGCCCTTCTATGTCACCGATGAGTGTCCTAGATAAACCAAACCAAACAGAGCCTTAAGTCACATCAGTTGGGATCAACCACTTGAATCCCTTTCTCCATTGAGCTCCGTCTAGGGCATCGTGTTTCATAATATTGAAAGATCCTTTTGAACCACTGCTTCTAAATTCTCTTTTGGTGCACCCCTCTCGTTAGTGTTAGCCTATACCATAATTGTATCACTTGTTAGCCTATACCACAATCGTATCACATTGGCTGATCAACGATAGACATGTCTAAACCACCGTAATCTATTTTTATCTCATCTTATTTTCTATCGGTGGTACCTTTACCATTCTATGAAAGTCTTTGTTTCTAATTATATCTTGCAAAATGTTCCACACATCTATCTGAACATTCCCATATTAGTTACAAATATATTTCTGAAAAGTACGTATGTTGAAACTGACTTGAAAAGTACAACACACCGATAATTTGCTCTATAATTTAAGTTGAAAAACAAATAAGCAAAAAACCAAAAAAGAGGAACCAAACACTTTGAAGTACAACTGCTTAATAAGCACGTGCATTCAACCTTTAAGCTAAATAAGCTGCGAATAAGTGTGACATTCAAAATTTAAGCTAAATAAGCTGCAAACTAGTGGGAAACAAACAGACAGTAGTACCTAAGCTTGTTGGTTGGCTCGGAGAGAGTTGAGCCATTCATGTGATGATACCTCAAATTCGATTCCCCGGACTGCAATGCTACTTTTCTATTCTTGACACAAACCACAATCACTCGTGCAAAGTTAGTAAACAAGCTCATGGTAGCTTTCTGCTTGATATAAAATGGAGAGGCGATGAAGAAGGAAAGAGCAGACAAGAACATGAGGATTGCGGAGACTCCAAACCCTACTTTCCATCCAGCATGATCTTGAACGTAAACGATAAACGTGAAAGCACCCATGACTGAAATAGCAGTTGCAGCGTAGTACCAACTGAAGAATTTTTCTAGGACCCGTTCATTGTTAGGAGTGTTTCTTTGCTCCACTTGGTTTGCTCCAAAAGCTACGGAACACGGTCGAATCCCACCTGCTCCGATAGACACTAGGACAAAGGAGAAGAGAAGGGTCGCATATTGGGATCCTGTTGGGGAGTTGCAGCTCTCCGCCTTTAGTTGGTTGCAGTAAGGCGGCCTTGCTCGGGGGATCATAGCCGTTATCCATATGAGGACCATGCCCTATAGAAATTAACCACAGAAGTGCTTGAATCTGACAATTATGATTCCAAATCATTTGGATTGAGGTTGTCAACCAAAATTCGTATGTGTCTAGTTTTCTTGCAGGAAAAAAAGGTTCCAGTGAAACTAAGTAAACAAGTACAAACAAACTGGGGCATCCCAATAGAGTACTGAAGGAGATACAAACAAACAAGTATCCGAAGACAGAAACATACCCATCCCTATTTTATAGGTCTATTGGAGCTCATTGTTCATTATCCCTCGCAGATTAATGAAGGAGATTGAGGGCTTGCTCAGGAGTCAGGACCTTTTAATGGTCAGGGGTTTAATCTAAAACAAACAGGGGGAAAAGTTAGTTGGTCTACCGTTTGTATGATTGAGGAGGGTTGTTTAGGGTTCAGATCCTTTGACAGTGTGGAACAAGGCTACCATGCTTAGGCATCTTTGGGCTATTAGCAAAATGTCGGATTCTTGAAGCGTTAAGTGGGTCATACATACATAATTCAAAGGCAAAGTTTATGGAATATTGAAATCCCTAATCATTGTTCATGGTCTATAAGGCAAGTATTTGAAGATTAGACCTTTTGGGACAGCCCTTGGTTAGATATGTCATTCGTAAACGGGTGGATACCTTTATTTGGATTGATAACTGACATCCTTTGGGCCCCTTTTTTTTTCCAGAAATTTGGCAAGACTATAGTGTATAAACTGGGGAGGTCCTTAAACACTAGAGGGGCATCAATCTTTCCAAAGGGTACACGGCACTGAAATAGGCAAGGAGTAGGGTGGTGCAGCAAATCCTGATGCAGACCCCTGATTCTCTGCAACCCCAGGTTCATGCTTCTGAAATAGGCAATGGAACAGGGTGGCACATGAGGGTTTGGATTTCCATCATCTAGTGGAATATATACTACAAAATCAACTTGGGATTCTATCCAACCTATTACGGGAAGTGTGCCTTGTCACAAGATTGTTTGGTTCAAAGGGAACGTACCTAAAAGGGCCTTAATTCTCTGGTTATGTTGCCTGCAGAAGCTGGCTACTAGAGACAGGTTGAAGACATGGGGTGGCAACTGAGGATTCCACCTATGTTCTTTGTGATCAAGAGGAAGAAAGCCAAAATCATCTCTTTTTCTGCTGTGATTTCTCAAGCTATGTGTTGCCCTCTATACTGCAAAGAAATCAGGCCCGGAAACAATCCGCAGCTTGCATCTAAGAGTTAAGTTGGATGGTTCAGAATGCAAGCTACTCCTCTTTTAGGAAATGATTGATTAAACTCTCATAATTGGCTGCTACCATATATCATGTGCAGAGGGAAAGGAATGCAAGAATCTTTGCCCAGAAAGCTAGACACATACTGGGTGAGTTTTAAAGCAGTTTTTGTTAGCACTGTCTTTCCATAAGCTACTTGAAGTGTTTCTTTTCTATTTCTTTTCCTTTTTTTTGTGTTTTTTCTTAGAAATGGGTAATTTTCTGATAAAAAAAATCCCTTCAAATGAGTTTTGATATCGGTCAATCTAGTGTTTCATAACAAACACTCCAGGAGTTGGTCTAGTGGTCAAGACTTGACATTTAAGAGTTTGCTCCCTCCTAAGGTGGTTTCAAGTTCGAAACCTTTAGGGTCAGTCTATATGGAGCATTTGCTCCGGCTTCAAGTGACGCACCGTTTGTGAATGGTGGATTTATGGTCTTCAGGATTAGTCGAGGTGCACTTAAGCTAATTTGTTCACCTGATATAAAAAACAAACACCCTGAAAATTTGATCAAAAATAAAGAGAGAGAATTTACCAGGAAACTGAAGATGGAGCCAAGGCCAATGGTGAGGAATCGACCAAGATATGAATCAGAGATGAAAGCCCCAAATAATGGGAAGAAATTGGTAGCCGCAGACCAGAAAAAGAGTATGTTTGTCCCTTGGGTTATCCCTATATGGTAATCTCCCATCAGATACAGTATCATGTTTGGCAACAATCCATAGCTAGCCACCTTCTCCAATGCTTCATTTGCTGTTCATATTTTTACCCACAAACACACGCACAAGACCCATAAATCTATGCAAACAAGTATAGGAACAATAATACAACTCTGGATACAAGTGTCTAAAATTGTTAGATGTATGTGAATCCGCGTGCATCTACTGTTCCGAACACGGTTGTGTCATGTTCCGAACACGGTTGTGTCATGAGTTAGTGTTTTAAGAGTGTGTGTACTTCAATTGTAGCACTGCTCAAATGTATGAGCTTAAATAGGAAAACCCATGCGAAACCATCTTATATAATAGGGCAAAGCCTATTTTCACCCCCTGTGATTATCGCCATGTGCGGATACCGCTCTCATAGTTCAAAACCGACCACATAACCTATTCTGGTTTTGAAAATGTGCTGATAGACCCCATGCCGTCATGTTTTTCATTCATATTAACGGAGGTGTATCTCACACCCCTCTAGAGTGTAATCTGAGTCGTTCATAATGTATTAAATAAATAATGGATTATCTCTGTAAAAAATTATCTCAATTAGGCATCAATAATCCAGTGATCTAATTTTTAGTAAATTCAAATTTAAAATTTTAATTTCATAACAAAATCAATTCGACCATGAGCTTTTCATTTTTTGATTGACTTGAATTTTGGCATAGATATAGTACTCATCAAAATTTACAATATCAACGGTTTGGATTCAATTTTTGGTATAGGAGATGGTGTGGTTAGATTTAAAATAGAAGAAGGATCAAGGGACATGATGAGAGTATATCGGTTTTTTTAATGTTGTGTCCGTTAATATGAATGGAAAACATGACGGCAATGGGTCAATCTGCACATTTTCAAAATCATAGGTAAGTTATGTGGTCAATTTTGAACCATGAGGGAGGTATTCGCACATGGCGATAACCACAGACGGTCAAAGTGGACTTCGCCCTATATAATACCTCATACTATTTGGAATTTGCCAAATCCAAACACAAATTCAAGAAACAGACAAGCAATGAATAGAGAAATCAAAAGCACATAAAACCAGATTTACATGATTCAGCCAATAATTGCTACTGTGTATCAGTAGAGAGAAGAAGAAAAAATACTACTAGCAAGTAGCAACTACCTTTGAGCAAATCATATGAGTGCAACAGAGAGCTAGAGTTACAAATAAGTCAAACAATTAAAAAAAAAAATCCCATTACTGTTGAATCGGCAAGAAATACGACTGCGTGTAAATTAGTAATGTCAAGTTTGTTTTTTGAAGTACAACACTGAAAAAAACCCAAAGGGTTGGTCCGTTGGTCACAGTTCTGGACTTCATGGTCTGTTCCTCCTAGCTGGGAATCGTAATTTCTAGGTGCTATCGACCCTATGTAGTGATACATATCAAGTTTCACATAATATTGCAAAGATCCAAGGGTTTGCCTGGTGGCCAAAGGTCTTGGACTGTGGTTTGCTCTTTATCTCTTGGTTTGAAATCTTTTAGCTGTTATCAATATTTATGAATTTATATGCTTTATTTCAGATTTAATTGGCCCCTAATGGATGGTGGAATTGGTCAAGTGACTTGTTGAGTGTAAGTATAAACTGTACCAGACACTGAGTTATAGTAACTCAAAAAAGTTCTACACTGCATGTAAGTAAATGTGAGCATGCTGCATGCACATGTACATACGACACAGTTACTATAAGAGTCCCAATGGTTAGTCCGGTTGTTTAGCGTATTTGCTCTTTGACTAGGATTCGATTCTTGCGGGTCAAGTCGTAAGAAAATAATTTTTTCAGAATTTCTCAGTTCCATTGTGGATGGCCTGTTTTTTAACGGAGAGAGAATTAATTGAGGTAAGCATAAACTGGCCTTGACACCCCTCAATTTCAAACCATAATGTGAGAAGAAAATGTGTACCTATGATAAATGGCATGGTTATAAGGCCTCCCTTTCGTCTTCTCCGAGGAGGTTGCTGCTCTTCCATTTTTTAGATCTGCAGAGACCTCCGTTTCCTTTCTAGAAATGAGAATCCTTTTCTTTCTTTTTTTTCAATAAAATAATGAGATTCTTCGTTACTCACTCAAAGTCAGATATGCTAGTGGAACTGTGGGTGATTTATAAACGTGAAGGACAGTGGGTCCCATTTTTAGAAACCACCCAAAGTGGAGGAACAACACAAGAATATGTGCTGTTAGAAGGTGTTTGGAGTACCACGTGACAATGTCATGTGATCTTAGCCGAGTAATGGAGTATGGTTCAGATTTATTTGCGCTCAGATTCAGTTCGAGCCGTCTGTGCCGAGATGAACGGCCCGATTGACTGCTTTACATGGTGTAGAACAGGGGTGCTCAGCAGCATCTCCATTCCCGCGATAGTTTTTATTTTTTTGTCTCTAGACATGCTTTTTCCTGTTGACTGGTGGTTGGATGCGCGGTTCTCTCTCCTCTTCAATACCTCTCAGGCTCTCACCCTAAGCCACCTTAATGGCTCCGGTAGCAGCCTCATTCTCCATGGGCCATAATCAACAGCACCATCAGTCACACCTCAATTAGCAGTTGAGGTTTCAGTTTGAGTAAATCCTTTATAATCTCCTCTCATATTAAAATTATCTGCCCGTACCGTGGACGTACTTGTTTTGGGAGAACCAGGTAAAAATCTGAGTGTTTTTTTATCAGACGAAATAGGATATTAATCATGTTCGGGGTTAGTGATTAGATGTTACAACGGGAGCCGAGCTCCCCCTTCGTGAATACTTGAACCTTGGATCTCTTCCTTAAAAGGAAGAGTAACCAACCAACCACAAGTTGGTTGTGTTTGTTGGGTGATGATATTACTGCGTAGTTGCACTTTAGACCTTTAAAGAGTCCTGCTACAAACACTGTGCACAAATTTTATCATGGGTAGACTTTCTGTTAAAACTTACTATCAATCAGAGAAAGTAACTTTTGGTCTCTATTGTTTTAATTGATTGCCTATTGATGTAGATTTTTTTACTTTTTCTTGAATAGTTTCAAAAAAGAGATTGGTAAATGTCGTAATTTTTTATTTTTCCGATTCCTTCCGTCGAAGCGTACTAATAATCCATACAAGTTTAGTACAAAACTAACAAATACAATTTTTTTTTAAATAAAGACAAAACAAAAGAGTTGTAGTTTACAACTTAATTTAAATTTTGTGGAAACACCCCTAAGACTAGGAAGTGAAAATAGCAACAGGACCGAGTGATGTCCGATATAATTTTATAATTTTGTCATTTAAGAACACATATTTTCGCACATTCCACGAATCATTTTGGAGTTTCAATGGGATAAATCTCTATTTCTTGAAGGAATTTTTGTTATCCTATGTTAAAAGGAATTTTTATTATGATACCATAACATGTAGAATTACAAAAGTTTATCCGTAGTAGGGTGTCCAGTGGGTCAATCGAACCGTCAAAAAAACCTGCTGGCGAATCCACCTGAGGATTGGATAATTCCTATCATATGAACCACCCAAACTGCAATCAAACGACCGAAACCAAACAACATTTACGGATGGGTGCAGATGAAGAAAATGACAAACCACGGTGAGTGGACCGAACCGTCCAGAACCATTCGCTGCGCAACTCTAGTCCATAAACACTTTTGTCATTGAAAAGACAAGAAATTTTTTTTTATCGGCTTTTTGAAAAGATAAGATTACAAAGTGAAAATCAAGCCCAATTCAATTCAATAACCAGGTTCTACTATCTAGAGCAGTTGGCAAGTGGCAACCTTACCCTCTCCTCCATCCAGGAGGCAGAGGTTCAAGCCTCCTTGGGGCGGTTGGGACCTAGAGCTATAGAAAGCTACTGAACTCCTCTGGTCCTAATCTAACTATCCCGTTAACCCTCACTGACTATAAAATATGTCAAAAAAAAAAAAATCAATAACCCCATCCTTGCACAATGCTGTTTCCACATGGTAGATTTGTCATTGTCACACCATGTGTCATTCGAAGACCTAAGAGCCTTAGTGTGTACTGTATCCACCTAGTAGGTTTGCCAGTTGGAATCGCATTTTAAACTCAATTATTAATGATTATGCTTTCTTCTTTACACATGTGGGCCTGTGGGGGGTTTTGAACCACTTATGAAACCCCATCAAAAAGTTTGCTTTCTTTCTCAACTGGCAAGCCCCTTCTGAGAGACTAGTGCAAGTATTATTTTTAGGTCCGTTACGCTAAGGGCCATCCCAAATCCAATTCTAAGCATAATGTTCTCAAACACTTGGTTGGTCTTCGACTAGATTTTGTGAAGAGGAGTTGTCTCTAGTGGAACCACCGGCATTGTACGCAATCATTGCATTTGCACGTGAGATGTTCCGCCTTTACACACACTCGGCATTGTTTGAATGCTTGTCAATGTATCAATCGATTTTTCATCACTGACGATCCCAGTGGAGGCTTCTATCAACACGTGTTTTGTATGCAATGATACGATTTTTCATCACTGACGATCCCAGTGGAGGCTTCTATCAGCGTGTGTTTTGTATGCAATGATACATCGATTTTTCATCACTGACGATCCCAGTGGAGGCTTCTATCAGCTCGTGTTTTGTATGCAATATGTTGTAATAGTTGCACGTGCCGGGTTTCTGTAATTTTGTTATATTAGCAGATTTCCTACCATTCCCTCTCAAAAAACGTAAACACAAGCAGAAAAGCGCACTTGATTAATTTCAACATTTTTTCGTACAAGGTAAGAAATCTAATCTACTCTAATCCCTTCAAGGGATTGGGGATGGGGAGGGTGCAGCTTTGATTAAGTGCGAAATCAATGGTCCTTTTTAACTATCCCAATTGGAATGTTTACACAGAAGTCATTGATACATTGAGAGCAGAAGCACATAACAGACTGCGAATAACAGAAACAAAAGCAGTTTTTCCTTTTTCCAATCACAACGGAGCTAGCCATTCTTGCGCTTGTTCACACCGAAATCAAGCAAAGCATCTCCTCTCTTCCTCTCTATCTTTCCCCTGCACAAACCGGACAATCATAGCTTGCATTCCGAGTGAAACAAAAGGTCGAACGATTAGATAGAAAGGACTCACCTGATACGATTTTGAGTCTATCAAGCATCTGACTTGCCCCATTCCTCTAACGTTGGGGTTGCAACTCCAATATTTTTCATGTCAAAAATATTTGCTAGAAAAGGAAATTGATGTTAGTCGTATGCTTTGGTACAAGGCCAAACGACTAAGCCAAAACTGAATCTTTTGAACATATAAAAAACGACCGACAGGTCCACAGAAGTTGCAACTATGGATTCTGGAAACAAAAGATGTTTCAACATAAGAAAAACATCAACCAAACTATGAACCAAGAGAACAAAAAAGGGCCTCTCGTGTACTAAACAAGACAGTGTATGTTTCTACAGGTCAAAAAGTATATATATGCATATCTGTCTGCTGGATTTGAGGTCCCATTAATATTGATATATACCTCACCAAAACAATATGTGCAAGTACAATGCATATGCCCAAATACCAAATTACACATCTCCAATGTTGAGTGCCAATTGAATGATTCTACCATGCAGATATATAGATAGATATCTTGGCAGTAGCCAGTACCTACAAGTTGTTTGGCTACAAAATCCCGATTAAATCCAAGACGAATAAACGCTATCATTAAGATAAGAGTAGAAAAAAATAATTGGATCATATAACCTTCTGGTAGTACTCTAGAGATTCTGAAGAAGCTGGAGACATTGACAAAAAAAATTCATAAAAATTAAGCTTAAAAATCCTTCAGAGCATGTTAATAAAAGGAAATAATGCCAACTTCAATCAAAACAAATCCTCCTATGTGCCAACCACGAAACAACTTATCGACCTATTCTATGTTGCTGAGGGGTGACTAAGCAACAACCAGAAAACACAAATAAGGAAAGAAAATGGTGAATTAGTAGTTGTTGTCAGGATTCTCTGATAACGGAAAACGAATAACTCTATCTTCTAAAAGAAGAGTCATCGTTGTCGGAACAAAACATGGCAAATGAAAACACGGTCATAGAGACTCATCAGCTAGCCCAAAAATCTTTCCTTTCCCCCACCCTCATTCAAGTTGAGCATGCCTAGAGTCACCTGATATGCATATGACCATCTTAATGCCCCACCCCAAGTACTTTGAATCAGTTTTTATATCAATTTACATAGTACAAATAGAAACTTGATCCCTTTTGCACAAAGTTTCGTTTTACTTTTGTCACTGTAGTTCCTATCGCACCCTTTTCCCATCTTATGGCATTACCTTCTATGTGATTTTAGTTGCCAGAATTGCTCGATGAAGTCTCTACTTCCGACATACATTTACGAAACCCATATACGATAAGCACATGGTTCTAAGATATCGACTATATCACCTTTTGAAGGACTTCCTTCAGTTTTCTAGCCACTTATTCCGAAATTCAGCACTTTATAGGGTCAATAGAGTATTAAGTCCTTAAATATGACCAGGTCCTTTTTTTTTTTTTTTCTTGGGTAGGGGTGTGGAAGATTGTTGGGAGATCTTAAAAAGATTCCCGATTCCACTTCAACAAAATACAGAAACAAAATTAAGTATACTCTTCATTCTTCTTAAGATATTTGAGACCACCAACGCTTTTTTAATATTTCTGACACAAATACGGGTCAACCAACAAAGAAAGGTTTTTCTTTTTCAGTTTAAACACATTAACATAGACCTCAAGACTAGTCTAAAGAGATCAGGAGAGCCCACCAAAATGTATGTCAGGTGTGGCAGCAGCCGTGCCATCGACAATAACTGCAACATATTTATAATCCAATGCTACGGCATCAACGACAGTCTGTCTGATGCAGTTTGGAGTTTGAACACCTAGAAATAGAGATTCTCTGAATTAGAAGCTGGATAGACAGAAAAACAATCTGAAGCCTGCAGAAGGGGATACAATACGAGGTGCATTTACCGACGACAACTAAACTGTTTATCCCAGCTGTCTTCAAAAAAGAATTAAGGTGCGTAGCAAAGAATGCGCTAAAGCGTGTCTTCACCACCTTATAGTCCCCTTCCTTGATCACAAGGCCATCAACAAGTTCCGCACCAAGGCTTCCCTTAGAGGTTGGCCCGGCTTTCTCACTGGAGTACAAATGCTGACGGAAGAGCTCAACATCTCTTCCAAGTGGGTCGTGCTCACGAACGACCTACATCCCAGTTTCTTAATGATCATTTGCAGTGCAAAATAGAGTACAGATTCAATCCCTGTCAAATGCCAAAAAGAGAAATTCTTTCATAACACAAAATCCCCTTGGTTTCTATATCCACCTCCACTCCCAGATCCCAAGCTAACAAATTTGCCAGTTTGATTCACAAATTGGAGCATGTGAATGGATTACGAATCCTGAATGCAACAACAGACGGAGGGAATGCATTTCTGTTAGGACAACTAGTAGCGCAGCCAAGGTTTTCGTGCAAGTGATGTCAAATACCAAAGAGCCATATATGGTTTGATACCTTGTTAAGAATCAGGTTTAGCAATGATAAAAGGGCAAAGGTTTCAAATTTACTCGATTTTTCAATTGTGTGAGCCATCAAATGTATGAACTTCGGGCCTGTTTGTTTGACGGGACTAATAGTGAAGCGATTTATAATTCCCTAGCGGATGGTGTCACTGAGATCAATAGTGATGAGAACAATAATACTAAACTCCTATGGTACTACATTTTCCTACTTTACATATCCGATGCACGTTTATTCGGCTCGTTAGAATTTTAACCAAAAACCGGGTATGTGAGCCGCTTAGATAAATAGTCCAATCCCATGCAATCAATCAAACATAACCTTCAAGTACAATAAAACCCCATATCCGTAAGGGATTTTCCAAGTTAGTGGAGTCACATGACCCATTTGCCACACAATGGCTCCGCACCTTCGCTAGTATTCCTGCCTATCCACCTCTCCAAACACATTTGATCGGATTTCATTTCCTCTCACCCTTAGTCCACTTATTCTAGCTGTTATTTCTGTAAATAAAAATCCCTCAGGATATATTAACTTCTCTTTCTCCACACTCAATTAAACCACAGACAATGTGGCAAAAAGGTTGAGCAATTTCACTCATTTCTCATACTTTGATAAAGTAAAGATAAATGAGGTAAACCTACCTAACCATCGTATCTAACACCAAACATTTTCGTAGCAAGCCAAAATGATTCGTAACATTTCTATATGTACTGTACACACCCACTTGTCATTTGTAATGAACCAGAATAATACGACGTCAAAACAACTGAACCAAAAATAAGTACAAATTGAACCATTATATTCATAACTAGCAATAGATATGAAGTCCACTTATCTACGCTACACATTTATTCATCACTATTCACTACACCAAAATAATACCAAATATAAACAAACAAAAAAAAGTACTACGTAACATAAATGAAAAAACCGTAATGTTATTATTATGGTGCGCACTACACGCTATGTGCAACATAACATAACTTTCTCCATGAGGTGGCATGTTTGAATCGTAGTTTCAGGGTGGCATGGTGCACACTTGGGATTTGGCCAAGTAGGCATGAGAAAACAAATAAGTATTTGTCGTCCATGAGGTGGGATGTCGAATCACATGGCAGATAAACATTTCAAGGCCACTGGAGGGTTTATCCAGTTGTTGTTAGCTTCAGGGCCTCGGAATTAGTCTAGTTGAGCGCAAGCTTAATGATTAATGATTACAAAAGTGCTACTTGCACAACCGTTGTGTTGGTTGTGTGTGTAGCACTTTTGGATTGATTATGTTTCTTCTTTACACATGTGGGGGGTTTTGAACCACTTACGAAGCCCCACCAAAAAGTTTGCTTTCTTTCTCAACTGGGAAGCCCCTTCTGAGAGACTAGTGCAAGTATTATTTTTAGGTCCGTTTCACTAAGGTTCTTAATTTTAAAGAATTTATTTTTCGTTTTACGAGACAGATCATTTTGTCACAATAACGGAACGGGGCCATCTCAAATCCAAATCTAAGCATAATGTTCTCAAACACTTGGTTGGTCTTCGACTAGATTTTGTGAAGAGGAGTTGTCTCTAGTGGAACCACTGGCATTTACGCAATCATTGCATTTGCACGTCAGATGTTCCTTTACACACACTCGGCATTGTTTGAATGCTTGTCGATGTATCAATCGATTTTTCATCACTGACGATCCCAGTGGAGGCTTCTATCAGCACGTGTTTTGTATGCAATGATACATCGATTTTTCATCACTAACGATCCCAGTGGAGGCTTCTATCAGAGTGTGTTTTGTATGCAATGATACATCGATTTTTCATCATTGACGATCCCAGTGAAGGCTTCTATCAGCGCATGTTTTGTATGCAATATGTTGTAATAGTTGCACCTGCCGGGTTTGTGTAATTTTGTTATTTGTCGTGCATGAGGTGGGATGTCGAATCACACGGTGGATAAACATTTCAAGGCCACTGGAGGGTTTGTCCAATTGTTGTTAGCTTCATGGCCTTGGAATTAGTCTAGTTGCGCTCAAGCTTATCCTGGACGTGCGGTTATTTGAAAAAAAAAAACCTAACTTTATCCCATAAGAAAATGACCGAAGGCTACACAACAATCAAAATAACAGAACAATTTACAAACTAAAAGCTACTCCGTAATTAAGTAACTAAAGATTGAAGAGAGGGGAAAGTACCCAAATTACGAGAATACCACGCCGTCGAGCAACTTCAACTGCCTTTATGACGTTAGGTACAATAGCTTGGCCACCATCTACACGCATCAAACCATCTGGTAATATGAAATCATTCTGCAGAAAAAAGAAAAATAAAATTGAGAAGCAAAAATAAAAAAAACAATCTGAGAGATGAGTTATGGGTTTTGAATCTTTTGATGGTGGAGGGACCTGCATGTCTATGACGAGAAGGGCAGTGTTCTTCCATCGGGTATCGGAATCAAAAGAAGAAGAAGAAGCCATTTCTGGACACAGATAGAGCTCTTGATTTTTTTATTTTTTGGGTTTTTGTCGATTTTCGTGGCTTCTGTGAATAAAATCAAACCTACGAAGGTGGACAGTGAGAAGTTGGAATCGTCCACAGATGGGAAGTAGAGGTCAATTTTGTTTAAACGATTTCCAGTGGATGGTAGGAAACGACGAGAAAAGAAAAAAAAAATCCATTATTTGAATTTTTTATAAAGTATTTCCATTATAAAATTGGATAAATTAAAGACGTAAGAACGTCTCCATCCTTGCAAAAGTTTGGATAATGCTCTTCACACAACGATTCAAATACAACAACTTACACAACCTCTCACATACATGTGGAACCCACACATAGTAGTGTGTGTGGAGCCCACATGCATGTGAGAGGTTGTGTATGCAAATAGGGGATGGGACATGAGGCGCTCGGAGCATATCTGAGCCGTCCAAGCGTGTTTTGGACGGTTCAGATCTGAACATCCTCTCTCCTCGTCAGCTAAACACCCTCTCTTCTTTCTCTCTCCCTCAAATTCAGACCGTTCAAAATACATTTAGACGACTCAAATGCACCGTGCACTAAGTGTCCCATACTCTCTTGCCCTAATTCTTTACATTGATTTTACTCTGTTTTTGCTAACCAATTTGTTGAAGTTTTAAAAAATGGCTAAATCCAGGGATCCAAACATCAGTCATTTCCTTCACCATTTGAACTTCTTTTTCGCGGATTTACTTTCCAAAACTACACACAACGTGGAGCGGGAGCAAGAGTGCGAGAACCCCTTTAGTTAACAACTTCTATTAAAATTTACGAGAGGAAAGATTGAAAGCAGTCGAACAATTGAGTCTTATAGTAGCTTGTTCAAGCTTTGTATGGTACCACTAATCCTACGCCCTGTAGACCTTCTTGGCATTCTCATGCATATTTTAAGAAGATATCCGTATCTTGTGAAAATAAGTTGCGTGACTTCAGGTAAAATTTTGATCAAGTGACTAAGAATTCTGGCTCCGACCTTGCCGACCGGAACACAAAAGCCATGGCAGTATGCACGGAACTAAATTCGGTAAATTCTGCAGTTTTGTTTTCTGCAATGGCTTGTCAAAGCTCATCTTCTTCCTCTCTGTTTCCATTCCTTCCCAATTACAGAATGGAAAACTACCCCAACTTCTAAAATTGTTCAGCAAACATTAAAATCTTGGTAATTTTTTGTAACTTGGGTAGTTTCGAGTCGCTTGCTCACATCTCTACTTCTGCTTTAAGATCAATACCACCGTCCACTAGACCAGACTACAACAATCCAGTCTGTTGTTTTTGTTAAACCTGTACATTCTTGGCATTCATTAATTTTCTCTACAGTTTTGCTCGCGGAAAAACTATACTTTCCAAAGAGCAAATCAGGAGTTTTTAGAACAAGGCTGTAAAACTTTGCCTACAGATACTATGGAAGCAATTCTTTTCAAATCTCAATAGAACAAATTCTATTCATGTATCGTAGTGCAATCAAAACTCCAAAATTTCATGCATACTTTTTCAACCGCAAACACATCTCCAAGAGAAAATTTGTAATATACCCAAGATATACAATCGATGAATACAGATCATACTTCAAATCCCACAAAACGTTTTTTGTTTTTTTAAATCTCTATAGTCTATACCTCATCTTCCTTAGACTTTTCTTCTCCATTCTTAACTCCACTTCCTTTTATATTCAACTCCTCCTTCAAATCTTCCCCCTGGTCGTTAAGCTTAAAAAACCCTTCCCGATCAAATAAAACCTTAGAAAACCCTTGATCTGCACAAGGCCCATATGCCCAACTACATAGAATAAAATAAAGCACATTAACCAAACTCATAATCGCGAGAAGCCAATAGTAGCTCTCATAATGACTTCGATTGATATTGTTCGAAATCCAACTCTCTTTTCCCCCTCTTTTAGTAACCTTTTCCACAGTACTCAGTATCAAACTGGCCAACAAACTCCCCACAGCCAGCCCCAATCCGGATAGAGCCACTGCCATGCTCGACATGCTCTTTGGCAACTCCGAGTAGAAAAACTCATTTGATGCAATCACGTTCAGGGCTTCCGCCATACCCATGAGTAAATATTGTGGTACGAGCAACATAGCTGACATATGAACAACTCCTATGGGGTTATTGTAATAGCCACTTTCCAAGGCTTTTCTCTTTCTATAATGCTCCACAATTGCTGCAACTACCATGGCCAAGAAAGAGCAAAATAACCCGACACCCATTCTTACTTTTACGCCAACTGAAAAGGGTTTTCCTCTTATTTTCGAAGCTACAGGAATGATAATGCGATCGTAAAGAAAGATCCACATTACTATACCGATTAATATGAACACAGAGAAGGAGCCTGCAGGTATTTGGAACCTTGGAGTGAGGTGTCTGTTCATGGATTGAGCTTGGAGAAATTGGAAGGTTGCCTGACTTATGTTTACCGACATCATGATCGATGAAGACCATAATGGCATGACTCTGATGAGTGATTTTAGCTCTTCAACTTGGTCTACTGTGCAAAGGCTCCATGCATTGGAAGCCTCTCCCTCTGGAGTTATGCCCTCAGGGTTCCTAATGATGCAAGCTTTGTTTAAGAACCTGAAAAGGAATGAAATAACAACATTCATCAATCTAGTCATGGGGAAGCTCTATATTTTTTGGTAAGGTCCTGTTTGGTTCCAGATTTCACAATCTATTTAGTTCAGTCTTTATCTTTGGAACATAGAAAACTTGTTTGGTAAGATTTTCGGAAACATTCTTTAGGAAATTTGCTGAAAAAGAACCCATCTTTGGAAAACATCATAATCACGAAAAACATTTCTCAATATGCCACCATTGATTGTTATACTGTTATGTATCATAAATACGTTTTTGAAAAGTACGTATGTTGAAAACTAACTTGGAAAGTACAACCTACCAAGCTTCTTTGGGCTTAATTAAGATGAAGAGCAACTAAGCTCAAAACCAGAAAGGCAGAACCAAGTTTTGAAGTACAGTTGCTTAAGCATATCAAACTTCAAGCTAAATAAGCTGCAAATAAGTGTAAAACATTCAAAATTTAAGCTTTTTTTTTTTTTTAATAAAGCTCAATAAGCTGAAAGTAAGTGGGAAACAAACGGACAATAGTACCTAAGTTTTCTGGTTGGCTCGGAGAGAGTTGAGTCACTCATGCGATGATACCTCAAATTCGATTCATCAGACGGGAATGCTACTTTTATATTCTTGATACAAACTACAATCACTCGTGCAAGGTTAGTAAACAAGCTCATGGTGGCTTTCTGTTTGATATAAAACGGAGAGGCGATGAAGAACGAAAGAGCAGATAAGAACATGAGGATTGCGGGGACTCCAAACCCTACTTTCCATCCGGCATTATCTTGAATGTAAACGATGACAGTCAATGCAATGATGACTGAAATAGAAATTGCAGCGTAGTACCAACTGAAGAATTTTTCTAAGACCTGTTTGTTGTTTGGATTGTCTCTTTGGTCCACTTGGTTTGCTCCAAAAGCTAAGGAACAGGGTCGAATCCCACCTGCTCCAATGGACATTAGGACAAAGGAAAAGAGAAGGGTTGCATATTGGGATCCTGTTGGAGATTTGCAGCTCTCCCCCTTTAGTTGGTTGCAGTAAGGTGGCCTTGCTTGGGGGATCACAGTTGTCATCCACAAGACGACCATTCCCTGTAACCATGAAAGTCAAATTTAGATCAATTTGGAACTTCAATTTGGATAATCAAGTTAAGTTGAGAATTAACCACAGAAGAGTTTGATTCTGATAATTATGATTTCAATCTTTTGGATTACGGTTATCAACCAAAATTTGTGTGTTTTTTTTTTTTTTGTTTTGGGAAGTAAAAAATCCATTCAATGCACATAAACAAGTACAAACAAACTGGGCCATACTCCCTCGCAACAAGGAAAAAAGAATCTCAAGAAAAAAAATATACCAATCCCTAGTTTTACAGGTTTATTTGAGCTGAATTTTGTAGAGCCACAGCCACAGCGCATCCAGACACTAGGCTCATTTTCCAGCCTTTGAGCAGGAAAATTTCTACTGTAATGAAAAAGTTCCGGACGCTGCTATTTCCAGGCCCGTGCTTTTAATCCCGGCAACGGCGCAAAATCCCTCACAGTATCACCTAAAAATCACCTTCTAACTTTTTTTTTTAAAAAAAGAACAAATTTCGTAGAGCCACTGCTGCAGTTCATTATCCCTAACAAAGTAATGAAGGAGAGTGAGGAGATTGAGGGCTTGCTCAGGGCCTTTTTCTGTTGAGGGGTTCATCTAAACAACCCCAGACGAAAGTTAGTTGTTTACCAAATGTGTAATTAAGGAGGAGAGTGGTTTAAGGTTCAGACCCTTGACAGAATGGAAGAAGGCCACTATACTTCGGCAACTTTGGCCTATTAGCAGAAAGTCTGATTCCCGATGGGTTAAGTGTGAAAATACATGCATAATTAAAAGGCAAAGTTTACAGGATATCAAAATCCCTAATGATTGTTCATGGTCTAGCAGGAAAGTGTTGAAGCTTAGACATTTGGGACAGCCCTTGATCGCAGTCATTGGTAATGGGGAGGATAACCTTCTATGGATTAATAACTGGCATCCTTTAGGCCCTTTGTTTAAGAAATTTGGCAAGGTCCTTCAACACTAGAGTAGATCAATCTTCCAGAATGGTATATGGCACTGAAATAGGTTGGTGCATCAAATTATGATGCAGACCCCTGATTCTCTACAACCCCAGGTTCAAATTTCTGACAGGGAGGCTGGGCTTCCATCATCTAGTGGAACATATAAGACCTATTACAGAAACTGTTCCTTGGTATAAGATTGTTTGGTTCAAAGGGTATGTACCTAAATGGGCCTTCGTTCATTGGTTATGTTGTCCACTGTGTTCTTTGTGATCAAGAGGAAGAAAGCCATAATCATCTCTTTTCCTGCAGTGATTTCTCAAGCTATGTGTGGTACTCTATACTGAAGCGAAAAGGACCAAATAGAGTATTAAAATTCTCTCTAATTTTCTCGTTCTTTCCTTCTTCATTATTTTCCTTTCGTTTCCCTCACTTTCCACAAGTTCCAAACAGGGAGTAAGTTAAGTTGGATGGTTCAGAATGCAAGCTACTACTCTTTTAGGAAATCATGTGATTATAATCTCCTTGGCTGCTACCGTATATGGAGGGAAAGGAATGCGAGAATCTTAGTCCAGAAAGCTAGGGATCCTCTAGATATTGTTAGAAACATCTTGACATACATGAGGAGCAGATTCAGCTCTTGGAAAAAGGAAGGTCTCTTTGGAAGTCTGCAAAGCCTGGGGTGTAGTTTTTCTAAGCACTTTTCTTTCTATAAGCTACGTGAAGCTTTCATTTCTTTTTTCTCTGTTGTCTAGCCTTCTAATGGCTGGGTGAGGGCTATGCCCCTCTGGTTTTGTTGTAGCCTTGTGCCCTTAGGAGAAAAATAAACCTATTAAAATATACAAAACTATAATTTATCGAAAATTTTACTATAGTAAGTGAATCTATCATAATACGAATTTACCATAAAACAAATTTATCACATCTAAGCCAAAAGAAATTACCATTCAAATAAGTTTTGATATCCATCAATCAATCAGTTTTCCAAAACAACATCCTGAAAATTTGATCAAAAAATAAAGAGAAAGCAATTACCAGGAGACTGAAGATGGAGCCAAGGCCAATGGTGAGGAATCGACCCAGATATGAATCAGAGATAAAAGCCCCAAATAGTGGGGAGAAATTGGAAGCTGCAGACCAGAAAAAGAGTATGTTTGTCCCTTCGATTACCCCGATGTGGTACTCTTCCATCAAATACAATATCATGTTTGACAACAACCCATAGCTAGCCAACTTCTCCAATCCTTCATTTGCTGTATTCATTTACCCACAAAAAACACACACAAGAATCTTAGAGATCAGGGGGAAAACCCCGACAAACCCCATGAATATATGAGCTTAAACGGGAAAACCAATGGAAATCCATGTTATACAAAGCCTTTATACTGTTACAAATTTGCCAAATCCAAACACAAGATTCAAGAAATACACAAACAAATGCAGAGAAATCAAAAGCCCAAAATTACACACAACACTTGATTTTACGTGATTCAGCAATAATTTCTGCTGTTGTTTCATTAAAGGAAGAAGAAGAAAACTGGCAAATTACCTTCGAGTAAGTCATACGAGTACAATATAGAGCTAGTGTTACACATAAGTCAAAAATTACTAAAACTTCCATTACAGTTGAATCTGGGAGAAATATGCCTACGTAAAGTAAATGGATCCTCTCCCGTAACTTTCCTGGAGGATTCTAGCAAGCACGGATCCCACCCGCATACTCTTACCGGTGAAAGTATGCTGGATTCTGAGAAAAATGCGGACTGTCCGGGACAGTAACCGGAGAGGATTTACTCAAAGTACCATCAAGTTCCAACTTCCACATTGCAAAACCCAGGGGCTGGCCTGGAGGCCAAAGGTATTGGACTTAATGGTATGCTCCTCTCATCTTAGTTCAAAATCTTCCGGGTGCTGTCAATTCTTTTGGGATTTGTTACATGTATATGTGTGCGCGTGATTTATAGACGAACATGCATGAATTGATGGTGGAGTGGGATCAAAATGTGTACCTATGATAAATGGCATGGTCATAAGGCCACCCTTTTGTCTTCTCCGAGGAGACTGCTGCTGCTCCTCCATTTTAGCCAGATCTGCAGAGACCTCCATGGATCTCCTTTCAACAAATGGGACGGACCCTTTTTTCTATTTCTCAGTATGATTTTGAGATCATTGGTTACTCCCTCAGATATGCTCTGTTTTCATAGCAAATCACACAGAAGTGTAAATCACTCAGCAAAATGGAAGTGAAAAAGATTGGGATTTTTTTGTGGGTGATTGATTTATACTAAACGTGAAGGAGAGTAGGGATTATATAGCAGTATTAAAGTTGAAGATGATGGGTCCCACAGTTCCTCTGGCTAGTTTCTTTCGTTCACGACAAGGAAGGACTGGAATTTAGAAGAATCTGAGGAATTGGGCAAAACGGGAGTGTTGACTCCTGGGATTGAGGGCCTGGCTTAATTAATTTTTAAGGCTTTTTTCCACTGTGTTTTTTATACTACACTTTTCTCTTAATTTTTACTACTATAAGATTCAAGATCATATCTTTTTGTCTCGACCAGAAGAATTCTTAGCTAGAAAATTTTAAAAGCATTAGATGCACATGGCTCACATGCCTTAAACGACTCCAGATATAATTGTGTCTAAAATTTTGTGTTTTAAAGAAGAGATGTGTGGTTAGATTTTTTGAAAAAAAAAGAAAGAGATTTTTTTATAAATTTTTGATTCACTAAATTGCCATTGCAAATGAGGTTGAATTCGATACCTAATGATAGATTTTGATTGTATACATACTACAAACAAATCAAGGCCATCGCAAATGAGGTAGTGGCGGAGTTAGGATTGAAATTCGGAAGTGACAACTGTTTGCAAATGAGGTAGTGGTGGAGTCAGTAGGCTGTCGTCATATGTAAAAAGTTTTAGTCTCTCCATTCACGTCGCTAATGGGTTTTCATAATCCGAAAAAGTAAAACCAATAAGAACAAAGAAAATATAAATACAAAGGATTAAGAAAATTAGGCTGGACTTTATTGAAATTGTGATGCTCTAATTTGACCAATTACATGCGTTTTAAAAAGTTCCATAAGTGCCTGGAGAGATCAGCAGTTCCTTTCATGACAGATCTTGTTGCCACTTCACATCACCAATAATTAGGGTTCTATTATCATGATTATCATAATAATAAAAAGGTGCAATTATTATGGTATATAAATGATCAAAGTCAAAACAATCATTTACCCTTGTACAAAAGTGTAATCAAAACATTAATTGTAATCTTAGGCCTCCTTCTAAAGCACTTTCTTAAAAAATAAATATTTATTTCACATTTTCAAATTTAAAAATAAAGTAAATAAAAAAATAATTTTACAATTTTTTTTGCACCATAGAAGGGATCTCAATGAGATCTATCAAACAAGATCCATATTGATAAGAAAATTATTTGCGTAAGCATATGATTTTTGAGTTTGAAATTACTTTCTTAAAAAATAAGTATTTATTTCCCTTCCAAGAACGGGGCCTAATTTCAGTAGGCAGTAGGTTAGATTTGTGATCTAATTATTGTAACAACTAACCATTCAGATAAGTCTTATCGAAATTGAGTTGTTATAATAATTTCTTGCTATTGCTCTCTAGAAATGAATTATTCTTGGGATCGAGACAAACGCTTATTGGTCGAAACCAAACCTATTTTGAGAGCAATAGACAATCAGAACAATCAAACATGACCATTGATATCTCTCTTAGAAGTAATATGGTTCATTCAGATACATACATACTTTCAATTAACTTGATTTCACAAAGATGATAAAAATATCAAGACATTTTTGAAAGGAACAATAGCTGGACTTGTAAAATAAAGAATTCTAATGATAAAAAAGGAATCAAGGTAAAAGTTTATTTTCACTAAATTAGGAATCACACAAATATTCCAATCACAGGATCTTAATTTGAACCACAACTTCTCCTACCAATGGCACAATAAAATGAAATGAATTTTGGCACAATCTATAATCCTATCAATAATCGTGTAAAATGCAGGTCTATGACAAGTGATTTGCCTAGAAAATATCATCTTACAATAGTTTTATTAAGCCTCACATATCACACGCATCAACGCAAGTTAAATCAAATAATGAACATCTCTAAGTCTCCGGGTTTTCTTGATCGTTTGGCAACATTAACATCCGTTTATCCGGATGACATGACATCATGCATGATGTACTGAGTGGTAAACAGACACGATGTGGCCGAGCCATGCCACCAGATGCCCACGTGGAGTCTAGCCGGTTACTAACCCCCCGGGATGGACGAATACTAGCCCACCCCAACCGCATGTCCTCACACCCACCACTCCACGGGCGGACTCACGAGTTCCAGGCCTCCACGCCCATTCCAAAGTACGGCCATGCGCGACGATGACTTGTTGGCTTACCCACTTCCGATCGAGCAGAAACCTCTTCCGATTCGGCCCACCACAAGCATACATCCATCACTGTAGTCAAAACTGGAAAAAGTTTCTTCACATGCAGCAGTCACGTGTTTTGTCTCTGGACATGCTTTTTTCAAAGGGGAAACTTTTGAGTCACCTCTTCAAGCGGATTGGACCCTTATATAGTCACATCATCTTCAAGGTGTTCTGTGCTCCCGCGCTCAATATTCGTACTGCACTCAGGCTCTTAAATTCTCTCGGCGAATTTTAATAGTTTTGAATGTATTTCAAAGAAATTTTTATATTCGCGCTTTCGCACGCGGCGAATTATGTGACTTAGGTTGGACCCATATTAGAACTATATCCGCTTTAGATGTGAACGGGTTGGGATCTGGCTTGTCTAAACTGGACTGCAGAGTTGTGGTCCAAGTGATCGCAACCGTTAGATGGTATTTTTGATGGTCCAAATTTATTTTCATATTCTTATCGTTTAAGCAAATCTGAACCATTGATTATTAAGATGAACAGTTTAGATTACACCGCATAAGCCAGATCCAACGGGTTAACCACATTGCGTAAGGGTGATATCATCCCTTCGTAAAAGAAAAGTCGTTGGATTTTAGGTCTTCAAAAATTTTAGTAGTAGATGATTAGAAGTACTAGAACTTTTTTGCTCTGTTATTTGAATTGATTGCCCACTGGAAGTGGAAAGAGCAATAATTGGACCTTGCAATGTCCGAAATAATTGCTCCATAAATTTTTTTAGTTGAGAACGCACATGGGTAACGAATCATCTGCTTTGCTTGGTTTGAGTTTTGAGAGGGATTTTGGGTAACGAATGTGAGACATAGAAAGATAGATAGAGACACAAGTTGTTAGAAAAATTAAGATTCATTTGATCCAATGGCTGATATGTGCCTCCAACTCTCTTACGAAAGCACCTACATTCTTACAAATATATTACAAAAACGCCCTACTATTAATATTCAAAGGAAAATTTCAAATTCAATTAGGATGGGTAGTGCCGTAGGCACGGACAAACACTAGCAAGAGTAATGATTTTAGAGGAAAGTTTTAAGAGACTGTGTGTGTGTGTGTGTGTGTGTGTGTGTGGGGGGGGGGGGGGGGGGGGGGGGGGGGGGGGGGGGGGGTGGTCTTAGAGACCCAAAGCAAACAAAGTTGTGCGGAGTTTTTAATAGTACTAGTCTCTATTATTTGAAGAAATTTTTTTTTTCCCCAGTTTAAAGAAGGAAAAATCTACAATATACACCCTTGAAGATTTGAGTCCGTTTCGCAATCATCTTTTAACTTTTGAATTGGTATGTTCTACTTTTTCTAATGCACCTTCGCTTATCTTCATCACCACCCCACCAAAAGTTTGCCAACATCTTTCTCAACTGGCAAGCCCCTTTTAGAGAGTAGTCCTATCCAAAATCCAAATCTAAGCATGCATAATGTTTGACAAGATCATGATAGATAACTAACAACACCAATGGTTTTAGGCCCCGTTCCAGAACGGGTTTAAAGCCCCATTTCAGAAACCTTTTTAAAAAATAAGCAGTTATTTCACATTTTCAAACTCAAAAATAATGTAAATGAAAAATATTTTTTTTAATTTTTTTTGCATTGTATAAAAGATCTCGATGAAATCTTTCAAATAAGATCCATATTACATATTTTTAGGTTTCAATAAGCCCATAATTTTTGAGCTTGAAATTGCCTTCTTAAAAAATAAGGACTTTTTCTTCGTTCCGGAACGGAGCCTAAGAACTTATTTTTTGTTCAATAATAAGGCTTGTTCCACAAAATAATGAATAAGTACTTATTTTTGGTTAAGGCAACTTCAAGCTCAAAAATCATGTGTTTACGCAAATAATTTTTTTTATCAATATGGATCTTATTTGATAAATCTTATTGAAATCTTTAATATGGTGCAAAAAAAATTAAAAAATTATTTTTCATTTACGTTATTTTTGAGTTTAAAAATGTGAAATAAGCTGCTTATTTAGATTTTGTGGAACAACCCTTCTTATTTTCTTTGAGAAGATTTAAAATAAGTAATTATTTTTTAAGAAGGTTTCTGGAACGGGGCCTTAGTCCCGTTGTCGATCCAACTCGATTCTCGGTTGGTGTTCTGTTAAGTTAAATCTTGAGGAGAAGAGTTGTCGCTAGTGAAATCAACGTCCACAAACTCTAATCTTATGGCCGCAATTTTTACCACGTGGATGCAAACAATGACCTCGTGACCAAAAATTCGATCGGTATGGCAACAAACTCTGACCATTAGGCTGCGAACTCGAACTCAGATGGGATTACAGATTTACACATCTGCACCCTAGTTATGAAATATTGAAACTCTATGTTATTATATTACCTATTGTAAGAATAATTACCATGCTACCCTCACAAAATGCAAAATGACCGAAATACCCTTGTCTAAGAAATGCATTGTTCTGTTTTGTTTTGTTTCTGAGAAACCTAAAGGCATGGTAAAGTGTTGCGTGATTATTTGAAAGCATGATTTAAATCCATTTCTTGTTAATGGCTTAATGCTCGTCATGATTATCGTTTCACGAGAACTTAGAAAGAACGATGGGATCATGGGTTGGTACGCAAAAATTCGAGGAATCACGGTAGAAACGGATAGTAGGAAATAAGGGATTAAAAGGAATATTTTGAAATCTGTTGAGATTTAGGGTGAATTGAATGGGCCCTGGAATTCAAAAAATATTTGCAGATAAGCACAGAAAAAAAGAATGTGCGATACAAATGTGACGCTTGACTACTAAATTTCTAGTATCCATCTCAAACCACAAAAGTAGATAATTACTACAACAATAGAACCCAAAAAAAGAATTAGAATCATATACTAACATTTGTTTTACATTTTAGATCCTTCAAAACCTCATATTCTCCTAATCGCCCACAACTCCAACTAAACTCTGCATCAATCTCCTCAGCAATCGTCTCTTCGCCTAATCTCCTCAAACCCTTGCTCAAAACATTAGACACATAATAATAAGATGGAAAAGTGGACCCCCAACCGCTCCTCTTCATCAAATTGTAAATTCTAACTGTTGATTCTGTTCTTTCGGTTGTAATCAATGCCTTGACGAGTCTACCAAGTCCCTTGTCGTCGCAAGGGATCGTACCCTCTCGCTCTAGATCAAGAATCAAACGGTCAATATCCTCCATCATTCCCTTCTTCCCCAGTGCCAAAACCAGGTCAGCATAAATACCCAAGTTGGTTTGGTCCTATCCAACCAAAAACTCTGCATCAATCTCCTCAGCAATCGTCTCTTCGCCTAATCTCCTCAAACCCTTGCTCAAAACGTTAGACACATAATAATAAGATGGAAAAGTGGACCCCCAACCGCTCCTCTTCATCAAATTGTAAATTCTAACTGTTGATTCTGTTCTTTCGGTTGTAATCAATGCCTTGACGAGTCTACCAAGTCCCTTGTCGTCGCAAGGGATCGTACCCTCTCGCTCTAGATCAAGAATCAAACGGTCAATATCCTCCATCATTCCCTTCTTCCCCAGTGCCAAAACCAGGTCAGCATAAATACCCAAGTTGGTTTGGTACCTGTTATATGCAAGAGTCAAAAGAACTGATATCTACAAATACTGATGGACAAAAGAAAAAGAATCACACACATAATAGCTCAACTTCAATCAGACTCTTCTACTGCCCCCTTTATTTAAGAAATCCTACTTGAACATACAATTTATATGCCTCCAGAACTTTGCGCAAAGGGCCTGGGTCGAGTAAATACTATAACTCGGCCCTCCGCCAATACAATATTGGTCGTGTAATTACGTCCATCAATTTTAAAGTAGAGCATCACTCATCATTCTGATTGGTTACAGTATAAGGTCCATAATTTAGAACTACGTTTGAAACCCATGAAAAGGAAGATAAGAGAGACAGATAATTAGAAGCAAAAGTGTTCACTGTTCACCCAATAAAAACTAGAGCTTAGTGTTTCATTCGACAGTTCCCTCCCCTACTTTCATAGAGTATCTCGAGTGTGTTCTAGAGTATCCCTGCCTCTCCCAGGTGTCTAAACAAAACAAGTTGCAGAAAAATAGGATACTTGTAGTTTCAAGTACCTGTCCAAAGAGTGTTTTAGTCTTATCTCTACACTGTAAAGCCACCCATTAGTTGCGGATCCAAAAAAAAAGTCACCCAATAGTCACTTGGCCAAAAATGTAACTAGTGGATGTGTACACACACACTCCAATGGACTAGAGAAAGTGACCCATAAACTCAGTATTCTATTTAAAAATATATCTTTTTTCTATCCAGAGAAACGACAACAAGGCTAAGAAGAACAAACTATATCAGAAGCAAGGATAGAATGCAATTCAAAGGGGAACAAAGATCTCCAAAGAGGAGACAGAGAGCCTCTAAGAGCTAGAGAAGCTACTTTGTCTGCTACTCGATTTGCAGTCAGGATAATCCATTTCAGCTCTAAACCTCTGCTTTGCACAAGCCTGTAAAATCAAAACCAGAGCAGCAATATCCAAAGGAGGATCCAACTCTTTCACACTCAGCTCAATGGCTTGCTTACAATCAGATTCTACTTGAATGTTGGACAGCCCCAAAACATTTGCCATAACACAAGCCAACCGATTAGCTGATAATTCCCCTAGCAGAACAGAACCAACACTGAAAGCTTTAACTGCTCCATCCACAATTCTTCCTCTGAAATCTCTGAAAACCACAGCTGCTATAGCTTCCTTCCCATCCTTGGCCATCGCTTTACTTGGTCTTCATTTGGGGTAATCAACTATTCAGGATGCTGGACGTCTATAATTTAATTGCTCCTTGGTAGAAGAGACCCAAAAGCCTCCCCAAAATCCATATGAGAACTCAGGATTTTCGAAGCTGTTGCTTAAGGGTCCAATGGTTTGCTTATTGAAGATCAACTCATTTCAGCCTTCCAAATAAACCATCCAAACAGAGCCACTCTACTAATCATATCAGTAGCTTCACCCTTGGAGACACATTTCTCAAGGGCAGAAGAGGTCCATTTGAGCACACTTGGAGGGGGGTTTTCATGTAGCCATTGAAGATCCCACCAAATCCAGCTGCAAGCAAAACTAATGTATTCCACGGATTCAACACATTGATGATAGAATGGGTACATCAGAGAAGTGGAACAATTCCTCGCAAAAAGGTTCTCCTTTGTAGCTAGATTATTTCTAAAAACTCTCCACCAACAACTCCTCACGTTTGGGGAGGTTTTGAGCTTCCAAATACATTTCCAAACTTTTTGGCTCACTCTGAAGAAGTGCTCAGGCTTCTCTCTCATGCTATCTTTTAGATTTGAATGCAACTTGATAACCCGATTTAACTGTTTCGCATGAAAAGGCCAAACCAACCAGCCCACTTTTTGCGTTTGGGGAATGAGATAGAGAAAAGTTAAGAACTTCTCACTCAATGAGGTTCTAAGAATTTGTAAATCTCATAGCTTAATACTAAAATCTCACTTAACAGTTCACATTTTTAATCACCCTGTTTCAACATCTATTCACTCTCTAGCCTAACAACTAATAACATAAAATAAATAGGTTCCAATTTTACCAAAGCTGTTAATCACACTTTGGCTATCCAATTGTAGGGGTGATAAACAAGCCGAACGAGCCAAGCATGGAGTTGATCAAGTTTTGAATACTTCACGAGATTCAAAACCTGTTTGAGCTTAGCTTGTTTATGAGACGAGCTTATCTCAAACACGCTTCAATCAAGCCAAACACGAGCCATCTCGAGTAGCTTGAACCTTTTACACATCATAAGTCAAGCAAGTCAAGTAATAGCATGGATTGAAACCTTAAAGAGCTTTGAAATATGTTCATGTTTGTTTATATGGCAAACCGATCTTGAACAAGCTTTTAACAAACAAATATGATCTCAGCTTGGGTTTTTTAGCAGCCCTATCCAATTGGAGATGCTTCAAAGAATCAAATTCCTCATAATCAAACCAAATCGAGCATTGAATCTAATCAATTCATTTTTCCGATTGAGCTCTGTCAAGATCACCGCATTGCGTCGCATCTAACAAACTTACATTCATTCTATGCCTCTAATAAGTCAATAATAATAATTATACAAGGAACTCACCAGTTTTCTGATCGGACGACTGAGAACACCTTAAGCGCTAAATCAGCGTGATCCTGCCGTCGAAGCTCGTTGAAGGCGGCGATGAGGTCGGCCTTAATCAGACGCGGAAGGGTTTCCGATAAAACGTCGTTGAGCTTCGATTGGTCCCCTCTGTGGGCCCGTTTCAAGGATTGGACGGCCTGGATTGCTTCTGTGCTAAGCACTCGGCCTTTGACTAGAGGGCCACGGTTATTTCGTGGGCCGCATCGGATGATAAGGGAAGTTCTGGTTTTACGGGTGTTGGTTGGCTGGCTGGTTGAAGGGTGGGGTGAAAAGGTTGAGCAGAGAGAGGACGCCATGTGTAGGAGAGAGAGGGAGAGAGAGAGAGGGAGAGAGAGGACGCCTTGTATTATCTTTGGAGAGGATGGGTTAATATCTCGAACACCCATCAACTATGACATTGTATCACTTAACCCCACTCAACTATTAAAAACCAAAATGACACTAACTTTGTTAACGGATAATAGAATTTTTTTTTTTTTGTAGTGGACGCACGAAATAAGATTAAACAGAAAAGATAAGTCTGAGGTATTTAACACCTACATCGTCTTCTTGCAATTGAAATAACACCACAGGCGGTGCAATATAAAAAGAAGTAAATCCTAAAG
Organism: Rhododendron simsii; assembly: GCA_014282245.1. Taxonomy (NCBI): domain Eukaryota; kingdom Viridiplantae; phylum Streptophyta; class Magnoliopsida; order Ericales; family Ericaceae; genus Rhododendron; species Rhododendron simsii. The sequence goes on from CM024964.1 coordinate 28,877,373, forward strand.
CATGGGTGAGAGCTTCCTTGACAAGAATATCCGCACATTTGTTTTCCTCCCGATAAACATGCCTAATAATCACAGATGTGAACTTCTCCAAAAGGCACCTGCATTGTGAGATTAAATTACACAAAGAGTGACAATCTGAAATCTCATCAAGTATTTTTGGAATTTGGGGTACATCCACACAAACTTCAACTCGGTTCCAATTGTGAAGTAGAGCTAAAGATAGCCCATCGTAGAGAGCCCAAAGTTGCCTATACGGCGTTGAAAGCCCACCAACAAATTACCCTGCTCGTCTCTAATAATGCCACCTGCGGCTGCTTTACCATGACAGTCGAGAGCTCCGTCGATGTTTGATTTTTACTGAGCCCGAAGGGGGGGCTCCCAACCTACCAAGATTTTCGAGGAGGTCCTAACCGGCAAGGGGTTGAATACTGTGAAGTACCATTCAGTTCCCCGAGCCAAAACATCCAGGTGGGTGAAAAATCTAAGTGCAATTTTGTTCACCCTCCTTAAAAGAGAGTGAACATTACCCTCCACTTATTTATTGAAATTGTGTAGGTCATATCCGTGCAATACACTTTTTGATAAGCATGACATCACTTCATGATAAGATTTACATACTTTTGTGGTGGAATCCATACTATTTTAACCAATAGGAAAGAGGGTAATGTTCACCCTCTTAAGTGGGGGGTGAACAAAACTCATCTCGAAAAATCTAAAGTCGAGAGGATTAATAGAAGGGTTTGAACCGAAGTAAAGTTTGTTCAAATTGATCCAAAGACACCAACAACCTAAAGGGAAAATGACGGACCAAGAAGAGTGTAGAAAATTAGAGCCACAATTTGACTTGAGCCAAGAAGGAAAGTCAATGTTTCCCAAAAGATTGGGAATTAAAAGGTTGGGAAAATGACGGCCGACGTATTTTGAAAATTAATACTACATTTTAAGGACATGTTAAGAATATTTGTTAATGAATATTTGTTAAAACACATTTTTGGCCGTCATTTTTCCTAAAAGGTTAGGGAGGAGGGAACTCAGGGAAGCCCACATAGCTTGGGCTTTGGGACAGTCACGAATGACATGGACGGTGTCCTCGATCGTACCCGGACAAGAAGGGCATAAAGGATTAGGAGTCATGTTGCTAGAATGAAGGTTATTCTTGGTCACGAGGCGATCATGAGCCGCTAACCAGATGAAATGGATGACGCGGGGGTTCGCCGGCCGGAATTTTCCAAATCCATTTCCAATTCTGGGAAGGAGTAGAGCTGGACGAATTAGTGCAAAGTTCATTAGCCTGTTTGGACCTGAGATTACCTTTAAGATATCTACCCAACTTCACTGTCTTCCTCCGATGCTTGAACCACAAACGCCTCCCTTTATATATGGAGTGGAGAGGACACTCTCTCCAATCCGGGGTCAAAAAGAACTTTTTCAATCACACTTCAATGATCAAGACCGTTTATAATTTTTAGTTATTGAGAGCATCAAGCATGCCAAAAATTAATTTGATCAATTTTCGTTTGATATAATTTCGAAACAGATTTATATTGCAAAAAAAATTGAGAAAGGGATTTTGTTCCGATGTTGCAATATTATAAATTGCAAGATAATGTGTTTCATTCCATATTACTATAGGTGTTCAATTGAACACACTAGTTAATTCCTTTTATTTCTCATATTGCTACATGTAGTATTTTTATCGAGTTTCGTTTGAACGTTTGATTCTATGTTATGAAATCGATGTGCGTAATTTACAATTGAACATCTAATACACGAGCTCAAAACAAAGTACATACTCTTAATGACAAAAATTAAAAAAATAGAGAACGGAAAAAATATCTATTGGTATCGTGCTATTCTCTATATCTCCAAAACAAGAGTATATTTTCAAAAAGATCCGTTCGATCGCAAAATTTCCTACAAAAAAATTACTAGTGTACTTATGGGTCGGTTTACTCTTTGCTTGACTCAAAAGATAAAAATAGAACAATTGCAACTTCTTACGCATAAAATCTTGTGTAAATATGATTGGTTAATAGAGCTAGTAGAGTATAGGTAATTTTATAACACCCCATTAAAAATTTCAAGTGCCGCCACTTGATGCATGGAAATTATGTACGCAGATATTGCAAAGAAAACACCATTTGATGAAATATGAGTCCAAATCCTCTCTTGTTATTGAACTGAACAGTCAAATCGCAATCGTCCATCACCGCATCAATGGTTCAGATTGTGTAAAGATTCTGGTCGGTAATAAATTCTTACCAGTCTTTAGATCAAGACAATCAAAATTTTTTACAGACCGGAGTCTCTTTTCACAATCCAAACTATTATTTGTGATGATAAGACAGCTAAGATCACATAGACCGTTCTCTGCAGTTGATATACATGAATGGAGATCGGATCCGTGTCCGTGAAATGTCATCGAGGGTGTAATTGGAGAATCAAGTTACCATAATCTTTTAAACGAATAATCCTACTTCCCGTATATATGTTGGGTTAACTCAAGAGAGCAGCAAGTTTGGGAGTCTTCGTTTCAAAGACTATGTTTGTTTTGGGACTTTAGACCCAAATTTTTTTCTTTGCACACGATTTTTAATAAATTTTAACTCTAATTTCCCATCTAAAACCACAAAGCAAAAAATTACAACAATAGTACAACCCAGACAAAGAATTATCATACTGACCCCACAAAAAATAAACAAACCATTAATCCAAAAAAGAAAGAGGGCTGCCAAACGGGGATTAGGGAGCTAGAGCTAGTCTTTTTTTTGTCAAAACTAGGCCTTTTTCTTCTTGGGCCAACACCCCGGCTGAACCATGGGCTCCCCGGTTGGGTTCAGTAATTCATCAACACGCTTAGAAGTGGCGTCGGCTGCAACCCTGGACGCCTGGGCATCGGACCCCATTCTCTTAGCATCTGCAGCATACCTTTTAGCCAATTGTCTTGCCTCGGCAGCTTCTTTCTCCTTTCTTTCGGCTCGCGCAACGTATTTAGCAGCTTTGTCGTCTGCTTTTTTCGCCCTTTTTATAGCTTTCCATTTTTTGGAGTCCGCAAGTTTCAGCTCAGCTGCATGCAGGCACTTAGAACATTAGAAATCAGGCCATGCATGTTTTGCGCGCATCTCTCAAAATCACTCTCTATTTTTAGTTCCGAACGTCAGTTGCTAAACATAAATATTTGCCGGGTATTAGCGTCTCGTAGTCGCTAAATCCTTAGAGCATCTGGATATATGTAGCGACAGTTAGTTCGTAGTTGGTACCTACAAGTTTAAAATTTCTTCTTCTTCATCTTCTTCTTCTTCTTCTTCTTCTTCTTCTTCTCTCTCTCTCTCTCTCTTTCTCTCTCTCTCTCTCTCCTCTGGTGGTTGTAGCTAGCTCAAGGTACGTCAACTGTTAAGTTGTATTTTGGTTCAGCAATTTGGAATAGATCGATATGTGGAGGGATGAGAAAATTTGGAAAACCTTTCAGTTCCATCAAGTTTCCTCTTCATATTCTGGCCTTTGCTCCACCAAATCATTATCCAAACACAATATAATATTCGAATAAAACTAATTAACCTGAAGATCGAGACTCGACAAAATGTCAATAAAAGGAAGCTAGCTAGTAAGAGATGGGAGTAGTAGTACCTTTTGCATGATCCATTGATGTATGTATGATAGTAATTCCTTTCTCTCGATCACCTTCAATTTGTTACAAATGATCAGCTAGAACTCGATCCAAAGAAATTGCCCTTTGCAGCTAGAAGAGCTATTGCGAATTGGGTGGGTTGATCTGTTGAAGTTGGAGCTGGCAATCGGTAAAGGGTATGGATAAATAGTAGAAGAAAGAAAAAACAATTAGGGCAGGTGAAGAAAGAAACCCCAAGACCACTGATGATCATGTATACTCTAAGCACCTATTGTATTTGTACATGTAAGTTTGTGCGTTGTTTGTTTGCTTGGTTTTTTTTAGCACAGTAGGTACTACTTTCCCTAGCGAGTCATACATATGGCCATTTGCTACGTGTCTTCTACCATTAATGTTTTTTCTGCCTTAGGTATGCCTCTGGGGCGTGGCGGTGCCTCAAAGGAGCATATGAAATAATTAATTAGTACTCGTCACATGGACGGACTCTTTAGAGAGAAGATTTTATATTAAAATACTAAAAATTAATTAGTACTCCAAACAGATGGAATTCGTTTTCCCATAAAGAGGATGACACGTTGCCTAGCCTTATGGCAATTAAGATCCACATCAATTTACACTCTCATTAAATACTCATATATACTCAATTTTTTGAGTGGGTCCTACACACATCATGCGTTCTAAAGTCCACACTGTATGTGTGCACTTAGCTAGTGCTCAATGTCGATAATTAAAGATTTGGCTCAGCAGCAAAGCTTATCCTTCAATTGGGTAAGGAGATTAACCGATTGGGTTTTCCAACCGAGTTTCGTCGGTCAGAAAAAAATTGTGTAACAACTATATCTATTTATATATATTTTTATTGTGATTAGCGGAAATCATGGGGTACTGATTTTGGTTTTCTATGATTAATAATGTGCCAGCTGACAAAGTTCTTTTTTTTAAAAAAAAAAAAAATTTTGATCACCGACCAAGTTCATATTTTTTAAATGAACTGACCGACCAAGTTCATTAAATAGTGGGAAGATAAATTATCTTTGTTACCTCTTGGGAAATGAGGGTAGGGTGCTGACTGCTGTGTACTGTGGATTTGGTTCCACTCCCCACATGCCACATTCTCTCTCTCCGCATCTTGTGGAGCTTTCAACAAGAGAGTGACAGTTGCTTACAAAACTGATCCAAAGGTTGTGCATAGCCCATAGGTTAGCACGTATTAATCGGTAAATTTTCCACATCAAACGGCGTCAGTTTTTAATACCCCAAAGTCCACCCATGTAATTCTTGACGCCATTAATAGAGTTTTAACAATGCTATACACACAATAATTCAACAACAATTTCCCACATACACGTGAACCCCACGTGCATGCGAGGGATTATGGTTGAATTGTTGTGTACCTAGACTTATTGACAGAGGTTACCCCAGTCATAAGTCGAGGGGATTTTAGAAAAATTAACCCGGAGAAGATTTCGTAAAAATGCTTGTTTTTTTTGGTACACAAATGGAAACCCACGTTTGCTACACTGTTACCTCCACTAAGGAGTATTATAGCAGCCGAAGCTAAAGTCCCACCACGCGTGGATGGTGTTAGGAATATGTTTAGCCCAAATGATGGGCTATGCGGACTTAAATCTAGGCTTGTCCAACAAAATTCAAGTTCCTAACTACTGAACCAACCCCCCATTGGTTCGTAAAAATGCTTGTCGATCGTGTGAGAGGGATGATTAAGAACACGAGCACAGGACGATGTTTGAAAGCGAAAGAGGATGGGAAAGATTTTCTATTCTATTATTTATAGAGAGAGCACTACAACCGCCCTCTAACAATAAATTCCAACCCAATATGAAAGGTTACAAAAATTTTAACTATACGAATATATTGGACATTTTGATACCAAGGAAATTCCCAACAAAGTTACCACTCCACTGCATGACCTCCTACTTCAGCACACTTCACAAACTCTCTTTCTTCGTTCTTCTCTCCAAAAATTCTGAAAATTCCCCATTACAGCGGGGAAAAAACCCACCAACTTAAGATGCCAACAATTATTGACAGATTCTTTCCAAGTAATTCAAATGCTACGTACCGTGTTTGTAAGTGGACATTTGTCATTCACAATCAATAAATCCAAAAGGGATTCCGTGAATTGAATAAGATTTTGTGCTTCTACGGTTTAACTATGTTTTCTACGGGGTACTAGTAAGATGTTTTTCATGTTTGTCCGTTGCAGTTATATGTAGAATAGAGAGCACTCGATTTTTTTGTGAATGCAAGGATTAATTATTGATAGGGCATTTTTGAAAATCCAAAGTGCAATTGGGCTTTAGAAAAAGGTTCATACCAAGTGGGATATTTTTGAATATTGATCATTAGAATTTTCTTAATCAGAAATAAAGACCTCAACAGGTAATAAGGTCTCACCAAGAACCCTTTGAAATGCCACATTTTAGATATTCTCTGGTCAGAGAATTTATTTTCTCTTGTGTAATCTAAAGACTCGCACTCGTTAAACTTTAAATAGCATTAATTAAATATTGCAATAATTTGGGTTTGAATTGGTTAAATAGACTTGCTCTCTCCATATATCGTTCTTTACTTAAAAATTAGTAAGTCATAAGACCATCTCTAAAATTAGCTATATCTTACGAAAGATTAAGCGTATTGGAAAGGACATGTTAAAAAACCTTGATTACAAAAGCTTGATTAATTAACAAGTTTATTATATACATATTTAATAAGAATTAAAAGTTTAATTTTTAAATTCTAAAAAAAAAATGATTTTCGCAACCAATTTCTTGTTTTTACTTGCATGAGATTACATTTCCCTTGCCCGGCCTTGAATGATTTCACTTTGGTATACATGCAAGGGTAATATGATATATTCACACGACTTAAGACAAGAAAAAGAGAGTGATTAAAAGAAATTTTATTAAGGCTAGAGTGGCGACACAAAGATCATGAAAAGGAAACCAAGCAAAATAGCATCACAACCGGGGCCAAACATCATAACTACGTAGGCACCTAAGACCCTGATCCTCTGTACCGGAAAACCTCTGTTTGTAGGTTTCTCGGTACAGAGAAATTTCGAACTGCTAAAAATCGCATACAAATTTTACAAAATAAAATAATTCACACAAACAATTTTACTGGTTTCTTAGCAAAGAGGATTTCTCGTGCCTAAAAGACCCTCACTTCTTCTTGCCTTCAACATGCTTAGAGGCAGCGTCAGCCGCAGCCCTCGCCGCCTGGGCTTCCGCCCCCATTTTCTTAGCATCTGCGGCATACTTGTCTGCCAATTCTCTAGCCTCGGCAGCTTCTTTTTCCTTTCTCTCGGCCCGCGCGACGTATTTAGCAGCTTTGTCTTCTGCCTCTTTTGCCTTCTTTATGGCTGCCCATTTTTTGGAGTCCGCAACTTTCAGCTCAGCTGCAAGCACTCATCCAGCAAGAGCAGGTACTTTAGGACATTAGAAATTAGGCCATGTTTGGCATCTTTGAAAATTTACTCTCTATTTTTTAATTGTATTTTGGTTCGAGAACTTGGAATAGACTTGTGGAGGGATGAGAAAATTTGGAAAACCTTTCAGTTCCATGAAGTTTTTTGTTTCCTCTTCATATGTATTCCTCCACCAAATCATAATCCAAACACAGCATTAGAATCAAACTAACATCAAAAGACTCAACAAAATGTCAATAAAATGACGCTGGTAAAAGATGCAGTACCTTTTGCGTGATCCATTGATATGTGATGTTCCTTCCTCTCCCCTTCAAATTTGTTCAAATCAAAAAGGCAAAGCAAAGGAATTGCGAATTGGGTGGATATGAAGTTGGAGCTAGCAATAGGTGAAGGGTATGGATAAATAGTTGAAGACAAACAAGGGAAGGTGAAAGAAAAAAAAAAAACAAGGGCCTACTCATCAAATAAAAAAAAAAAACAAAACAAAACAAAACAAAAGAAAAGCAAGGCAGGTGAGAAAGAAAAACCTTCCTCCACGTGGCCCCTTTGGGGCATCACCGCCTGGTCCCCCAACTCTTTTTCCATCTCGTTACAAAATTTATGATGCCCACACAAGTGCATAGCAAGAAAAGAGTTTGGATACTGTCTCGTAGTGTCTCAGTACTTATCACATGAACTCTCTACAAAGATTATTAAAATAAGGGATGGAAAATCAGGGTAGGTGCTTTGTAGGGAATGGGAGAGGCTAGCTGCAGTGCATCCGCCGCATTACACAGTGTAATGTGACTGATTTGACCTTTTATCTATGTACAGACGGGTTAGATTTAATTTGTACTCCTCCGAATTCTAGCTGTTTATTATTTGGATAGTGTAGTGCATCCGCCGCATTACACTGTGTAGATGTGGCTGCACTACATGGTGTAGGTGTGGACGCACTATACTGTGCAGATGTGGCTGACAAGTTTTTTTTTTTTTCAAATTTTTTTTCCTTATCACCGACCATGTTCATTGAATATTGAAAAAATAAATTATCTCTGTTACCTTTTGAGAAAAATCAGGGTAGGTGCTGTGTACCCCTACGGATTTGGATCCTCTCTCCACGTTCTCTCTCTCCACGTCGGGTGGAGCTTTTAACTAGTGAGTGACACTACATTACAAAACTGATCCAAAGGCTGAGAATAGGCCAGCACATTATTCAGTAAATTTCCCATCTTAAAATGGGGGTCGGTTTTGTAGAGCATGCCCCGAGGTCCCACCCATGTTTTTTACGCCAGAGGAGCTTACCCCCATTCCCAATATTATGGCTTTGTGTATCATGTAGGAGAAAATCTTTTTGACACCGGAGCCGTGAACAGTTGTTCACAGAGCCAATTGCAACAATGCGGATGCTAATGAAACTTTATTGGGAGAGTTAAACGTTTCCTCGAATTTTTTTTAATAAAATCCGGTCCGTCCAAAATACTTTTGGACGGTCACGATTGATTGCTATTATAAAGAATTTGTTCACAGCACTTAAGTTTCTCTAATGAAGAACTTGTTCGGTTGAGGATTGAGGATTTGGACTCTAAATTATTACCTTATTCCAACATCTATTTATTATCCTTATTTTCAACCACTATTTTTATTGTTATCTATATCTCTCTCCAATTATTACCCTATCTCTCCACCCAAATCATTACAAATTTAAATCTAAAATTTAAAATTCAAAAACCTTCAACCGAACAAGCTCTAAGTAGTGCTCAAGCAGAAGCTTTGTTTGGTTCAATAAGTATATAACCACACACAAATATTTACACACACTCACTCCCAACAAAAGTAAGTCCCGCACACACCGGAGATAAATTTAGCAAATGTGCAAGTGTTGGCCAATTTTGCCCAATCTTCTAGCCAAGAGTGAGCCGTTCAACAATTTAATGGATTATTTCAAAATTTTAACTTACCGATAAAACTTCATATTAGTTTATTATCTCATAGGAGATCCTCCGTATCAAGAAACTCCTGTTTCCGAGTATTGATAAATCTCAGACTGTTAGATTGTGTGAGAATTATTTTCTTTTATAAATTTTTTATGCAGATCCAATGGTCCGAAATTTTTCGGTACATGGAAACAGAGGTTTCTCGACGCCAAGGATCCGGCTTCTTATTATCTAGCTTAAACCTTAACTAAGTGAGGTGTACACTAACTTTGGCTATTTTGACACCTTCAACATTTAAAAGTTTAGCATAGTGGATGCTGTCAGTCGAAGAATCTGTCAATCAAATTTATCTGTAGTTGATTTTAAGCAAATGATACGAAGCTTTTATGGATCGGGTTCTAGGCCTGCTAAGGGCGAGCATAGGGATGGCAGCGAGGCGGATCGGAGGCGAATATTGCAATATTCGAATCTTTCACTCAACTTCCGAATCCGCGCCCAAACTCTGAACAGATATATATTCGGTCCTCCATCTCCGCTCCGAACGGGGAACGGAGATCCTAACGAATATCCGAATTTTAAAAAAAAAAATCCCATATTTTTTTATCAAAAAGAGTATTCGGGGATAGAATGAAGCGGATCGGGGCAGATCAGAGGTGGAATTTTGATCAAAAAAATAGATTTTCGGATATTCGGAGACGGATCGGGGCGGATCGGGGATGGAGATCGGATTCGGGGCGGATCGGGCGAGGACAGACTTACCTCCGAATTCGATCCGAACTCCGAATTTTTTTTTGAAAAATAAATCCAAATCCGCTCCGATATCCAAAAAAATCCAATCCGTTCGGGACAGATCAGATACAGACAGATCGGCCGAGATGGCCATCCCTTGGCGAGCGTCAGGCTGGCCTGAGTATAAGTGGGTTTCGCGCCTCACCATGGGCTTGGTCCAGTTATGAATTTAGATTTAGATGAGGCCAGGCCTGGTGTTCTAGGTCTGATAGTATCAACTATCAACCCAGCCAAGGTTATGCCAAAAGTAATGCAATAATGATTTGTTCTTCTTCCGTCTTGATTTATTCGTCCAATCTCAAATTTTCAACTTATTAAGGAAACCAAATCTTATCATTGATTTGAAAATTTACATAATCTCATTCATTGATTTTGAAATTGGACGGTCAATTTGGGACATGCACAAGTCAAAAAAGAAACAAATAAATTGAGACGGATGGAAAAGCAAGCTAGGGCATTTCCAATGGTTCGAAAGTCAAATGGCTAGTTGAAGCTAAATTGTTAATAATAATTAAATATAAAAACGAGAGAAAACGCTGTATCTTTTAGCAGTACTGCTCCAGTGCTACACAGGCATTTCTAAAGAAAGACATGTAATTTCGGATGACGGAGAGTCTCGTCACAAGAGATAAAGATACAGAGACAATGGGTGTTTATAAATGCACCCTAAGTAGTGCTTGACTACCAGAACACCTGTAAAAGCCGAAGAAAGTATCACGTATTAAGATTTATATAATATATCCACATTCGCCACACAATTTTCAAACCGCTGAATCACATAAATATTTTACAAGAACGTTTGACTTATCAAAAATAAAAAGTATTTTACAAGAACAAAATAAATTTACTGGTTTATCCCCGTAAAGAGGATTTTCTCGTGCCTAGCTAAGACCCTCCTCACTTCTTCTTAGGGACTTCAACAACATGCTTAGAAGCAGCGCCGGCTGCACCCCTCGCCGCCTGGGCTTCCGACCCCTTTTTCTTAGCATCTGCAACATACTTGTCCGCCAATTCTCTAGCCTCGGCAGCTTCTTTTTCCTTTCTCTCGGCTCGCGCAACATATTTAGCAGCTTTGTCTTCTGCCCCTTTTGCCTTCTTTATGGCTGCCCATTTTTTGGAGTCCGCAGCTTTCAGCTCAGCTGCAAGCACTCATCCAACAACTACTTAGGACATTAGATATTATGCCATGTTTGGCATCTTTAAAAAATTTACTCCATTGTTAGTTCCGAACGTGCGGTGCTAAACAAAAAATTGTCGGATATTAGAGTTTCGTAATCGATAAATCCTTAGAGCGTGCATCTAAATGTATATATGCATGAGAATCATAATACTAATTTCATACGATGAGCAACAATACATACATATACACCCCTTTTACATTTGTACAAGACCCACACAATTAATTGTGGGATTCACGGATTTGTAAGAGGGGTGTGTTTGGAGGCCGGGTGTGTACCTGTTATTTCCTCTTCATATTCCTCCACCAAATCATTATCCAAACACAACTTTCGAATAAAACTAATCTCAAAAGACTCAACAAAAAAAATTTGAACAAAATGATGCTAGCTAGTAATTGAGATGAATTACCTTTTGCATGATCCATTGATATAAGAATTTCGATAAGAAATCAAATTTAACAGTTGAGCTATTGCAATGGATTGGGGTGGAGCTACCAATCGGTAAAGGTTGTGGATAAATAGTAGGAGAAAGAAAAAGAAGGGCCCACAAATCAAATTAAAAAAAAGAAGAAGAAGAAGCCAGCTAGAGGCACAAATCACTTGGACAGATGGACTCTTTGGATAGATTTTCGAAATAAAGTAGTAAGAGCATCCGCACCAAACTCTCTAAATTTTGGATCAATTTATACCTCAAAAAGTCACTTTATTACATTAGCTATCTACTTTTAAAATATCTACTGCATCAGACTCTTTACTCTCGCTCTCTTCTCAATTAAAATATTCAAACTCACCCAAACAAACACGCGGAATTCCCAGGACGAATCCTAACTGAGCCGACGGAATTCCTTGCTACGGAGGAATTATTGTTTATATTAAAAAAGGGGAAAATTAATTGCTCTAATTTTAAATCTCTCAACCAGTGTCCAAATCTATTTTTTTGATCAATTATCCTAAGAGTCAAAAAAAAAATTTTATCTCTAGAACTCTCATAATCAAGTTTTTGCTCTACAGAGTTCCAATAACAGGAAAGATGAAAGAAAGAAACATGAGGAGAACACAAATAAAATAATAAAATATTAAGTAGCTTGTGAATAGTTCCTCTCTTCTTATAACAAGGAACTGTAGCAAAACTAAAAATCTGTAAAGAAGCGAGGTGGTCCACGAGACTGATGCAGCAAACTTTTGAGAAATTTGCTCATTACTGTAGCTGTAGAAGAAGAATACCGAAGGAGATGTGGATGCCCTAATAGTCTCCTAGGAAAGAAGAGAAACAGATGGAATTCATTTCTTTTTTTCCACTTGCCCTTACTGTTAAGATAAGATAGGCACAATTTGAACTGTCTTGGTTCTCTTCCCACTTAATTAATTTTTTCGTTTTGTGTATTTTGTTCATTTTTTCTTAATTTTTGTTAGAATTTTTTTTATTGGGTTAATCATTCGTCTCAACGAGAAAAGTCTAAAAGTATAAAATTATTATCAAAAGCAAAAAAAAAATCACTAAAGACGAAAAAAGTATCAAACCGCTATCTTTGGAGCTTAATTAAGTGTCGTCTTATTTGAATTTTTTCAACGTCAGTCCATATTTTCATACTTATTCGATCAATCTCGTTGAAACGAACGATTAATTTTAAAAATTACGATAAAAAATTACAAAATATAAAAATACCAAAATAAGTTTCAAAGTTATAAAATTCAAAAGAACGCAGCCTAGATGTGGCTGACAAAGATTTTTTTATTTTTTTCGTTCTTATCGCGGACCAAGTTCATTGACTATTCACAAAATAAATAATCTTTTGTCACCTTTGGTGGGAAATCAGGGCAGCTGCCAGGTGTTTGTGTACTACGGGGATTTGATAATTTGGATCCTCCCTCCTCACATTCTCTCTCTCCACGTAGTGTGAAGCTTCCAACCAGAGAGTGACACTTCATTACCAAACTGACCCAAAGGTTGAGAATGTGCCAGCACATTAATCCAAAGTTAAGCAAGCATTAGAAAAAGAGAGTGGTTTTTGCAGTTTCAAAATTGTTAACCGTAGCTTCCAAAGTTAAGAATTTCCGGTTAACAATTTTGGGTTGATTTTCGCACATCTTTTGAGAGTGTGGTTAACAATTTTGAGGAGTGCGAAAATTACTCTCCCAAGAAAAACGAAAAATGCTTATCTTCCCTAAGGATTGATGGAGGATAATAAGTAAAAGATGCATTGTGATATCAACAAAAAGTGTATTGATATTTATGAAGGTGTATTAGTATGCGTGAGATAAGTATTGATATCGAATTTATTTAAAATTATTTGTGTATTATCCTCTGCCTAATGGGCAAAGGTTAACAAGACCGAATCAGTAAATTTTTCACATAAAACTAAGGAGATTCTCTGTACCGAGAAACCACTGTTTTTGTGTATCGGGGAATCTCAGACCGTCGGACTGTGTGAGAATTATTTTGTTTCGTAAAAATATTTATGCAAAAATTTGGAATTTTTTGGTGCAAGGAAACGGAAGTTTCTCGGTATAGAGGATTCGACTTCTTATTACAGTATCTGATGAGGAATTTTTCAGTGCCGAGCGGGTATTGCCGACGTGGCACTCTTTCGGCGCACCCAAGCCGTCCGATATATTTTTGGACGTATTGGATTAAAACACTCTCTCTCCTCTCATTCCAATACTTTCTCTCTCCTTTTCTCTTTCCAAATCTGAGCCGTCCAAACACGTAATAGACGGCTCAAATTGCCGAGCGGGCACCACGTGGTGCCCGCTCGGCACTGAAATTTTTTTCCTGATTCTAGGCCTGATTTTTTCAAAAATGATACTCACACAACAATCCAAACACAACAACTTACACAACCTCTCACATGCATGTGGGCTCCGCACACACTACTATGTGTGGGCCCCACATGTATGTGAGAGGTTGTGTAAATTGTTGTGTTTGGATCGTTGTGTGAGTAGCATTATCCTGATTTTTTTGCCGACGAAGGGCTAGCGTCAGCCTGACCCGAGTATAAGTGGGCTAGCGTCAGCTTGGTCCAGTTATGAATTTAGAGGGGCCAGGCTTTGTGTTCTGGGTCTGATGGCTAGGATCAGCCCCAGCCAAGGTTATTACGGGCCGGTCCAAGAACTGCCCCTTAATTCTTAGTCCATTAAAGAGAATGACCCATTTTTATTCTCTTGCAAGTCTGGGTAGGAAGGAAAGTGGGTCTCTCTTTAACGGTGCATTTTTAGATTGAGCTGAAGTTCATGAGAATATGGGCCAATTACCTGGCCTGGCCTGTAATTTATCCGATTCCAAAAGTGATGCTATGATTTGTAGCAAGCTAGGGCATTTCCAATGGTTCAAAAGTCTGGCTACTTAAAGCTAAATTGTTAATAATAATTATAAAAATGAGACAAAATGCTGTATCTTTTTGCCGGTGCTACATGAGCATTTTTAAAGAAAGACATGTAATCTCAGATGATGGAGGGTCTTGTCTATAAATTTTAACTTGTCTAAACCGTGAGACATTTTCTGCACAAGGGATACAAATTCTGGAAAAAAAAAAACCCAGAAGGTTTAGTTTTATGTAGTGAGGAGGGCAAAGTGAGAATCATGAGTATCTATTAGCAATAGAAAGCGTCATGTACTTCACCATTGGAAACTTCTTACCACAAGCAAGGCCTGTGCATCAAAGAATTGAGGGAAGTCAGACATTTTCGGGCATTTGGTAAGCAAATGTATGAGATAGGTTACACAGCCCACAATTTAATGGATACGGATACAATAAAACACGTTTTCTCAATGAAACCCTTCTTCACTAGTTTTTTTTTTGATAATATAGAGTGTCCCGGGCCAGCTTGTGTGCACCTTAGATTAATCCTTACAAGTCCTCCCACAGCTGTTTCACACATTTTCTCAATGAAACCCTTCTCTACTAGTTTCTTTAGTGCTTTGGGGGTTATTGAATTGCCTCAACAAATGACCGTTCATGCTTGCATCATCTTCAATCGTGTGGTCTTCTCTTTGCAATCATCATTAACCACTCCCAATTATAGGAGGCATTAGTATTTTGAAATTAATTAGTAATGTAAAATGGAAGAGAAAAAGCCCAAGGGGTCGACTTGGTAATTGTGGCCTGGAACTTAGGAATTTGCTCATTTTTAAGATTTTGGATTCGATTTCTTTTGCCAGCAACTCTTGGGTCAACTTCACTTCACGTGGAAGCGTAAAAACCACTGTCGGAGGGGTTATATGAATTAATCCGAAGTGCGCACAAGCTGGTCCACAACACCCTAGTCCACAACACCCTATGTCACGGGAAAAAAAAAATGGAAGAGAAAACCCACCGTAGTGTCTATTTGCAATGAAACCCAATTGGAAAAACAAATCTAACCACTCGCTTGATGCTTCAGTATTGGAAGCCGGCATCTCCAAAGTGATTAGCAGCTCAGCAACACCGACTATTGACTCCTCTTGAAAATCAATGGTATTCTGACAAATTGTTCTCGTGGACTCCTATATATTTTTGTGCTTTCTGGCATCATTTCTACTTTGACAATTTATGGCCCAAAGATTCCCAAAAACAACATACAACCCACAGAAATGTGACACTCAATTTGGTGGAAATGGTTGTGGGATTCCCTCAGAAGGTAACAAATTAAGGAAGGAGTGGTTCCTTGGAGTGCTCCACCAAAAGTAGCTTAGGTCTTGGAACGAGATTGTTTGCAGCATTCTTGGTAGGCCAATTACGGGTTCCACATTGATGTTTTAAGCCAGTTTGTACTCATCAATCTCAATTGATTTGGGTTTTTTTTTTTATAAACTCATATCCGACTTGACCAACCCTCCAGTCACCTTTTGGATTTTTTCATTTCCATGGTGATATTTTAAGCAATTAATCTTAGAGATTCTTCACCTATATTGTTCATATAATTGTCATGATGAAAAACCAAACGATTTATCTCTCCCTATCTTTTCTTCAACATTAATGTATGTTTTGATCATATGGCTATCAAAATGTTAGATCACAAAGTTTTGCAATAAAGTGGGTGAGATATCTCCGCAAGCCATAACAAATGAACTTTATTAATCTTAATTCATTCAACGAGAGATATGTGATCAATCAACCAAAACGTCGACCGCAACGCCCGCTACTAAGTTATAACGACCACTAGAAAAGCTTGATCATAATCAAGATAAGCCGTTGGGCGATAGAATGTACCTTGTGATATTTGCCTTCTTCGATTCTTCCTATTCTCTCATAGGAATTGCCTGTGATATTTCTCATCTTGAAAGTTGATGAGGATTAGAGACAAGAGCGTTTTCCCTTCAATGTCGATTCCACTAACACAAAATCATGGGCAGTTGCTCCCATTATCAAAAGGCCAACAAGTGGAATTGGGCAGTTAACTAATTGCTGTGCATCTTCTTGTAATCGAATATACTTCACAATCGTCTGCCACGTGTAACAAACAGTTAAAAATATAATCGACTAATTAACTTAGTCCATTTTATTAGTTTTGTATATAAACTGCCTTTGAGAGAAGGCTAAACTGCTATATTCAGCCAAATAAACCACTAATTATGACACATGTCATTATCTGATATAGTGTTAATAAATGGTGTAAACAATAACCCATATCCGACCTGACAAACCCTCTAGTGATCTTTTGGGTTTTTTCATTTCCCACAATGATATTTTAATCGGTTAATCTTAGAGATTCTTCACCTATATCGTTCATATATTTGTCATGATGAAAAACCAAATGGTTTATATCTCCCTATCTTTTCTTCTACATTAACATATATTTTGATCATATGGCTATCAAAATGTTAGATCGCAAAGTTTTGCATACGTGAGTTTCTCTGCAAGTCATACAAATGAACGATACTAATCATCAACGAGAGATTTGTGATGATCAACCAAAACAGATCGCAAGGCGCGCTCTAATTTTCGACCACAAAAAAGCTTGATCATAATCAAATAGGTGGGTAGAATTACTTGTGATATTTGCCTTCTCTTTTCCTTTCTCTCATAGGAATTGCTTGTGATATTTGTGATGTGAAAGTTGATAAGGATAGAGACAAGAGCGTTTTCATTTCAATGTCGTTCCACTAACACAAAATCATCGATTGCTCCCATTATCAAAAGGCCAACAAGTGGAATTGGAGTTCAAGCGTGCCATTTCTACAGACCATGGGATTGCGCCGGTGGTTTAACTACTCACACGTCACACCCATTACCATATCATGGGGCGTTTGGAAGCTAGTAATTTTTTTGGTAAGATTATAGATCTCAGAGCGTAAAATAGCATAAATAAATTTAAACTTATGATTAGCTTAGATTATGAATCTATGTTTTTGAATAGTGGGTGCAGAATAGTTTTGCATCAGAGCAACATTTGCGGCAAAATCTGCAGAATAAATTTCTAGTTTTTGCAACCTAATGTTTTTCAATATCATAAATTATTGAAAAACTCTATCACAGTCTAGGCTTCGGGGGCGCAAATCAAAGCAAACCAAACTGAATCAGGCTTTCCAAATCCAACCATATGCGCCCCTCCGGGACTTGATTTTCAGTTTGAACTTCGAACCACACACTGAGAAAAAGGTGTTGCTTTGAACGTGACAACTCTTAGTTGTAGCATAATGTAAAGTATGTGGCGGGTCACGCCTGATGCTGCAAAAAATGAATCTATAGTTCAGCTGAATGTGAGGTACAATTCTCAGCTTTCATCGAGATATGATTAGGTTTCTGTCACCATCTTTGATGCACTGATGAATAAAGCCATTTTGGAATTCGTATTGTGTATGTGACTCGTGCTTTCCGACATGGTTCTTTTTTGTCTAAAAATAGCTGATTTAATGTGGGGATTCATCAACATTTAAGCACGCAAAATGTCAGGGCCGGGCTGAGGCCCCGTTCCGAAACGTAAAATAAATCCTTATTTTTTAAGAAAACAATTTCAAGCTAAAAAATAATGGGCTTATTGAAATTTAAAAATATGCAATATGGATCTTGTTTGAAAAATCTCGATGAGATCTTTTATACGGTATGAAAAAAATCAAAAAATTATTTTTTATTTATACTATTTTTAAGTTTGAAAATGTGAAATAAGTACTTATTTTTTAAGAAAGTGTTTTGGAACGGAGCCTGAGCCTGGAGATGAGAGGTTAAGGCGTCTTGAAATTAAAATTAAGGAACAGCAGTGACAGTAATCAATCAATTTGGGAAAATAATGGGTTTAATGATTGTTCTTGGGTGGAATCACTTTGGGGATAAAAGATGAACAAGAACCTCATCCTAAGGCAAAAAAAGCACTATAAAGTCCAACAAATTTATGAGTCCCTTTCCATCTGGGTCTAATCTCCTTTGTCCTGATAATTTCTGTACCTCTGTATCTAGGGTTTTTCTGGCCATCATATTGTGTAATTATTATTTTTTATGTTTTAAGCCAAAAAACCTATTGACACAGAGACACAAATAAGAGTTTTCATCACAAAGGAATCTTCCCTCCTTTCCGCCACATCTTGAAGGGAAAGGTGAGAATGTAAGGAACAAGGGGGATCAGTATTGGAATTGGGATGTTTCCAATGCTTATACGTACTGTGGGCGGGTGACCTAGTGGTGACGGTATGGAATTTTGTGGTTTCCGTTGTCCTAATTTTTCAATTTCAAAACTTATCAGGCGCTATCAACTCTTTTGAAATCAGTTCATATGGAACTTTGATCTCACTTTAAGTAGGACTCGTGCAAGTGAGCAGTGGGGTTGAGATGGATTCTTCTCAAGTCCATAACAAATGATTGGAAGTCATTCAAAATGTAAATCTCATCAAAAAAATTTATGTTTCTAGCTACTTAAAACAACAAAGAAAAAAAAATAGAGACCTGCCATGCCAACTTCATTGGACACAATAATAATAATAATAATAATAATAATAATAATAATAATAATAATAATAATAATAATAATAATAATAATATGTTTCGGTGGAAAAGCAGACTAAAATAAATAAAGACCAAGCAGGCCAACTTGGTTGGGCACAAAATTTGTGAAATTCTAATGTCGTGGACATACAATAAAATATTTCAACTTGCATGTATATTATATACACACATGAGAAACACAAGGTTCATTTTCCTAATGTAACTGACAAGCCAAATTTGTCTGTCTAAAGTCAAGGTTTAACCGTCACATTACTGGCCAAATTAATTGATGCATGTTCTCGAAATCTAATAGGGTGAAAACAGTGAAATTACTAAAGAGCACCGCCACGTGATGTTCCGGAGTACTCCACATAAATATGTGGTTTTGAAATGGTCCGCAGCATCACATGGCGATACTCCTGACCTACTGAATAATTATCGGGCTACAATTGTTGTAGTTTAGGCAAACATTTATGTTCTTCTATTTTTTTTCACTAAGTCCATCTATGGTAATTTTTGTGTATGGTATCCAAAAAGTTATTTTAGTGGTAAATATTCCACATTGAGTAGTAAGTAGGAGTATTTCATAAAAAGTCGAAAGTATCCCATATTGAGTTGTTAGTGTATAAATTCTTACCACACAATTGAGATAGTACTTACAATTTCATTTGAAATATTTACTATTCGGTGTGGAAGGATTTCATAAGAAGTGGCAAGTGTATAATTTTTACCACTCAGTGTGAAAGTATTTTATATGGAGTGGTGAGTATTCCACATTGAGTGATAAGTATTATACATCTGAAATTCTTACCACTTCTTATGAATTACTACGTACTTTCTATTCAATGTTAAATACTTGCGACTAAAATGATTTTTTAGGTACGATAAAATAAAATAAAAAAGTGCTTTGTGTATCATAGTAAAATTCTTTTTGACTATAGAGAGTACTTAATGTATTTTAATTAATTCACATACTTTCGCTCTTTAAGTTATACAGTTGGATGTTTTGGAAATATTTTATAATTGGGATTTTATTTGGCCTCGGGTGGTTCGTATCACAAGACGGTCACATATTTAGAACCCGTTCCACAACACCTTCTTAAAAAATAAGTACTTATTCCACATTTTCAAACTCAAAAATAATGTAAATGAGAAATAATTTTTCAATTTTTTTTTACCATTCAAAAAATCTCAATAAAATTTATCAAATAATATCCATATTGCTAGAAAAATAATTTGCATAAACATATTATTTATAAACTTAAAATTACTTACTTAAAAAATAAGTACTTAAAACGAGTTCTGTGAGGTGGGCATTGGCCCTTCAGATTGAACGTGGCAATAGACATGTATAAAATTGTTTGATAGTACTTAGTACATACGAACTCCACGTGATGCACGTGGATTGAGTACTCGTCGACTAGTTGCGGGTAGATATAGTCCAAAATGAGTATCTTTTGGAAAACAAAAATTCTAATAGCAGGGACAATCCGTAGGGACAACGCGTTTGGCCCCATTTTGAATTTCAATAAAATCTAGAAAAATGTCCATAAATTTTTGAATATTATTTTATGGGGCCCTGTAAAAAATCAGCTCCAGCGGATATTGGTAAGTATTACTTTTGGATAAGTAAGGGCAAAAAGACAGTTTCGCCCCTACTTATCCAAAAGTAATACTTACCGATATCTGCTGGAGCTGATTTTTTACAGGGCCCCATAAAATAATATTCAAAAATTTATAGATATTTTTCTAGATTTTTTTGGGATCCAAAATGGGGGCCAAACGCGTTGTCCCTGCGAATTGTCTCTACGAAGTGTCCCTGCTCATAGCAGGACTGTTTAGAAAATATAAAAAGGTGGTATGAAAGTTGAAAACAACAATCGGGATTGGATTCAGTTCATTTGGTATATTCGAGTCGTTCAAAAGTGTTTTAGACGGTTCGGATTTAGACGGCTCAGATACACTCAAATGAACCAAACTGATCCGGACCAAATAGACTGAATCCAACCCCACAACAATCATAGCCTGCTTACTGCCGTTCAAACTCAACCACCGAACAACCTTGTGTCCCCTAACGACCACATAAAATGACGTCCGAGAATCTTAACTACTCATATTCCGTAGCTCACCATTTTGACCGTCTGATTTACCGGCACGCTCGTTTTACTTTTCCGGATCCGCAGAATAATTACGGTCAGATGGAGGCGTGACAAAAGAGCAACAGACAATGGTAAGAAAAAGTTACTGCTACGGTCGAGCAAAGTACTCCTATTTTCTTTCTTTTTTCCTATTCTTTTTTTTTTTTTACTTTTTTTCCTTCTAGATTTTACCCAGCCTCTTTTCACAGAGTTTTTGTTTGGGATTTTTGAGATCTTTGGTTTTTGTTCTTATTCATATTTTTTTTTCACATTTTTTAGTTTTTGGTTAAATTTTTATGAGTTATTAGTTCGTCTTGACGAGAGAAATCAGAAAAGTAAAAAATTTATGATTTTTATCGAAAGATTTTGGAAAATTATGAATTTTTGTGCTTGATCTTGGATATTTTTCAAAGTATCTAAATAAAAAACATAATTTTTTTACTTTTCGAATCCTCTCTTCAAGACGAACGACTAATCCGCAAAAGTTTGACACAAAACTATAACAAATACGAGAAAATTTTAAATAACGACAAAACCAAAAATTTCACCAAAAAGATGGCCTTGTGTTTAATCTGTAACTAAACACAAGGGTGGTTTGGCCAAACTTTATTATTGGGTTTTCTTATTCAAAAATATTTACATTTGTGTCAATTTATTTGATTTATCTCAACCAGACAAATTAGAAAGGTACAAAAATTGAAAAAGTCTAGAAAAGACAAGAATAATTCAAAATTTTTGTCAATTTTGGTTTGACAGGACATATATTTTGTCTTAAATGAATTTTTGTAACGTTTTGATCGTAATGTATTTATATTTTATATTTCTCTGTAGACTCTTTTAAGAAGATGAGCGTATGCACATTTGTACGTGTGTTTCGTGTTGTCTCCAAAGTTCATTCTTTGGATTAACATAGGCTGGCTACAATATTGATTCTGCAATCTTGCATAGTACTTTCAACATTGATTCCACGATTTTGTTCTCAATCCTCACTCTTATAGATCTTATTAATTGGCTAAGATATGCTTTTAAATAATCAGATTCACGCTAACTTTCGCCAGGGCCGGCCCCGGGGTAAGCCCCGCAAGCCTTCGGGCTTGGGCAACCCCCCGGGGCCAGGGCAACCCAAAAAAAAAATCGAAGATATATAATATATATAAAAACTTTGATGAAGAAATGTAATAAAGGACACTTAGGGGCAGCTGGTCAACTGCTTGTTTTGAAACCTTGGTCACGCGGGTTCGAGTTTGCGGGAAGCTGTTTTGCAAAAGGATGCTTTTAGTCTGTTGGTACTTGGTACATCACATGCTTGAGGAATCTATTCAACTTGCAACTCTTGTGCGCAACATTGGATTTTTTTTTTTTACCTATTCGCTGAAACTAAGGCTCTATTTGGAACCTAGAGAAATAATATAAGTAATTAAGAAGGAAATTAGAGAAAACTTAGAAGAAAGTTGAATAAATATTGAAAATTTTCTCTTCTGTTTTTTGAGAACCAAATAACGGAAGGAAAATTTAAAAATCTTCTTTTTTTTTACTTCTTCCTACAAGTCCACACTGAGCCTAAGACTACATTAACAACTTTATGTTTGTCACTAAATTTCTTTAGCTACACTTTTGTAAATGATATTTTGTGACAATAATTTTGGTAATTGATTTTGGTACTCCACTTTTCGATAACCACACTCCAATATTTATTTCTTAGTGTTCGAAATCCACATTACATGAACACTAAAATACAAAATTGGAGTGTGGTTATCAAAAAGTGGAATGCCAAAATCAATTCCTATAATTTTTTGTCACTAATATAGTATAGTGACAATTTTTGCATGTCAATGCAAGTCAATTTTCTTGTAGTGCGATAAGAAGATGTTTCTTTTTTAAAAAAAATCGGATCGTACTAATAATAAAACACTGAAATGACAAGAACCGAGTGAGGTTTCAAAAATAAAATTCTGGATCTTTTAATAGAAAGTCAAGCAACGGAAATATGCAATGGCAAAATCACTAGTAGGTTCAATTTCTAACCTATATATGTAATGCAAGAAAACAAAAATTTCTAATTTGAATTTTTAATGTAATTCAAGCTAAAAGCACAATATAACGCGCGTTAGCACAAAACGCAGCCGAAATGTTGGATTATCTTATGAATTGCTGCTTATGCTCTTTCCGCTCTTAGTTCTTGACAGAGGGCTCAAGATTGATAAGCAAGATTCGAGAGACCTCTTTTCCCTTGCGAAGTGAATAGAAAGAAAAGATCTTACCTTTTTGTTTGTGTTTTTTTTACTTGATTTTTTTTATGACTTAAAATTAAGTGGGGCAACCAAATTTGAGGTCGGGCTTGGGCAACCCAAATGTCGGCGCCGGCACTGACTTTCGCCCACGTTCATGCACGCGCTCTATGTGACTTAGAATTGTGTAAAATGAGGGGTTCACAAGCAGCGCTCGAGGTTCCATTTTTAGGCAGGCTTTGTTCAAGTTCTACTCATTGAAGAGTACTAAACAATTTTGAAAATACAATTCGATTCAATTCAATTCTAATAACGACTATTCTTTGTGGCTCGTTATTAGAATCAAATGTTCTTTTCCCCCCAAGTTTTGTCATTTTATTTTATTTTTCAGTTTTACACGATGAGGGAGGATAAAATGAATCAAACCCCTCAATATTGGGCTTACGTTCGTTTATCATTCAAGATCGGTGCAAAACAAATCAAGTGTGTATTTTTTTTTTTTTAAAGCTCGTTAAACAACTTAAACTTTTAACATGCTTGAATAAGTTAATACTCTGCTCGTTCAGCTTATGATTGTCAAAAATTAATTACTCAAGTTTGCTTGTGTGTAACGGCTCGATTAAAGCTCATTTAAAGATCTACTCGTTTCGTAAACAAATTATGTGCATGGTCGAATTTCTACATCTGAGATCGTAGAATTATTTGTCTTATATGTTGAATATTCGAGAGAGAGAGAGAGAGAAGACCGTGCTGTGAATCTGTAGAGAGAGAGAGAGAGAGAGAGAGACAGACAGGGGACCGTGTTGTGAATCTGTTCGTTCGCTTTCTTCTTCGTACCGTCATACTGTGGATCGTCTAGCTTGATTCCTCTGTGTCTAACTAATGTACGCCCAGTGTGACGGCGCATTTTAGCTGCGTATGCTAGGATGTTCTTTGCTCGAAGTTTAAGAATTAACTGGTTTGCTATTACTTAAAGCTTTGGCCGGGAGAATAATTTTGTTCATTCTCTTTTAAAGAATGTGAACATAACCCTTCTTTTAATGGGTGTGAATTGTATGGGTAAAGCTGTAAAGGATAGTGAACAAAATTATTCTCGATTTTACACTATCAAGGTGGGAATAAAACCACTCAACATTGGGTTTACGTTCGTTTGTCGTTCAAGATTAGTGCAAAACAAATCAAATTTGAATATTTTTATTGAAATTCGTTAAACTTTCAATATGTTTGAATAAGCTAATACTCGGCCCCATTGGACTCATGATTATCAAAAATTCAAGTTACTCAAGTTCGCTCATGTATGGCTCATTTAAAGATACCACCACCGCCACCACTTTAAACAATTTCCAAAAAATGCCACCGTGCACCAGCAGTCTCATCAGAAAAAAAGCTTATTTAAATGAGATTGACTTACTCACGGAGGAGTCGTGAATAAGCCATTTGTAGAGCTGAACGATCTCAGTCGTTTATTTTGTCATTAGATGGTCTGAATTTTAATGAAACTTTTTCGGGGTAACTCTTCTCCGGAAAAGTTTCATTAAAATCCGGATCGTCCTAAACATTTTTGGATGGCCACGATTGACTCGGTAAACACTTTTTGACAGAAAGCTCCATAATAAAAGTTTTCCTCTATTTAAATATCAACTTGTCCCGTAAACAAATTAAGTGCATGTTCCAATTTCTACTTCTTGAGATCATAGAATTACTTTATAAGTTTTTTTTCTATTTAAATATCAACTCATTCCATAAACAAATTAAGCACATGTTCTAATTTCTACGTCTTCAGATTGTAGAATTAGGTGCCGTTTCACTTTCTTTTCAAAAAAAAGATAATTTCAACCTCAAATATAATCAAAATGAAAAATATTTTTCAATTTTTTTACACCGTTTAAAAGATTTCAATGAGATCTATCAAATAAAATTCATATTGCTAGAAAAATTATTTACGTAACCACATAATTTTTTATTTTAAAATTACATTCATTTTCTAAAATTTCATTTTTTACAAAACTGGAACACCATCTTACTTTTTGTCTTATAAGTTGAATATTCGAGATCGAGAGAGAGAGAGAGGACCGTGTTGTTTTATTCTGTTCGTTCGCTTTCTTCTTCGTACTGAGGATCGTCTCTCTCGATTCCTCTCTGTTTACAAATGTGTACGTCCTGAGTCACGGCGCATTTTAGCTGCGTACGGCGTATGCTAGTACGTTCTGTGATTAAAGTAAGCAAGTATAATTGGCTTTTGCCGGGGATTCTCCGGTGACCTGTCCGTGGAATTTAGCCGGTTTGGTAAAAAGGCAGCATAAAACAACAATAAACATGGGAAAAGTCGTGCCCCTCGTATATGCATAGGGCAATACCGTCTTGCTATTATCAGCTTATTGGGCTGACGATAAGCACACTAGAAGATAAGAAAAATACGTATTTCTGTGTACTTTTTATATCCTTTAATACACATTCACATCTCACCATTTTTAACCCATTGAACTGATTTTAGAATTTTCCTTCTTTAATACACATTCATACACTCACTATTGGCAGCCCATTAGATTGATTTTAGAATTTTCCTTTATAATATGCCAACAAGATTTTTTTTTTTTGAATAATAGGTCTCTGGATAAATTTACGTGCACTCCGATTAATTCCGAAAAATTAATTAATCTAATCATTTATTAGTCGGGGCCCATTTAAAGCCATAACAAACCAATAAGATATTTTGGGAGAATATTAGCTGGTTTAATGCACTAACACACGCACACTTGTAGTGGTCAAGGAATCCACGAATACCTTGTGCGATACATAATCACAACGCATTTGAGCTAGATGAAATCCAACTTAGTGTTTTTATTTTCTTTTTACTAGCATAGTATACATGGTTTGAAATTACCTTAATGGGTATTGCATCAATGTAATTTTTGATGTCATCGTAATATTGTTGACGAGTTCTAGAACATGCCAAACGATTTTGACTATAAAGTGAGTTTGAAAATACAAGGGAAAAAAAAAATGTTTAGCAGGTTTATTGTTAAGCTAAGAAGGAACAAAAAAAGATTTGCTTCTAAAAAAATTAGTGATGAATTGGTGTATGCCCATTTTAAAGTAACAATGCCAACCATGTGTTCATGGAAAAAACACCATCTTAGCTGTTTGACACATTAGTTGGTTAGTGGATTTGTCCACCAACTAACATCAGTTGGCTGTAAACTTAAAAATGCTCTGTACAGATTTTTTGAATCAAATTAGACTGTCATGCCTTTAATTAGGTACTGTTGGCCATCTTGCTGTGAGTTAATCTTACGTTTAAATAGCTCAACTTATTTAACCTCCCATGTTTTCTTGTTTTCTTTTTTGACAACTAAGTGCCTGGGCCAGTTTACGAGCATTTTGACTAATCTTAGAGATCATAAATCCACCGTCTACTATCAAGCCACATCTAAGCAAATGCTCTGTATGAATTGCCTACAAAAGAATTGAGACTTTAAGAGATAGCAAACCCTATATCTTAGATATTGACCACTAGACAAATCCTCGGAATTTTTTTGTCATTTTTTTGTTGGGTCCTTTGAGCAGACTTGCTTTTGTATTGTTATCATTCTGAAAAGTAAGACAGTGTGATATTCCTTGATTTCTAATGTCGAATTACTTTACACATGTTGCATTATTATAACAAGGGGTGGAATCGGTGGATTAGGTACTATAGCCAAAAAAAAATTGCTACAGAAAGGCCAAAGAAGCTTCTTTTCAGCATCAACAACAAAACCACCACTTTACAGGGGGGTCACTCAAAACGAGCCTCCCTTTGTGGTTTCTTCCATCTCTTTGTGCTTACCATTGAGCCATTCTCATCTCCCTTTGCCATCTACTTCTTCAATCAAATATCTTTCAAGGTTTTCTGGGTTTGTATTTCGCGGTGTTATACTTTCTGTTTGAAATTTGATGTCTAGGCCACTGGAACAAGATTACATAGGCCTGTCAGAGGCTTCTTCACTGGATAGAAGCCCTACTGAGGCTGAGAACGAAAATGTCTTGAATTTGAAGGAGACTGAGCTGAGACTTGGTTTGCCTGGCTCAGAATCTCCTGAAAGAAAGGCTGGAGCTGGGGTATCTCTATTTGGGAAAGATAAGGAGGAAAAGACTAAAGGGTATTATTCCCTCAGCCCTTTGAAGAACTTTTCATCTGGGTCCAAGAGGGGGTTTTCTGATGCCATTGATGGTTCGGGCAAATGGGTTTTCTCTGTTAATGGTGGATCGGAGGCTGATTTGGGCAAAAATGGTTCGGAGATTAAGAACACACAGAAGCCTTGTTTGGATGGCAGTAATATGAAAGAAGTCGTTTCTCATGTCGAAGAGAAGAAGACTCAGGTTTCTCCTGTGAATCAGCTTGGTAGTACTCCTACTCCTCCTGCTGCCAAGTGAGTTTCTTTCTACTCTTTCAGTTCGGAATTTTTTGTATTCTGCTGTAATTTATCTTTGCTTTCGAAGTGTTCTTTGGCCTTATCAGAGTCTATATACGTGTACAAGTTTTTGGTTCCTGGATACAATTTTCTGTTATTTTTTGATAACTCAGGTGTCCGGCCAGCTTCCGTACATTTTTCTGTTTTTGTTGGGTTTTGTTTGGGTTTTCTCTCCATCTGCTACTGGTTTGGTTGCTGGAAAGTGTTGGAAAAGAAGAAGATTGGGGTTTTGATTTTCGGAATTTACTTCTTTAGGATACAATGAAAAATTGGATAATGGATTCTTGGATGGTTTACTAAATGAAAGGAAAATGATGTGGAAACCATATAAGAAATTTTGCCTTTTTCGCCCCTCCATCCCCTCTTTTCCCTCCATAAATTCCTCCAAAAATCCTTCATCCAAATACAGCCTTAGTATCTTTCCAAATAAGTGATGCCTCTATTGTTAATGTTCTTTGCTCTTCTAGCTCTATCATCCTCTTTCTCAAATTATTGACCGGATGTTTTTTCCCTTTTGAATTCTGGTGCCACTGTGCATTGTACATGTACTACTCAACAACAATATGTTTTGTCTCTGTCACAGGGCACAGGTGGTAGGATGGCCGCCTGTTCGATCTTTCCGTAAGAATACGATGGCCACAAATTTGACAAAGAAATCAGACGATGACGGAAAGTTCGGTTCTGGGTGCCTCTATGTTAAGGTTAGCATGGATGGTGCTCCATACCTAAGGAAGGTTGACCTCAAAACCTACTCCAACTATATAGAACTCTCATCAGCCCTTGAGAAGATGTTCAGCTGTTTTACAATTGGTACCCTCTCTCTCCCTCAAAAGATAAAGAATTATTTGTATCTGTGCACAATAGATTAACTTAGATGATTTTTTTTTACTGATGGAAATTGTAGGACGCAATTTTACCCCACATAAAGCACACCTGTTTTCTTTAGCTAGGTTAGTCGGAACAGCTCGACAGAGATGATAGCATTTTTCGCAGACTCGTGAATAAGGCTTAATCTTTTATAGTTTCTCCTCCTATGTTGTCGAAGATAAATTTTTGGCTGTTTAATTTCACTGTTTACCCTTAGATCCTAGTCTATCCTATATGCAGTTTTGCAGTTTGGTTAGTATTAGTTTTTGAGTTGAGAAATCAACTTAGCCTCTGTTGATTTTTTTATTTTTGCTTCGCAAGAATTACGAAGCTACTTATGAGCTAGAGCCTAGAACTATACTTAACTTATCGAAAAGACTTTTACTTAAATGTATGTCGACATGAATCGACATGATTTATGGTAACAAATGTATTCTCTAACACCTAAGTCCATAGTTCGAAATTTAACGAAGTACTATTAGGTAGAACGAATTATGTATTTGGGCTGGTTTCATCCTCTAACATGCAAGTCCATAGTTCAAAATTTAACTTTGTACTATTAGGTAGAAAGAATGATGTATATGGGTTGCTTTCGTCTTCTTTTAATAATGTCATTATTTCTGGTAAACCAGTACAAGTAGCTTCTTTGATCTTTACTTTGGAGGTAATGTTAGGGCAGTTGGTTTATTTCTTTTTAGCCTTTCGTTTTGATGCTTCTCTTAGTTGCAATATTGGGCATCAGGCATCATTCCTCTTATCCTGTTATGATCAACCTGTATTCACTAATTACAAACTGTGATATTCCCATTGGCGTGGTTTTTTGTTCTAGCATGTGCTCAAAGATAGGGTTACATGTTGACAGATATACTATTGTGAATGTATTAAGGAATTGTTGTGTCATTGTGCTGGGTGTTAATTTGAGTTTCGTGTGTGAATCTGAAATCAGGGCAGTGCGGTTCTCATGGGCTTAGTGAAAGTCACTTAAAGGATCTTCTCCATGGCTCTGAGTATGTGCTTACTTATGAAGATAGGGATGGTGATTGGATGCTTGTTGGTGATGTTCCGTGGGAGTAAGTTCTCTTTCCAATTCCCCATATTTGAAATGTTCAATTTTTATTGTCGCTTGTCCTGCTTTGCATAGTTGGCTACAATAGCGATCTTGTACTTAAAATGATGGTACATGTAACTTATAATAGTTGGGGCCATGTTGATCTGGTACTTGACATGGTCTCCTACAAGTTACAATCATCTGTTAATTGATACTGCTATATGAGAGTTTCTTTTCTTTTGCTGTTGCTTTTTTACTGATATGGTTTGTTATATTTTTTTTTAATCACAGGATGTTCATTGATTCATGTAAGAGAATGAGGATCATGAAAGGCTCAGAGGCAATTGGCCTAGGTATGCCACTCTACTTCTACCCATATTTGATTTTTGTCACGTCTACTGTAAAGCTCCTCGTCTTTCCAACATAACCAAGATTCCTCATAGCATAATATCCAATCACTAAAACCATCTGTTTTCTTTTACCGTTTGAGCGATTGACTGTATCTTTACTTATCGGCTGGCGACCCCTCATACCAAAAAATTTGGTCTGCTTGTTCCCATGTCCCAATGCACAGCTAGCCTCCCGATGTGGTGAGAATCTTTAGGCATGATCTTGCAGTTAGAGTGCATTGGGAGATGAATTTTTTGGGCCGAATAGAAGATCTGTGTGTTACTTATGGGCTTGTAATAACTTCACTGATTCTGTTGTTTGTAGCTCCAAGGGCCATGGAGAAGTGCAAGAACCGCAATTGAGTACCTGGAAAACAAAGAAAGTGATTATTCTCAAAAAGGCGAAAGGTTTTTTTTTTTTGGGTTCGCCATCTGGTTTCGAATCTTGAATGTTTTCCTATTTTAGGCCTGTAGTATTTCTGGGATTGGAAATCTGTCGAACCAGGCAGGTGTATAACTGGAGGTGTCCAGATCGATGTTTTGCCGATTAGTAAAAAGATGGTTATGTTCAGTTATTCGATTTTTCCTCTTGATCTGTATTCCTCTGTATGAAAGTGTTTGTAAATCGAGTGTTAGTTGATTTAAAATGTGAAGCTCTCTCCTTCAGATATTGCTTATGAAAGATTTAGACAAGCAAAGCTTACTCTTATCAGTAATCAAATGGAGTTCATGTTGCTTTTGCATCCCTCATTTGCACTCTATACACTTGCTGGAAACCCGGCTTTTGAATACCAGGTTCGGATCATATAAACTTGGTGAAAATACAACCATACATGGGCTTAATAAAAGCGTCTCTTGGATCGGATTGCACAAGGTTACACTGCCTCGTGGATTGGATCGTACAATTCGATAGTAGTATATATCGAACCTTTTGCCCGACTCTTGTTTTCTTTTCTCATTGTACGATAGTAGTATATATCGAACCTTTTGCCCGACTCTTGTTTTCTTTTCTCCAGATCGTCTTGCTGTTCGAGGATGACTAGACGGTTGTTCGTCCTTACAGTTTGAAAGAGTAACTAGTATTTAGTTCTTCATGAACACTGTATGAGTGTATGCCTCCTCAGTCAGTAGTCTGGGATCATGAACCATTTTCCATTTTCTTCATACAGAATAGGCACATAGCCCTGTGTCCTTTTGACCAGGTAAACACAATTAGAAATTCACATATAGGCCCATGCAAAGTTGTCAAATCCGTTCCGTACCGGTCGGTACGTATTGTACCGGTCCTTAAACGGAACGCAAAAAGTTATGTGCCGTTCCGGTTGAAATACCGGCCTGTTCCAGCCAATACCGGGTGTACCGGACAATACCGGTCTGTTCCGGTGTTCCGTTCCGGTACAAAATTACAATTTTTTTTTTTTTACATTTTGTTTATGTTTACACTTAAAATTTTAAAAAATGGTAGATATATATTAAATATATATATATATAATATTAATTGCGGTAAATCCGGAACGGTACCGGAATACAGCCCGGTATTGGTATGTACCATTCCAGTAGTGAAAACGGTATGCTGGCCGGTACGGTATTGACAACTTTGGGCCCATGTATAAAACTCATGTCTCTCGATCGCTAATTAAAAAAAAAAAAATCGTGATTTCTACTCCAATGTGGGATTTTTCAATGGGTATATCTACTCAATTGATTAGATGAATACACAATCCCATGATTATTGATTTTCTGTTGTTCAAGGAGGAGATTATTGATTTTCTAAATTTCTAGGAAAGAAACCCGATCATTAAATATCTTTTGCAAATTTTTAGTTGAATAAACAGAGAAAGCATAGAACAAAGTAAAAAAAAATTAAAAATTTCATATGTCGTGGTGAATTATCAGAAAGTAAGCCACTAAGTGACGACATGGCAAGGCAAATGAGGAAAGCAAAAGACTACGGTAAAGCAACAACTAATGAAGGGGAATGATGTCTATCCGTAAGTAAAATCCATCGACTCATCCCACTTTACAAAACAATACAAATGTATGATTAAAGGAAAATGCTAAAAACAGCTGATATTAAGGTTAAACGAAGTTGAAAAAATGCGCTGAAATGTGTGTGAAAATAGTATAGAAGTAAATGAAAGTGTATTAAAAAGTGTAAAAAAAAAAATGTATTGCAATGTGTGCTGTTTTGTCACTTTGTTTAAGTAAGCTCAGCTGTCAATAAAAGTACTCATAAATAAATATTGAAAATACTAGGAGTAGCATTTATACGAATCCGTCCAATTTGGTGGGTTGATTTGCCTTGTTTGGAGAATGTTTTGAAAATTTTTGAGTTTAATTTTTGAATAATGAGTGGAGAGAGAAATTAGGGTAATGATTGAAAATAAGGTCTCTGAAAAAAGATAGAAAGATTGGAGATACGGGTAATGAGTAGAGAGAGAAATGAGAATAATGATTGAAAAGAGGAGAGAAAAATAAGATTAATGATTGAAAGCAAGAATAATGAGTGTTTTTCTATATGAATTTATTTTTTTTCCAAAATGCCATCCAAACAAGGCATTTTATAATTGAAAAACCGAGGGACCGGTTGGGAGCCTATTTTTTGGCTTTTCATTTTTAACTTTTTGACTTTTTAACTTTTTAGATTATAGTCAGAATGTATTTTGAATATGCTCGAGTGTTTGGATAATATGTGCAAAATGTATTTTGCAACAAGAGAAGTGTTTGGGAGATATGTGATGAAAATGAATTATGATTTGATTTTTTACCACGTTGCCCCTGGTTATTTATGATGGTATATAATGTGTATAAATCATGTTTTAGTTAATTTTTAAAAATTATATTGTGAAATTATTTTCTTCTTCGTTAGTTGAAAGTCTCGCACTATTTTTTTAATTTTGTTGGTAATTAGGAAGAATGCCGAAAGAAGTTTAAGACAGAAAAAGATAGAATTGTAATTTTTTGAAAATGGTAGGGGCACATATGTCTTTTTCCCATGTACAAATCGAGAATGCAGATCAAAGAGAAGTTGAAAAACTCCTCTTGGCCTCTTTTTCCATTTCAGCCTCTATCCTCAAAATCTGAGAACTCATTTGTTGGGAATGAATTTTGGTGGAGGGTTGCCAAACACCCAAAAGGCAAAAAGGAGAATTGGAATATGCAAAAAACAGGTAACCAAACACCCCCTTAAGTAAAGGAACGGGGTGCAAAGTGCATCCAACTGTGATCCATCCCATACGTGGGACGCCGCAACCAGAAAACCCACTGATTATTAATCTCTCACTCATACTCGGCGCGGCGGCGATGATCGCTTGCAGGTCTCTATTCAGGCTCTCTCTCTCTCTCTCTCTCTCTCTCTAGGGCTTCATTGCAATTGACTTCCCACGGACTACTCTCGTAATTCGAAGATATATACGCGTATATACAAGTTACGGACGGATTAGCGTGATATTTTCTTCTCAGGGTCGACCGAGCTTGGAAATTTTCAAATTTGTACGTTTTATCGTCGGCACCTATTCACTACTTACAGGTTTTATCACTCACTCTCTGGTCGTACGCTTGTATATAGCTTTGTAAAGGAATTAGGATCGGTTTGATTGCTGAGGCTAACAGCCCCTTTGGATGGAGTGATTTCAGTAGAAAAGAAAAGAAAGGGTTTTAGTTTCTAGCCAAATTACTCGTTTGGTGAGAAATGGAGAGAAAAGTACAGAAATGAAATGTATTGACTAGCTTCTCCCCTTCTCACCCAATCTCACAAAAAATGGTAAGATTTTACGAGAAAGGGCTCCCCTTCTTATCTCACCCTTTCCCACCATCCAAATGGGCTGTAAATGAGGAGACTCATTAACAGCCTCTTTGGATGGAAGGGTGAGAAAGGAGAAGAAAGGGGAGTCTTCTCCATTAATGGTGAGAAAGGAGAAGAGAGGGGAGTGATTTCTCACTGTGCAATCCAAACAACCGTGAGAAATCAAACCCTCTCTGGCGAGAAACTCTATCCGGCGACCAAGATCTGTAAACTCCGCCGACCAATATCTGTAAACTCCGGCGACGAAGCTTTCTCCGGCGACGATCTCCCAACACCGGCGACGAGCTAGCAACTCCGGCGACGAGCGAGCAACTCCGGCGCAGCCCGCATGTGCGCCTTCCTTTCCTTTCTCACGGATGGCGCGATTCAGAAATGGGGTCCTGTGAGGAAACGGTTTCTCTCCTTCCCCACCCCTTTCTCGCCTGATGGCTCTCCCAAACGTGGGAGAGAGTCGGATTCCTCACCCTCTCCTTTCTTCTCGCTCGAAATCACTCGTTCCAAACGAGCTGTAAATGAAATCGGAGTTTGTTACTCCATCAGTCCTAAAATGATTGTCGGGTCCACAAAACGAGTATTAATGCGTTTTTATCACAGAAAAAATTCTAACGTTTTTTGATAGATTATAGAACTCATTGATTTTTAGTAACTAGCGGCAGGAAGGTTGAAATTTTTTTTTTTTTTTTGGACGAAGATGCATTATTTTAAAGTTAATCCTTTGCTTCAAATGTGGAATTGCCAATTTCTTTTCTTGAAGGCTTATGTGGAAGTTTGAAATGCACACTCACACTCCAACTCGTATGCCAAATTTGTTGCTTAAATATATTTGTTCTTATAATATTCTTGCTATCTTATATTTTATGAAGTTTTGAAGATGATTGCTGTCCCATTTGATGAAGTAGTCAAGCACAAAAAATAAAATAAAATTTGACAACTTTGTTTTTTGACTGTCCAAATTCGACAAGAGAGGAGAGATGCAGTTTGGTTGGAACTGTTGCAAATGCCTATTCGTCCTCATGGCATGTCAAATTTGATGCCCTTTGGAAGGGGTAATAGATATTGTAGTCATACAATGTTTAGTTGGAGTGGGGTAAAGTATGAAACAAAATGAGGGGATTATTTTTGACTGGTGGACGAAGAGGAAAGATAATTTGGAGGGAAGGGACTAGCTGATACCACATTCCATATGGCATTAGCTAATCCCCTATTTGGATGACTAAATTAAATGATATTGATGGACAGAGAAACATTTCTTAGAAAAAGAAGGAAAAGAATCTCCCATTTGAAAGTACACTTATGTTTTTTGTTTCTTTTATGTTATATGGCGCTATTGTGAGTTTTCTTGACATATGCTTTGACATTGAAGTTTATTGGAGTTTATCGTTAACTGAATTGTTGCCGCCAAGTTTTGTGACAGGAATGCCATGGTCTAAGCTATGAGTGGAAAGTTGGTGGGGCAAAAGAAAGGCAACGTGTTATGGATTTGAAAAGGCAAAAAACAGTTAATCCAATATGGAGACCAGTCTGTACTCAATCTAGCTCCTCTCAAGGTGAGGTTTCTAGTATAACATCTTTTTAAGAAATTATTTGTTATCATATGGGGAACTGCCTTCAAATACATTTCTTTTCCATCCAGTTGTCAAATTTGCTCAACTCTCTTACTTCCAAAAAAGTTGTCGAAGTCCTCCGATTGTGTGTGTTACTTTACATCTTTTCAAGTAAAATTGAAGAACGTGCTTATGTATTTGTGATTAGTTATTCGCGATGGTATATGTTTGCTAGCTTTACTGACAGATGTTTCCTGGCTGCGTACTTTCCCTTGTTGTCTTGCTTTTTTGTTGATGAGTAACAAATGTATTGAAAAGGCCTCATGTACAAAAGCCTTGCCGTTTCTTTTTCAGTTTTTATCTGTCTACCTTTGTTTGTCTGGGGTAAAACATGATGAGCTCTCTTTGTTCCTCCCTCTCTCTAGCCACTACCACAAATGTATTCCGATGTGGTTTTTATGTTTTCTCCAGTTCTTTTTTTTTCCCCCCGTCACCTAATGCAACCAGCCAAAAAAGGATTAATTGCAGCTTTTGTTGTCTCCTTTCGATAAGTGAAGCTTTCAATCAACAATTCCCTTAGAAAATTTGCGAAACTTTAGATATTATGTTATTTAAGTTGTATTTAGCGTAGCTTGTGCGTTTGGTGGTTTGAATTTGCAGATTGCTCGGTCAAGCAACTACAGGCTGGATTTGAAGATCTGCATGATTTGGATGGTGCTAGGAAAGTAGAAGATGAAATTCAAGTTCAAGAAGTTAACTATAGCATTTCTAGTAGCAGTTTAGATGCTCAACATACCCTTGATGATGGTGAAGCAGCAAATGAACCAGCTGATCCAATTTTAGGTTCTAGATCATTTCAGGACAACGGTCAAGGCAGAGCTCCAGAAGTTGGATCGGCGCCCTCTGATGAAAAGCATTCAATTTCAGTAAAGGTATGTGGCATGTCTATAAATCTACACATCAAACAGTAGAGGTGTAGCAATAAATTTCTAGTCCTATGAATATTGGTCATTCTAAAGACAGCATGTGGATGAGGTGCCCCCTATATGAATGCGTGTGTTGTGCCCAGTTTAGAGGCTATAGTGATCACTGGTGGTGATGTTATGTGATTCTTAATCAAAGTCAATTACTTGTATGGCAATAATTATTTGCATATGAATAGTTTTTCCCTTTCTTTTCAACTTAAAAAGTAGATCATCGGAAACCAAGCAAGTCATTTACTCGAGGAGTGCTTCCAGTGTGAAGACAAAGATACAATTCAAGGACTTGGGGTTTGAAACAATAAATCTCGCAACGGAGTTCCATCAAAGATTTAGGCTTTGCTAACACTAGCCTCTCCTTATACCCTGCTGCAATTTTGTTCGATAAAGTTCCTCTAGTGAGCCCAAGAGTTACTAAATATTTGGTAACCCTATTCTTTTCATAATTAACCTTTCTGCTTATCTGCCTCATCTGAAAATGCACTCAAGCTTTCTCAATGCTGTGGTTCACATGTTTGTGGACTTTTTTATTGAATAACTTCACCGAATCGGGAAGAGCTATTGGCCATTTTTAGTGTTATATTATCCATGTTTCATTCTCTACATGTTTGTGGACTTTTTCTTCACCTCCTCCAACTTCCCAATCGCCCAGTGGCACTAGTCCCAACATTTGTGCCATCACTGATTCACCATACACTCTTGGGCTCTTAGCATAAGAATCTTATAATTGTACTTTCCTATTTGTATTTAAATACATGTGGAAGGGGCAGCCTTTTAAATTCAATCCTTGATGTTGTTGTTGCTTGCACTTTCTTCATCTTGATGGTTCAAGTTGTGGTGCTTGTGTGCATTTCATATGCAGGTAGGAGCGAGCTTAATGCGTTTCATCAAAGGAAAAGGGTACAGTTTTCATCATGTGATTTCTTTGAGTTACAAATATATCGAATACAGAAGCTTAAAGATCCAATATTGACTGTCTTTCCTTAAATTCCTTCCAGGGGATCTACACAGAAAAGTATCGAAGAGGAGATCGGAGTTAAAATCATATTTCCCTCATCAAAGGAGGAGGATTTTATCGGTACAATACTTCTTCTTAATAAGTTATTTTACCTTCTACCCTGTTGTTGATAGTTTTTTTCTTGTTGGTCGAATTCAAGCTTCATGTTTGTTTAGTACACTTGATGATTGTGGTCTGTGCCACTATTGACCTGAGATTATCCATGGTGTAATCCTCCAAAGATTTCTTTTGTAAAGTAATCGAACTCACTTCAAGCTTAATTTTGAAGCTCATTTTAGTAACAGGGCCAAATCTCAAAAGGTGTTAGTTTTGATTCCTGTAAGGCTATGGAGTGGTGTATGACGGGGATGATGTAAATACTTGAAAAGTCGTCTTTCTGCTGTCTTAGTACTTGAACACAAAATCGTATCCGATGCATCAAAAGACAGCCCTTTTACTGAGTGCGGTAAGTTCATAGAAGGTTGAGTTTGGTGCTTCTTTCTAGTATTAAGTACTCCCAATTTTGTGCTGACAATTGCAGTGGAAAAAATGTATTTTTCTCCTTTGACATTACAAAACCATGCTTAAAATGTGTAATACTTGGCAAGAGCACGTTTTGACAATCAACCATGCCAAAATCAAGACATTTAGTACTTTGCTTGCCTGGTTCATCTGCTCTGCTACTTATTTTTTTGTTTACTCATCAGTCATCATCATTAAAGTTTTCCTGTTTCTTATTTGCTCTTTTGTTGATTAACTTTACCGTTACAGTGCATTTACTTGTTTATATGGAAGGAAATTTAGATTTAAGAGCAACTACCTGGGTCTGTACTCTGTAGCCCTTTGCAGATGTGTTAAAAGTATTCTTAGCACTACTTGATTTTGAAACAATGGAGGATACAGCGTATATGTTGGCTGCATCTGTACGATTTTTAGTGTAGTCACAAATTTTGATGGCAGTATGCTAGGTGCTTTTTTTTTTGGTTGGACAAAACTATTTTTCCGCTGCAGCTACCTTCTCTTTCTTGTTGTCACGAGTTCAAGTAACTTTTAAAGAGTTAATTATGGCAGTCATTGAAGGCATTTCTGCAGCAATTGTGTCTAGAGCTTCGGAAAGAATACAAGTGATAATTGATAAGGTCAGTTACATTTTCTCTAATTATCTGGAAACATGTGATTTAAACTTGAATACCTACTTGTACTTCTGAATTCCAATAATTTTAAAGAATCCATGAGTTGTGCCATGCATCTGATTTATTGAAGCAATGTAAGAGTGGATTGAAATGGCTATGCTATTGCTGATTATATGGAAGAAAAAACTATTTTTTAATATTAAGCACGAATCCCTGTCTAGGTAATATATTCCATTAATGATGCTGAATAAGTTGCCGCCCAGTCTTTTATGCGACTTCAAAAGTTTCATATTTTGCAATTGCTGCGTCGCTTTTTTCTTGAATATTCGTATTGACCCCCTGAGTTTAACAAGTGTAATATAACTTGTTCTCAATTAGTTGAAAACTTTAAATAAGCTTGAGTCGCTTGACCATTTACTTGTAAACATTATCACAACTATAAGCATGTTATTTCCCTTTTCAATCATATTTATTGTTTATTTCCTCTTGGACACATGTGGAATATTTGATATACATGTGGTTGTTTTGTGAGCAGGCAGTAAAAAGCCCAAGTCTAGAATACTCTCACTTCATATCACTTCCTTTGGCCATACACCCCGAACTGGTTGATAAGCTTCTCAATTTTCAGAAGTCCATACTGGGATCTAGTAAAGCTTATCAGAATGAGAATCTGGACAGTGATGCCAATGGAGATACTTCAGAAGAGGAAGATAAGGGCCAAGAATCAGATAGAGGATCGGATGTTGCAGTTAAGCTTAAGGTTGAAGATGATAATGACCATGTTAAAGTGGACATAACAAACATACGTCGCGTAAGCTACCCAACTAGAGCATCGAAGCCTTCTGGTATGAAAGAAGCTGTATACCACTCATCAGATGTTCTTTCATTGATCACTTGCAGTAGCCATATATTCTTCTATTCGTTTGATGACTCTTATTATTTGAGATATAATGGTAGGAAGGTGGGTGTTTGGTTGTGTTCCTAGTAACTATTATATTGCCTACTTGACTTTGTGCCTTTGATTGATTGATGATTATTGGCATCTGAATTAAGCCTAGCAGTTGCATTCTTTCTTTTTTGTTCTCCTGCAAGATTTCGCAAATACACCTTTCTTTTGACAGATTTGCGAATTGAGAAGTCAATATTTATTAAACCCAAGATGATCCACTTAACCGTACTCATGCTGAAGTTGTGGAACAAGGACCGAGTTGATGCAGCTGCTGAGGTTTTGCAGGTGGGATTTTGCATATTCAACAAATATTTTCTGACAATGGGCTTGCTTAACGATGAAGTTTTTCTTGTCCTTTATCTAGACTGTCTCCTCGGAAGTATTGGAAGCTTTGCACCAGGAGCCTGTTTCTGTGAGGCTGAAGGGGCTAGTAAGATTCTACCCTTACTTCATTTTGTTGCTAATAGGACTTAATAATTGCTTGTTTGGCATGATATTCACTTATTCAAGTCGACTCTAAGCAGCCTCAAAATCTGGCTTTTAAGTAGCCCTCATTTTAGGAGAAGGTTTGATCTCTATGTTTTTCACTGTCCCAATTTCTTTGAAGAAACTTAGTTCTCATTCCCTGAAGCACCACTACAGATCTACCTTCCCCCTTAGCAAGACTCCTTTACATGATCTTGCTTGTGATTGCATGGACTGGTGTCTTCACTCCTCAGGGAATTTTTCTTTTCACTTGATTTCCTTGTTTATTTTGTTATGTATATGGTTTTGGGAGTTTAGTATTTCATTTTTTCAGGAATGCATGAGAGGCACATTGGCAAAAGCATGTGTTGTGTACATTCCTGTTGAAGAAATTGGTGGCAAGGGCAGACTTTCACGTGCTTGTCGTATCCTTTCTTCTTGGCCTCTATATTACTTCAGTAATTTATCGAGTTTAAGTAGTACTCTACCTGGCTTCTTTGTGATTCTTGAGATTTATTAGAAATCATTTTTGACGCATTTGTCAAAGCCGGGCTTGTTCTTGATAAAGACCGCGAACAAAAGTTGAAGGTATGGTATATAACCTTTAAAAGTAATTCATCTTTGTGTTCCTTTTCACCCCTACAGTACTCTTCCGATGAAACTATGCCTCATCAAATGCTACATTTTGATATGTTGCAGTCTAATTTTAATCCATCTTTTTTGAATGCACATATGCATGCACGCATTGAGACACTTAACCACTGTTGCTCCAAAGTCCAAACAATATTTTTAGGGCACTTTAGGTTTAAGGTTTGTCGACATTATGCTCACTGTCATTGTCTTTACTCTCTACTTTCTATCCTTTATAGTGAGGCTACTCTACTACCCTGTTTAGAGGGAATTTGGCTGGAAACATGCTAGTATAGATGGGTCTGAATTGAATCATATGTATATGTGGCTTTGATATTGCAAGTTAACTAGAGATTGGACAGCACCTTAAACACTTTTCCGAAGGTCACGTAAATTTTATGAGAGTTGGGCCCTTTTGTATCTTTACGGATGATTTCAAACCTGAAGTATGTGAAGTAACCAGTTGGTTGTGTTACTAGTCTTTGTATTTGTTTCTACTTAGTTGTTCTCTCTCTAAACATGTAAGTCTTGTGTGGTCTCTCAAATTTTAGTAATACTTCCATTGGTGGTATCTTTTATGCAGTTGCACGCCACTGTGATGAATGCAAGGCACAGGAAATGGTACTGCATTTGTCTCCTTATTTTCTTCTCTCTTTTCATTTCAGTTCTGGCTGTGTTGTTTCTCTAAAAGTTGTGCTCAATTGCTCACTGGTCTGGCTAATATTGGGGACTTGAATGCTCAGGGGAAGAGGGACAAAAAAGTTGGATTCATTTGATGCACGAGGCATTTTCAAGCAATTTGGTTCTGAAGAATGGGGCGATTACCTTATCCGTGAAGCTCATCTTTCACAAAGGTTTGCATATGATGAAAGTGGATATTACCATCGTTGTGCTTCCATTCCGTTTCCTGAAACTATGCAAGTAGATTGATTTTTTTCCTAGGAGGAATCAATGGCTTGTATGACTTTTATTAGGAATAAATCACACAAGAAATATTTGGTTCTTTGGCAAGGATTATTGTTGTGTACTTGTGTGTATTGCTTTGTATTCTAGCGTGGCACCAATGGCAGTCCAACTTTTTTGTGCTTTATGTCACTAAGAGATCTTCGTTGGTTCGCCAGGGTATCATGTTGAAGTTGATGGTCCAAATATTTGGTCTATAATTTGGAATTTTTTATGCCTTCCCTCACATATTATGCATGAAGCTACTATAAACTGTATATGCCCGATCCCCCTATCATGACTCTAGAAGTGCAGTTTACACCCAATTCTCAAAAACAACTAAAAGGAAGACAAATGTAATGGATTCATATTTAAGCTTGCTAAGTCTACCAGCGTTTTAGAAGTATCCAAAGTGCTTAATGCGAGGGAGTGGGTTGTGAATGTAACGTTTTATGTTTTTTTGGCCGTGGGTAGGATGATAATGGGTTAGTAAGTTAGATTACTGCTTGAATGTAAAAGTTTAGGTTTCAGATCTTGCAATATCGTCCCAATTTGCCACAGGATGTGTTGAGATTCATTACTAGTATTGAAGTTATTGACTTTTCGTACAAATCTAGTATTAGGGTTTTAACATCCCTAAATCTGACATAGAATTGAAAATATTAGGGTTTCAAAAATGATGTAGACAAGAGAGTTCGATTGGTGAGAGGGGGTCGCTCAAGTCGTGCAGCAGATAGTTCAATAGTTAAGATCAAGGGGTGCTGCTTGCTGGGCAAGTGGGTCAGGATTTTTTATTTTCTTTGTCCTTAAATATTACACACAATAGTCCAATACACCTCGTGGAAACAGTCCGTGCACTTCAAATTTGGTTTGGTACGAAACAAAATTTCTTGACAAAACCCCGAAACCGAAACCGAATGTAATTTTTTCTAAATTGAGAAACCAAAGCGAACCAGCAGAGTTTCAAAACTAAACCAAACCAGTTTGTTTTTGTTTTTGTTTTTTCTGGTTTTTTCGGTTTTTATTTCGCCCCTAGGCAACACGGCTGCGCACAAGGAGCTGTTTGTCTGCAACTCATCCCCTTTGAAGAGGACTATCAACTCAGATTAACAATGATAGTAAAATCTAGGAAGTCAAAGTTCGATGTTGCAAACAGTTAGCCACAACATAAGTAATGTTTGAACATATAAACTTGACCAAACAATGGCATAAATACGATAAAACTATGGAACCTCGCATGGATCCTAGTCTTGTCCTGTTATTCTTTTTCTCCTAGAAGTGGCTGCCTTGTATCTTCC
Source organism: Rhododendron simsii (assembly GCA_014282245.1). Classification (NCBI taxonomy): domain Eukaryota; kingdom Viridiplantae; phylum Streptophyta; class Magnoliopsida; order Ericales; family Ericaceae; genus Rhododendron; species Rhododendron simsii. The sequence continues at coordinate 28,920,094 of CM024964.1, forward strand.
TCTCTACCCAAGAAGGCGATAATACTGGACTCATCTGGCATTCCGCAATCTCCAACTGGTGACCATTTGCCACCGTGTTTTCCACATTCGCCTTCTCACTAGGATAAACTTTCACTCTCCAGACCTTGAAGGTTTGATCTAAGCTCGTACTATATACTAACAAACCCATTACAATATCCTCGGTTTCCAAAGAAGCTGCTAAGCACCTCACTGGTCCATGATGGCCATCCATTACTGCTAGACATGAATGGTATGCATTTCCTTCCTCTCTCCTCCACACCCTTATAGTCGCATCCTCAGAACCGCTAAGGACTAAGTCCCCTATCGCTACTAAGCAGAGAACAGAGAAATGATGACCTTGTAGAAATCCTCCATGGTTGAATCTCCCAGACATCTTCTCCTTTTCCCAGAAGTTGATAAGCCCATCTGAGGAGCCAGAGTAGAGAAAACACCCACTAAGTGAAGAGCTCAATGCCAAGGCATTGACCGGGGAGAGTTGGAACTTCAGCGTCATAGTTAGAATATGGGAGCTTTCTCCGAAAACCCTTCTCCAGATTTTGACCGTACCATCTGAGGAGCAAGTAAAGACGCACCCATCTAGTTGGTTGATTACTATCGCATTAACAAGCCCGTCATGAGCCTCAAACGAATCTACACATTGCCTGTCTGAAACTTTCCAAGTTTTGACTGTTTTGTCCCATGAACCTGTGTACAATAGCTTTTCTGTATGGTTGTAAGCTATGCAAGAGATGAATTCTTTGTGTGTATGCGTATTCTTCCGTGGAAACGCAAAGAATGAGCTTTTTCGTGGTAGGGTGGTTATCTTCTTTGGTCGGAAATTCTCCTTCAGAGAGACGTCCCACACACGTATTTTCCGATCACCGTGTGTAGTAAATAACACTTTTCCATAAGCCAAAATGGCTCGTACGTCATTAGAATTAGCCTTGATGTAGCCCATCTCAGTGCAATCCGGTTGCTTCCAAGTGTATATTCTACTACTTTCAGAGCCAGTGAAGATAAAATCTTTTGAGACTGTGATAGAGAAGATGTTACCTTCATGTCTATGGAGCGAGGCTAAGCAATGGTAGAGAAGAGACGGGTTAGGAGACGTCCGCACGGGGGATAGGGTCCACGGAGTCTCAGGGCTCGTGGGCCATAGTGGAATTGATGTGGCAGAAGCAGAAGATGTTCTAGCGGAAGTGTAGCGGGGTTCAGATTCGTGATTTCCGAAGGAGAGTCTCCTAGGTAAGTTTATGTTCTTTCTTTCTTCATCCATGAAGCTCCAGAGAGTTTGTTTCCCAAAGAACTCCATGGCTGATGAGTTCAGAAGGGTTAGAGATGGTGCTTAGCTCTTTGAGTGAATGAGTATTGACACTGGAGAAAAAAGTGTGTTATTTCTGTAGATGATGCCTGTTGAGAGGACCAGTTTGTGCTCTTAAGGCATTTAAAAGGCATGCCATGAAAATCTTACATAATCTTTCAACTTGTTTACAACTTAACTGCACTTGGCCTACCAAATTGATTTTTGTCATCATTTTTGTTAAATGATGCCAATAACTCTGGATGGCCTGTATGTTGTTGGTAATAACAATAGGTTGGTGATTGCATTGATTTTTGAGGTATTTGATTTCTCTGTAGATTGGTTGTATGATTCTTGATGAGTGACACTCATGGCTCAACTGCTGACTGCAACTACTTGAGCATGAACCACCAGGGGTGGTAGCCTAGTGGCTCATGGCTCACTCCCACAGGGTTTGGGTGGCCAAAAGTCACGGGTTCAAGTCATGCTAACGACCCTTCTCGAACTAGGTCCTGCGGAGCCCGACTGTGTTTCACTAGCCCTTGGTGGGGCAGTAGTTGCTATGGCTCTCTGGTCCTTTTCGGGACCCGCCGCGGGTCCGGAGTCCCTATAGTCACGCTCAGGGAAGAGTTGCTATGCTCGGTCGTCCCCCCTCCTCCACCCTTCTTCCCTGGCAAAAAGGAAAAAAACTACTTGAGCATGAAACTGCTGTAGTTTTATCAAATTCAGTTAGTTTACTGTAACTTCTTTGGTATATGTCTAACTTAGCCCCACCCTCGCCTTCTGAAATACGGTTCCTTCCCTGCTCTTTAGTGATGTACTAGCGTTTGTGCTTGTTTGATGCACAAGATTAATAACCATTTCGGCCCCGTGTATCGAATGGGTACAACACTAGTTGCTTAAAAAAATTATTTAATATATTTTTTTCCGGTTCCGTGTTCGATTCATGCTAGCATTGGTTTCATTCTACGCACTAAAAGACATGCATGTGAAAAATAAATTTAGAGTACCACGTAACATTGTCCCAGAAACATAGAATAATTCTCTCCATATTCAACCTCCAAATCTCTCTCCCTCCATCCTCTCACTCCACCACACACGCGCACAGCCCCCCCCCCCCCCCCCCCCCCCCCCCCCCCCCCCCCCCCCCCCCCCCCCCCCCCCCCCCAAAATAAAATAAAATAAAATAAAACAAGTTTGAATATAGGATTGAAGGTTTAGAGGCTTTTTTGGCTTCAACTACATTTGCGTAGTATATTTATAGATTATAGATATCGATTGTAATTTTGTCGCTATTAATAGCATGTGGAATTACTCGTCTCATGGGATTATATCTATCTTAACATGGTCTTGCAGTTGTATATTTCTAGGAAATTGATATTCGTGCTCCCTTTTTTGATGTAGGCGCTCCACTTTGTTCATGAAGTTATCACATTGAAAGTGAAGCGCTTGCATAAAAAAAAAGGAAGCGCAAATATCAATTCCTTACTATTGTGGTCGTGCATTCTATATTTATGTCTTTCTCAGTAGATGGTTGGAGGGTTTAATTTCAGAAATGACAACATTTGATTTGATTGCTCAGTTTTTTCAGAGCATGGGCAAATTAAAACCATTTTTTTTTTTTGACATCAAAAAAAGAACTTTAATTAGGTTTGCTTGTTGTAATTAAAACCATTCTAAAGTCCCACAACTACCATATCATTGCCACATTCAAGTTGCCCACTTACCTTACCAATCCTCTGGTTCTTGATTTATTTGTTTCTACGATACAGGCAGTAGGGCAAACTAGGTCCTAACTGCTTGAAAAAGTGGGTGGTTCATATTGAGATTTTAGCATTGGGAATTTGTACAAAGAAAGGAAAATTGAAGTGGCAATTTTTGGGTGGAATCTGGAATTTGGCAAGATTCAAACCTTGATTTGCTAAACAAGTTTTGCACCGAGTTCTGATGATTGGATATCTCCAGCGCTTACAGATTTGCTCCATAGCTCACTGAATGGTCGGACTTCGTCCAGTCTATAGCCCTCCTTCATTTTTTGCAGCGGGGCTGTTTGTTTTTTGAAGGCATCCCACTGATCTAGGCAACCAGCAATCGAGAGCTGTTCATTGCCGAGATGAGATCCGAATCATCGGATGCATGATCCAACGGCTCGGAAGTGCGCAACACGGTTCTGTGCACCTCACTGCACAGCACCAACCCCCAATTCGCCTACTTTGTACAGGTGCGCAGTACAGTGTTGTGCACCTCATTGCACAACACCAACCCCCAATTCGCCTACTTTGTATAGAGAAATAGGATGAGCATTTCACTATATTGTAAATGCACTGAACTATGAGACATCGCGCGTGTTTTCGCTGTCATTGCCTTTCGAAGAATGTCTCACAGAGCAAAACATCTACTCATGCTCCATTAAATATCCATTGTCGGGCTTGGAGTGCCCCATGAATTTGGTTACATAATGTCACTTTCTGCAATTTGCTCTAAAAATAGATTTGCGGGTGCGATGTCGAATACTATAAAAGAATTAATTGAAACTCTCTTTAACACCAATTGGTTTTAGGAGAGATGATGGAAACGCAATCCGACACCCACAAAAAGTAAGATAAATTCGCTAAAAATGACCACATTATATGGTTGTACATTGGGCCGGACGTATGTGGGGTCCAGTGGAGGCGCGGGTCCCCACTCGATTTTGTGGAATTACAATTCTATTCTGAGACATTTCAATCATACCGGATAACTATGTGATAGTTTTTCACTAAAATTACTTTACGTTCCCAGGTTTCCATTCATATGGATATCTGTTAGATCTAATTCTTAAATTCACTAATTTGTGCCCTCACTAATGAAAGTTCATGGGTCCGCTGGGGTCCGCTGCTGGTTGTACATACCATTTACTAATAGAAGCATCATGCTCTCATACTACTTGGTAGCATCACAGATGGAGCCCTCATAAGGATCTTTAGAGAGGTAGAAGCAGACGTTCTTAACCAACTTATCTATGAATAGGCACCGGCTGATAATGCAAAGAAGTTGTCAAAAGCTGATTACGATCATGCAAACAAGTTGATTCCATCACATACGATCATGCAAACAAGTTGATTCCATGACACACCACATTCGTGGAGGTCGAAAGCACTTGTCATCGCTTCAGGTCAGATACTCACGACCAGTACCAAAAATGTCAGTATGATTCATAAGATTGGCGCAACAAAGGACTACTGATCTGGATAGAATAGGCAAAGCCTTACTTCACGGTTCTTAGATTGCATACTGGAGAAGCTGTTTTGTTTGGGGTCTTCTAAGGTACAAATTATCAGCAGGGTGAATCTAAAAAACAAAAACCAAATAAAGAAAATCTCAATCGATACTCGATAGGGGCATAAAAAAGCAGTAAGGAACATACAATGAGAGGAACTAAAAAGAGATTAAACACTATTCAATGCAATTGAGGAACTATGTCGTGAAAAAATTCTAGAACGGGCAAATTATCATCTTCATACATGGCATACTTGGGCTTTATTGAATAAAAATAAATAAGGATGAAAGGATCCACAATATATGTTGCACATATTGAGCTAATTTATATCCCGAGGCTCAGTCAACAATGCCGAATAAGTTTGCAGCCGATCTTGACAAGCTCTAGAACACACATAAGATGACTTAACTGCCTCTAGCGTCGAGCATTGATACATAGAGAACACAAGATGAGAAGAGACATAATTAACCAAACAACCAATACACATGCTACGATACACGACGAAAACAAAGGCTCTCATCGTCACAAGAAGGGTAACTTAGGACAAACACGAGAGAGAGTACCCAAAACACTCCAGGCCGTGAAGATCCTAGTTCTTTACGGTTGTGACCTGCCTCAGAAGCATCTGCACCACATCTTGAGAAATTCTTCCAGCCTCCTTCTTCAGGTGATGGATCTTTCCCTCTGTTTCTATCTCAAGACGCTTCACATTAGCACCTGAGTCTCCACTACTCTGTTTCATTACATGAAAAGTGTCAACCCTTCACCAGACACAGTGGCGGAGCTAGGATTAAGAATCCCAGGGGGCCGAGTCATAACGGAAAAATTTTTAACGTCAAACATCTCTCTATTTCTTACTCAACAAAGAAGTAAAAAAAAAAAAAAAAAGCAACTACCACTATACTTGCATTCCATAGTCAAAGGATAAGCCAAAATTCATTTTCCAAGATTGATTATCCATAAAAATAGAACAAAAGTTATTGAACAATCTATCAAAGTGGAATCGATGTGTTTTCAAATCTCTAAAATCATTTAAGATTGATTGACTGTAAACTAAATTACATCGCAATTTCCCTTTCGATTTATACAATCACTTGTTTGCTGAAATCGAACATTCAAGCCGATTCAATCGAGCAATATCAAGCCAATTCAATCAAAGAACACCACGAAAAGCAACAGGAGTCGCCAAGTTCGTAAGTCATCAAAAATGATGGAAGGAGAAGGAAGGGCTTTGTTTGGAAGCTTTGTTTTATTTGTTCAAGAGTAGAAGGTAAATTTTGTTTTATTTTTTTTGGAAGTTGGGGGGTGCCCCTCATTAGACAAACAATACTTGAGATCCAAGAAAACTCACAAAAGTTGGCAACATTCTCTTGAATAGTTCTGAGGTGTGACAAAGCTTATTCATCAAAATAAGATACATACAAGTTTAGGAAATTGTGGAATAAAGAGAGCTATCATAAAATCAGTATTCGATTTTATCAGGGACACTTCTGTGAGCAACAGTTCCAATAGGGAGGAGAGTTTGAGTTGGAACCAACTGAATTCGAGTGATGCAGTTTCTCGAATGCAGTTGGCAGAGTCTAAATTCAAACTTGCCAACAAATTCAACATGAGATGCTCAATGTTCTAAAAATTGCTAGGCACTAGTCGGGCAGAAGAGGGGAGCCTGGCATAAAGGGCGACTAGTCTCTGCCTAGAGATTAATCGGTTTTTCCATCCAAGTTTGAGTGAGATGACATAAGACTACAAACAAATGAATTAAGACCAACACTTAACTACGTATTTCGTAATGTATTATGTATATATTTAGTTAGCCGATTTAGGGCCTTAAAACATCACTCAACACCCTGTACCTTCCCTATTACACATTTACCCCAAAATACTTCTAAAAATTATAAAAAACACCCCACCAATTAATCGCCGCCCAGGTGATTAATTGGTGACTAATTGCCAAGCAATGAAAAATGCCTAATTGCTGCCTGGACCCTAAAATCAAGCCATTACGGGTCCGGGCCTAGGTGGGCCGATAATTGCCGACTAATGAAAAATGCCTAATTACTGTCTAGACCATAAAATAAAGCCGTTAGGGGTCCGCATAGGCACCGCCTAGGTAGGCCAACTTTTAGAACACAGGAGATGCTATTGCATGATGGGATTAACTGTACAGTTCGTCTTTTTTCATGAGTTTTACCTCTGAAACCTTTCGTTGAAACTGAGCGTCCATTTGAGCACGGAACTCGGCAATCTCCTTTTCGGCCTCCTCTTTGGCCTGCTTTAGCCTAGCCATTTTTGCTGAAAACAGAGACCAAAACAGGTAAATTAGAGTCTCGGACACTCAAGGATTAAATAACTTCAACCAGAGAGCAAGACACAGAATTAGTTTTCGATTTCATCTGACGAGGTTAGGTCAAGAACTTCAGTTTCATTAACTCAATACGTAAAGCTCCCTTTACCATACATATGTTCATCATTAAGTCTGCGATAACAAGTCTTCAAGGGTGAATGTACCATAAGCCATATAAGGAATATACATATCCATGATCCACATACATCTGCTGACATAATGCTATGCAGCCACCTTCCGTACAATTCACATGATCCTCAATTCAAAAACCAAGTGAAAGGCATCATCGAAATTAGAGTGAGAGAATGTTATTAAAATGTTAAAAGCACAGTCTGTGCAGTACACATACATATTGAACGACAAGAAGACAAGCCAAGAGAAACCCCCCCGACTCCCCAATTCAAAGCCTGTACAGTATCCACAGCTAGACATAGAATTTTGGAAAGTTGAACCGAGTGTTAATGATCAGTGAATTTGCCTCACAGGTGAACCATGATGTCATCATCTTTGGAGGTACCATAGGGGTGCTACAGATTATAAGTTATAATATAGGACCAAATGACAACAAACCCAAGACTCCTAAGTCTTGCCAACTCATTTCCCAATAGTTGCAAAATAGGTAAATATAAGTTTTATGCAATGCACAAGGCTCCCACTTTGAAGTAGGGTCTAGGAGATGTGTTAGGTAACCTCAATCTACCTATACCAGGAGCCTTTCTGTCTTGTTCACGTCAGGAACAGATAGATAGGCGTCGAAACATACTTTCTTACCTCATTTCCTATTTCATTATTACCATCTGGTGGTACTTGTTTAAGAAAGATAAGGAAAACCTCAACAAAAAAGTAAACGACAAGGACTAGGCAGTCATCATCCACAACCTACAATCAAATCGAACTAACAAAGGGCAGTATAGCATGATTTATCAAAACCCCAGGGATCCTAAATCCAAAAATCTGAAGAAATGTCAGGAAATTCAGAACTCAGACCAGCACAAGTAATTACCAGCTTTTGCAGCATTGACAATGCGTTGAGCTTCTTGCTCGGCAGCTAACAACAGCTGAATTCCATTCTGGCCCCTGTTGGATTCCATACTTGCTGAACAATACCAAACAGCTACACTGAAATTTAAGATGCAATTGATGGAATCAAAATGATGCCTCAGAAAGAGTAAGCAAGATGCTTTCTGCATCAACATAATCATGAGATTTACTCTATAATAGGAGGATAACAAGCTTCACTGACATCAAAAGCACTTCAGAATGAAAAGATGACATACCAGTTCGTAGTTTTGCAGGATTCTAGCGATTTAAGATACATGAGAATGCAGGTGATTTAAGATAAATGAGAACGCAGGTGGCTGACAGAGGTCAATGGAAAAACATGATTCATGTAGCCAACCACAATTAATTGAGACACAAGGCTTGGTTTGGTTTGAAAATGCAGGTGGCTAACTGTTTCGATAACCAACCAGGTTATCTCAGTTGGCCAACCTTGTATACTTCCAAATGAGAGGTTAGCGGGGCCAATCCTTTGCAAAAGCAAAGATTGATTATTTCTTGCCCGAATGAGGGTTCTTGGTTTACCGATTTGTCCCCTTAATAGGGCTATAAGTTGGGCTTAGTATGATTGTGGACTTATATGTCGAGTTTGATGTAATTCAAATCCTTGTAGTCTCCTACCACCGCTTTGATCAACTTTTTAGAGGAATAGGTTCCACAATGTCTATCTGCCAATAAAGTTAGATTTTTTTTAAACATAATAAAGTTGGATCAGTGATGGAATTTAGATATTCTAATGCCCCGTCCCATTATCTGAAATATGGGTTCAACTTCTCATAGCCACACATCTAAATAGGAAACCTCAGTTTCAGTCTTTCAGCCAGGGCCGGCCCTGGGCAGAAGCCTAGGAAGCCACTGCTTCAGGCCCTCTGAAAGAAAATGCCAAAAGGACGGGCCCCTGAATGTATAACACATTCCTGCATCTGCATCTGCGTTATATCTATTCATCACTGGTGTGGGGATGGTACATCCTTATACCAAGGACATTAAATTGCCGATGTGAGTGCGTTCAAGCATCTAAATTGCCCATTAAAAAACACCAAACAGAGAGATACACGAAGCGATATAGAGGGAGACGAACACGGAGAGAGAGAGAGAGAGAGAGAGAGAGAGAGAGAGAGAGAGAGAGAAGCGTACCGGTCCGATTGGCGATTTCAGCGGATCGTTACAGATTACAGAGAAAAACCCTTGATTTGCGTTGAAATTGGATATACATACCGCGACAATTACATTGGAAAACCCTAGAACTTGATCTGTGTCACATATTACTACCCTTAATTAAACTTTTTTCAGTTTAATACGACTTCTAATTTAATAACATTGTCATACTCGGTTTCTATCTCTCTGTTTCAACTTTTACCACACCATAACATAACCAAACTATGTTTACTAAGCACAAAATTTAAATCTCACATTAATTTTTCATGTACATAATATATGACATCAAAACTGAATTACATTCCGACTATGCAACACAAGAATACTCTACTTTCGATCAATATACATCCCGTATGAGGAAAAAAATAGTACGAGTGATTAAAAATGGTAGAGTTTGAGTGCAGGTTATAGACTAGTGGCTTGTAGTATCAGTTTTTGTACCGTGAATAGCAATTATGAAGGTTGAATGATGGAGGCCAACATTCAACCTTCATAAACTTTATATCCAATTGGTTATGAGATGGATATAAAGTTTCTACATGGTATCAGAGCGGGGCCCGTTTCATCCCACATTTTATAAAATTCACAATCCACACCCCACGATGACAGACCAGCAAAAAGGCTGCACGATGATAGGACCCAAAAGTGGCTACACGTGACAGACCTCAAACACGGCTGCACGTGAGGGGGATGTTAAGAAAATAGAGTCCCACATTGCTTGGGAGTGGAATGGATGATCACTTAATAACATTTAAGACCTCTCCACTCATTGCCAATTGGTTTTGAGATGGATATAAAGTTTCTACAAACATTGATAAACACAAAGACAATAGATAGGTGCTGGCGAGGTTAATTGATGTGCGCTTACAAGGACTTTGATAGCAATACGACAATTTGTGAAGGTGACATGAAAAAAAACTGACAAAAAATGAAGTACAGATCAAGACGTATATCAATAAGATCAAGAAATACACACCGAAAATGAAATAGTGTGCAAATAGTTTAAGAAGACCTTCAATATTTTGAACCAATAAAAGGTCAATTTGATGGCTATGGACTATTCTGGAAGTGGATGGGATTGCGTTGTGTTTTTAACTTTTTGCAGTAGATCGTAAGAGGGACAATACAAATAGAGAAAATTGGTCAAAACTTGCATTCACTAATCATTTATTGTTTACAAATTAGAAATATTAGGTTCACTTAACTAAATAATTGTACACACACCCATGCATTGGTACTATTTACAATACTTTATTTTGTCTTTTCATTTTTTCCAAAAAAAATCAAGCAAGGGAAGAGTAATTTTTTCACAGTAATTTTCTTTTCCTTTTCTTTCCTTTCTATAGTAGAAGTGGAACAAGAAAGAAAAGCTATCCATTTCGATCGGTGTCGCCTATTGCCCTGAAAGAGAAGAAGGAAATCCATCAATATAGCTAGTCCCACGAGAAACAGTTTTATTTTGTTACTGTTTATCCACTTTCTCAAACATAGAAGAGTATTGTTGTAATTTCAAATATGAAAAAGACAAAAAGTAAAGTGCCAATGACTTAAAATGGAGTGTGAAAATCAATTTTCGAATTGCATCTTTATCTATTTGGCTTCTTTCAAAAAATACATTTCCTTTTTTGAGAAAAAAAATTTGTTTACTTTTTGGGCATTGGTAATTTCGTAGGATGGCAGTTTATGGCCATTTTAAAAAAGTGGAGGCATAACAAATTTCAAGTCCGATTACAAATGATCATGAAACGGTTTAAAAGGGTGATGGACATATTTATTCTTGCAGTTCTGCTATGCACTCTCCCATCGGGTGGAGTACGAAAAGAAAAGGGTAACATTTTTCTTCCGAATTGCAAGCGGATCCTCCCTCCAGGTCAAGCGGGTCAAGGCTATCCCGTTTGACCTCATCGCATTCGTTTAACCATTGAGAGACTCCTTGATGATGTCATCAAGGGGCACAGACCCCTTAAATTCATTGGTCAGCACAAAGGGCTCATTTGGTTACCTATCGTATTAGCTTGAATGGTTTGTCTCGGATTCAATCAATAAGTTGGGTTACCAACACCGTAAATAAACAAGTCCGATAGTTTGTCATAACAAGTAAATAAGCTGGGTTGCCATCATTCACAACATAAGCAGCTAAACTATTGATGACCAGACGACCCTAAATAAGGAAATACTCCAACGAAGGCTACGAGCACTTCGTAAGAGAGCAAATGGAAAAAAATACCAAAAGAAAAAATGAAGCATTTCTTGGCTTCTGTACTTTCAAACTTGAAGTGCAACTTGAGTCCTACACTAGTACTTGTTAAGTTCGGCATTACATGTAAAAAGGGAGCCGAACAAAATTCCAGAACCTTTTTTTTTGATCCGTAAATCCAGAACAATTCAATTCAACAAAATAGCTCTTCAAATTTTTACAGCCACATTTTCCAAGTTAACAAAACCTGGCAAAGAAATTGTTCATGTCAGTTACTGATCATGCCTTCTTTTTTCTCTTCTGAAGCTTCAACGTTGCCTTCCCTTCCAAATCCAAGTTCTGACATGTCTTGCTTTGCCATCAAGTTCCTGAAGAAAGCCAAATAAAAACTATTAGAATAGCCTCAAAACACCTCTACTCTACCAGTTAATAGATGTCCACCACAGGAATGTTACTAATGACAAGCATGACCACATACTCAATTACATAGTTTTGCTTCTAGCAAATATGACGAGGCCTAAACGGTCGAGGAAAGTATACTAAGGGTCCTCTATGCACAGACCCCACCATACAAAAAACTTATGTCGCCCTAGTGAAAGAGGTTGACTGCTTCCATCATATAGGGACTTCAAGGAAGAGATTCCTACAAATGTCACCACAGCACAAAATTCGAAGAAATTTGATTACCAGATCTTTCATGGATGATGGAACCAAACTTATAGAAGTGAATCCTAATATCGCAGACTGTCATAGCCAAATCAACATCTTATATGTGAAACAGCAGTGACGGACACAGCCACCCTTAAAATAGTCAGACCGCAAACATTCACAGCAAATTCAAGATTTCAAACATGAAACAGAATTTGTGTCTTGTAGAGTTCTACACCTACGTAATAAGTTCCACCAAACAAGAACCTTCCTTCATCTCTACAAGATGCTATGCCAACAGGAGCGACTTTCTCCTTCCCCTAAAGAATCATCACCATGGTGGGATGCATATATATAAACAAAATTATTGAAGTAGAAGCAATGAATGTGTATGTCCAATTGTCCATCAAGGCATGAATACGAAAGTCCTGATATATTTCAATATTATATGCTAATGTATACGACCACAATATTTTTGAGCACAAAGATAGTGGTTTTATGCATGGGTTGATGCCTCAAAAGTTTCATCGAGCCTCAATTTGACATCATTAAAGGAAGAAATGAAAAGAACGGAAAGTCGGAAACAAAAATGAGATAGGAATATCAATGTAATTAAGCGGTTCTGAATTCGAGACCACTTAAGTTGACAAAATTGTGGATAAAATGTGCTAAGTTCCAGTTTCCAAAGTTTAACTTCACCTATTGGCTACAATACATATGGACTATGGAGAAGATTTCATGCCAGCCCTTCCAACTAATCACAGTATTATCTTGCGATTAGCTCTAAAAGACAACAATCATTTATGGCCCAACATAGAGCTAAGCTTATGAGTTTAACAAATTCAGAAGCTGACCCTAAAGAAGACTGTTATTACCTACTTAGAAACACGTCATTCACAGAGGAAATAGCCAAAGAAATGAGAAAGCAAAAGTCACAAAACTCACTAACTTTTCCATACGACATTCAAGGTACTTTTTGGAGAAGTTCCTGCACTTATCAGATTTATGACCAGCGGATTTCAGACAACTGATGTATTCTTTCTTCTCCTGAAACAAAATCAATGCGAAAATAAGCAATCACACAAGTTGACTTCAAACTCAATAAAGACATCACCAGAAATTTAACAAATTAGCAAGTCATTAAGTGATATTACCAGGTCACAGAGATGCATATGATCTAAAGGGAAGACTCCTTTTTCTGGTGGTACTGGTCTCGCCCCCCTATTCCCACCAAATGCTCCACCTGGAAATATTTCAAAGTTTATTCCAAAAATATGATATAAAAAAAGTGCGTAGATTTTTTTTTTTTTAATTCCTACAACAAAGTGAATCCGCTTCTTCTTCCAAGTTTAGCAACCATGATCATAGACAGTACGGCAAAATTATAAGATAAAACTAATTTCCACTTCCCATTAAGAGCTATCTGCGTAAAAGCCATATTTTCATGCATAGCCATCAGTAAAACAATATTATTTTTTTGATAACTCGTGTCTAGGCCAGCTTATGCGCACCACAACCAATCCTTAGAAAGAATCAATCCCACCGTCAACTAGGGGGTCCATCAGTAACAATGCAAAGTACAAAGAAACGGAATTCTAGAATTTATGGTCAAAATTTGGGTTCTCAATTATAAAGAATCAGTTTTTGAGCCAATAAGGACTCAAATTCCCGAGTTTGGATTTGAAATTTGGGCTCTCAATTTGACAAAATCAGTTCTGAAATTCCACAATTTTTCAAGTTTTAAATAAACAATTATGCTCTTAATTGTTTATACAAGTTACTTTGACGCAGAATACCATAAAGATCCCAAAAGAACATGAAAAAAGACGTAAAAACGCAAATACTGATCCGCCCGAGCTTGGGAATGGGATCCATAGGTTGATTTCACTTCTTGAGGCTATTTGTACATAAATTTATTAGTTTCAATCATATGCTAGCATTAATAGCGTTCTTGGAAGGATAACAAAAAACTCTAAATCCTTAATTTGTACTAGGCACTAACAAATCGAAATTGAACGATGTAAACACCAAACTTAACACACACACAGAGAGAGAGAGAGAGAGAGAGAGAGAGAGAGAGATTTTCACCAGCACTCATATGTGAGATTTTCCTTATGCCTCTCACTTCAATGGCCGCCTGTGTGTTTTCGAGGGAAGCAGAACGGGAAGGGAGGAGCAAATTGAAGAAGGAACTCTAATCTGGGCCTTTGGCCCAATTACTGAATTGGGTTAGTTGGCTATACAATGCCATCGACACATAGGAATGTGCACAAAACACATAAACGGACATAGACACATAGATTTGTCTAAAATCGTCCGCTACACATGGATCCACATAACGAATATGGAGTCCCCGGATATCAGACGGTTACAGACACATTTTCATGGAGATCTGTGCACATCTATCACTTCTGTAGCATTTTCGCAGGCAAAAAAGCTATGTGCACAGCAGCTGTACACAGATCCCATTTTCTTCCGCCTCGGGTCGCACAAAGATGATTGGAGCCGCTCATTTTGTTCAAAATATGTCGTTTAAGGTCTCATTTTGGGTGTTTTGTTAACGCCTCTAACGATATCGAACGAAGCTCATTTTTGTTTTGTTAACGCCTCTAACGATATCGAACGAAGCTCATTTTTTACAGAGACCTTAAACGACATATTTTGAACAAAATGAGCGGCTCCGATCATCTTTGTGCGACCCGAGGCGGAAGAAAATGGAATCTGTGCACAGCTGCTGTGCACGTAGCACAGCTCTTTTGCAGGTCCATTTTGAGCTAGCTTTCTGATTTTATTCCACACACACACACAAAAAATATCTGAACCTTTTTTTGTGAAAATAAATTCTTTACCAATTTGGACGGTTAATCGCTTCGCTTTTTTCTTCGTGCTTTGTTTAGTTTTAGAATTTGTCAAGTAAAAAGAAATGAAAAAGAGAAATTTAAATGCAAATGGACAGAAAATGGATATTCATTCCTCCAAAAAATTTTGCTTGATTTTCCATAACGAATTAACAACTTGATGTTAACAAGGTGGAAAATGGAAATGAATCAATGAATTTATTTTTTATCTACTTCAAACTTCAAAGTACTTCATTTATTCAATATATCTCACCATTTTTCCAGAACTCTAAAGTGGCTATTGTTAAAAACTGAAAATCAATGAACAAGTAGCCAACACAAAAGGGTTGAATATACAGTTTTCATTAGGGGACAATACCCAGATATATAACGTGATGCAAGTTTTGAACCCAACTGCCGAATTGACATTTACAACATTTGCATATCTCACTTTCACGTTTCTATAGCAAGAAAATGTAGTAAGACTAAATAAATATCTAAACTCGGAACTATATATACCAACTTTCGCGTATCCTTCCTAACATCTGTCAGTTTTCGTGAGCGTCTTCCACCACTTCGTTTTAAAATTCCTTCATCCAGGACCGTCGAATGAAAGGACCTGACTTGGCATCTGGGTAAAAATTAGCTACACCAGCCAAGCTCAGTGAGGTACTCCATTCACTGAAGTCGGCCTATAGGCACGAGGATGCTGAATAATTACTAGAACGGAATCCTTCACGGTTCTGCCATGGGAAGGGGCTGTTGGCTACAAAAGGCACATAATACCCGTCAGCACAGGAAAAAGTAGCCAATATCAAGTTAAGAATTGAAAAGCAACAGCAAACTTATTGAACTCTGGTTTCTGGAAGATCAAACATATGCACTTAAGCTGGCAGTTTTCTCCTAAAAACCTTCTAGGACGTTAAACAGGGACGCCAAGGTTTATTGAGGATCTAGAATGGCTAGTCATGATGATGCAAACGAATGAACATATGGCTGTGAGTTTGAGATGCATTACTTACCACCCCAATGTGCCATTCATCACTACTAAAACCTTTGAATGTCGCTGCATCCATTTCCTGCAGTAACATGAGTAAGATATAAAGGAACCATTAGTACATCTCCGATCCAGATAGTTGATTTCTTACGTACTACAATCTTATTTGGATTGAACCGTCATTTTTGCTGTAGTTTTGAAGACCTTCGAAACTTCTCGTGCTAAGTTTTTTGTCCACAGACGTGTTATATGGACTGAAAATACTATTCTTCATCCGGCGATGTTTTTTTAATTGATTCAGTGGTCTATTAATTCTTGTTACAAGGACCAACAATCTAATCAACGTGTTTTAACCATGCTGAAAGGGAACACACTATATGCTCAACAGATAAACCAACACTGTAGATGGGAGGCCCTGTTGGAAAATGGAAGACGAGCTTTTGTTGGATGGAAGTAGTGGAAATTCGACCAATAAACATTTTGGAGTAGAACTTTCATAGAGTTCAATCCAGCCACGTCGGAACTTACAATACTGTAGACGGGAGGCACTGTTGCTTGCCCTTTTGACTTTAGTGTGGGCATGACAGAGAAGTGTGGTGCCAAGTCTTGTGACCTGAAAGTCCATCTGTGAAAGAGAGAGCAAATAATCAACTCAGAATGGACTTGAAGGCAACAATTATGCAGCATGTATATTCTGTAACCCAACAGTAAGGAAGTTTAAAAATCGTTGAGAAGTGGTGTTATTGTGGAGGGTAAATCCAGAAAAAAACAAAACAGAGTTCTTACGTACCCTATGTATAAAAAGATGCATAATTGTGCAAATTCACGAACTAACAGTCGGAGCCAATAGTTCTCTAATGAGCCACTCATGTCAATGCATATCTGAAAAACAAAAAGTTTAATTGTCAGCATAACCAGTTTTGCAAATTGGGCCTTTTAGAGTAAAATGAAATCACTAAAAAGGTATCCAAATTATACCACAGTTTCTGCCACTGCTATGATCTGCATCGCAGCTTGAAACTTCCTGGACCATAAAAAACAAGTGATAAACCAAATTTGAAAAAAGACCAATACGTTCTCTGTAAAGGGTAATCTCATATACTATATCAGGGTCTTAGACCATAACATGGAACTCCAAAATATACAAACACTGAAACACATGCACACAAGTAATGTGTGTGTGTGTGTGTGTGAGAGAGAGAGAGAGAGAGAGAGAGAGAGAGAGAGAGAGAGAGAGCGCGCATACTTGAACATAACGTATTTGGCATAAACTGCATCATGCATCAAATGGACATCTTCATCCTCTATAAAAGTTAGTTGTTCCCGAAGAACCAGTAAGTTCCGATAGATATGGTGAAATATCAGATAAAACGAAACCGAATAGTTAAGGAGCAGGAGGATCTGGTACAAGAAATTGAAGGTTTTAGTAACTAAGACAAAAGAACGGGTCAAATAACTAAAATCTAGCTTTCCACCAGTTTAACCATCACAGTTTTCCAAGACACTAAAGACTCACTGAGGAATAAGGTACAGATGCTCTGTATCCAACAAGAGTCAAGTAGAAGGCGCACCCAAGTGCAGCTGTCGTACGGCGTTCAGATACCGAAAGCCGCTCACACATTATGCAGTAACCATGAGATATGAGCAAGAAGGACACAAAAGAAGCTGTCTGAAAGAGCACTCCAGTTATGTATGCACCAAATGACATCCACAGAGAGCATGTCTGAAGATTAAAGCACGAATACCTGCAACATTGCTCTGAAATGTCAGAAGAAATAAATACCAAGACAAATTGGAATCGAGAATGCTGTTATGCTTAATAATGCTTTACTACCATATACATATTCCGGAATCAGGAATACAGCACTTATCAAGTGCTTTTCTGTAGAAGCCTCTCATCATATGAGTCTAAAGTTTTTGATGTCTTTTTCGTTTCTTTTAATTTTTTTGCTAAGTTGATGTTTTTCTTACAACGCTATACATATGCACGTAATGTACATATATATTCGAGATGGTGCCGAAGGGTCTCACCATATTTGTCGAAGATAAAATAATTAATAATCCTGTCTGCTTGTGTACAAATCTGCAATTATCTGCTGGTTACAACAGGATGCCCAGGATACTTGCCAAAAAAAAAAAAGGATGCCAAGCACCAGTCGCAAAAACAGTACCAGAGCTAAAAAATGCAAAAAGAGAACTTGAATTTGCTTTTCATCACAACAAACAATGTACATTTAGTATCTATTAACATGACAAGGATGTACCAGAAAAGGAATGATAGAGTGAGTTGCAGAGCTTTAATTAGTGGAACAGATGCAAGCGTCCACTGCAGTTTATTTGCCTGCTCTAGTCCAAAAAAATGGCAAACCAAAGACAACAAATTATAAACAAGCTGATAAATACATGGAAAGCTGGTAAAACACTAGAAGTATAACGGACACGATTTAAAAAATTGAAAGATGAAGGGAGGAACCAAAACACTGAAAAGAAAGAATACCTACAAAGAGAAGGCATGCATATTAGTTTTTCGTTTTTTCCATGACAAGTACGACATAAGCGGATGACTTTTGGTTCAGAAATGCCACCCTCTAGGGTAATGCAGATCCTTTCCAAGCTAACAGTTGGAGTGAATTGTATCATGAAAGTTTTTGACATGAGAGTAACGGAAAAATTGACCATAAAAATAATGCAAAAGTAAGAGTTCCTAAAAATACCAAGAACAAAAAGCATTGAATTCAAAGAAATTCAGGCAAGACAATCCCAAAAATACCCATTTCTAAGATAGAGAAAGCAAAGAACATTATATTCTGTAACTTCCCATAAAATAAGATAGAGTAGAATATTGGGAACTTAGCTGAACTAAGATGGAATGATGAATAACTGTTCTATGTCAATATCTGCAAAATATATTGTCCTTTACACTAAACAATGACAATTATACGATTCCAATGTTCTCTCGTTTTCACCAACTTGAACGGATTTTGTTAGCTATGAAACGTTGATGGCAAAGAGATTCAACTCATTTCTGTTCAATCAATTTTTTATCAACCAGACAGTCAAAAATTAAGTCTTCCATTTTTTCTTGGGCGCAGTCAATGAGAACCATACATGGATAAGTAAGTATTTACTCTTTAATCCATTTCCTCTTCTTTGTGTTTCTTATCAGCCAAATGGGCTCATTACTTTTTCTCTGGCACCAGAAAAAAATGAAAAATAGTACCAGATTTATGGTCTTTGGTATAGCCTTCATTTTCCATTTTGCTCTCATTTCCCAATCTCCAGATAAAAAGTCTGGTTGCCAGATTTCCAAACTGAAATTCTGGTAACTTTGAAAAAATGAACATTTTAAGAGTATCAAATTGCTGCGTTTTCGAATTCACAAAAACTATGCCATTAAACACGAACAGAAATATGAAAAGCTGAGTGCTTTTGTCTCCAAAAGCAGTTTTGGAGGAATGTTCAGCAAGTCCCTAGTGAAAATATCCACCAAACGAAAGCCTTGAAAGGTTTTCTACCCTCCTTGTCTCTCATAAAATGCCGGCAGCCCAACAAACCGTTTCCGGAAAACCCAGTTCAAACAAGAAAAGTCCGACGATTATGAAGTTTTACATCACATTTTTGTTTTGGACAACAAGGTGTCCGAGCCGGTTTATACACACCTAGACTAAATCTGGGACCATAAATCCTCCGTCCACTGGCGGGTTTTGTAAATTCCTATACTCCGCTAACTTTTACAAGGAAATTAAAAAAGATGTAAGCTTTTCTTCAAACAGACCAAAAACAAACAAGAAGAATGATATGGGCAATTGGGTTATATGAGAGCTTGAATAAACCTGAAAATGGCGGTTTTTGTAGGTGTTGAAGGTCCAAAAGAAGGTCGAGACGAACCAGATCGAAGTGAAAGCCAAGTATAGACAAGGTAGAGGCCGATAAGCTTCGTCGATGCTCTCTGATCCCTCCATTTTTTTCAAATCGAAAGATTGTTAGGAACACTGGAACAGTGGGCTTTTTAGTTTTTGGTTCAGAGATTAGTTTTCAGTTCGGTTGAGAAGATTGGTATTTATACGCATAGACGTCTGAGACTCTGAAACCTGTCCCTTCTTCTTTTTTTTTTCTTAAGTTACTACTATTATTATTTTTATTAAATCTCTTTTTGCTGTTTGTTAATTGTGGGGTGATTAAATGGTGAAAGGAGCCGAGCAAACTTGACCAAACTTAATTTGAAAAATTAACGAATTTTTTAAAATGCCTTCAAGCATAACTTGCTTATAAAACAAGTTAATTTCAAACGAGGTTTAATCGAGTCAAATATGAGTTAATTGACATACATCCCTGATTGTATTAGGCTAGTGTATGATAAATCCTACAAATCTCAAGATCCTCTCATATGTTGCATCCCACCGGTGGTTCCTTATTCGATGACTCAACGTGATATTCACATCACAGTTTTATTTTATAGTTCGAGCCATTTATTTTTTATAACTCTCAATGTGCTTTTCTTTTCTTTTTTCTTTTTCTTTTTTTTTTTTGTTAAAAATGAGAAGATTGTATTAAAAAACGCTCAGCGGCATTTTACAAAATGGAGATCATTACAAAAAACTTGGACCAAGTCAAACTAATCAATGTCTTTCATCTTAACCTAGACATTACCTGACGCAATAGCGACACTTTTAAATTGTCTAACATCTAATTAGGAGTCTCAAACGAAAAAAAGTGCAAAGTTAAGGACAAAAGACACCAAATACCCAGACGATCACATACACTCCACCTAAGTATGAACTATGAATGCACCAATGAACTTCCAAGAACTACAGATTTGTCAAGCCGCCACAGGTTGCCTCGCTAAGCACATCGTGTAAGGATAGAACGTTTGAAGTACAGATATCGTTGTAAAAGAACCTCAATTGAGAGAACCCGATCTATAGACAAAATTCGTCCAAAGACGAAATTAATAATTCTTGTAGAACGAGAGACAAAATTCTCACAGGTCAGACGACAAGTTGTTGATCTGGAGAGACGGGAGGGAGAAAAAAAAAACGAAGAAAGAAAGGGAGTCGGTAGTACCATGACCTCCCCCTCCCGCTGCCACACACGGGTATGGAACCCACGGGGGGAGGGGATGAGAGAAGATCGAGGAGTTGTGGTGGTTAGGGTTGAGAGAGAGAGATAGGGTTCGGCTTATCTCAATGTGCTTATTGTTCGTGCAATAAATCAGATCGATTTGATGTTGGTGAAGGATCGGTCACACCATATTTCTTTAAAAAGAAATGAACGGTTAGTCGTCTGTTGATCATTTCGATCTCTTGTGACAAACATGTTCGTTTAATTAAGAGATAGAGATCAATTCCGATATACGTAATTTTTTTGTGCATTGCTGATGATATATACATCAGGGTCTATAAATTGAATGACACAAATCATTAATAAGATTGTGGTGGATCTTAATTATTTTGCATCACACAAAGATTTACATAATAGATCATCACATACTCCCTCTGTCCCAATCGTTTGACCCTTTTGGACAGTTGTTTAAGTTTAATTATAAGATAATAATTTAAGAGTCTTGGTTGGTTAATTTATGGATTCAACTTCATATAAACTTTAACAAGCAATTTTCGTACGATGTAGTGGATGTACTTACTAGTTTAGAAAACGAAAAAAGTTACAAAATATGTTCAAGTTTAGTTAACTTAATTAATTAGACATTGACCCGATCTCAAACAAGTTTCTAATAACCAACAAACAATAGTCATGCTTAATTAGATTGTTCTATATATAAATAAAGCTAGCTTGTCAAAATGTATTTACGAAGAATTCAAATTATCCAATGTCATGCAGTTAGCATGTTAAATGATTTTGACCACATGAGCATACAAAGGCCATGGGCCAGTTTTTGGGGGACTATAAAGTTGTTTTTATTGCGTGATGCAGTCATGCACCAAAAAACACTCCACTTTGTTTCTGCCCAGCTTGGGGAAAAACAAAAAAACAAAAACCACTCCACTTCATCTGTCATCCAGACCTTATTTACCCTGTAGATTGCCCATAAAGTAAGGGAGTTTAGAGTAATTTTTAATGAGCAATGTTATATATATACATATATAAAAGAAGGCAAAGAAGTTTGTAGATAAAAATCAATGGGTGCGTAAAATTCATTCTAGAATCCGTTCACCTGTCAAGAAATTGGTGTAGGAAAACTGTTCTCGAGAAAATATTAGTAAAGTGAAGTAAAGAAAAAGAAGTGTTTTTCTGTAACATGTGTTTAGGTCGAAAGTGATATGATCTCCGCTACTTGATTATCAGGTCCACAGTTTAAGTTGTATATCAGCTTGTGTATATTTTTCTGTGTACTTTTTTGCGTTCCTATCTGACCAACTAATTTGCAAGTTTAGGCCACTAGAAGTTGACCCTATAATAAAAACGTTCAACAATATCCCATTCTATGATTGAACTGGAAAGCAGTAGAATTAACAACACATGCAATGCCCAGATTAGGTGAACAAACTCACTAAACAAAACTTTGTTTAATTTCTTCAATCCCACTCCATCTAGCCTACCCACAAAAAAGAAAAGAAAAAAAGTCCTGCTCCATTTTACCTAATATTGATCAGCGGTACTACTGAAGGAAAGAATGTTTTAAAGCTCATTTATTAAGTTATCATCTATTTTAGTTAATCTAGCTCTCGTTTGAGTCATCTGATCTACCAAACCAAGTATCTAGTAAGAGGATGGTTTACTATAATGAAGAGAAGTTTATAAGTTGGATATATTTTGGTTGCGGTTGGCACGTTAAGTTGATATGTTCATTCATTAATTGCATGGGTTGTTACAATTGTCTCCTTTCGGACCGCTTTTTCGACATTGCACCCGGAAGTCTATTTTTAGAGCAGTCGACTCGCAGAGAGTAGCATTGTATAACCAAATCTACGGGGGCACTCCGGACCCAACATCTCCGGTTCTTGCTGCTATGCTCTCGCATCTTGATGAGTCCACATGATAGGGCCACTTGTTAGGCTCCCCTCCGCGTGGCCTAAATAGTACTTAAGGGATGTTACGCACCGGGCGGCTTCTCCTATATAGTCTCTTTTTTCTAGCCCCAAAAACGCAGTATATATGTAATATGTTGATCTCTTGGACTCTTGCTATGAACCAAGAAAAATTGGAGTGCTTATAATGTATCGACTATATGTTTGTCAATTAAACTTAAAGGAGAAGGCATCAAAATTAGTACTTTCATAGATGCAGCTATCTGAAGCAAAGTTGTTAAATCCGTTCCGTACCGGCCGGTACGTACTGTACCGATTTTTAAACGGAACGCAAAGAGTCATGTTCCGTTCCGGTTGAAATACCGGCCTGTTCCGGCCAATACCGGGTGTACCGGCCTGTTTCGGCCATTTTCCGATTTTCCGGCCGGTACAAAATTACGTTTTTTTTTTAAGATTTTATTTATGTTTACACTTAAAATTTTTAAAAATGGTAGATATATATTAAATATATATATAATATTAATTGCGGTAAATCTGGAACGGTACCGGAATATAGCCCGGTACCGGTACGTACCATTCCAGTAGTGAAAACGGTACGCTGGGCGGTACGGTATTGACAACTTTGATCTGAAGTTGATTTCGACCGAACGCAAAAGCAGAATCAATTGCATGCACACTAGAAGCGCTAAAATCTGGAAAAAAAAAATATCAATCCAAAAGAGTTCACACCCATTTTTGGCACCCAATCCTAGTCTGGCGTTGGATGGCCATTTAATTGAAATTTAATTAAGTTGGGCCAAGAAATATATTTGTTCAAACCAAAATTAATGGGCCAAAACAAGGATAATTGGGTCCAATTAATTTTAGTTTGGTTTGGGCTCGAGTTTGAAAGTTTTGGGCCTATTTGTAAAAAGATGCGGCTGACCCATAACTTATCTAAAGCTTGTTAAGTGTTGATGTGGGCTAAATATGTTAGTAGGCCATTTAATTTAATTAAATGGCCGTTACCCAAGTGGCTCATGAAAAGTGGAGAAAAGAGAAATGTTGTTGCCTGGCAAGAAGGCTGGTGGTTTTTGCAACTCACGAAAAAAGGATGAGGTGGCCCATTACTTCCATGAGAATAGGAAGTGGAGGAGCCCATTCTCTTGGGTAACTCTGCCCATGATTTAAGGAGAACATGTGCACTATTGTGATGACTTCACATGACCGTTGCATTATGGAGGGAAAATCAAGAAACATGAGACACGTGGCATCACGAGAAGAAACCAACACATCCGTTTGCTTGCAGGAAATTCGAAGACCCTAGGCCTATAAACACTAGAAGACAAGAAGAAAAAAGAGTTTACATACCAATCAAGCTCAATACTTAAAAAATCAAAGCCTTCCCACTCAAGTAATTATCTCACTTTTGTCTCATTTACTCAATTACTTCTTTAAGTAATTCGGGTTTTTTATCTCTCTTGTACCCCAACTTTATTATTACAACATAATAAAGTTATTCATATCTCTCTTGTATTCCCGACCTTATTATTACGATATAATAAAGTCATTCTACGTTGTTACTTTTTTTCCTGCACGGTTAGGAAATTATTAAGTTCTCATTCGTAGAGGCAAAATCATGCACCAACACTGCAATCCAGCCCTTAGGTTAGCAGCACTTTCGCCCGCACGGTTAAAGAGTCAGAAAAAGGGTATTCAGCCTTTTACGTTGAACGCAATAAGTCCTAGCACGTCCGCTCCGTCCTTGAGTTATTTTGAAGCTGAACAAAAAGCTATCGCAATCACGCAAAAGCCAGATTCGATAAAGGTTGGCCCAGAAAGGGCTGAACATCTGTCTAGCCGCAGTCTCCACCTTGATGTATGGCCATCACATTCTTATATTTGCCAAAAGGAACAGGCAAGTACGTCTGCAACTACTGAAGGACATTAATTGCCTCCTTGACACGAACTTGCAATTATCAATGAGGGAATAAAATAACAAAATATAGATGAAATCCGAAATAATAGCCATTTCCTGAACATTTTATTCGTCCAATATTAGTTACCCTTTTTTTCTCATTAAATTCCAATAGGTCTGATGTCTTTTTTTACAATATATATATTAGTCCGGATCCTACAAGGGATCCGAACGGGCTTACCGTGCGAGACTCTCCTTTCCCGATTCAATTGCAACGATCCGAGCCGTTCAAATGTGTTCAGAACGTGATTTTAAGGGTACCCGCGAGAAATCAGTAAAAAAAATGATCGGGAAGGGCTTGAACCGAGCAGTTTTTATTGACCATTGATTTGCTGCATAAATTCAACGGCTCTCACACACACTCTCTCTTAAACAATAGTAATCGCACAATTACCACTGGTTAATTAGATCTCACGTTCAAAATTCATATCTCACTCTCTCCTCTCTCTCTCCCTCTCTCTCAAACAACAGTAATTGCATAATTGTCACTAATTAGATCTCACATTCAAAATTCATATCTCACTCTCTCCTCCTACCCCTACACCCCCCTCTCTCTCTCCCTCCCTTCATTTTTTTTTCTCCATTTAAATGGCTATTTCGATTACAAAGCTCTCACCATTGTCCAATCTATAACAGGATTGTCTACCTTTGGGTCGAGGTTTGATTTTGCAATGATTCCCTCCCCCCAAAACCTAAATAAATAATAATAATAACAATAACCAAACGTTCTATATTCTTTGTGTATGTGCGCGTGCGCGCTATTTTAAAATTTTGAATAGGTTGATACTTTATTCACGGTTATAGTGTTGATTTGCATGTGTGTTGATTGTTCGATCCACGTCTTCGAGCACGAGCATGCGCTAAAAGAATTCTGTTTGAACCTAATTTTAAAAAAGAATTTATTCCCGTATAAATCAGTTTTGTTAGCGGGAGTGGTCAATATATAATTTCGTAATTCATTTTAATTGTGTTCAAAATGCTTTGCATCGTGCCTTTAGGCACGGACAACCTCTAGTGTGTGTGTATCAGGACAATCCCAATAATTCATTGATACCATATTAGGGCCCCTATTCCCAATCAGCCTATACAAATTTTCAGCCCATTTGAATGTACTGGCCTGGCCCACAGTATCTAGTCCAGCCCTGTGTTAGGCCCAGTTCAGTTCAATACCCAAATACTACTAACACTTCAAGACAAAGTCCACCAGATCGATTATAGAAATAGAATTGGACCATAACAACCAATCATCTTCTTGACCAATAATCGTCAGGCCTAAGTCAATTATGGACTAATTAATCGTGTTTTAAATATGGTTCCATTAACACTTTGTAGTATTTAAATTCTAATTAATTGTGTTTTAAAGATGGTTCATTAGCACTTGCAAGTCTTTAAATTTTATTTGTGTTTTTAAATATGGTTCATTAACACTTGTGGTATTTAAAAATTTAGTCATTGCAACATCATTGTTTTAGTGGTTACATGATAACAACTGTGCACTGAGAGCTGGTTTGATTTATGTTTATTTGGATTTGAAAATCTAAACATTTATCTTAAAAATTTCAGTGCTCTCCCCGCATGGCTAAAAGTAAACCAAAAAACAAATATGTCAACTGAAAAACTGAATTGTTTCATAAACAATGCCCACTCAACGTGAATCACACCCGATCCCATTCCGACCTTAATACTATATATGCGTAGAGGCATAGTCAGGAATTCGGAGATTAGTGGGGGCACTTTTTTAAAAACATCTCACGAAAAATATAGAATTCGTAATGATAGAATAATAGTTTAAACCTTTGCGCTACAAATAATAAAAGACCTAGGCTGTTTATTAATTACGAGGATTCGCTTACACAAATATTGAAAAAGAGACCAGTGATTGAACTGTCTAAGCAGATCAAGTGTAAGAGCAATTCAACACCTAATAGCTAATTTCCAATACTAAGCAATCTTATTCAATAAAACATAAATACCCACTACTCCTTGTGGGACCTATTTTTATTCTAATACACATTTTAACAAATAAATATATCAATCCCATGGTGGATGATCTAATTAAACACACTCCAAAGTTAGCGATATCTAATACATACATGTGAGACCCATTTTTATCCTAGTACACATTTTAACAAATATTTTGACACACAAATATACCTAACCCATTACGAATGCTCTTAGGAGTATTCGTTACATTATTGAATTTAAAAATAAAAAAAATACCCCTACTGGGCCCACTCTACCGCGGCCACTAGATATATGGATTCACCTTCACCGTATGCGTTGAGATTGTTCGGGAGACATGGTCTAAAGCTCTGTTTAGCCTACTTCTTGAACCTAAGAGCATCTTCAACTTCATTCCTAAAAAACACTTTTTCCTTTGAAAAAAAAGTATTTTGGAGGATGTGTTTGCTTTAATCCATCCTGATCCAAAGCACCTTTTTTATTTTTTATTTTTGTCTCCATTAATTCCTTCAAATGTGAAGAAAAAAACATTTTTTTCCACCCTCCAAATATAGAGGATGAAAATACAATTACTCTCAAATAGAGAATAGGTTGAGCACTATTTTCCTTCAAATTAAATGATTGATGTGAAAGCACTTTTTGAAAAATGGGTTGGAATAGATTTTTTCCTTCAAAATGGAGGAACAAAGAAAGTTTTGAAAGAATAGAGCATGGGTTGGAGATGCTCTAAACCACCACTCCATCAGCTGCCATGAGATTGGAGTACAGTACTTACCTTGTTTTATACTCGAAGATGGTAAGAGTTACCTCAGCATTGCGTAGGGTAAAAAATGAAAGAAAAAGGAATATCAGCATTGCAAAAGGAGAATTGATATTCACGCTCTCTTTTTTATTAACCACCACTCCATCAGCTGCCATGAGATTGGAGTACAGTACTTACCTTGTTTTATACTCGAAGATAGTAAGAGTTACATCAGCATTGCGTAGGGTAAAAAATGAAAGAAAAAAGAATATCAGCATTGCAAAAGGAGAATTGATATTCACCCTCTCTTTTTTATTATTCACATTCTATTTTTTATTTTTTAGTGTTGAAAGTGTATGTATTTTCTTATTAAAAGACAAAAAAAAAAGAGTGAATAATAAAAAAGAGAGTGTGAATATCAATTTATTTGCGAAAACTCGAGAAGGCAATCATGTCTCCAGCAAGATTGAGCGGTGATCAATCTCCCTGTTTGGTTTGGGTTTGAGAGAGATTTTTTAGAGTAACAAGAATGAAGAAAAATAAACAAAGAAAATTTATTAACGACCGTACGTAGAAATTTTAAGATTCAAAACAATACTCGTGAAAGGTGAAAGATAAGGAAACAAAAACGAGTGGGGAATCAAAGAATTAATTCGTGGAGTACGAATTTGAACAATATGTGCCAAGATTTATTAAGACGGACAAAAATATGAAAAGTTTGTCTCAACGGCCACATGAGAGGGAAAAGAGATCTATCGTTTTCGTTGAATTGTAGGTTCAAAAAAAGGAGCGTTGGACACTGGGACCATATATATATATTTTACTGTATCATACAGTATTTTGTACTACCACAAGTCCCTACCACAACCCCAAGTACTGGTCCAGTATTTCTACCACAACCCCAAGTATTGGTCCAGTATTTCTATGGTCCAGTCTGGTCCAGTTTTGGGTTCAGTTCTGGTCCAGTATTTCTATGGTCCAGTCCGGTCCAGTTTTGGGCCGTTGTGGGCCCACCCCGGGCTCACAACAATGATCGGAATAGTTCATTTTGCAGAGCTCATCGAATATGTTATCCATGCCAAAAATTAGCTTGATCGAATATTAATAGGTACATGGATGAAATAGATTTGTACATAAAAAAAATGGGCAATTATTAATTTCAACTTAATTTTTGTCATCACTTTTTTCTTGTACAAATCTATTTCATCCATGTACCTATTGAAATTCGATCAAGCTAATTTTTGGCAAGGATGACATATTCGACGAGCTCTACAAAATGAACGATTCCGATCATTGTTTTGGGCCCGGGATGGGCCCACAACGACCCAAAACTGGACCGAACTGGACCATAGAAATACTGGACCAAAACTGAACCCCAAGTACTGACTCATTCATTCCTATTGTTGTTGGCAAATTTGTTCTCATTCCGTACAATTTAACTTCTGGGTATGCATAAAAAATGTTATGCATTTTCACATTGAATAGTAGTAGTAGGAGGAGGAGGAGGAGGTTTACCACTGAATACAATCACTCCGAATATTGGGGGTCTGAGTAATCTTAGAGGGATATGAGAGGGGCACAGATTCGGACCCGAAACCGTCCGGTTCATCTGCGTTCCGCGTGATGTATGCGAGACTCACAAGTATCGGATTATTCTGGACACATCCTTGTCCAAATCTGTATCCTTCTATAAGGCTCCATAACATTCTTTTAACTCTCTTTATCTATTGACACTTTTTGGTTTTTACCTTCATTCACATAAAAGTATCAAATTGTCCTTGACATGGAAAAAGTGACTCAAGAATCCAGAGGTAAAGGTAATTTAGAAATTTTACATAAATAAAAAAGACAAAAAAAAAAAAAGGGGAATGAACACTTGGTTAACTTACAAGTTTTGAATTTTTTTCTTTTTGCACGGTTCTCAATATCTGCATTATTGTACGAGCAATTTTCCGCATTATTGTACGGGCAATTTTAGTGTGGGTTGTCATTGGTAGGAGTGATTTTTTTAGTGTCGAGCTGGTATATCTTACGTGGTATCCACTTAGCGCATCCGAACTGTCTGATACACTTTTGTATGGCTCGGATTGAAACCCTTTATCTTCTCTCACCCAACACTTTCTCTCTCATTTTTCTTTCTCAAAATTTGAGCCGTTCAAACATGCAATAGACGGTTTGGATGCACAAGTAGGCACCATGTGGTACCCGCTCTGGAGTGAAAATTTTTCCCATTGGTAGGTTAAGCGTCACTAGGAAGGGGCGCGCACGACTTTCTCCCAGTCCTTTTTTTCTGATATTTTTGAACGGTTCGTTCCACACTCTACAGCCCCTCCTCTCTCTCTCTCTCTCTCTCTCTCTCTCTCTCTCTCTCTCTCTCTCTCTCTCTCTCTCTCCTACAAAAAGCCTTTGTCAGCTAGCATCTCTCTCTCTCTCTCTCTCTCTCTCAGCCCTACAAAAGGCCTTTGTCAGCTGGCTTCTCTCTCCAACGGCAACTTCCATTTCTGTCTCTCTTTTCCTTGCCTTTCTTTTCCCTAAGAATAACCAAGAAATCATCACTTAGTACTTCAATGGCCAAACCTGCACAAAGTTCAGCAGAGGAAACTGAAACCACCAAAACCAGCTCATTCCCATCGTCGTCGTCATCTTCTTCTTCCTCAACATCTTCATCTGGGTCTGCTCAGCCCTTGCCAAACTCGGTCTCGAACCAACTCACTAGCACCAGCACCAACAACAAACAGTGCCCAGTTTACAGGGGAGTCCGGAAGCGTAGCTGGGGCAAGTGGGTGTCCGAAATCCGCCAGCCCAGAAAGAAATCGCGCATTTGGCTCGGCACTTACAACACCGCGGAGATGGCGGCCAGAGCGCACGACGCCGCCGCGCTGAGCATCAAGGGCAAATCGGCGATCCTCAACTTCCCTCAACTCGCCGAGTCGCTGCCCCGTCCCGAGTCTCTCTCTCCTCGCGACGTTCAAGCCGCCGCGGCCAAAGCGGCTGCAATGGAGCATGTCAGTTCTCCTATGATCACTTCCACGTCGTCGGAAGCTTCGGTTGCGACGACAGCTTCCGACGAACTGGGCGAGATAATTGAGTTACCGAATTTGGAAGGAAGTTTAGACTTGCCCGAGTCGAGAACAGAGTCCTTTTTTGTTGACTCGGTTGGTGGGTGGATTTATTCGCCTTGGGGGTGGCAAGAAACTGGGTTCTGTGGCGATTATTTTGATCTGGCGGCAGAGGCAGATTATGTGATTCCATTATTTCAATGAGCTTGAGTTTGAAATATAGGACTCGTCGTCTTAGTCGAGCTGCACGCAAACAAACTGAGGCACCGAGTTATCAAAAATACTTAGCTTTCAGACTTCCTGTGTATAAAGTACGTACTTGTCCATATAAGATTAGTACAAAATACCTTATTATTCTGGGGTTGTATCAGTATAAGATCATAGGTACTCCTAGCTGGGGCCATAAGATTAGGTCTTCAATAACGGCCATGTACACTTTTTACTGAGATACTATTATGGTAGACTTCAACTCAAAATGCAGTGATTCTTCCACTTTTCTTTAATGGTTAATTTCGCTCTTGTAGTGTGTCCACATTTTCAAAAGAAAAAAATCAAGAATTTTCATTCTTTTGTTTCCAAGAATATATATGTAGGATTGAACTGAACGAGCAAGGACATTTTATTTCCGTACTATCGAAAAAAGAAATTGAACACGATAAGACGACAAATAAATTTAGACCACACAATTGATGTTTTAAGACGATTTTATCGGTTCTGATTGAGATTGCTGAGAGTCCGTGTGCACGAATGTGCTTCCCTTTCTCGAAAATAAATGAAGTAGGTTTCTTCAGTACGTTCCACATCACATAATTCAATCACCCTACATTACCAGGAAAATGAAGAAGAGGAGGAGAAAGATGGCAAGTTGCAATCGAACGTTGCAGGATTACTTGCAATTGTTTGTTACCGTTGAATGATCACCATTCTCCAATGGGCGGTCTAAATGGGTCTATGGGCATTTAATTTGCACCACTTGTAAAGTAAAGATGCAGTTTCATATAGTCTTGAAAAGAAACAGCCTCCACTCGACTCTGAAGAATGACTTTTTAGCAAAATTGGGCTCCGTTCCGCAACTTAAAATAAGTACTTATTTTTTAAGAAAGCAATTTCAAGCTCAAAAATAATGTGTTTACGCAAATAATTTTTCTACCAATATGGATCTTATTTGATAGATCCCATCAAGATCTTTTATACGGTGTAAAAAAAATTAAAAATTATTTTTCATTTATATTATTTTTGAGTTTAAAAATATGAAATAAACTGTTTATTTTTTAAGAAGATTTCTAAAACGGGGCCTTCGATATGTACTGATGACGCCTTAAGCCGTTGGTTTAGTCGAATTCAGGAAGTCAAGTCCAATGATACTCTTCTGTAGCCTCTAATAATAGGATATCATTTGAATCGTTGGTAGACTTCCATAAAAAGTCATATATTCATTGTATATATACGAGATATTCCCTAACCCGAAGGGGTTTGGCTAGGGAGCCCAACTATGGGTCCACCATTTAGCGTACACCGAACATACATCAGATTGCGTGAGGCCCCAAAATAGATTTCACACTATTGATCGGAGTTGGTCAATTCAAATATTATATTAAATGTCTCCTATAGAAAATGATCAGCTAATTCGAATATTGGTAAAGACTTGATCAATTCATTCAATTTTCTTTCCTGCGAATTCACGGATGAAAATCGGCCAAGTTCGTACCGATTTCTGAATGAGCTAAATTTTTTATAAGAAGCCTTAAGAACATGTTTAAAACAAATCAAATAGCTCTGATCATTTATATGAGATCTCAAGATAGGTCCCACACAAATCAGCGTGCATGTGGAAAAAAAAAAGGGTTTGTACTTTATGAGGTCGCATGCTCGAATTCCACAAGGTCAAACTTTCCAAACCTTCGGACCACTGGAGAATTTGCTCAGTTACTAAAACTTAAGGGACCGCCTAAATTGACATTAGATGTTGTTGTGCGCAAAGATATGAGTATAATGGATTTGCGTGAACAAGTGATCCTTAACAGAGCTCAATGGAAGAAATAGATTTATGTAGCCGACTCCAAGTGATTGAGACGTAAGACTTGGTTTGGTTTGGTTTACTAAAACTTAAGGGACCTTAAATTAGTCATGGTACGCAAGCTGAAGCGGACATGCATCCAGCTATACAGTGAAGTATATATACCCACACGCACTCCCACGCTATTCCGTTGTAGGTTGGTCCCTACAAGTAAACTCGTGCATCAAATTGTGCATATAATATCATAAGTTAGCTCCATGATTTAACAAATAATATCTAACATTCTTGTGTTTCTAGTCCACTAGTTTTTATAGCTGTCTCATCAAATCATCAAATATAAACAAGCATCCAACCACCTCCAAAGCCTCTTTGATTGGGTGTGGGGAATGCCAGCTGATTTGGAGGTTATGATGGTCTAATCAACGTGATTGTCCCCCCTAATTACCAAGCCAAGATGATTGGTCTTTCTATTTGTGATATTAATCAAAACTCCACGCATTAGAAATGTACATATTATACGTGATTAACGTGGTCGCCCATTATAATTAGTTCGGTACAGTCGATAATCATAAAAATAATCGAACCTGAGTATCTTTATGTGTGGATCATTTCTTGCTAAACAAACTCCACGCATTCACAATTAACACCTAATTAATTGACTAATATGGTTGCTACATACATTAGCGACAGAATCGTTTCTAGTATATTCTCCACTGATCATATCTCTCCTATTATTATTAATTAGTAAATAAAAAACCAAGAAATGTGATCGACATCATTCCTAGTTATTCTTATAAGTAGTAGTTAGTTTGCTTCATCTTGTGAGATTCATGTAATTTATTCTACTTCATTTTCCACATTGCATTCATTTGTCACATTTATTATTATGTTTGTGTGCATGTGAGTAACAAGAATGATAATCTACCGCCAAGAGTTTGGTTGTGTGAGAGCATGACGGGAGTAGCCCTGCCAATGGGCCAGATCCGACGGATCCGGATCCGATAAGACCCAAATCCGATCCGAATCCGATAAGACTCGAATCCGATAGTGGTAATCCGGATCCGAATGTTCGGATTCGGATCCGATCAGAAAATCCGAATCCGAGCCGAAAACCTTTTTACTTCAAAAATTTTAGCTAAAAAAATACAATTTTTTTTCAAAAAAAAAATTTTTCCCAAAAAAAATTTAAAAAATTTAAAATTAAAATAAAAATACAACTTCTTAAACATTTTTTTTTCAAAATAAAAAATTTACTGTTTTTTAAAAAAAGAATTAAAAAATTCAAAAAAATAAAGTTCGGATTCGGATTGATAACGGATTTAATCCGATCCGATCCGTATTTGAATTACCGGATTCGGATTATCGGATTTCGGATCGACGTTATCGGATTCGGATCCGGATCCGGGGCCGGATTTTTCGGATCGAATCCGGTCCGTTGACAGGCCTAGACGGGAGTAGGGGACTGTCCCTTGAGAGGAGGGACAGCAGCGTACTGTGCTGGGGCAAAACGGCATCTTCTCGAGTCTGAAAATTTGATTCGATAAGTTCACTTGAAAGATCTCGTTACATACTATGGTCTTGCAAGAAATCAAGACGATCGAATATCGGTAACCTAGTGAACGAATCAAGTAAACGTTTCGGATCAAATTTTTTGGCTCAGGAAGATGCTGTTTTGTCCCTTGAGGGGTAGGGGCCCCCAACTCCGAGCATGACAAGAAGTAAAAGCCTTACGGGCTGTTTGGATGGAGGAGATGAAGGGGAATATGTGAGCCCTCCTGATTTCTACTCCGGTGTCCCTCAAATTCGGTGTTTGGTTTAGATTTTGGGAAGGTGGATTAAAACACTGTTGGGACTACAAATCCACCTCCAACAGTATTTTGGGTGGATTTGCCAAGCGGAGGTTTGGACCTATCGTTAGCAAATCCGGGGGATTTGGGACTCTTTTACCCCTCCAAATCCACCCTCATCCCCACACAGTGTTTTACGAGGAAGAAGAAGAGAGAGAGAGAGAGAGAGAGAGAGGAGGTCGACAGAGACCGACGGGAGAGAAGAGAGAGAGGAGGAGAAGTGGTACCTCACAGAGCTCGTCGGGGTCCGAGAAGAAGGTGTAGTCGGCATCAGGGGAGTGGTACCTCTGGGATGGGGTTTTTTATTTTTTTGGAGGAAACGATAGAAACGAGGAAATAGGCCATGGGGCTGTGTATATCTCACATATACATATGATGATGGGGTATATGTGTGCAAGTGAATTCTATTTTTTTTATATAAAAATTTCACCTTCCAATTAATTTTTTTTAAAGTATTCCGGAAAATACTATTTTTTTCTAATAAATAATATGGTTTAAACATTTGTAAAATAAAATGAATTTATTTTATCCTACAATTAATGACAAATATGTATTTACTTTAATTATAGTTAAGTAAACGGATTTTGATCATTTAAAAATCTAAGTGGGGGCAATTCAGTCATTTGACCTCTAATCTCATCATATCCACCTTCTATATCCTCCTTCTCAAAAAATCATCCAAACACCTCATTACAAATCCACCCTTCTTAAAAGGTGGGGTCACCCTTCTTAACATATCACCCCTCATTACATATCCACCTTCAAATCCACCCTTATTACATATCCACCTAAAACAAATCCTCCATCCAAACGGGCCGTTATGGTCCAAAACTCGTGAGTTTGGTTCCCACCACGAGCCAAAAAAAACTATTAGGGCAACTGGAGATTTTATTAATTTCAAAGTTCTGGAATTAATCAAGGGATGTATAAGCCAGTCCAAAAACCCAATTATAAGACGTCGTTCGGCTAAATAAGCCAAATAGTTTTTTTTTGTCCTTATCCAAATTTTTTTCGTATTTGTTATTTTTTTGCTAATTTTTTACAGATTATTGCTTCGTCATGACGAAAGAAATTTAAAAAGTAAAAAATTACGATCGAAACCTAATTTTTTTGAATAAAGACAAAAATAAACCAGTAAGCCAATTTTTTCGTCTTTATTCAAAAAAAATAGATTTCGATCGTAATTTTTTACTTTTTAGATTCCTTTTGTCATGAATAAGCAATAATCCCCAAAAAATTGACGAAAAACTAACAAATAAGAAATTTTTTTGAATAAGGACAAAAAAGAAGAAGCCACTTAGCTTATTTAGCTGAACGACCTATGAAATAACGAGAGAGTAAAATGGATGCACAGCTTGTCAATCTACGACTCTTTTTTAAGCACTCGAACGTTAGGACGTCTATGTTTCAAATTTGCATTACTTAAGGTACATAATCTGCGGCTTCCAAGAAAAGGGACATCATCCGCAGGATGAACATGCTAGTTCTGTTCGAAGCTATATGATTCCCCAGAGAAGACATGAAATTGGTTGTTCGGCTAAATAAACCACTTGCCTTATTTTGTCCTTATTCAAATTTTTTTCGCATTTGTTAATTTTTTTGTCAATTTTTTTTGGAGATTATTGCTTCTTCATGACAAGATGAATCTAAAAAGTAAAAAACTCTTATCGAAATCCAATTTTTTTAAATAAAGACGACAAAATTGACTTATTTTTGTCTGCATTCAAAAAAATTAGATTTCGATCGTAATTTTTTACTCTTTGGATTCCTCTCGTCACGACGAAGTAATAATCCCCAAAAAATTGACGAAAAACAAACAAATGGAAAAAAAAAAAATTGGATAATGACAAAAAAATAAGCCAAGTGACTTATTTAGCCGAAACCTAGACTATAAACATGTGAGGACCATATTTTTGGCACGGCATCACCCCATTTCTGGATACCCTCCTCAATATTCCCTCAGGGATTCTTGCATCCCTCCTTCAACTTAACTAACTACAGTAATAAATTTGGGCAAACAGATCCGCTAGACATTCAATCTCACAAAGCATGAAATGTAAGTACTCCATCATCCTATAGGAATACTTGTGTCATATTCATAATCCGATCAACCAACCACGACCTTCAGGTAATGATGCATACATAAGCAAGTATTCTTATAGGTAGCCGCACAAAAAAAAAAAAAGAAAAAAAAAAAGAAAAAGTCAGTCAAAAGCATTTGTCCAAGATAATTCTTTTCCAGGCATTGCTTCACAGAAAATGCTACTACCTACTATAATGGCAGAACACAATCATTTGGTAAGATGGAGTCATTACTTCTTGTCATGCTTCAGTGCTTCACAGAAAATGCTAGAAGTGTACACACAATCATTACTTCTTGCCATGCTTCACAAGAAAATGCTAGAAATGCTCTCTCTCTCTCTCTCTCTCTCTCTCTCTCTCTCTCTCTCTCTCTCCCCTTAGTGGAGGGTGAACATTACCTTTCTTCCTATTGTTTGAAATGGTGTGAATCCCACCACAAAGTAATGTCATGCTTACCAAAAAGTGTATTGCACAGATGAGACCTACACCATTTCAACTAATATAAGGGAGGGTATTGTTCACACTCTTTTAAGGAGGATGAACAAAATTGCACTAACCTCAAGTTAGGGTCTATGTGGCTTAAGCCAGACCTTGATTAGTTTAGCTATGAGGCTTTCTTGTCAGCAACGTGCGACTTTCATGAACCCCAGACCCACCTACTTAAAAAGGGAAACATCATTGTCACCTAAAAAATGACTCAATTTGGGCTGCAACAGATTATGGCAAGGGATGACTCTGGATTTTCTTTAGGTGTTCTTCACACTCATTTGAATTGGTTCCATACTGCATAAGATTTAAGACTTTCAAGTAAGAGCAAAATCCAATGGACCACCCTCCCCACAATCGAGCTCGTGCAAAATAGCTACGGAATCATAGTGCGGCCACGTGACCTAAGATTGTCGTGGGATTGGCCCCGGAGTACCAGAAGAGTAAGACTTCTTCCTTGATGTTGATCCTAAATAATTTCATGCTTTACCACAGATTTGCTCACTAACCCACAATATGGAGAGGGTAAGTTTGGGAGGCAATCATACGGAGAATTAATTATTGAAAAACTAACCAAGTGG
Organism: Rhododendron simsii; assembly: GCA_014282245.1. NCBI lineage: Eukaryota > Viridiplantae > Streptophyta > Magnoliopsida > Ericales > Ericaceae > Rhododendron > Rhododendron simsii. The sequence continues at coordinate 28,957,612 of CM024964.1, forward strand.
ATTGAATTGAGTTCCAAAAACTTTCGATTCACACTGAATACATTGTAAGAGTATTTCCCCCATCAGATACTTAAGTGAACCTACCATACTACTCTAACTTGATATTTAAGTAATCCTCAGTTCCTCACCACCTTCGATAAAAGGGTAAACAAGCATTCTCAACATTATTATGCCCTGAAGGAAAACATACCTAAAATCTTTAGTACATCCTTAAGTTAATCCAGCAATGAACGTATTTGAGCAGAAATAACGATGGGAGCAAATACTGTCCATGACATCTATGCCAATCCGCAGCGACTCAGTAACCATAACCTGATCAAGGAGCACAATGGTAAGTAAAAGATCGATTGAAAATCTCAGTACTTAGGGATTGAAACTTGTTGAATTGTAAGAAGTTGAAACCTGAATTATCCATAGGGTTTCCAGCAGCAATAAGTTCAGGCTCCTTGATATCAGTGACAACAGCATCCGACGTAAGGAAGGAATTTGCCACTGAAGCTGCATGCTCCAAACAACATCTCACCACCTGGCTTCCACGAAGCAGAAGTATGTGAGAAAACCAGCGCACACAAGATGTGCGCCTCTGTCGGATGAATTCATAAATCCACAGGATCGATAGCCTATCTCATAATAAAGGGAAAATATTTTCTAAATACAAACTTGCACCATTTGCAATTATCAATAATCACATGGACAAATCATGCCACTGGAAATACCAAATAGCATTGGAGATTGCCAACTTAGAAAATCAATATGCAATATTGAGAACGAATCCAAAGCGTTCGCCTTTGAGGCATATCCAGGCCTCAAATATTATTTTTATCTCTTTCAAAAACAAAATATTATGACTGTTAACAAGAATAGCATATTACCCATGGAAAGTTTTCGAAATAGGTCAAAAACTGAAACCAATGCTCATTGAAATATAAGAAAATAGACAATGCAAACATAAATATCATCCCACAAGTAGATTCAATCAAGATGGCCGGGGTTATTTACAAGCTACAACAGTATAAAGCTGGATTAATAATATGATTAAAAAAAATTGCCTGAAAAAAAAAATTACATGCATGATGCATCGGAAGTAATGAGTGACAACAATGTTTGATACACATACGAATGCAAGGAAGAATACAGAGCCTTGTACTGTACAGAGAGGATTTGCATTGATCCAATTAGTAACAATAGTTGATCAGTAGATGCATAACTCCCATTTGAGCTATTTCTAAAAACATCTCAAGCCAAACCGAAAACTTGCCTTTGTGGGATCAATTATACCAGCTGCCATAAGATCCTCATAGGTTCCAGTTGCAGCATTATAACCATACTTTTGATTGTCACTTGATAGAACCTGACGAAAGAATGTAAACAAATTACACCTTCCATATGCAAAACGAGATTGTCCAAAATTTTGATTATGCTAGCAAGCAAGCACATACTTTCTCGATCACAACACTTCCATTTACCCCTGCATTCTTCGCAATCAACTTCATTGGGTATCTCAATGCCCGTTTAACAATATCAGCTCCAATCTTTCAACCATTCAAAGCAAACAAAAATCAGAAACTGCATAAATATTTGGCCTTTCTGTAGTATGGAGGCTATTACCAATCCTCATGCATCACCTTTTGCTCATCATTTTCAAGAGTATCTTTAATTGCGTCAACTTTTGCTGCAAGTCGCAACAAGGTGCACCCACCACCAACAACAATGCCTTCCTCAACAGCTGCCTGTAAAAGGGAAAAAGTGAATTAAATCAAGCACTAAGATAAACCAGAAATAATAGGCAAAAAAAATCCAAGAAGCCTTTGGTGCTGAGAAAATGGTGCCAAACAATACCTTTGTTGCATTAAGAGCATCCTCAACTCTCAACTTCTTTTCTTTAAGCTCTGTTTCTGTCTGTGCTCCAACCTGAATGTGCATCACTGAAATTAGATAGAGGAAAGAATAATAATAATATAAACAATAGACAGCTGATATTATGTCCTACTGAGGTACAGCATCAATGAATCACCTGAATGACAGCAACACCACCTGAGAGTTTTGCAATTCTCTCATTAAGCTTCTCCTTTTCGTAGTCCTGTTCTGCTGCCTACACAACCTTCCAGGGTTACTACAGAGAAAACAAAAGTGGTTTATAGAATAAATATAAGATAACAAAATATGAACGAGAGAATTGCACCTCAAGAAGATTTTTTATCTGTGAAACTCGTTTGTTAACTAATTCTTGTGTGCTGCCATCACCGACAATCGTAGTTGTATCCTTGGTGAGCACAACTTTGGCAGCATGCCCTAAGACCTCCTTTCCAGCTGTGTCTAGTGATAAACCAACCTCCTCTCTAATCACAGTTCCTACATTTCACAATGCAGAATAAAATTTAGGAAACACAAAACTTCATACACAGTACAACAGAATTGCCCAATCATAATCCCACCTCCAGTAAGAATAGCAATATCATCAAGATACTGGCTTTTGCGCTCTCCAAATCCTGGAGCTTTGAGCGCAGCAATTTTTAGCGCTCCTCTGAGCTTGTTCACAACAAGAGTTGCCAAGGCCTCCTGCTCTATGTCTTCTGCAATTATTAAAATCGGATATCCCCCCCTAATAGCCTCTTCCAAAACATTGACCAGATCCCTAGCATTAGTTATCTTTTTGTCAACCAAAAGCAACTGCAGAAACAACACCCAACCTTCAGTGGAATCATAAGCCACAAATATCACAGTCAGGAAATTCACTAATGGAGCAAGGTATTGTCTTGCAGATGGTCGTGCAGGGGCCACATACCTTGCAGTTGTCATATTCAACAGCCATTTTTTCACTGTCTGTGACAAAGTAAGGGGAAATATAGCCGCGGTCGAATTGCATCCCTTCCACAACATACAAGCTGTTCTCAGAACTTCTGCCTTCTTCAAGAGTGACCACTCCCTTCCTGCCTACTTTACCCATGGCTTCAGCTATCATATTTCCTATTTCGTAGTTGTTTCCTGCACTAACTGCAGCAACATCTGCTAGTTCACTGTCTTCAACCTACAGAATATTCATGGAAAGTTACCAGTGCAAGTTAAAATCATGAATGCTCAGCGTAGAATCTAAAGACAGCCGAAGGAAAAATATTAAAAGGCATTTACAGTTTAACTTCATGAAAGCACGTAAAAGGAATCCTAGGTCAACCTCTTTTGACATTAATTTGAGCTCTGAAACCAGCGCCTTAGTAGTTTTCTCAATTCCCCGTGTGATCTGAATTGGGTTTGCACCAGCTGCCACCACCTGAACGGATAAGGTCCTCAAAGGTTAAATCCATAAGCCATCAATGTTCCAAAACACTAAGACGGTGTTATCTTCACGTACCTTTACACCTTCAGCAATCAGACCTTGTGCCAAAACAACAGATGTTGTTGTCCCATCACCAGCCATATCGTTCGTCTTTGAAGCAGCTTGTCTCACCAATCTGGCACCAATGTTCTCTACGGGGTCCTCCAACTCCACCTGGGAATAAAATTCTTCTCTTTAACAAAATGACCGAAAAAATATATGGATTTCATTTTATAAGGGCATGAATCACACGTTTCAAGCAAAACAAATGTACATACGCAGAACACGATAGTTTAATACTCCTAGACAAAAACAACTAAGAGGTTTTCCCAGACCAGAACAATGTAACAAGAGACAACGTCATTTGTATTGAAAGTAAGTAGAATTTTATCAAATAGAAAACAAATGAAGTGGATTAAAAAGGAGAAAAAGAAGAGATCAAAAGATACGAACACAACCAGTAGTATCTTTAGCATTTCCAAAACCAAATAGTAGCATCAAAAGTTGTTATAACTCATGGTGATTTGCGCATATACCTCTTTAGCAACAGTTACGCCATCATTGACAATTCTAGGAGACCCGTATTTGCTCTCCAAAACTACGTTCCTGCCTTTTGGACCAAGGGTAACCCCCACTAGATCCGCAAGCTTGTTAACACCTGCCTGTGACGATGGGGAAGAAAAGAATGAATGAAAACATACATCACCATGTCCCAGGTGAAGTAAACCACACAGAGTCACTAACACATTATGTTACTATTTGCAGCCTTACCTGTAGTTTCTTGATAGCATAACCGTCCTTGTTAAAATGTAGCTCCTTCGCCATTGCTCTGATGACAGGAGAATATCTTTTCTGCATAACTGCATTTCGTATTCTGCTTCTAACAGAACTTGAAGGCATGTAGGCCGACAAAGACAAAGTTTCGGAAGAATTTATAAATTTCTTATCCATCGCACAGCTGCTGGGAGTAGCAAAAGAGCCAACAGAGGAAATGGCATAGAAGGTTGATGCCATTTCAATCGAAGAACCTGAAGCATTAGATATCATGGTGCCGAAGAACCCATAAGCAAGATAGTCCACAATGATAAAAGATAGTAATACATGGTTAGGCAAAGATCAAAAGTAAAAATAAAAATATCAGGTGAGTGTTTTGCTAAGGGCATTGAAAACCAACTAGCAACTTCATGGAATGGACCCGAACCAAGCCCAATAACTGGACAATTACCCAAAAACCCACACGCACACTCAGCGGGTAGTGTTACTGCAGGTCCACTTTTTTTATGCATAGTCCTTCAACAACATTTTTTTTCCCTTTTATTGTTCAAGTTTCACTTTTTCCTCCAATATATTCCAGTTTACCATATGGAGTAACTGAAAAGAGAAAGTCTACATACACACCTTTTGACCACAACTCTAGACACAACTGCGTCTAGAGTTGTAGCTGAAAGGTGTGTACATAGCATTCCTCGACTGAAAGGGCATCAACTACAACTTACGAAAATTCAGACACAGAAAAATGGTACTAGACCTAGTTGTGTGTAACACTTGACGAAGATTCTCAGTGCTAGCTAAAGGAATTTTTATTAAATTCGATGATGTCTTAAACAAGAAGATTCTCAGAACCTACATTTCAGCTAAAACTAAATCGAGACAACTCTCCATACTGTGATATGATATTGTAAATAAAATATCTTTCTCTGTGTGCCTAGCTAGGGTAAAACCAGGATTGGAAGATAAAGTTGCCACCTTTGAGACCTTGCATAGCACAATCATTATGGTGATTTGTGCACATCTCGACGCATAATTCACAGTAAAATGTTTCTAAGGGTGAAATGCCATGCGTTATGCCAATTTCAAATAGGACCTTTTTTCTGGTTATGGGATTACTTTGAGACTGAGACTCTTCTGAAACAATAGACTTGCCACCCAGTCACCTACAATACCTCGGTTTTTCCTATCTGGCACAATCCTAACCTTCAAAACTTTGCGATGAATCAACTTCGTAGCTTATCTTAAACTTCTGTGCATTTGCAACATGCAGTCAAGAAGATAAAATAGAAGTGCCAACAACAATACAACTTCACGATTTAGCTAATCCGCACTTGTGTAACCGTAGCAACCCATTTCAAATGGGCGGTCAGTAATGCAAGAAAAGAACATAAAAAACAGTCTTCGTTATGTTCAAGTTTCCTTGAAAAATGTTAAAATATGCCAAAATTTGTCTTCTTTTTTTTTTGTATTTTTCTTGCCTTTTGACAACCCAATAGGCTGTCAATAGCATAACCATTTCAAAAAACGACCACAAAAAATCCTATCTTTCTGTCTCAAAAAAACACAAAGAGCAACAAAAATTAGGTCTGCGCATCGAGAAAATCACATATTCACTGATTTTTACTAACTACATAGCGAAGCTAAACTAACTCAAAACTGCTACACAATCTGAGCAAGCATGAAGCATCGCAGGCGTGACGGCAGAATCGAAAAGGTAGTCAAAATCAACAATTCAGATGTATCGCGCGAAGGACACTACTACCAATTGATTTGTTTTGAAAGATTGTACACACTAATTCGCACCGCAATCAAGAGAAACGCACACAAACACGAATACGTAGATACGGATAAAGAGAAACAAATTGGTTGAATCAAAATGTTAAAGAAGAATGGAGGGATTGATGACGGAATTACCAGGGTACTGGAGGGAGAGGAAAGAGAATTGAGAAAGGAGTCGTAACTGCGTATTTAGGAGTGGTTTTTCTAGGGTTTAAGAAGATAAGGCTTTGGACCCTCCGGTGAGTGAGAAGGTTCTAGAAAAAAAAATACAGCAGTGATTTAGAGAGTATACGGCAGGGGTAGATATTGTCTGGATTGAAGAAGCAAGCCTACCCGTTGGTGTCAAAATGATATTGCCGAAGTTTTATAATTTGTTACGGTATCAAAAAGACAAAAATATAATACGCAACAACATTTCACCGATTTGATGTCATTTTAAGTCAATTTAAAATCAAGACTATTGAATTAAAACTCGTCTCATTGTTTGATGCAAAATATATTGCTTGGACGATATAGTAAGTTTGTCGATTGCCAAATTTGGCACCAAGAACAATATTGCCAAAATTTGACATTGGCTTCGGCATGGGATTTTTTTGCTAACACATGGGTGAACTTGCTCTAAGGTAAGTTGTGGCTCGTAGCCATATGGTTATACCTTTTAGCTTTGAAGGCGGAAATTTGGGGTTTGAGTATGGAGAGACGACAAACTCCCTTTTATTATTAACTTATTAATTACTTGCTAACCCCTAACTGATGTATTTTAAAGAAGAAAAAGTAACACTTGCTCTTACGGAATGGAAAAATGATTCAGGTCCATTTGATCGAGTTTCAGCCCTATTGCAGTGGGACTTCTTCGATTTATGAGGATGTTTTTTTTATACTTCTCTTGTTTCTTATCTCAAGTGTCTTAATCACCTTACGCACACATTACTTAATTAATTTATGAGATTAAACCTCATCGTTTATTAACATATAGCTCAGTTAAGGTCGTAACAAACAAAGTCTCAAGATTTAACCATCGAGCCAACTTCTTGGAATTATTCTTGAGAATTGTTTTACTTGGGTTTAAACTTCACAACCGATTTTCGTTAGGTTGTGTATGGATATTGAATTGCTCAGCTTGTTTTTTCAAAAAAAAGAACAATAAATCAGAACAAATAGTTCCCTTTGATTTCCTCACAAGTAAAAACTCTGAACATAAATGAAATTTAGCTCAATGGATGATGCCTTTAGGTCTTCTGAGTAGAGAAAATTTCCGGGGCAACAAAAACTCCACGAAAATTTTATCTTGAACTGATCCAATTGCAGAAGACAGTTTATGATACATTTGCTTAACGTATGTGCATCTGTAAGTATGAGATACGTAAAGTCTTTTCTTTTCTTCCCATTCCATGCACCATGCCTACCAACATTATCAATCAAAATTCAAACCTAGGTTACATCACTAGAAAAAAACCATCCAATATCCCAACACAATAAAAGTACCATGCAGATTGTTCAATAGAGAATCATAAGTAGTTTCTCAAATCCAAATGCTAAAAATCGAATTATTCCAGAATATCCAGAATCAGACACAAAACAAACTTTAAAGAATACCATCCCATAACCGGAATGGAAGATGCTACCAAGCATCTCACAGATAAATGCTACGAACTCAAAATGCCACAGAAAAAATGAACAAAACACTAGGTTCATTCTAGACGAGCCCACTAGGCTTATCTGGAAACAAACGTACGTTTTGAGGACTAATAACTAACAAATACTACTAAAATGCTATGGTGCGAACGCCAAATAAGTTACGAAACTTGTAACAAGACCCATTGAGACCGAAACCACTGCCAATGCTGCCATGGGAACTGATTCCCCCGAACTCGAAACCGGAGATGGAGAAACCGCCATGTATGATTGTGGCGGATAGGCAATCGAGGGAGGGGATCGAGCGATCGGGTGCAGGCCCATCACCTCAATCGCCAGTCGCTGGCCGTTCTTGCAGTGATCGGGGTCTCCGCTGGTGAAGTATGCGGGTCCGGGTCTTTCGATAGTGACAAGGGTGCTGCCATCTTCGAATGTGGAGATTGGGTTGGTCGTGTTGCAGTGGAAGTAACCGTATTTGTCCACCACAAGAACTGAATCGTTCTTGTACTGGAAACCTGTTCGAAAATGGAAAACAAAAAAAAAAAAAAAAAAACACTTCATTAAAAAACAAAATCACAAAATGAAAACAATAGTACTAACTAACAAATTACCAGTTCAAAAAGTAACGACCATATTTGTGAAAACTCACGCAGTGAATCTCCAACATGGAATCTGTGCCTTGCAGCCCACTGGTTGTACATGGCAGAGTCGTTAACGCCGGGCTGTCGCCAACCCTCGGCGCCACCGACCTTGATTTCCTTCGAAGCTCCAACCGGGTTGTCTATCGCGGATAATAGCATCATCAAGAAAACGGCAAAGACGAGACGGAAAAGAGAAGCCATGTTTGCGTTCTTAATTTTTCCCCTTTCAAATTTGGAAGCAGACTTTGAAGAAAGGCTAGAAAAGTTTCTGGTTTGTGGAACTTGAGAAAAGCAGGGGGGTATAAATAAGGCATTTGAAATTTTGGGGGGGTAACGGATTACGAACGTGGTGGACGAGGGCAGTTATTTTGGTAGTTAACTGTTGGAATCGTGTGAAGCAGTTAACCGGACCGATAGGGGAATGTGAGTGTTCTCTGTTTTGACTTTTTTAAAAGAGTTAAAATTTGTGAGGAAAATAACGACAAGAACACCCTAGACTAAGTTGAATTACCAGAGCGCCGTATGAATTTGAGGAAATGACATGAACACCGTTTACGGTAAAGACGGAGAATTTTCCAAACCTGAAGGGGGTTGTCGCAGTGGCTTATTGACTATCTTCGACGGGGATTTGTTCTTGAGGCCACCTCACCTCATGCAAACGCGTGAAATTGGATGTGGGAGGAGATTGAGAGATTTAATTGACATAAAAAAGAAAGGAAAAGAGAGAGACTATTATTCCTCACTCTCTGTCGATGACATTTTTAATTCAAATCAAAGGTTAAATTGTGAATATCATAAACGGCTTGGTTCGAAATGGAGAATATGATCACATATGAAACACTTGTTTGCATACTATCTTAGACTTTGATAGGACATGACGAGTGTTTTGAGAATACTAGCTCGTAATCCACATGAAACAGAGTAAATGCAACTTTCCTTTTTTCTTTCTACAATCAGAATGGTGCAAACAGAAACAATTTGGAATAGCGACACTCAAACTTAAGTCTGTATTTTCTGGCTGGTCAAAAAAAAAAAACTTAAGTCTGTCTGTTTGTGGCGCTTCTGGAGTATTATGTGTCATTTTTCCGTCGTACTCTCAACAAATAACGTAGCGGCAAACTTTTCAAGTGGAGCACCAACAATCATCAAAGGAATTCAAACTCCCATTATCATTCTGATTGCAGGAATGGAAATTTCGAAGGCAGATCATTGGAGCTCCGAATTTTGGAGAAATTTAAAGTTAGTCCATCCGAATTCATAACTCCATTCTTGTTCGAAAACGATAATGCCAACATAATATAGTGCTAAACACAATATAGGAGCATCTCCAATGATACTATACAGTCACGCATTATGAGGAGGATGACTAAAAATTTAAGGAACAAAGTGCAGAAAAATAGTAACTTTGATAGGCTTAGCTAAATTGACTCATCATACAGTCCACTGATCAAAAAACACAAAGAGCATATATTCTTAGAACAGAGGTACTATAGCATAAAAACAGGATTCTGAGAACATCCAAAACATGGACATATGCTTAGAAGGGTACGAAAAGTGTGTAGGGTGCGAAGGCAATTCAGTTTCTGGATAGCCAGATTACATCAAACACAGCGGAGGCAGCGAGCAAGAAGCAGCTGACGAAAGTGAAGGCAATAGAAACAGCAACCCGATCGCAGAAGCTGCGCAAGGGCTTACAGAAGTTTGGTAAAGCTGAATGTCTGATTCCAGTGCGGTTGAGGTTGGTAACACCCGAGGCAGCTGATCCAGCACTCATCAGGGCATATGCAAATGCCTGCAACAATATTCAAGTAACTTATATACGAGCTTAAGTACAATTGGAATCTAAATTCTAAAAGGACTCGTCTCAAACTCGATGATAATCATTTTCAAGCTAATTTAAGGTACTTATAACACAGAAGTTGTGAACTGAAAGTTCTAATCTAGAGGAGGAATCAGGAACCCCCTTCTAACATCAAGGTAATTGTACATTTTCTAGATTATTTAAGCTATTTGTTACCATGCCCTAGCAGTTCCTGCAAAGAATTACTCCTTGCCACGAAGGATTACTCTTGGTCTCAAAAAATTACTCATGGCTGCAAAGAATTACACTGGCCTCAAATAATTACTCTTGGCCGCAAATAATTACTGCTGGCTGCAGAGATTTACAATTGGCTACGAAGAATTACTCCTAGCCGCAAAGAATTACACTTGGCCACGAAAACTTACTGCTGGCCGCAACGAATTACACCTGGCCATGAAGAATTACTCATAACCGCAAAGAATTACACTTGGCCACGAAAAATTAGTGTTGGCCGCTATTTTTTGGGTGCAATTTTGGCAATGTCGTTGCTAATGCTTGGCATGATACAAAGCCGTTTCATGAATTTATAGGAATGTTGCTCCATCGGTTCAATTCTGTTTTGCTGAACTTCTCACTTTCTATTATAGGAATAAAAGATGACGGCGATGTGACAATCTTGGTTTGGCATTGGTGAAACTTGGTTACCAATTCTAACCCAAGAAATGGCATTGCCAAAAACTGACAAGAATTTGGCTCACTAGTGCAGCTCTATATTCTGCTAAGCTTTTGGTGAGCTATAGCCAAATTTTTGTTTTGCCAATGAAATATAGCGCACAGCTAGAGCTGCTCTGAGTTTTAAGAAAAGCTGCGCTAAACATGACATAGGTTTAAAGAGAGAGAATCATAAACATCCCCGATAAGCTGGGCTAAAGCCCATGCCCACTCCCCTCGTATGCAATCGGACTGGAAATTTTTTGAAGGTCTCAACTTTTAAACAAGGCGAAACCACTTCACCTGATCTCCGACGAAAATCAGCCAAGCATGTTTCCGTGAATGAATCACTGGAGACTTCCTCAGCAGCCTCGATGAACTAATGAGCAGTTGAAGTACTGAGTGAGCTGCAACAGCGGTACACACTCCCACCAGATACCTGTTTTGGACAAAAACAGAAAATCGACATAATCAAACTTGTTTTTAATCAACATACATTTCTGAACAATGCGGTGCCTTCAAACATAACCACCTATGTAAAACATTCATATCGACCTTTGATAGAGGTGTAAAGAAAACTTAAGTGGTTGCATATAGATTTGCCCATGGCGTGTGCTTGAATCCTCTGTTAGTTCTTTACTTAAAAGGGTGACGCAAGTTAGATTGCAAGCCAAGGGAATGTTTGCCGAGACTTATATTCTGGAAAAAGCTGATTCTTTAAAGCAGAATCCAAAAACATCAAATTCGCTAGTAATGTTCTTGAAATCAGCTTTTTTTGCGCAGGAGCAAATGCTAAAGCTACAGCAAACACAGTAGCAAAATTTTCTATAATCAAGAAAATGAACAACAAAAGTTGGCCCCAGAAGCTTTTGAATAGCAGCCAAGTCACACAGCATCTACAATAGTTAAGAGCAAGTCCACGCGTGAGTCGAGCGAGTCTACCTGAGAGTCATTAGACTGCCAAAGTCAGTTTGGCGCAAAATACATGAAACAATGGTACTCTGCCCGTGAGTCAAAACCATCTTTTATCTGAATTTCAGTTTGACCCAAAAAAAAAAAACCCATCTTTTATCTCAAATTTGGCATCGACTTTGACTTTACCAAAGTTGCCATATCATACAGGCATTGAACTGAGATAGGTTTTAATGCTGTGGTTTTGATTTGAGAATGTCCCAAATTGTCACTAAACCGATGCCATTTCGGTACGTTCAAGTCATACAATGGCTCTGACAAAACTCCTTTGGAACCAATAAATGGACAGATCATCGCAAAGATGAGCTTCCTGTGGCTATAGAGTTGCACAAAATCTAAGAACAGTGAACACACTTTCAAAACACAACTTGTGTTCGGAGTTGCATTTTTAAAGGCGTATTTGTAGCATTGTTGAGTTATAGCCAGAATAGGACAAGGGGAAATTCGAGAAATACTCAGATGCAACCATGTCTCCAGTCAAAAGATTTTTTGATTTGTTTTTCGGTACACCAATTGCGAGCAACGGCTATGATGCTCCAAAGCGGTTAGGGAGCATCATGCTCCCAATTGTTCTCAACCATTGATTGTCAAAACATATCAGTAATAAATGTAGTCATTCAATGTAATAAGTATAGTCATATAACATAGTAAGTTTTGCCTTTGTAAATAGTATGCAAACCATGTTTATATGATAAGTAATTTTTGGCAAATTTTTGTGGGTGGTTTAATCTAACGGACGTAATTTACATATTTTTTAATCTAAGAATGTATGGATCAATGGAAACATCAAGCTCCCGCCTCCCATACCACTCGGGAGCATGGAAGAAATTTTTCCAATTGTAAATTAACAATGATATAGCAGGTTTCATGTAGCCGACCCCCAAGTGATTGAAACAAGATGCTCGGTTCGGTTGGGTTTGATTTGGTTTGGTAAAGATTAACAATCACGGGTGTGGTTCTGGTCTATTTCAGTGAAGCGGGGAAGAGGCCGGTCAATATGTCGCCAATGGGGCCCAAGGGTTACATCGTCGCTTTAAAATTCGACCACCCATATAACAAGACAAACTGAGAACTCCGTATGATTCCATTTTTGCAGGTCCATTTTGGTCTAAAAAAAACCAATGCCAAATCATGACAGTAGGACACATTTTGCACTGAATTAATGCATTTGATTTTGTTTTTTAGTTACTGCGAAAACATGAGAAAATCGTAATAAACATGGCTCTTTTCTTATAATTCAAGTGTCTGAGTCAACTTACGAGTATCTCAACAAATCTTGAGCTCCAATCTTGCCGCCAATTTGCAGGGAACCCTATTAAAGTCGGAGCAATTGCCTGCCAAGTTCATGGACAAATGGACAAATTTAGTTCGTCGACGCAGCATGAAAGACCATTAATAAAAATGGTAATGGAGTTTCGTAGTAAAAAAACAAAACCTTATTAAGTCTTAACCAAGGCTCCTTATTTTTTTTTGGTTAATTTCTGTAATTTTTTACAAAAGACGTTTCCAAATTGAAATCATTTCTTATGACCCCATTTAATTAAATAAATTGGTTCATCTAAGACTTGAGAGTTTTCACGGTATGTTGAATGAAAAAAGCGTATATAACCCGTTAATTAGACTAGATCCTACATATAAATCCACAAGGCCATGTCTCTACTAAATTTTTTGGCTTTAGTTAAGTTATCCACTAAAAATTTTGTACTATAATTTATTGACTTTTGTAAAGTTGTTCATACTAAATTATAAATATTTTTGTCAAAAGTTAAATTGTTGGGAATGACTTGACTGCAAATAGCTTACCGGAAACGGCCCTAACAAAAAGGTGAAAAAGAAAAGAGTAGAACTCCAGTAGCTCCACGTAATTAATCAAAACAAAATTAGATTAGAAAGACTGAGATTTTAGTGATTTATTACGTAAAACAGCATTGGTAAAAGGATGGGGTGTTAGAGCGTGAGCTTACTCGAAGGAGTCGGAGTAAGACCAGTTGGAGTAGATAAAGTGGCCAAAACGGCTAACACTTCCAATGTAAATTTATTATGAAAATGTAAAGGGGGTGTACAGGATACTGTGGAGTAACCAAGGGTGAGCCTTCCTTCGCCGTCACCATGAGGCAGACCGCAGCAACTGAGCTCAAAACGCACGCAATCCTCATAACCATCACCAGCGTGACGTCGTGTTTCCGGCGAGCTTTCTGGTAGTGGTCAGGTCTCGCCGAGGACACGAATGTGCCATTAGTCTCCGGCAGCTGTGCCCCGTCCTCCCCTGCCGTTGTCTTTAGCCCCTTCATCACACAATTCTCTCTCTACTTCTCTCACTCTTAAAAATGCTTTGGGGGATTTGTTTTCGTCAGACAGTGGGTACGAAGGTGGGTATGGGGTTTTAAAGCGGGAGTGGAATGGAATTCTCTTTTCCAAAAGAGATTAAAATTCTTTCCGCCGGGGTGAAAATGGTGGGTTATCCGCCACCGCTCATTGTGGATCTCATCATGCGTTTATTATTATCAAATCGCTCATTTTTTAGACCCCATAGTGTAGTATATTCATGCAATAAATCAGCATGATTGCATGTCCATAAATCAATAAAAGTTAATTTTAGTTTATAAAATAGACGATCTGATCCTATCAAGATAAACTGTCCATGACTATTTGTTTTATAAAAAAAAAATTGATACACTTATAGATATCCGGTGAAAGTAATTTTTTGAATGAATATACTACTCTGTGAGACTTATAAGATGAACGGTTCAAATCAGCAATTAACGCACTATGGGACCCAAAATAATTGTGGTGGAAAACTCATAATTTCCGCCGACGGCAGAGAGAATTTTATCTCTTTTCAAAATTCTTTTTAGCTCTCTTTCCAAAGAATTTAATCTTTTAATTTCGACCATTGGATCAATTAAACTTCTTAAACATAAGAAAAATTCACACAATTGACAACTCAAATGTCGGTACAGAGATAAACCAAATTTCTTGGTGCAGAAGATCTCAGGGGAGGCAGGGGTTGTTGTCCCTTTGGGACAGCAACGGGCTGTTGTGCCCGATTATTGGACCCACTTCGGTATTGCTCCGATAATCGGAAGCGTTTACTTCGTGGAGTTTGTCGAGTAGAACAACTATGCAAAAAATTAGTTCAATTGGATATCATTAAGTGTTTGATCGGAACCTTTTTATTTTGAATAGAATGGATCTGAAACACTGGATCAAATCCACTGTAACCCATGGACCGAGAGTTATATGGGTTCCGATCAGGTACTTAATGATATCTAATTAAGCTGATTTTTTGCATAGTTTTTCTACTCGACGAGCTCTACGAAATGAATAATTCCGATCATTGAAGCAAGACCGAAGTGGACCCAAAAATCGGACACAACAGCGCACTGTTGTCCCCTTGGGACAGCTGCCCCCCACCTCCGATCTCAGGTGGGTGGGAGTAGCAGTAGCTCCTCTCCATAATTAAACTCACGTCTATAGGAATACATCTTGTTGACCCTAATTTCGATCGACTGTGTTTGGTTTAGGCCAAAAACCCAATATTTGTTTTTTTTATAGTTTCTAATAAATTTTCTTTTTAATTATTATTTTTATTTTTCTATCTATCTCTTTCTACTCATTGCTTCAAAAAAAAACCCTTCAAAACCCAAACCAAACAAAGTAATTATTCAAATGGTTTTATTTTTTGGGACATTACAGTTTATAACGGTTTATTTTTGCAATTTTGACCCAAAATTTTTTTTTGATCAAACATCGAAATATATTATGTTAAGCTAGTAAATAAATCGAACTTGAGTTAGCCAAAGCTCTGTTCGTATGTATAAGCTCAAGCTATTTAACTCGCTAATTTATAGAGACTCGTTTAGTAATCAAACTGAACTTACTCAAGCTCGAAAGGATAATGCTACTCACACAACGATCCAAACACAACAACTTACACAACCTCTCACATACATGTGGGGTCCACACATAGTAGTGTGTGTGGAGCCCACATGCATGTGAGAGGTTGTGTAAGTTGTTGTGTTTGGATTGTTGTGTGAGTATCATTTTTGTTCACATAATGCATGGTAGATCCATGATCGAAATCTGCGTCCAAAATTGTGATTTCACCAATTCCTTACGGGGGAGGGAGGGAAATATTTTCAGTGCCGAGCGGGTACCATGTGATATCTGATCGCGCATTCGAGCCATTCATTTCATTTTTGAATGGTTCAGATGTAGTGAGAGAAAAGGAGAGAAAAAGTGTTAGGATAAGAGGAGAGAAAGAATTTCAATCCGAGCGGTCCAAAAGTGTATCGAACGTCTCGAATACACCAAGTGAGTACCACGTGAAATATACCCGCTCGGCACTAATTTATCTTCGGAAGGGAGGGATGGGGATGGGGACGGGGATAGGGATAGGGATGGGGGGATATGTCATTGTGGGTTACCGGGTTGTCTGATGCCTGAAGACACGTGGGGCATATGTTGGTTGAAAGGGGCAGTGCCCGTGACTGAAAACAGTGGCCTCGGAAATTTTTACACACATCTTTTAAGGTGTTTCTCACAGTTTACAGAGGCTTTGTCAATTACCAATGCAAGCACTGCTCCATTATGAAACTGTGAATTTTGGACAATGAGTTTTCTCCGGAAGGGGCGGAAACTACTGGATTTTTCGTCACCGCCATTTGTGGGCGCATTGTACATTCAGTACGCTAATTTGAACCGTTCATCTTATAGGGTTTGAAGAATAGTGTATTCACGTAAAAAATCAATTTTATTGGATATCTATATGTATATCAAAATTTGATTTTTGGTTTATAAAACGAATGGCCTAGATTCTGTCAATAGTTTTAAGTTGAAATATCCATGATCGTCTATTTAATTATACAAAATTTAGGCTCATTTGATAAATGAACCAAACTTGAACCTAACAATGTTCGGCTCAATTAAGCTTGTGAACCTAGAGTATATGTATGTCATGAGAATTTCATATACTTTTAACATGTCTAACCTTGTATAACTTATATATGTATAAACCTATATTAGTGCAGATTGAAAATTTTAGAACTTGGTACTATAAACTTAAAGAGTCCACTTCCTATGAGTACTCCCTTACATAAATTATGTAAGGACTTTTAATTAGAGCCATTGGATCGTGTTTTCAATCGTCTGGATACGCGGATGGGATCGGTCAAAATGGTTTATACTCATCCGCATATCTGGACCATTGAAAACACTATCTAACGGCTGATAACAGAAGTCCTTACATAGCTTATGTAAGGGAGTCCTCAAAGGAAGTGGACTAATAAAGTTATATATGTATATGTTTTTATAATTTCATTTATCTATGAACTTATTCTTGTGCAAAATAATTAATTTCATTTGCAAGTTCTAAATCTGTATGAGAGCATATATATATATATATGTCTGATATTTTTGACTCGTTAACAAACTCAAGTTCGACTCAAATCTAGGCAAGGTCGGTCGTCAGAA
Source organism: Rhododendron simsii (assembly GCA_014282245.1). Taxonomy (NCBI): domain Eukaryota; kingdom Viridiplantae; phylum Streptophyta; class Magnoliopsida; order Ericales; family Ericaceae; genus Rhododendron; species Rhododendron simsii. Next base: position 28,974,707 of record CM024964.1, read on the forward strand.
ATTTATCGAGCTCGTTTAAAACTCAACGAACAAACTTGAACAAGTTGTTATTTTTTGGTAATTATTGACCTGTTGCTACTGCGCGCGGAGATTTTTTTAACTCAGAAAAAACAATAAATTCCTTATATTCTTCCTCGAAATGTGCTTCCAATTAAACCACCAATAACTTAACGAACACCTCAGCTGGTTTTGAGCTCCAACATTTAAACCTATGTTGTTTTATGTGGACACTGGACAGGAATCTAGGAGAGATTGTCCTCTTCAGCGACATCTCGGAATCATATATGTGAAAAAATCAGGAACTCTGGAAATTGGAATGCAGGGATGGAGTTTAATTTGATGGGATCATCCACCGCATGAGATCCCACGGGGTAGACATCACACTTCACAGAAGCATTTAGCAACACCAAAAATAGAAAACCTCATCACTGTCATTCAATTCAATTAATGACACGAATCCTGAACCCGCGATGCGCGCAATTCCATGATCACGTATTTGTCGAGTGCGATTTTGTTCACTGACTTTCGTAAGTGTGAAAATAATGATATATAGAGAGAGAATAAAAAAACCAGAGTCAAAGGTTGAAAGAGTTTCAATGATAGAAGTTTAGCATTTATTTTTTACAGACTCGGGTGCATACAACCAGAGCAATGTTACTCCGTTGATGCATCACAAATAATAATAGGGATCTTTGATTATTCCATGTGCTAGTTACAAACGTATAGACTTTATTTGTGTATGTAATCAAGGGCTTGTCAATTGCAAAATCTTAATTACAGATCAAGTAGTTTAATTACGAGAGCTACATTATTGGATAATGGTGAAGTCCATTCTCTATTTGCCTTACCTTTGGTCGACCGTTCCTCTTGCATCTCTTCTAAGAGAACATACGTTAGGGAATTGCAAGACTCGTCCAAGTTGGATTCATCGGGAGATAGATTCACAAACATAACAGTCTTAGCATCGGGAGATAGATTCACAAACATAACAGTCTTAGCATTACCACCGAGGGAATCACTCATCAACATCGTCAACTTGTGATTCATGTATGGTATGTGTTGATTGCCAAACAAGAGAGCACTAATAACATCCCCAAGTTCTGAAACAGACTTCTTGATGCTTTGAGCTTCTTTGAGCAAACTACCTGAAGACCCCGATGGATGTTAGGTGTTTGTCAAAATGACTAAGTCGTGACATTCTCTCCCTCCATGAAGTGGGTGTGTGTGCGCTCGCGCGCGTGTGAGAGAGAGAGAGCAAGAGAGATTGATTTGGGGGCTTTCATAACTGAGACAAGAGTGAAGATGCATGTAGAGAATAAGAAAAGCATAGTCGACTGTTTTCAATTATATATAGAAGTCTAGCATTTTTCATATACTGGGGTGCATACGGATTAATCAACACGCACACTACCAGATTAATAAGGATCTTTGATTATTCCATGTGCTATAGTAATTAGGAGTTAACCTGACAATTACTAGTGTATAGACTTATTCGTACATCTAATCTAGGACTTGTCAAGTGCAAAATCTTATTTGTTGGATCAAGTAGCTTAATCACAAGAGCTACATATGTATGAGCTAATGGCACATGAATTACATCGGACACATGAACAACAGTCGATTCCCCAAACCTGGATCGGTCTTTAAATATAAATCACTACCATCCCACTGTGTAGTTACTAAAATGGAGCTGAAAGAGGCTCCTTAAGCTGGACGAGATCTGGTGATTCCATAATGCCAGGATTGCGCACACATTGGCAAGTTGTTTCAATGATTTTGGTCTTCTGTTCATTCTCAACTAGTTTGTGAATCGAATCTTCCCTTTCCACAATCTGAACCGCCTCCTTAATTCCGACAACGGGTTCTAGTCCCTGCATTTTTAGGCATTTTGTAAGTGCCTCTGAGATCAAATTTATAAGTTAAACCAAAATATAGTGTCGTACATATGTCGTTCATTATGCACACCTTCATGAAAATACTAGAGGCTTCATTCGGCTCATTTTTTTGAACTATGTCAACTGCTACTTCCTGCATCATGAAACCATCAACAGGCCAACAAAATTTGAAATCAAAAATTTTTTTAGCTACCCAAAAAAATTAAACACCACTGAAGAGGAGGTTAAACAAGTAAATTTTGGAGATTACTCAGATTAGTTGAGGTGGAAGAACTCTCATCCAATCCGTTTTTTCAATGAAATTACATAAACGTCTTCGAGCAGAGGAAAAATATGTGTAATTAGGGATGTACTCAAAGTGAATCCGATCTACAGAACACAATTATAAGTAAAATTCTTGGTGATTTTTTTTTTAGTACGCACTAAAATTGTTTTTATAATCTGTCATAGACTTCAATATGATGTGATTCTCAGAGTTCTACTAAAAGGACTGATGACCTATTCTTCGTTAGGTCTCCTATTTCTTAAAAATATATTTTGGCTAATTCCATTGGTATCTAAAATTAAGTACATCCACCATTCTAAAACAAAAATGCTAAGAACACAACATCAAATCCAACATCTCACGTACATGTGGGGTCCACATGCACTAGTATGTGCGGACCGCACGTGTATGTGAGAGGTTGTGTAGGTAGCAAACCCTCAGTAACACAATTCTCGTGCACTAAGTGGTGGTTATTTTTCTCTCTTTAATTTTTCATTAATGCTAAGGACAAATATAACTTAACCCGAAAAAAGTAACTAGCGGTTGAAATTCACTTTGATGTGTGAAATTCAATCATCAACATGAATCTCAATCACTAATTATTTTTTTCGGGATAAATTTTTTTTGTACCTAGCATTCCTCCTAATTTTTAGCAACATTAGTGCTACAATAAACACAAACAGGAAAAAGAAAATTTTTGAGAGAGAGAGAGAGAGAGAGAGAGAGAGAGAGAGAGCATTCCTCCTAATTTTTAGCAACATTAGTGCTACAATAAACACAAACAGGAAAAAGAAAATTTTTGAGAAGAGAGAGAGAGAGAGAGAGAGAGAGAGAGAGAGAGAGAGAGAGAGAGGGAGAGAGAGAGACGTACCCTGGCATGGGTCATTAGTCCTTCATTCAAGGTCCTAGGCTCCATCTCAATGGGACAGCAAGGTTTAGCCATGGATCCAACGACAAAAACAACAGCCCAAAGCTCTCGTACAAAAGCGATGGCTTGCAGCCCATTAACCTTTACCCAACAATGTTCTGAAGTTTTTCTGCACTTAACCTCTCCCACATGAACTTGCCCCATTTTATACCCAAAAATAGATCCATTGTTCTTGTCAAAATTCACGGAGTCTCTTTTGACCTAATTGCAGAGAAACTAGGGGTCAGAAAACAGAGACCCATCGCATTCAAATCTCGTGCTACTTCAAAATTCACGGGGCTAATACCTTCTACCTTCATTTGGCTGGTACAGTTAGGGCAGTGATTCCTCACCACCAGTTGGTAAAATCTCTACTATCCTGTAATATCTGCCAAGATACTAGAAGTTTAGGAAATAAACCAAAGACTTGTTCGAGCTCGTGTCCACTATACTATAGTGCCAAAAAGTTCAATATAGTTTAAACTTTAAAGCTTAATTAACCAGCGCTACAAGAAAAAACACCTACGGTAATGACAAATTAAACTTGTCTTAGAAAATTTGCTTGAATCAAAGTTTGAACGAATAACACTTGAATCATTCGGCTGGTATGTATAAAACTAGAATTGGAACTAGTTGTGCTTGACTTGATTAAAGTTTAAAACCATTTGAGCTCGATTCGTGATCTCATAAATAAGAAAATATTGTTTAAACTAAATTTGAACAATCAATTGAACAATTAACTGCTCGGTTCCAGGGACGTACCCATAATTTCATTGTTAGATTGGGGGACTTAAAAAGTGTGTAATATATAGTAATCCTATTCCTCAATAATTTTGAAACTTGGGTAGGACCTGCCCCAGATCCGTTTGCTTGATTCAATCTGTGCAGTGGAAGAGGAAAATTTTCAGTGCCGGATGGGTACCATGCACGTCCATTGCATTTTTGGACGGTTCGGATTTGGAAAGAGAAAAAAGAGAAAGAAAGTGTTGGGATGAGAGGAGAGAGGATTTCAATCTGAGCAGTCCAAAAGTGTATTGGACGGCCCGAATATACCGAACGGGTACCACGCGGGATGTACTCACCTGGCACTGAAAAATATCTCGCAGTGAAAGAGATGTAACCAAAAGTTAAGCACAAGAAGAGCCATATTTCTTTTGCAAATTTCAAAGAAAAAGCTACAAGCTGGTAACAACAATTTATAAAGAAGAAAGAGCAACACCCACTACCACTAGCTATACACCGCCCTTTCTTTCTTGGCATACTTTGAAATGCATGGAAACAACTAATCGAATCTAGGAACTGCGGCATCTGCTTTCATGTTTCGTCCAAAGTTAAATCATTAATAACATGTGAGCCTTTTTGTGTTGGAGACTTTCTGAACTCTTTCCTAATTGTATTTTTAAGTTACAAATATGCTTAATGCGAGTCAGCAAAAATTGATTTTTTACAGAAAAAACTAACCCTTATACAATAGGTAATTATGTACTCTCTTCTATAACTCATTACTCCCAACACCACGATCGAACAACACAAACTAAATCAATCTTGATTTTTTTTTCGGCGAAAGTCAGTATTTTTAGAATATATACATTAACACACATTGGAGAAGTAGTTGAACTCCTGATCTCCTTGGCACCCAATTTGACTAATGAGCATCTCTCTGCGGAAATCATATTTTTAAAAAAGAGGAGTGCTAGGTACAAAGAAAATTGACAAAGAAAATACCTTTAAAGTGTACATGAACGGCCCAGATTCACTGTGCTGTGCATCTGAACCGTTCATGTACACCTTAAGGGTCGTTTCTTTGCATATTTTCTTTGCACTTAGCATTTCTCTTTTTAAAAAAAAGAACAATACACATTAGTGAAAGTTTATTTGAAATATTTTTGAATTGTGGCTAGTGTGACTTTTCAGCCGTGATCATTTTTCTATTTAATTTGGCTAAAGTGGTCAAAAGGCACAAATAAATCAAACACACATTGTTTTGTTCAAGGCCTTTAAAGTAAATTTTCTAATTGCTTTGTTTGAGGAAAAGAAGATCTTTCTTTCTTTCATATTTTTGTCGGGCTTGTAGTTATTAGCCCCGACCCGAATGCTCTATTCTTTGTCTTTTGGAATTCGGGGCTTAATTAAAGTGCCAATTACACCCAATTTTGAGAACTACAGGCCTAATGCAATCCATTCAAAAAGAAAGAGAGAACCAAACTACTCATATGATAGGGCTAAACTTTTTTTTACACTCGAGAGTGTGCTGATCAAACAAAAGTTTCACCTCAACCTAAATATACTATGGGATCCCTCCACTACTTGCGTGGTGCTAAAAATAAGGATTGTGTTGGGAGTTGGTATGATGCAATGATCCGTCATTACGTGCACAAGGCTGAAACCGTCAAAGAATAATCATAGAGATCAATCACACCACATTTTGGGCCCAAATTCAAATTGATTGAACTCAAACTCGCATGAAAGCATATATATATATCGGAGCATAAGCGATATATGGGTAATCCAACATTGTATTAATTAAGACCCAACTTCTATTCACTTAGCAAAAAAAACAAGACCCAACTTTTATTTATGTTTCTTAAATGTAAAACTTTGCATTCACCCATGTCTAGGCCTGTCAATGGGCTAGATCCGATCCGAATCCAATAAGACTCGAATCCGATAGTGGTAATTCGGATCCGAAAATCTGAATCCAATCCAAAAACCTTTTTATTTCAAAAATTTTAGCAAAAAAAAAATTTTTCCAAAAAAAAATTTAAAATAAAAAATAAATAAATACACAACTTCTTAAACATTTTTTTTCAAAATAAAAAATTTACTGTTTTTTTTAAAAAATTACAAAAAATAAAGTTCGGATTCGGATTGATAACGGATTTAATCCGAATCCGATCTGTATTTGAATTACTGGATTCGGATTATCGGATTTCGGATCGACGTCATCGAATTCGAATCCGGATCGAATTTTTCAAATCGAATCCGAATCGTATGCGGTCCATTGACAAACCTACCCATGGCCTAACAAATCGAGAGAAAGTAAATAGCTAGAAGTAGAACTTTGGTTGCTTTGATTCTTAATGGAGAAGCAAGTAAAGTGGTCTAGTTGGGTCTCCAACTATTAATATGAAACACATTGATCATGCGTTTGAACTCATATTATCACTATTAGACTAAGTTGAGAATTCCTCAAAGAGGCAACACTACTAGTAACGGTCTAGTTGGGTCTCCAACTAGTAATATGAAACACATTGATCATGCGTTTGAACTCATATTATCACTATTCAGCCCCCACTAAGAATATTGAGCCCATAAAATAATTCCTCCGAAGAGGCAACACTACTTTAGTTATTACTACTTTAATTATTTAACATTTTATGGTAGAGATAGAAACTTATTTACAATTCGCGCAATTTTAATCGTTCGTTTTGGCAATTAATGGTTCAGATTAAAAAAAAAAACTATTAACTTAAACTCTTCTAGCAAATAGTTTTTTCAAAGTCCGGATTTTTTGACATGCATGATTAAGCGTCGTAAATTATTTTCACGGCGTAAAAACGTTTTTATCTTTATGGTATGCCCTCTTCCTCTTCGGCTCCCTATATATTCAGCTCTCTCCCTTGCTTCTACCCAACTCAAAAACCTCCTCCTCTCTCTCTCTCTCTCTCTCTCTCTCTCTCTCTCTCTCTCTCTCTCGATCGAAATCCCTGAAGATGGAACAAACAAATGTACAGGTGGTAGCAAAGAGGCTATGGAACCTAGTACGTGTGATGTACTACATGCTAAGGAAAGGCATATCAAAGGGAAAACTGATCGTCAATCTCAACACGATGTTGAAACGTGGCAAGATCGCGGGGAAGGCGGCGATACTCAATCTCATGCTCCATCACCACCACTCCGCCGCCTCCGACCGCCTCTCGCAGCACAATGGACACCTGTCCTTCCGGGCCCCGCACGACGAGTACGAGTTCAGCTGCAGCAACAGCCCCGCCGTGTCCTTCCCCTTCCACCTCGGCAAACGCAACAAACGCCGCTCCGGAGCATGCGATGATCACCCTCCGGAAGTGGAGGACGATGTTGCGACGGCCGCTAGCGCCGTTGAGAAGGTGTTGGAGATGCCGGGGTTTGGAGTGGTGAGGCAGCTGAGGATAACGGACTCGCCGTCGCCGCTACCGAAAGTTGGTGGCGTGGATGGCCACGTGGACGAGGCCGCGGAGGATTTTATAGTGAGGTTTTACAATGACGTGAGGAAACAAAACGAAATGGCTTTACGTTGAAGAAAGAATTAATCTTTCTTGTTAAAATTACTTGGACAATTTTAACCTCGTGGATCTGGTTAATTAATTGTTGGTGGCCAATAAAAATAGTTGTAGTATTTCTCAATAATTTGTCGATGTACTAAATGAGAGGTATGAGGAATTAAATTGTTATTTTTTTCGATAAAAAAATATGGTTGCAGATTTATTTACTCTTGACCGGAGATTCACATATCTGATACTCCTATAGAAATATCTTCCTTAGTATGAGACATCGATCCCTCTACGTTTACACAGGGACCAAAGCAAGTCCATCGAGCTGTTTGCAAGTACCTCGAGGCTTGGATCGATTGTTAGGAAACGAATCGAACACGAGCTCGGATTTTTAATTAAGTTTGTTTAAATGAGTTGAGTACAAGTTAGCCGAGTCTATCAAGGCTTGTTTAATTAATAAACAAACCTAGCTCGATTGAATACCTCGATATTAAACAAGTCCGAGCTCTCTAAATGCCCGTGATAATAACAGTGCTATCAAGTCCAACGACGGAATTAATCTGGCATGAATCCTCTATGTTTTTTTCTTTTGCAACTAAATCCACTATGCTCTTCTTCTTCTTTCAGACGAATGAATCATCCCACAAGAGAGCCACAAATTGAATCCATTCATAGAACGTAAACCTCCTGACGACCCAAACATAACCACCGCCCCGACCAGCTGTGTAAACTTTGGAGAGGAAACGAAACCTGTTCAATGCTAGCTAGGCAATGGCCTTCTGGCCCTTCTCCTTCCACTGGGGCAAGCCCACGGGTGGTTAAATCCACCATTGTTCCACTATGTTAAAGTGCACCTTTACCGAGCTCGATCTCTTTTCTCCAAAATCCAACCATCTTTTTCTTACGCATGCCTTTTCTTTTTCTTGTACACTAGAAAAGTAAAAAAGCAGCGCCGGCCGTCACTTCTTTTTCGAGTTTTTCTTTGGCAATTGGTGGGAGAAATGTACAGTTGTACACTACCATTTGAGTCCGAATGCAATACCACATGTACTCACCTCAAGAACAATTACAGAACTCACATAATTCCCAATAGATGGCACTCACCTCATGTACTCACCTATTGATATTCTATTAAGCTGATTTTTTGCATGGCAATATTACTCTGCAGATCCTATAATATGAACAATTAAGATTAAAACAATAAACGCTCGATGGAGCCACAATGAGCGGTGGTAGAAAAGTGGGGTTTTCCATCAGCGTTAGATAGAGTTTATTCTCTTTGGGATATATGCACATATAAAGATGTTGCTCTAAGAAAGTTTTCTTGCTAAAATAGTGGCTCGGGCTTACACCTCCAAAAATTGAAAAACTCAAGGGACGTTATTCCGTGAAACGCCCAACTAAACAAAAAACATTTTCTAAAACCGGTGGTTCAGAGCTTGGTAAGAGGAAAACAAGGTGCTGCCTCTGGGCACACCTGAAAGGAAAGGTGGGGGGAACTGGCAAAAAAATTGGCTTTACGAATGGTGGTATGCTTTCGTTTCAAAAAAATCATGTATGTGCTTCGAAGCATATGCCTTTCAACAATGATCATGGCACATGTCAGCCTTTCGACGAGTATTGGTCCATATATATTATGCACCTACTGACGGTACTGCTCCAAACTCTTTTTTACCATACATTTGTGTGGATTCCACACACTCTATGATAGGGATCACACAAATGTGTGATGGAGGAAGAATTTGAAGCACCGCCACGTGGTATCTCAAGGGCATTGAATAATTTTTCGGTAGGTAGGATTGCAGGTACACACGCTCTCTATTTTATATATAACCATGTAGGCAAGTAAGAGTCAAATTAAGTGAATCAAAGTATTAATCTTTTTACTTATTATCTCCTTCAAAGTATGCAATAAACATCTATTGCAGAGCAAAAAGAAAAAAACATTGCGATTGTAATATTTTTATTGTTCCGAATAAAATGTTACTCCTACTTTCTTTGTTGATAAAAGAAGATCGAGTTTGTGATAAAACAAGAGCTTTTGTGAGATATTGAATTCATATATGTAGTGTTATGAAGCTTGCCTCATGTGGAGGGACATATATGTCCGCGTGAGCTTTTGTGAGAGATATTAATTTGCCGCCTACTAGACCTAGTACAAGTTTTGCTTTATGAAATAGGTTAGTATAAATTTGTGGACTACACAACTTTAGATTGGAGAGGGAAAAGTTGAATTTGGAAAACGACCCCAAAAGAACAGTGGGTGGGTGCCTGGGTGGGTTCAATACAATAGTTGAACTCTTCTCTAGGCCAATCACATCACTCTCTCTCTCTCTCTCTCTCTCTCTCTCTCTCTCTCTCATACTTCTTGTGATTTTTCCTATTGAGAACTTTTGCAAAGGACTCGGCTTTAGCAGTCTCAACAACAGAGAAGCCTCTGCAATGTCTCTCTCTCTCTCAAAAACCTACTTCGTGGATTCTTCCTGTTGAGAACTTTAGCAAAGGACCGAGCTCAAGCGGTTTCAACTGCAGACAAGCCTTTTGTTATAATTGGATTGTCCTCGTTTATCTCGATAATTAATGGTTTAAATTTGAAAAAGACTCTATAAGAAAGAATTTTGATAGTATCTTTCAAAAAATCTACAACATTATGTTACACTCTTAAACGGCCGAGATTATGGAGACTATTCTCCGAAGTCCAAATCCAGACGGTAGAGAAGTGTGAAGCTTCCTTAAATATCCTATTACTTGTCACTGAACTCGTATCACACCCAAGGTAATATTTTGACTTTTTAGCATGTAGTGGCTTTTTCTAAGACGTCACTTTACTCATAAAACTAATATAAGTCCGATCAATATAATTAGATTTCGTATAAAACCGGCTTCTGGAGAAATTATGCAATTGTGTCGTGTTACCATGCATTCAAGCCATTTTAATACCAAAAGTACTCATAATCAGTGCGAAAAGGTACGACTCAATTAGGACTCAATTTGTATTCCAGATCAATATATCTTCTCGAGAAAGCAACGCTACTTTTTTTCTAATGGGTGGCAATGAACGATCGGTTCGCTTAATTAATTTATTGAAGAACTTGCAAACCAAACAAGCCATAACCTAAAAATAATGCATCCAAAATGATCCTTTACAGTTCAAGCATGCCTCTGGGCCACCCAGATCAGTACTTGTTTATTAGCCAATTCAAAAGCTTAACCCAAATTTACAACCAGTACTTGTTTATTAGCTAGAGAAGTAGAACTTTGGTTGCTTTGATTCTTAATGGAGAAGCAAGTAAAGTGGTTTAGTTAGGTCTTCAACTAGTAACAATTATGAAACACATTGATCATGCGTTAGAACTCATATTATCACTATTTAGCCCCCACTAAGAATATTGAGCCCAAAAAATAATTCCTCCAAAGAGGCAACACTACTTTAAAAAAAAACTATTAGCTTAAACTCTTCTAGCAAATAATTTTTTTCAAAATCTAGACTTTTGGACGTACACGATTGAGCGCCGTAAATTATTTTCACGGCTCCGCTGTAAAAAAGTTTTTCTCTTTATGGTATGCCCTCTTCCTCTTCGGCTCCCTATATATTCAGCTCTCTCCTTTGCTTCCAACTCAAAAACCTCCTCCTCCTCCTCCTCCTCCCTCTCTCTCTCTCTCTCTCTCTCTCTCTCTCTCTCAAATCCCTGAAGATGGAACAAACAAATGTACAGGTGGTAGCGAAGAAGCTATGGAACCTAGTACGTGTGATGTACGACATGCTAAGGAAAGGCATATCAAAGGGAAAACTGATCGTCAATCTCAACACGATGTTGAAACGTGGCAAGATCGCAGGGAAGGCCGCGATGCTCAATCTCATGCTCCACCACCACCACTCCACCGCCGCCTCTGACTGCCTCTCGCAGCACGATGGACACCTGTCCTTCCGGGCCCCGCACGACGAGTACGAGTTCAGCTGCAGCAACAGCCCCGTCGTGTCCTTCCCCTTCCACCTCGGCAAACGCAACAAACGCCGCTCCGGAGCATGCGATGATCACGCTCCGGAAGTGGAGGACGATGTCGCGACGGCCGCTAGCGCCGTTGAGAAGGTGTTGGAGATGCCGGGGTTTGGAGTGGTGAGGCAGCTGGGGATAACGGACTCGCCGTCGCCGTTACCGGAAGTTGTTGACGTGGAGGGCCAAGTGGACGCGGCCGCGGAGGATTATATAGTGAGGTTTTACAATGACTTGAGGAAACAAAACGAAAAGGCTTTACGCTGAAGATAGAATTAATCTTTCTTGTTAAAATTACTTGGACAATTTTAACCTCGTGGATCTGGTTAATTAATTGTTGGTGGCAACAATAAAAATAGTTTTAGTATGTCTCAATAATTTATCGATATACTGAATGAGAGGTATGAGGAATTAAATTGTTATTTTTTCGATAAAAAAAGATGGTTGCAGATTTATTTACTCTTGACCGGAGATTCACATATTTGATACTCTTACAGAAATATCTTCCTTAGTGTGAGACATCGATCCCTCTACGTTTACACAGGGACCAAAGCATGTCCACCCGACTCCACCGAGCTGTTTGCAAGTACCTCGAGGCTCGGATTGTTAGGAAACAAGTTGAACCCGAACTCCGATTTTTAATGAAGCTCGTTTAGTAAATGAGTTGAGTACGAATTAGTTATAACTAGGCTCATTTATAAAATATCGACTAGTCTATCAAGACTTGTTTAATTAATAAACAAACCTAGCTCGATTGAATACCTCGATATTAAACGAGTCTGAGCACTCATCTTGTAGGCCTAACATTATAATGTATCTATACAAAAAAAATTAACATGATTGGACATCGATAAGTATATCAAAGGTTCAATTTTATTTTGTAAATTGGACAGTTTATCTTTATAATTATTGATTGAATCAGACCGTCCATTTTATAAACCAAAATTCAAATTTTGAGATACCTATCGATATTCTATTAAGTTGATTTTTTTTGCATGGCAATATTACTCTGCAAATCCTATAATATGAACAATTCAGATTAGATTTTCCATCGGCGTTAGATAGAATTTATTCTCTTTGGAATATATATATATATATATATATATGCACATATAAAGAGTTGCTCTAAGAAAGTTTTAAGTCTCGCTAAAATAGTGGCTCGGGCTTACACGTTACACCTCCAAAAATTGAAAAACTCAGGGGACGTTATTCCGTGAAACCACCCAACTAAACAAAAAACATTTTCTAAAACCGGTGGTCCAGAGCTTGGTAAGAGGAAATCAAGGTGCTGCCCCTGGGCACACCTGAAAGGAAAGGGGGGGGGGGGGGTGGTGGTGGGGCCGCGCGGCGGGGAACTGGCAAAGCAATTGGCTTTACGAATGGTGGTATGCTTTCGTTTCAAAAAAATCATGTATGTGCTTCGAAGCATATGCCTTTCAACAATGATCACGGCAAATGTTGGCTTTGGGGCACCGTCACGTAATATTCCAAGGGCATTGAATAATTTTTCGATAGATAGGATTGCATGTACACACCTCTCTATTCTATATATAACCATGTAGGCAAGTAAGAGTCAAATTAAGTGAATCAAAGTATTAATCTTTTTACTTGTTATCTCCTTCAAAGTATGCAATAAGCATCTATTGCAGAGCAAAAAGAAAAAAACATTGCGATTGTAATATTTTTATTGTTCCGAATAAAATGTTACTACTTTCTTTGTTGATAAAAGTAGAGTTTGTGATAAAACAAGAGCTTTTGTGATATATTGAATTCATATATGTAGTGTTATGAAGCCTGGGATATATATATGTCCACGTGAGCTTTTGTGAGAGATATTAATTTGTAGCCTACGAGACCTAGTACAAGACCTAGTACAAGTTTTGCTTTAGGAAATAGGTTAGTATAAATTTGTGGACTACACAACTTTAGATTGGAGAGGGAAAAGTTGAATTTGGAAAACGACCCCAAAAGAAGACTGGGTGGGTGCCTGGGTGGGATCAATACAATCGTTGAACTCTTCTATAGGCCAATCACATCACTCTCTCTCTCTCTCTCTCTCTCTCTCTCTCTCTCTCTCTCTCTCTCTCTCATACTTCTTGTGATTTTTCTCCTATTGAGAACTTTTGCAAAGGACTCGGCTTTAGCAGTCTCAACAACAGAGAAGCCTCTGTAATCTCTCTCTCTCTCTCTCTCTCTCTCTCTACAACAGAGAAGCCTCTGTAATCTCTCTCTCTCTCTCTCTCTAAAACCTACTTCGTGGATTCTTCCTGTTGAGAACTTTAGCAAAGGACCGAGCTCAAGCGGTTTCAACTGCAGACAAGCCTTTTGTTATAATTGCATATTGTCATCGTTTATCTCAATAATTAATGGTTCAAATTTGAAAAAGACTCCGTAAAAAAGAATTTGGATAGTACTCCTTATCTTTCAAAAAATCTAGTACACCATTATATAACACTCTTAAATGGCCGAGATTATGGAGACTATTCTCCGAAATCCAAATCCAGACGATAAAGAAGTCTGAAGCTTCCTTGATTATCCTAGTACTTGTCACTGAGGTAATATTTTGACTTTTGAGCATGTTGTGGCTTTTTCTAAGACCTCACTTTACCCATAAAACTAATATAAGTCCGATCAATATAATTAGGTTTTGTATAAACCGGCTTCTGGAGAAATTATGCAATTGTGTCGTGTTACCATACATTCAAGCCATTTTCATAAGAAAAGTACTCATAATCGGTGGGAAAAAGGTACGACGACTCAAGGACTCAATTTGTATTCTAGATCAATATATCTTCTCGGGAAAGCAATGCTACTTTTTTTTTCTAATTGGTGGCAATGAACAATCGGTTCGCTTATTTATATATTGAAGAACTTGCAAACCAAACAGGCCATAACCTAAAAATAATGCATCCATCCAAGATGATCCTTTACAGTTCATGCATGCCTCAGGGCCACCCAGATCAGTACTTGTTTATTAGCCAATTCAAAAGCTTAACCCAAATTTACAACCAGTACTTCAGCACTGATCAGTCTTAAGGGTTAAGATGAATCCTTTGGAATCTGATAAGTTAATAGAAGAAACCAGATCGATACTTTTGTTTGCTTCTTTGTTTTTCTCCGATTTTTCTGTGAAAAGTCATGGGTAGTGTGGCAATATTCAAACATTAAGACCTGGAGTACGTATTATTAGGAGTCACCATGGAGTGCTTTAATCGGCTTTATCAAGGTATGTGTAACGACTCACTCCACCTAATCTATTAATCCTTAGCTGGTGCCTAATCACGGACTCAATAAAATACTGTATACAGTAACTGCTCGCAAATTCTTATATACCATTGAAACCTTTCTTTAGTAATCGATGTGGGACTTGCATGCATTTTCAAAGATGGGTTCTCACAGTTTGTGTCCAAGAGATACATTCCAAAATTTGAACTCTTGTTAATTTTCTTAATGAAAGTTAGCATTATTAGTTGAAGTTCGTGAGGTTTAAACCTCTATCAAATACATGAGAGTACATGGTGCCTACCATTTGACTACCACTCCACTTGCCATTCCAAATTTGTAACTTACCACAAGAGCAAGTACGTTGTATGCCCTTACTATTCTAGCTAGCACAAGTTTTTTTTTCAGAACATCGCTGTCGTTGTTATTGAAAGAAGATCCGAGGATCGAATTATAGAGATAATACAATACATTAAAAACAAAGCAACATGCACCCAACAGTCCGGCACAAACTGTTAACTCTGGAACTAATCCAACATTTTCTTGTTAAAATTTTTCTGTTCTTACACATCCGGCATTTACTTTCAGTTTTTTTTTTCCTCGGAGCCTCTGTTTAAAAATTACTCTCCGTTCCTACTTTTGGATTTGGACATTTGTTTGAAGCATTACATTATCCTTTAAAAAATTAAAAAAACTTTCATGCCCACGCGAATTTTAATAATTTGAAATATTTTTAGAAAACACTTTTGTGCTCACGCGCTTTATTTGACTTAATTAATCAGATTATTAACTTTCCATGTGGCCCAATATTAGTTTTTTATTTATTTATGAAGAGATAAAAACGATCTTGCCAGTTCCAACAATGCACTCCTCGGGCCGAAAAAGCGTAACTGCTTCACGTTGCATATTTGAACTCATTAAATCCCGAATTGCATCATTATCATCGATAAAAGGGACGAGAGAAACTCCGATCGTAAAATATTGGAAGCCCAGCATAAGTTTCAGTTACAACTGAAAAAACCCAAAGTGACCAACTGAGTATTGGGCTTTTACCCCATCAAATTTGTTGACTGCCCATTAGGCCAAAAGTAAAATAGAAAGAAAGCCTTTGGGCGGCCCGCCGGCCCCTAGCAAATTGCTTTTAGCCCAACCCAAACCGAATATGAGGAAAAAAGAGTCGCCCACCGTGGGGCTCGAACCCACGACCACAAGGTTAAGAGCCTTGCGCTCTACCAACTGAGCTAGACGGGCTTTATACCTGACGGTGTAAACTAAAGAATTTAACAATAAAAAATCCTTTGCACTTTTTGTAATCCAAACAAACATAGGATGGGAATATAGGCTTTTCATAAACAGTAAATGGATATTCTAAAGCGAACGAATGTCCATTTCCTTGGATTTTGGAAATCTGGAAAGTAGTTGAGTTGACTATGAACCAGTTTAAGTATTGATGTTTTTCTAGGAACCTGGAAGGATAAAAATGTTTTTCATACTTTTGCCGCTTTGAGAAGGTGTATGATATGCAAATCGCTGTTTTTTATTAAAGTAAAAATACATTTTTTGACATTTAATTAAATTATGAGTCTTAGTGGCTGACTGTTTGGTTTAATATCTACAGTGTGATATGTTTTATTTTTGAGCTTTATGAAAGCCATAACGTACGGGACGTGTGGCTATAAAAGCAAATTAGGTGAGATTATGTAAATGATGTGGAGATAAATCAGTGGTAACGAAAAACGATAATAGGTAAATGCTTGTCATTGCATTCATGAGTTTGATCGTAAGCTATTATATATCCATAGTACCGGATAAACATTAACCTGCGCATGGTATGCATTGCTAGTTTAGTTCTTATTCTACAAGAACGATCGTAGTAGTTTTAATTATGTACAAGTAAGAATGTGTTAGATTGAAAAAAAGACAACATTTTATTGTGGCATTAATCCCGTTTCACGACATGTTTCATTCAAAGTTTTAAATAATATTCCTATATCTTTTGGTGTAGTTATTTACAGTGTTGATGAATAAAACGAGGATTAGTTATGTCAACGCTACATGCAATGCAATGACATTGATTTGCATAGTTTTAAGATTTAACTAACCACAAAATAGTTAATTAGTTATTCAATTGCTAAAGCTTAAAATGAAAAAAATTAACCAACTTGGTTAGTAATCCATGAAATCACCTCTATCTTCTTCACCTCTCTATTTCTTTTCACTGAGGAGATTCTAATTATTGAGACGTATATTTAATATAGAGAGAATATAAGTTGATTCCTATAGCGAACGTTATGAGTGAGTGCAAGCTAAGAATGAGAAAGAGAAGCAAGCAAGCAATCACACGAGACACAAAATATACGTGTGGTTCCCTAAGAGAGGTAAATCCACGGGCAAGGAGAGAAATGATTCATTATCAAACGTGAAGAAGAGATACAAAGAACCGGCTGCAAACTTTATAGAGGCCACAATATGAGATGAAGAAACAGAAGGATTAAACCCAGAAAGTCCCAAAAATTCCCTTTTTATAGAAAAACACTAAAAAAATACTCCTATATATATACCTTAATCGAATTAGAATAGAATTCTAGTCATAAGTTTAAACCGACTCCAATATATCTATAAGAATGGTAGTATGCTTTTTTTTTGAAACATAGTTGAATGAAATGTGATATGTTCCTTTGTCAACTAAATTTGAACGTGATAACATACTCACTACAATTCAATAAGGGTTTGAAGACATCCCAAACTTTTCACGTTACATTATTTCAATGTAAGGAGATCTGCAAATTATTACTATTAAAAAATAAATTTAAGTGTGTGAAAATAGCTGTGGGAGGGGCCGTAGAGTTTAATGCAAATTATTATTATTAAAAAATAAGTTCAAGTATGTGAAACGGCTGTAAGAGAGGCTGTAGAATTTAGTCTAAAGTGCGCGTAAGCTATACTGTTTGTAGCAAAGTTGAACTTTGCATGGGAGTTTATTTCAAATAAAATTGCGATACCCATATTATTTTTATCTCTTTCTCTCTTAAAGAACGATCTGCAAATAGTTTTGATTTTTAAGTACTATATAGTAGTTCACGAAAATATACCACACTTTTTATCATTACTCTCCGAAGCACTTTCAGTCCTTGTTGGTTTACATATTCTTCTATAGCAAAAGCACGAATAATATCCGCTAAATGACAAACAAACGAGCTACACTGTTTGAGTTCAGTACATGTTTGTTTTATTAGTCAGATAAATTAATCTTGAACATTATTTTTGAACTCCGCTCCTCTAAGTATTTTTTAAAAATAATTATTTATTTACAATTTTTAAACTTATAAATTAGTGAAATAATTTTTTGTGTAGCATAAATTTTGTTTGGACGGTGCAAAATTTTTTTTCACAAATAAATTATTTTTAAATTAAAAAATTATGAATAAAAAATTATTTTTTAAAAAGACTTAGCAGGACAAAAAACGAGCAACAACTCAGTTCACTCGGCTAGTGATTCATGAAAATTTCAAGCTATTGGAATCAAGTCAATAAAATGTTCTTGTAATCGACTTGTCTCATCAATGAGCTACGTCAATAATTTCTAGAGTAAATTACACTAAGCCCCCCTCAACTAATTCACATTTTCATTTAACCCCTTCAGACTATAAAATTCGACATTGTGCACCCTCTAACTATCCAGAGTTGACACTTAACATCCTTTTGTTAGGTCTCAGTAGGAAAAATGCACCGACGACCGTCTCCGGCCACCGGACGGCCGATCCGAGCCGTCCAAAAATTTAAAAAAAAAAACCAAGTGGGTTAAAGCGGGAATCAACGGCATTCGACATGCGTAGGTGCTCGATCCAAACACCCCAAGAATTTAAATGGGGTGTTTGAATCGAGCACCTACGCACGTTCGGATGCCGTTGATTCCAGCGTAGGCCCACTCGGTTTTTTTTAAAAAAAATTTTTGGTCGGCTCGGATCGGTCATCCGGTGGCCGGAGACGGCCATCAGTGCATTTTTCCTACGGAGACCTAACAAAAGGGTGTTAAGTGTCATCTCTGGATAGTTAGAGAGTGCACAATGTCGGATTTTGTAGTCTAAGGGGGTTAATTGAAAATGTGGGTTAGTTGAGGGGGGCTTAGTGTAATTTACTCTAATTTCTAAAAAAGCCCTTGTTAAAATTTAAAATCAGCTTGAAATAATCAATTGCTTTTGTCGGGTTCTAACATAAATCCCAAGAGCTCCAATTCCACTAAACCCCCAATCCAACCGTCCAATCCCTCTCCATCGACGGCTGTCAGACACTCCTCTCTAATAAAAACCCATTTTCCCCCTCCCTTCATACCCAAAAATTATGAATAAGAAGTTATTTTTTAAAAAGGCTTAGCAGACAAAAACTGAGCAACAACTCGGACAGGGGGAGTGTGCTGTGCAGCTTCGTGCTGCACAACCTCCGGTGAGGCTTTTCCAGCATTGGTCCGACGATCGGAGACGTTCACCGCGTAGAGCTCGTCGAGTTCTACATGTACACCAAAAATCAACTCTCAATCAAATATCGTTAAGGCCTCATCGGAACATATATAACTTGAAAAAAAATGAATTTAGTGGTTTTGATCCAGTGTTCCGTATCCATTAGGATTCATTTTTTTCAAGATATATATGTTTCGATGAGGCCCTTAACGATATTTGATCGAGTTGATTTTTGGTATACATGTAGAACTCGACGAGCTCTACGCGGTGAACGTCTTCGATGGTCGAACCGATGCCGAAAAAGCCTCGCCGGAGGCCGTGCAGCACGAATCTGCACAGCACACTCTCCTGGTCCCAACAACTCAGTTCATTTGGCTAGTGATTCATGAAAATTTCAAGCTATTGGAATCAAGTCAATAAAATGTTCTTATAATCGACTTGTCTCATCAATAAGCTACGTCAATAATTTCTAAAAAAGCCCTTGTTAAAATTTAAAATCAGCTTGAAATAATCAATTGCTTTTGTCGGGTTCTAACATAATCCCAAGAGCTCCAATTCCACTAAACCCCCAATCCAACCGTCCAATCCCTCTCCATCGACGGCTGTCAGACACTCCTCTCTAATAAAAACCCATTTTCCCCCTCCCTTCATACCCAAAAGAAATCCACGTATTCTCTCGTCTCTGCAAGTACCTTCTCTCTCTCTCTCTCTCTCTCTCTCTCTCTCTCACACACACACACACACACACACACACCATCTCTCTGTTTCTTCTTCGAATCCAACTTCTCCATCTCCACAGATCTGCAAAATCCAAAATCACCCTTCCAAACCCCAACCCGATCGTCGCCCAGCTCACTCTAATTCCTTCGCACTCGTACATTATCTCATCGCAATTCTCTCGGTAAAGCACAGTTTTTTTTTTTTTTCCCTTGGTTTCTTTTCGCATAATCGTGGCTGTCGCCGTGCTCTTCCGATACATTATTAACCCTTTAATAACCGTCGGTTAACTCGTTTCGTTTTCCAAGTTTTCCTTTTTATGACGCGGTGATTTTTTTATTTATTTTTATATGCAGAGAAGAGTGAGGATTTTAGGTGGAGTTGTTTCAAATTAGGGTTTTGTAGGGATGAGAATCGAGCGATGAACGATGCCGGTTGCGCGTAGCGGAGCGCGAAGGGGCCGGGGAGCGAAGCAACAGCCACAGCCACAGCAGCGGAAACCTAATTCGATTAATCCGATCGAGAACGGAGAGGCGGCGATTGCGACGAGGACGAGGAGGAGGAGTGCAGCAGCAGCAGCAGCGCCGAAGGGGAACGAAGACGTTTTCCCGCCGGTAAATGAGAACGTAGTGGCCGCTGCGGTTGCGCCAGCGGAGGTGAGAGGGGAAAACGATAGGGTTTTGGCAGAGCCGCCGCGCGGCAAGGAAGAGGAGGAGGTGGCAGAGAAGGCGATGGACGATAGTGGCGGCCGCAGCGGTGACAAGGGGCATGCCGGCGAAGACGAAGGAAGCACCGCTCCGCTTCCTGAAAAAGTGAGACTTTTTATATACTGCTAGTTTTTGTTGTTGTTTTGGTTTTATTATCAGTTGGTGTTTTATGTGTTTTGCATGCAGATTGGACGCCCTAGACTTTTGAAAACCCTGTTCTGATAGTCTAGAATTTTCGGAAATTGTTTATGGGTCTTGCTGGGCGGTGGATAATAGGAGTATAATACCAAATAATTTCAAATTCCAATAAACGTCTCACGGATATAAATACTGCTTTACAGATATCGACACATACACCTTTTACTAATTATCCACCCTCTAAGTGTTGTGCTCAACATTTTCCATTGTTTATAGGTTATATAGGTTCATGGCCACCATTTTGTTTGGAAAAAAGTGATATAGCCATATAGGCTACCTAAAATACAAGTGAAATGGTGATTTTAGTCGTAGATAGTTACCAGAACTGAATTTCCTTTTCCATGGGCTTCATGTTTTTCTTAGCTATAATGAGGATGGTATTATGAGGTTTTTGAGTGATCTTATTGAATTAAGGAAATTGCATTAGGTTGGATTGGAGTTTGGTATATTGATTGTGATGTTTCATTGGTGGTTTGCGTGTTTGCATGGCGATAGATGCGTTCCGCGGAAAGAGATTCCAGCTTTATGCATTTAGGTTTTTCTTGCTGGTCGTTGATTAAGGTTTTTGACCGTTGGAGGGTTTTGATTAACTCGCAGTTGTTCCGTTATCCTTGTGTGTTTTGCACATGTGGAAATGAAGATTTAGTAAGTTTGTGGATTTTCCTATTAATGACGTTTGGTTGATTAAATATGCACCTTTGGGAGTCTTGTCGTCTCCGGGTTCATAATCTGTTCAGTAGAATCTATGTAGTTTTTGGAAGTTTAATTGATTTTGAAAGTAATGGTATGCAATTAGTTGTTGACATGGGAAGTTCCTTGATGGATATAACAACTCTTTTCCTTTTGTCTGACACGTTATAAAATGATGGACCCGGCATGTGCTTGGCTTTATTTTCTGTATTATCATTTAAGGAATGTGGTCTTTTCCGGTTGTTTTTAATTTGGTATATTGATTGTAATATTAGATTGGTGGTTTGGGTGTTTGCATGGCAATAGTGTTGTGTGCAAAGAGATGCGGCCTTATGCATGTAGGGTTTACGTGCTGGTCGCTGGTCCTTTAATTAAGGTTTTCGACCATTGAAAGGTTTTTTGATTACCTCTCAGCTGTCCCGTTATCCATATATGTCTTATAGACGTGGAAATGAAGATTTACTAAATTGTAAGTTTTGGATTTCCCAATTTATTACGTTTTATTCATTAATACACCTTTGGGAGTCTTTTCATTTCAGGGTTGGTAATTGCCTCAGTAAAATCTATGTAGTTTTAGGGAGTTGTATTGCTTTTAGAATTAACAGTACGCAATTAATTGTTGATACGTGAAATTCCTTGATGGATATGATAACTTTTTCCCTATTTCTAACATGTTATTAATAAATGGACCGGACACGTGCCTGGCTTCGTTTCTTCTATTATCCTCCAAGGAATTTTGTCTTTTTCGGTTGTTTTTGTAAACGTGGAAGATATTTAACTGGACGAGAGATCTAATAATGGAGTTACTGACAAAAGAGAAATAGTTAAAGATTTAGTTAGATCATGGAATTTTCAATTGATGCTTTTGCTTCGGTAAACATACACCTTTGAGGGGTTTGTCGTTTTTGGCTTGGTAATCTCTTATATGAATCTGTAGAATCTTAAGGAGTTGCGTTGCTATGAGAATTAACAGTTTGTAATCAATACACAGGGATGCAGGGGAGGACAGAGGGGGGTGCAAGCGGGGCCCCGGGCCCCTGCACGCCCCCCAATTATTCCACTAATAACTATACTATATGTTCAAGTTAATTTGAAAAAGTTATATAGAATCGGTCCCTGCAAGTCTCTTGAGTGAAAAAAGTTAAAATTTCAAGTTATTGACAATTTTGGGTTGTGGTTATAAAATTATATGCAATTATGTATATGTAGACAATCTCGTCTTCTTCTGAGAACTCGTAAGTAGTAATATTTATATTATAGATTATAGTTTTTGTTCTCAATGTAAAAATGTGATTCGGGCCCCCGCTTTGTACAAATCCTGCATCTGCCACAGAGGGATGTGAAGTTCCAAGATGTATTGATTAACTTTTCTCATATTTTCTTAAATGTTAACATGAAATTGCTTTCACGATATCAAGGAAACAACTGGATTGCACCAAAACATCTTTTTCGGTTTTCTGTTGCAAAAAAAAACATCTTTTGCAGTTTTGACTTCATGCCGGCATTGTTGGGGTATTAGTTGTTGGAAATAGGCATATCTTGCGTGCTAATTCTTATTTGGCTACATGAATATACGATGTTTTGGATGTTAGCCGGTTTGTAACTGAATACGTTTATGGGACTGAATCAATGGAATAGCATATACTACTGGTGTGATATGTATCTCCTAATTGTCTGTAAAGTGATACAGCCTCCTAACAAGGTAATATGATTTTGAGCAAGGAATGTCATAAGTTGTTTACTTGCATCGTTTAAGTATAAGCTTTTGAATTTTTATGGCAGATATTTTGATTGGCTTACAAAATGTATTCAATCCTTCTGTTCTTCATGACAGGTTCAGGTTGGTGGTTCGCCTTGGTATAGAGTAGAAAGAAAGCTTGGCAAGGGAGGCTTTGGACAAGTTTATGTAGGTCGCCGTGTTACTGGTGGTACAAGTGATAGAACAGGTGCTGGAGCTGCTGAGGTATGTTTATAATTCCTTTTGGGGTTCTCAAGTTTGACTTCTACATGGTTAGTGTCTGCTGCTGCTTAGATGTATACCGACATAGTTTTCGCATTTGTATTTTAGGTGGCTCTGAAATTTGAGCATCGAAGTAGCAAAGGATGTAACTATGGACCTCCATACGAATGGCAAGTTTACAAGTGAGTATGTCTTGTCATGAAGTCTTCTAATAAATTTGATAGTCATAATACGCAGTAGTTTTTCACACATTCTTTTCTGTACAGCTCTCTTGGTGGCAGTCATGGTGTACCTCGAGTACATTACAAAGGTCGACAAGGTGACTTTTATATCATGGTATGATCCGGTGACTTTTTCTTGCTGCTTGTTGCATCTCCTTGGTTCCTGTTTGATGGAGTCTAACAGTATAACTTGTCATATGCAGGTTATGGATATGTTGGGACCAAGCTTGTGGGATGTTTGGAATAATAACTCTCATACGTGCGTACCAAGAAGTTTCATTACTTTTTACGCTTTACAGTTTACATTCTTCACCACTTTAGCATTCATGTTGCCATTGCTTGATACCTTCTTTTTTCTTCTCACTTCTAAATTCCAGGATGTCCATTGAGATGGTGGCCTGCATTGCCATAGAAGCAATATCTATATTAGAGAAGATGCACTCCAGGGGGTGAGGAGTTATTTTTTTTCTTTCCCTTTTGAATGGTTTTTTCTGTTTCCTTTTTGTCTTGTTCACGTCAGTTGTCAAAGTTTTGGATTAGTTTTCTTTTTCTGCAATTCTTTTGTCTGGTTTGCTGGATGGGTGTTGATGCAGGACATAATGCTGTGATAACAATCGCAAGAAATGTGTGATTGATTGGATATCTATTTGATTGAGTAGGATAATCTTAGGCAGATTTGGACTTTTGATTGTTTTCCTTTTTGGCATAAGGCCAAGGCACTTATTTTTCCATCTTCAATAATATTCCTCTTGAGAGTTATTTCTCCTCCTGGTGGATTCCAGTCCTGTGGATTTGGGAATTAAAATCTCGCTTCTGTTCTGCGTCAAGTGTCAACATTTTATTATTTGTCAGACAATGCAAAATTTAAACCATCTAATGACTTTCTTATCCTAAGCTTATATTCTAATGAGGGAGCTTTTAGCATATTGGATTTGGTTCCTTTCCTCTCAGATCATGTATCAGGTATCCATAGGAATGGAAGTTACTAATGAGGTTTATAGCTTATCGTGTAAATTAGAGGTTCTATTGCTTAATGTGGGAACTTTAGAATCTGCTCACCCAGCCTCCAGCACTTTACAGTTCAGTAGTACAGCAGGTTACAAACATTTATGAGCCAGAGATGCTTATTTTCCTTGCATTGTTGTCATGCAATAAGACCTTGTTCTTTACAACAAGAATTATGGTCTACCTTGTTCAGTCATGTCTATACGATCCAGAAACTGTGACTGGTATGCGAAACTGCGGAACTAATTCTCAGGAAATTTTGCAGGTATGTGCATGGAGATGTAAAACCTGAGAACTTTTTGCTTGGTCCTCCGGGAACTCCAGATGAGAAAAAACTGTTTTTGGTTGATCTTGGATTAGGTACTTATTTGATCATATTTTCCCTAAAGAACCTACGTTTCGAACAATGCTATGCTAAGTATTTAATGTGATTGTAATCTTTTCGTGGTATTAGCTACAAGGTGGCGAGATGTTTCAACTGGTCTGCATGTTGACTATGACCAAAGGCCTGATGTCTTCAGGTATGAAAGTTATTTCATTTTGGCGGAGTAGGGGTCTTGATATAGTCATATAGATGTCTTATATTTTGTTTCTAGTGTTGCTGCCCGTTGGCTAACAAGCATTTGTATTGGCAGGGGAACCGTTCGTTATGCCAGTGTGCATGCTCATTTAGGCAGAATAGGTAGCAGGAGAGATGATTTAGAATCTCTTGCTTATACACTCATTTTCCTTCTCCGTGGTCGTCTCCCTTGGCAAGGATACCAGGTGGGCCATTAGGCTATATTGGCAAAGTTTGTGAAGTAATGCTTCTTTTGTGCTATTTTTTACGAGATGCTCTTTGTAGGGTGAGCACAAAGGTTTCCTTGTCTGTAAGAAGAAGATGGCTACGTCTCCTGAGACTCTATGCTGCTTCTGTCCACAACCTTTCAGACTTTTTGTGGAATATGTGGTGAACTTGAAGTTCGACGAGGAGCCTAATTACGCGAAATATGTATCACTTTTTGATGGGATAATTGCTCCAAATCCAGATATCAGGCCCATTAACACTGATGGTGCACAGAAGGTATGATTTGGCATTTTGTCATATAATCTGTTGTTTATTGTTCTATTTTCAAGCCAAGTTACTCTTTATTGCATTTTCTGTATGTAATTGCGGTATGTACCCAAAAATTTTCCCTCCTCCCCATTTGAAGCTTATCTATCAAGTTGGACATAAGAGAGGCCGCCTGACTTTGGAGGATGAGGACGATGAACAACCAAAGAAAAAGGTTCGTATGGGGATGCCTGCAACACAATGGATTAGTGTTTACAATGCTCGTCGACCTATGAAACAAAGGTACATTGCTGCTTCAACTCTTTTGTGGCCCCCTATCCTGGTTAATAGAATTTGATGCAGCATAGTAGACATATTGTGGCCCCTATGGTATTTTGTTTCTAATTCCTACATTTTTTATCTTCTTTTTTCAATTCTTCAAATGTTTTTTAGCA
The DNA here is from genome assembly GCA_014282245.1 of Rhododendron simsii. Classification (NCBI taxonomy): domain Eukaryota; kingdom Viridiplantae; phylum Streptophyta; class Magnoliopsida; order Ericales; family Ericaceae; genus Rhododendron; species Rhododendron simsii. Next base: position 29,000,684 of record CM024964.1, read on the forward strand.
TAACTTGTTCGTGGTTCTCTCACTTTTATTTGTACTTTATGGCCCGTTTATTGACCTGGTATGAGCATAGTGTTGGACACTTGGACTATGTGGTCACCTTGACCAAATATTTGCTGTTTGGTTAATTTTGTTACTTGGACTATGTGGTCACCTTGATCAAATATTTGCTGTTTGGTTAATTTTGTTGGCCTTGAATGTGGTATATACAATATCATGGGGTGGGGGGGTGTTAATTACTATCCCGATCACCATTTGTCCGATGTGATGACGTGTGGGCCCATTTATTTGACCCAGTATGAGCATAGGTTTGACTATATCTTGAATGTGACCAAATATTCGGTGTTTGGTTAATTTTGTTGGGCCGGTTAAACATTCATGGTTATATAATCTAAGAAAATGTGGTATTTACAACATCATCTTTTCTTGTTGAGCTACCTCCCTGTTGTAGTCTTATTACGTTCTGTCCAAAGTGAGTATACCCAAAGTGGTTTGAAAGATGAGAGTTTTTTTTTGATATGTGATTCTAGGTATCACTACAATGTGGCGGATGCAAGGCTGATTCAGCACATTGAGAAAGGATATGAAGATGGCTTATTTATTAGTTGTGTGGCTTCTAGTCAAAATTTATGGGCATTAATCATGGACGCAGGCACTGGATTCACTTCACAAGTTCATGAACTGTCACCATATTTTCTTCACAAGGTGCACCTTATATTTTGTTAATTTGAAGCAATAATACTCCTTCAACTTTCTGTTGTTCCCAGTCGTATAGTACTCAACACGTGCAAAACTGCAAATTAGTCAACCTTTTCTTTATTTTTATTTGTCTTGGAAATTTATGAAGGAATGGATAATGGAGCAATGGGAAAAGAACTACTACATCAGTTCGATAGCAGGAGCTACTAATGGGAGCTCGTTGGTAGTGATGTCGAAGGGTTAGCCAAAGTTGTTTGATTTATAGAGTTCTTCAAATAGTGTTACGGGAATTTCACTGAAACTTACCTTCATTAATCAAATTCAGGTACACAGTATTTGCAGCAGTCTTACAAAGTTAGCGATTCATTTCCCTTCAAGTGGATAAACAAAAAGTGGAGGGAGGGTTTCTATGTCACTTCCATGGCCACCTCAGGAAGTAGATGGGCAGTTGTCATGTCTCGTGGTGCAGGATTTTCAGAGCAGGTTCTTTTTTACTTGTTTTATCTTTCCGTATATAGCGTTGGTCTCCCCTTTTGTCTACATATTTTCCCCGGACTAACAATGTTTGCGACTTTAGGTTGTCGAATTAGATTTTCTTTACCCTAGTGAAGGAATTCATCGGAGATGGGATAGTGGATTCCGTATTACGGCTACCGCAGCAACTTGGGACCAAGCTGCTTTTGTTCTAAGCGTGCCAAGAAGGAAGCCGGCAGATGAAACACAGGAGACGTTGCGCACTTCTGCTTTTCCTAGTACACATGTCAAGGTGGGTTATTCACATATGAGCAAGTGCCATAAACAGAAAATCTGAATGCTACGTACACAAATTAATGTGCACAGATCTGGACACAGATATATTCGGAACCAATCGATATGTGTTGGTTCCTCATTATTGTGCGATCCACTTGGATCGGGCAGTTCCAAATACACATTTGTGTTCGAATCTGTGCCCACATATTTGTGCAGAGACTTTCTCAATAGGAAACCTACAGAGACACAAATGAACAAAATATATAGATCGCAAGGTTGTGGGTTTAAAACAAATACCCCCCTCAATATGACTTTTAATTAGGAAAGGCCATTGACACGGTATTCTGGTAGAATTTGGGTTTTTTTTTTTTTTTGAAGAATTACTCCCGCCATCCCATTTCTTGAGACGTCTCAAGGAGTCTTTCTTTTGTATGATTGAAAAAAAATCTCAATTGTGTTTTTTTTCTGGAAGCAGTCCGGTGGAGTAGTAATCAATCATTTGTTTTGGTTGGTCTTTGCAGGAGAAATGGGCAAAAAATCTTTATATTGCATCCGTATGCTATGGTCGTACAGTTTCATAGTATGGAAAAATCAATGCTGGGAAGTTTCATAGTATGGAAAAATCAATGCTGGGAAGTCGCTCGATGCCATTTTAGAAACCCTATCTCAGCTCTATTCAACAAGCCGTCTGATTGGGGAGCAACACAACCTGGTTTTCTGTAGTGGCATTTAGGCTAGTGAAATTTTGATGAATCCGAACTTCAATAATTATAATTATAATTGTATTAGTGCACAGTAAGGAAGATATAGGACTCTCTTGTTGTCTGTTAAGTTGTGTGGATATTCTCCGCTAAATGGGTGTCCATTAACCCAATAGAGCCCAAAGGGGTTATTGGTCTAACTTATTACCATTTGGGCTTGTATAGTTTTCTCAAACCGTAATAAGGACTTGGTTGCTTTTGCCAGGCTCTTGCTTGCTTCCTTTCGCTAATGATAAAAATTGTCGTCGTGTGGGAATTTACCAATTGCTCGTACTTTTGCTTCCATTATATTTCTCAACTCTCATTCTCACCACTCAAGCGATGAATCCGATTGCTGAATCTTGAATATGTTAAATGGAAAAGGAAAAGGAAAAGCAAGGGAAGGTTAAATCTACAGTTGTGCACCCCTAAAGAGTACCCAACTTAAGAAATGGACGAATTCAGACAATTTCATTTCCTTTTCCTCGTCATTACTTTGGAAAAAACATGTAATGACAAGAAATAACCGAACTAACTAAATTTCCAAATTAGCCTTTCAGCTGGGAGCTTTAAGATGGCTGTTTCACTAGATCAATAAATTCCCAGGAGTCGATGTAACGGTTTAAAAAGTGAAATCAACGCAGTGAAATTTTCCACACAATGATCCAGAAAAAACAAACGAATTTCCCAGACCACCCCGTCAAGGAGGGAAAAAGAGTGATTAGCCATCCATGAATTTGAGTGATTCCTGCAATCCAAGCAATTTGAAGCACAATTTGAGTGATTCCTCCACTAAACAGGATGGCTTTCATTAAACAAGACTAAAAGGTTAAGTGAATAAGCACTCAGTTTTCTTTGATAACTCAGGTGTTCGGGCCATCTTATGAACATATCGACTAACCCGGGTGAGTATTCTACAAAGACGAATACCCTTCGAAGAATCACATTTCCCGATGATCAACATGCAATATTTTCCTCGTAAAGCTCAAGTCACATTATTTATAATGGAGCATGAAAATTAAGTTCATTTTAGCTTCTCATCTCACTAGCGCTTCTGAATTTCAAGAGGACTGGAAATCACCATCATTCTGGCCTGCAACATAAACTCGACAACGAAACTTTAGCCTGGCATAAGAGAGAGAAAGAATGTCAGGGGTTCATATGGCAGATATCACATTGTCATTGAGTGGTACCACTATTTTAGTACATCAAACAATCAATTAATTGCCTGCACTAAATGGACATATGAGAGAGAGAGAGAGAGAGAGAGAGAGAGAGAGAGAGAGAGAGAGAGAGCTAAAAGGTTCATATTTCATGGTGTTACCTCAGCGTTATCATAGGTATAACGAACCACAAATTCGCATGGGCAGTCTGGTGTTTCATGTGTGTGCCTTTGGATTTCAACAATGTATGCATCACAGTATATGGCACGAACATCAGTTTCCTAAAAGTAAAAAAAACCAATAGAAGAAACAAGTAAAGGTTGGATGCGTCAGATTCTGAGATCCTATTGGAAAGGTTACTGAAAAAGACAAGGACATATTCTTTCACCAAGAATTGTTTCACATTTTCAAGTTTATAATATAGTATATAACTAGGGGAAAACATACCCTGAAGCACAGCACAGGATCTCCAACCTTGACGCGATGGCACTCTGATGGTTCTAAAGGAATAGAACGCTCACGGACTCCTCTCTTCACATTGACCCATTCATCTTGATCATAACTAAATCCAGAAAATCGTACACGAACTTCCTGTAGTATCAACTTTGGTTAGTAAACAAAACTTTGCTCATAGGATATTAGAAACACGACATGTGAGTAGATGCACCCAACATTGAGAATGGTCAATCTAAAGAAGAAGAGATGAGAAGGCATCACCAATAGAGATAAGAGGAACAATCATCCTAAGAGAATTAAGTAAACAATGTTTTCCCAGCAAAAAAAATTATACATAAAGAAACAACTTCTGTCAAAAACATTAATCCAATGCTAGAATGAATATAAAGGTCTTACAAGTTCACCCGTATGAATAACTCTGTAGTTTAGGAATGCAGCAACGTCGTACCTGAAAGGCCAATAAAGTTAGCATCGAGGGTAGTTTGATTTGAAAGATTACAACAGTTCATATCAGAGATGAATTTTTCTCCCGATCTGTAAGCTTATGCGTAAAGCTAACCCGTCCACTTCCAACAAATGGATATGGATCAATTATCGTAATATTTGAAATAACATATGGCAATTTGTAATAACTGAAATTCAACTCTTTCAAAAATTACCAAGAGCTTAATCGCGTGAGTTTAAGGGGTGGCTTTGACATCACTAAGATGGATTGTACTTCGAAGGGAAAATACCAAGATGAAGCCAAGAGCTATAATTTTTACCCTAGTGTCACCAGAAATCATCGACACCACTAGCGATTTACATATTGGAATGCACTTTCTGAAACATGGTAGACATTCATTCCATAATGAAGAATTTGGTAACAAGAATGACCTATATTTCTCTCCTCTTCACAAATATTTTCATGGCAGCTCACGTTTTCACCATCAATAATCATGTACATGCATTAAGTGCTAACTCTGTGACAGTCCGATAGCACAGGTTTAATATCCTGATATGTCGAAATATGTCACTTGTCCTAACAGTGTCTACAATCCTTTCTCCCATACTAACAGTGTCTGCAATCCGTTATTCCCATGTACTATAAGACCTCAACAACATACTTACTAATGCCTGTTTTTTGGATCCCACACACCCCTAAAGTTTGTCCAACTCCAAATAACGCATCTTACTGTCAGGTTATCCATGGCCCCCCTAACTTTACATAAGTATCACTTAGCCACCTTGCACACAAGTCCCCCGCGTAGTTCTATTCCAGTCAGGTTACCAATGCAATGATTCAATTGTTATTAATCAAACAAAAGATTACACTTAGAAGGCAGCCTTGTGAAAAACTGAAAAAATCCTGAAAACAACTTGCCGTAGCTGATGCAACTTCCTGTTTGCCATCTTTATGCCCAAGGCAAATTCCACATCAAGATGCCTTTTTGAAGGTAACGAGTAGGGTCAAGCACGGGATATTTACCTTTTAGCATCTTCACCCACACTCAACTTACAATGTTGTTGCAGATAGCAGTGGGTTTCGGGTATGAGGCACTTGAAGAAAGATATCAACAGGTGATACATAAACCAGAGTTGATACATATATGGAACATGTTCCAATGGGGTATACTCTAATGACTAGATTGAAATAAGATAAAAATTTCTAGCTTAACCATAACTGTTTTAGTTCAGAACAAAAATGGCGCCCATTTAGATGGTCTACCCTCTCTCAAGTATTGCGGGAATAAGATCACTTCAAATCCAATGAAAAGCATCACAGAAGCGCTTCAAAAACATTTTACAATTTCTGAGTATATGGTAAGCATTAATTTTCTTTTTCTAACTGAGTTCTAGATGAAATCTCACCAAGCAAAATCCTTAAATGATTTAGCTTCAAATGCCAATTCTGAAAGACCTGCAACCCTCTCCGCTGCGATAGAATTAAAGTAGTAAGACTAGGGCAGGAAAAAAATTCAATTGCAGACTTGCACAAAAGTTCCCCTATCAATTGGATGCATTCACAAGTTATATCAGGCTAAGTACTTAGAAAGTTCATAGGGCGGCTTGAAACTTGTGCATTATAGTACAGCCCAAGCATGAAAAAAGCTTTGCATGGTCTGAGTAAGCTTTCATGTGGCTTCCATAGCAGAACTAAACTCTTCATGGAATCACAGCTGAAGAGTTGAACACTAAAAAGAAACTTTCATTCGAGGGCCAAGGAGAAGAAATAAATTCTTTTGTTTATAATATCTTAAGGTTTTGAATGACTGAAACTAGAAGTAATGCGTGAAAAACAAAGGAGAACCTTTAGTCTTTCTAAGTCTTTCCGGTACATTGATTCTTAAGGCCCAATCTGAAGGCTCATTAAATTCTTTAATGGCAACCGGAGAGGTAAAGACTTTAGCAGCAATTCGTTTCTGTTTATCTTGGAACCAACTTTGCACCTACACAGATGAAGACAAGTTAAAGCAATGAAGGGCACAAATAACAATAACACAAATAATTCGGTAGTGAATAAAAAGTAGAGATCACGAGAAGAACCTGTTCCCATTGTATAGCAGGTTTTCCAGTTCGATGCTTTGATCGACTGCAGAAAATGAGCCATGACAAAATACAAAGAAAGTTAACAGTAAGACAAGCTTTTCTGGATACACCACCAACTCGTTATTCCAAGGTAAAGAGTAAGAAAAAACTACACTTGATTTACCTAAAACTGTCCACAAGCTCTTGACAAAATTCTTGGCTCAGACATTTTTCTCCCACATCCTTGAATAATCTCTCCATGGCAATAATCTATCAAGGAATGCAAATATCAGCAGTTTTACCTTGAAATGTGAAGCATTTTCAAAATAAAGCGTATCTAGGAAACTGCCCCTAATCCTACATCATTCCATATTTGGTTCCAAAATGGCTGTTGGGATTAATATCGTAGGATTAATTTAACCTCTATATGTGGGGTACTATATAATCCTAGGGGGGAGAGGTGGGATTGAGCAGGATTATGGATTGCGCATTACAGACTAATGTTAACGGGATATGAAAAATTACAAAAATAACCTCAAAAGTCCTGAAAACTTAAAAAAAAATGTCCTCTCTTATTCAAACATGGTGTTGGAAAAAATTGGTACCGTGACAAATAGTCCAGGGACTACCAATACCAGGACTGTTAATCCCGTCTATTTCAGTCCGCAAAACACATGCATCCAACGGCTCCAGCTACATTTGCGCCAGGAGCTGTGTTTTAAAGTTGTGTTTTCCTGGTCTTTTCGTAGCTGATTAGCTTCACTTAGTTAGGTTGAGGTGAGAGCGGAGCGGGATTTAACTGGGTAATCCCGTCAATATTTCTGTCTTTATTCAGTCTGAAAATTTCTGTTGTACATATAAGCTTTAGAACACATCAATCAAAAGAAAAAGAAGAAGAAGCTAGATTTAGCAGTTAGAAGACGAAAACACACAATGGAATCATCATAACCATCACATGACAGGGAAACTAAGAACCTCATGCATTTTTCACCAGATAGTCTAATGATAATCGAAAATGGTCTCAAATTTGAGGAATTCAAAGAAGATTAGAGTGTGAAAATAGTAAAATTTACCTCCTTTAGTGTAAACTCGGGAATTGCATCCTCCATTTCTGCTGACTCAAACCCTTCCATTTTGAGAGAGAGAGAGAGGAGAATCTATTTTGCAGGGTTTTTCTGTCGGAGAGAGACATTTGAAGGCCGAGTCTGGATTCGCTACGGTGAGCAAGGTTAGGAAACATTTGATTCCGGCTTCTACTTCCAATCAAGAGACGACACGTGTTGGTTAGGTTTATCCCCGGGGGTCCATGAAACGGTTAGTCATGGGTCATGCCTTAATGGGCTAGCGGATTAGGCCCGAGTTTTTAGACCCATGGTGGAGGGCCAAACGCTCTCTGGTAGACAATTTCTTTACTACTCCCTTGTCAAACAATTAATTTTCACATATAATTGAGTATATAATTTTTTTAAAAATTGTCTTAGGTCCCTATAATTTTTTACGTGCGAAGTGAGGTTTGAACACTTGATTTATTGTTCACTTTAACATGACTAAGGAGTTTTTAACTCCTCCATTTTAAAATGACTAATCTTTTTCTAAAAAACGCAAGCCGAAATTGGAGGATTAGCCGGGCTTCTTGAAGGATGTAGTGCTTAATTGGCCTTTCATTACGAGACTTTTGGCCATCTCCAATCATGGAGTTAGAACTGGATTGTTATATGATGCAAAAGTGTAAAAAATGAGTCCCAAATTTATGTGAAAATTGTTCTTCTAATAGTGTAGTTTTAATATGAATAGAGGTATAAAAGGAACAGATATGGGTGGGCCATACTCCCACCCCCTTTGACTTTCTCCTGACACAGCTTTCTCTCATATCTCTCTCCCTCCTCTTGGTGAGCTAGATGGATACAAGAGACCTACTGTCCCGTTAAGACATACAGCCACGGTTAACTAAGTACTTAAATTTCACTTGAACTTGGCAACACTGTTGGGTACTCAAAGAAGATTATTTTGCTACTAACTGTTAGTTTGCTGAACCTAATATGCCCTTTCTTAGTTACGTTACTGGAGATGGCCTTAGTTTCACCAAAGTTAACTTAGCTTACAGGCAACCTATTCAATAAATACATCGTGGACTTGTTCAGTTCTTTTAGAAGCCATACATACAATAAGAACATGATTAATTTCCTCCTATAGTTATAATTGTGTACCTAGTAGTAGCTAGTAATAATTAAGTAGTAGTAAATATGGAGATTGGAGTACTACTACTAGTGTTAATTAATTTTCCGGAGAATTAGTGTCTTAAAGTCCAAAAGTAGGTGCCTATTGTGCCATTTAGTACACGATAGGTTTAATTAACACGGTTTAGGATATCCATTAACTTAAAAGTATATCAGTTTAAAGTCCTTGATTGGACAAAAATGCCCAGTCTTCCTACTTCCTCACACGCTTGTACCTCTCTCTTCTTTCTCGCACAAACTGTAAGAACCCATCATGGTAGAGTCCCACATCGGTGGGTTATGAGAAACTGCAGTGGGATATAAACGAAGGCCGACCAATTATTATTAATTTAAGATTAATCTTTTAAGCCACGTGGTTAAGTTAAAAGTTAAAAAGGTTAGCTGAAGCGGATCGTGAAACCCTAGGGGGAGAGGGGAAAGAAGAAAAAAGATATAGGAAAAAAGATATAGGTGACGGCTAGAGTTTTGAGAGAGAGAGAGAGAGATTAGTAGTATCAAAGAGCAAATTAAAAGTTACAAATCAAACTCTATAGTCTAGTATTGGCAGTGCAATAGATAGAAATGTTTAAGCTACTAGTTACGGTGAACCTACAAAGGCCTATTTGTCGATTGTAACTGTACCAATTCTGAGGGGAAAAAGTGAAATAGATTGAGAGAGTTCCACTACTTCTATACCCACTTAGCTAAAAGGACTTTTTGAAGGTTTTATCTCTTTATTAAAAAAATTCATGTACGTTAGTTTTGTGTTACTTTTTTCTAGATTATTGATTTGTTTTGACAAGAGAAATCGGAAAAGTAAACTTTTTTTATTAACTTTTATCCAAATATTTTAAAAAATAACCACTTTTCAGCTAAAAGTTAAAAAAAAATGACTTTTTTGGCTTAAAAGTGGAGATTTCTCAAAATATTTGGGTAAAAGATTTTTTTTTTTTACTTTTCTGATTCGTCTCATCGAGAAGAATTAATAATCCACAAAATTTTGGCGCGAAACTAACAAACACGAAAAAATTTGAATAAGGACAAAATGTGCTTAACGTAGCGGAACTATACAGGTCAAGTGAAAGTAGATATAGACCCAAAATTCTGAGGAACCCGAGACTAAATATGTGAATCTAGTGGGATGGGAAGAGGCTTGGGGCACCGTCACGTGGTGGCCCAAGGGCACTGAATAATCTCTCATTCAGAAGGCTTAAAGCCATAGACAGTGCCATGTGAACACCCTATATAGCTATGACCTATCCATATAGATTTAGGAAACACTCTTCTCTAACTCTAAACAATACGCTGACCATTTTTCCAAACTAGGAGGGTTTAGGCTACTATAATTAATTAGGAAACTTTGTTTTCATCAAGAATAAATGTTATAGCCTAGCACTAGCAATGGGCCACTATATATAATTTCACCCCACTGGAAGGCAAAAGAGCACTTACGTCAAGCACAGTGACAAGAAATACGAATTATAAGCTAATTGTGACTTGTGAGTGTGGGGTACGTCTTATTGGGGTGGGATCTACTCAAAGTTGTCTAGAGTTCTGTCACCAGCTTTTTACGCAATTTTTTTTGGCTTTTTTGTGTGTGTGTGTGCGTGTGTGTGTGTGTGTGGTGTTATTAAGATTTTCTTATATGGAACATATTCATTAATCTCAGGAAAAGGAAGATGGAGGATGTCGAAAAAGTGCATGATTCAATAAGCCAAAACATAAGCAGGAGCATCCGCATGGGCAATTGGAGTACTATATATGGAAGAAGATCATAGCCAAAACCAAAAGAGTGGTCATGCGGAGGAAGACAAAGAAGCTCTCAATTGGGCTGCTTTAGAGAAGTTGCCGACGTATGCTAGGTTACGAACAAGCATCATAAAATCTTTCGTGGAGAGCAAGGTAGTATTAGTGCACAAGGAGGTTGATGTGCGGAAACTTGATTTGAATGATTGAACACAACTCATCGATAGTCTCTTTAGGGTTCCTGAGGAAGATAACGAGAAATTCTTGAAAAAGTTCAGAAACCGAATTGAGAAGTAAGTTAATTAACTTTCCTATATATTGATGGTGCGTTTCTAGACACTTACCTAGGTCTGAGTTTAACATTTGACAAGGGATTTTGTCATTTCAGGGTTTTTTCCTCCTCCTCCTTCTTCTTCTTCTTTGTCATTTCCGGGTTGGGATTATCCTTCCAACCGTGGAAGTTAGGTTTGAGAATTTAACCATAGAAGCGGATTGCTACATTGGGGACAGAGCTCTTCCCACTCTTCCAAACACGGCCTTAAATATTGCCGAGTCAGCATTGAGTTTGGTTGGTATCCGATTGGCCAAAAGAACGAAGGTCATAATTTTGAGAGATGCCTCCGGTATTATAAAACCATCAAGGTAAACTTCATTGAGTTTTTTTTTGTCACACTAAACACTTGCGCTACTGACAAGAATCAAACTCTCACATTCCGTTTGAAAGAGTTGAGGAATTACCATGCATTGGGCTAGAAGCTTATTGGCAAACTTCATTCGTCTCAAGAGATAATAATACATTGACTAGCGTTTACCTTCGAAGCATTCTTAAATCTTTTATAGGATGACACTTTTACTGGGCCCACCATCCTCTGGGAAGACAACCCTCTTGTTGGCACTGGCTGAAAAGTTGGACCCCACCTTGAAGGCAAGGCTTACAAGAATCCCTCCTCCATGACCCATGATTAAGGATAACATTTCATGTTTGGCTATAGCAAAAACAGATTGAGGAAAATTGATACTCTATATGTTTGAATACATTTTCTCATTCCTTTACAAAACCCATCAATAATTTGCAATTTTTATTATTAATTGTTTTAAGTACGTAATATTGTGGAGCAGGTAAGAGGAAAAGTAACTTATAACGGACACAGGCTCAACGAGTTCGTACCACAAATAAATCAGCATGTATAAGCCAAAATGATGTTCATGTGGGAAAAATGACTGTGGAAGAAACCTTGAATTTCTCCGCAAGGTGCCAAGAGGTTGGGTTCCGATATGGTACTAAATCCAATCAAATTTTACCAAATTTCACACGTTGGTTATGTGTTTATATATATACTGAAGTGAAACTTCTTGATAAGAAGCAATATTGCTTTCCCAATTGAAGATTAAAAGATATAGTATCTCAGCCAATTCAAGCTGCGCCATCAAAAGCCATTTATTTCTTCTTGTTTTGTTGTTAGTAGTATTTTTGTCTATTTATTCTCACAAATGAAATTTATTGAGTGCTACCAAATTTTTGTTCACGATATATTGCAAGAAAGATTACGGCTAGTATAGAAATCAAACTAAACTCCAAATGCCTTAAGAGTAACCCCCACTCCCATCAAACAGCCTGAATTTTTTCAAAAGTCTACACAAACATGCAGATCGAAGTGAAGAACAATTCAACCTACCTTAAACCAAGTTTCAACCAATTTCGAAACAAATTTCGATAGGTTCTGAGAAAAAGGAATAGATATGTCGGTAAACGACAGCAGACACCATAGCACTCACACTAGAGCACAAATTTAAGTGGTTCAGCTTAAAGGTAAGTCACCGGGTGAAGAACAACAAAGAAGTTTCCAATGAAATAGGAGAATGTACAATGAGCAAGTCAGGAATATATCTGCCACTATCACACCAAAAACTCTAGAGCCGCTGAATATGTAAAAAGCATTAAAAAGACCAATACATAAATGGGAAAATCTTCTATAACGAATTGGGTGAAATTGCACAGTAATAACCCCCCGTTCCCTTTTCGTTTGGTCTTTCGAAAACTAATTTGGACCAAGCCGAACCTCACTATTTTCCTATAATGAGCCGGACGAAAGGTTTTGTGACCCGGACAGACTGGACGAGGGGGAAAGCCGAAGGACCCAACGGCCAGGCCCTATGACGACTTGGTGGGCAGTTCGGCCCCGTGGCATTGCATGCAAGGCAAGGTGTTGGGTCAAGGTTTGGTTCGACTGATGACAAGACATGGTGGAGCCACATCTGTGCCGAGTAGGACGGCTCGGCAACGTGGTGTCTGCCTACATCCAATCCGGCTGTCGTCATGCATGAGGTACTCTTGAGAGGCAGTTGTTTGTGACGTCATGGAATGCACAAGCTCGGCATGAGCTTACTTGGAGGTCAAGTCTAGTCTCTCTACATAAAGGTGCATGATAAACCCCCTACTATGTTACTTTTTTCATTTTTCACAAAGTACTCTTTCTCGCTTGAGTTGAGACTCGGAGTGCCTTCCGGTTGCGTACGGATGCGGGGCCTTATTCGTTTTGGGGTTTCAAAACCGTTGGACACGGTTTTCAATAAATTTTCATTATCTATCTCTCTCCACTCATTAGTCATTACTCTCAAAAACCACCCCAAAACCCAAACCGAACAAGCGTGACTTAGTGGCTCCTTTCACAGGCTAAGGAAGGTCTCAAAGAGAGAGTGCAGGCAGAGCCAACCCATTCTATACATATAAGAGCAGAACCGGATCACAACCCAAATTTCCTATTAATTGCAAGTCGCAAAACAGTAATAAATTGATTAGTACTGCTAAAGCAAACAAAGTGATTGAAGAGAATTTGCTCATAACACCAATAAACTAAGTAGATCTATCTCACTGATATATTCAGCAGACTAAAAATGTTCTAAAGGCGGTCGGTCACCTTCGTGCTTCGAAACCTAGTAATCGACAATTAATCGGCCCACGATAATTAGTAATCGGTGCATAGCAATTAGTCGGAGCTAGGGCCCAGCAGCAATTAATCGTCGTAATTCCGATTTTTAGAACACCTGATGAAATCATAGAAAGATAATCATGGATGATCCAAACAACGGAATTGCAGAATTTTAGAGCATATATCAAGTGTATCTGTATAATTGTATACGCACCTCTCGAGAGAGCAGTAGCTTCAACCAATTCAACGTTTGCAGCGAAAACCGCTTTTTGATGATGTAATGATTGCAGATGCATTTACAGAGTGTCTCCGCGATTGTTTATTGCGTCTGCAGCAAACTCAATAAGCCTTGGCCGCAATGTTTAAGCTTGTGGGCGCATTCACAGGTAGAAATGGCAACGGGGCGAGGCGGGTTTTTTCATACCCTGATCTGAAAATTATTACCCGACCCTGGTCCTGACCGGGTATTTTTTGGGCACCCGGTTCCCGGTCCGATCGGGGAACAGGTTTATTCGTCCCGCTCCGTAAAAATTAAAAAAATTGCTAATCTAAAAATAAAATAAAATAAATAAGTTAACTAAAGTGTTAGTTTAGTTACATAAGGGTGAAAATATAAAGGTAAGAATATAAGGGTTTTTTAGTATAATGATAATAATATTAGGGTGAAAATATAAAATTTGAAGTATTAATGATAATTAGATTAGGATAAAAGTAAAATTTTATTAATAAATACATTACAGGGTGGGTAATGTCGGGCCGGGTTTCGGGGCGGAGTACTATTACCCCGAACCAGGCCAGGTTTTAGTATTTTACCCCGACATGATAACCAAAAAAGATGGTGGAAAACCCACCCCGTTCGTGGCTGGGGGCGGGGCGGGTCCGATTGTCATCTCTATTCACAAGATGCATGTGCATGTGCACGAACGTGAAAGCGTCTTCAAATCACATCTCAAACAACTGAAATTTGTGAGAGTAAGATTTGAGAATGGGAGCGTAGGGTATTTTAAAGGACTATGCAACTAAGGGTCGGACAGCATGGCCGCAATGTGAGATTTTTGGGCCAGATGTTGAGTTTTCAAGTTGGGCCTTTTGGCTTCTTGGGCTTCTCAATCCAAACTGGTTTAGCCCTGTGCCGGTAATGGAAACTTTTAAAGTATCTTGGTCTCCCAATGCCAGTGTCTTGATAATCCAAAATTTATCATCAAAATTCAAGAAATGATTCTCTAAATATAAATTTTATATTTATATTAATTGCATAAAATTTTATAATGATACAAATTTTGTAGAAATTATATTTGTATTCTAGAAGTTGTGCGAAGCTGGAAAACATGAAAGGAAATGTGAGATATAGAGACGAGTCGCTATTTCTTTTTTTTAAAGAAGTCTCTAAGTGGAGACCAAGTGTAGTTGTAGTAAATCGAAGTCTACAAAATGGTGATATGAGGCATGATGAGTGATGTTTCTATTGCGATTTCGACTACGGAAGTAAGGTCAACTTAATCTCGAAATTCTAAATTTAATCACTAGACAAATTTTCAGTGATTCCAAGATTTGTTTGTTGGCGTTGAAAGTAAAATATGCGAACTCGAGAATGAAACCAAGTAGACGATGACATTATTTCTTCACAGTACTCTCTAAAAAGTTCTCTCATTGTTTCTTTTTCCTTTCCCTCTTTGTTAGGTGATCCTTTTACTTAATATCAGGTTGACAGGTTCATTCAAAATCAAACAAGAAATTTTCGTTTTCTTTCCTTTTCTTTTGCAAAGCCAAACAAATGAGAAACAACCAACTTTCTTTAGAATTTACTACTTCTTTCTTGCTCCTACTTTCTCTTCATTTCTATTTCTTCCTTTTAGACGTATGCAGGAGTAACAATATGAACGGAAAGTCTATGGTACATACACACCATGTACAAACGCACTTTAGACCCGTCTCGAGTCTTACAAAAATTATCCGAGCCGCTCATTTAATTCAAAATAGTTTGTTTACGGTCCCTGTATAAAATCAACTCAACCCAATATCGGTAAAGACGTTTACGAAACATTCAACTTTACTTTAGAATTTAGGCTTGAATTCTGTAGCAAAAGTGGATGTTTTGTAAATGCCTTTACCGATATCGGACTGAGTACTTATTTTTTAAAGGGATCGTAATCAAACTATTTTGAACAAAATAAACAACTCGAATCTTTTTTATAAGACTCGAGACGAATTTAAAGTGCATATGTACACGGTGTATGTACATAACTGTATGTTCCTATAGCGGCACACTAACATGAATTAGCTGAGCTGAGAGAGCTTCTAAAAACTATCTCAAGCCCATCCATTTTTGTTTAAACAAGTTTCATATTTGATCCAACTACTTTTTTTTTTTTGGGCCAAGCTGTTCTGCACATCTACATCACTGCATTGCATACTCTTCGAGAGGACACCAAAGTGGTGGATAAATTAGGTGAGATGGTAGCTAACCAAGAAGATTAGATGGTGGCATGGTGCTGATGATGGCCCCTCCGAATGAAGTGAAGAATCTCCTCGCGGCAATTTTGGCGGGGTTTCTACGAGGGACCCTAGTTGTCTAACCCAGGTCGGCCTAATCCATGGGCCATTTCACTGAACCCATGTCATTTAGCTGGGATATATTCAACTAAACATCAAAACATGTTTATGTCATTATTTATTTTGGCACCATTGAGGAGCTTAAAAAGGACACATGATTTGGTTAATTTTTGGAGTCAATCGATGAGTGGGACCTAATAATTGATGCAATTTGCGATACACTATATACCGAACGACAAATAAATTTTATTTTAATTGAAATACTTCTCGAGGATTATTACATTGGCCGGCGGACGACATTTATCTACTACATGATGTGCGAGATACACAATGATTAATTTCCCTGGCGACCCATTGTTTTAGTTTCATAATTTTTTCTATTTAAAAAAAAAAAACCTGTCTCCGTCAAAATTATGAAATAATTTTTTCCCCCACCTCTTCTTGATACACAAATAACATAAACTCAAGGAATTTGGATAGGTGGACATTGAAAAAATTAATAAGTATTTGTCCTCCATGGGGTCACGAGTTCGAATTCTATAAAGGCCAAACATTCCGAACCATGGTGTCATTGGAGATTTGTCCGATCGTTAATTTTAAAGTCTCGAAATTAGTCAGGGTGCTTGCAAGCCAACTCAGACATCCGGTTATTTAAAAAAAAAACTGTGACATCAGATGCATTTTTTTAATGCAATCCTTGTAGTGCCTACAAATACGGCTAATTAAAGCTATGGACAAGGGCACTGGATTTTTTTTAGTTTTGTTAATTATTTTTGGGTCCAGGGGTTGTTCACAGGTTTGAACCTCGTGGCCAAATTTCAACTACCACTTTTTTATTAAAGGGCATGCCACCGTCCTTAGGAAACTACGCCCTCATTTCTTGCATGTGGGCAAAAATCTAGGAACTCACAGGCGAACTCTTGTTTCAAATCATGCCAATACACCTTGTCAGTTTTGAATTTTCGGAGGCCCGATGCGACCTTTTTAAATGAAACCTCTATGAAATTTAGGAGTAAAATATTTTTAAAAAAAGATAGAAATCACATTTAAGGAAAAATATTACCGTAAAAAGTACTCGAAAACACGAGTACAAAAAATTTGACGCTCATTACAAAAAAATTGAAGTACCCAAAATTAGAGAGAAATTGAGAGCTCGGTCGATGCGACCGCATCCTCGGTGTATGTTCGAAGGCAGCCTTTTAATGTTCGGTCCACAAGCATGTATTGGAAAGTTACGAACATATCAATATTCAAATCTCTCTCTCTACATAATAAATCTATGTTGATAATAATGCCATGGGGAAACATTGACCCGTCTCTTGTCCAAATTCCACAGTGATTAAAGCAAAGTGCCGATGAGTGAAATGACTGAAGTAGCCCTGCACTACCACCAAAATTGGTAAAACTCGATGGTTACTTCCTACAGTGTGTGTTCACTGTTGTGAGATGTCACTGTTTCATACAGTTTGTTGGTCACTCTCCAACTTATGTCACTTGGAATTGCCATTTTCATTTTTTTTTTGCTCATAACCGAGTATCTACGTCAATTTGTGCGTAAACTCAACTAATCTCGAGGCCTTGAAGTTATGGACTTAATAAAGTTTCCATGATCGAAGACTTTTTTCGTTGGTGCTGATAGTCGTATCTATGAGCGTGAAAGACAAGGCTTTGCTATTATGCGTCGTTGTAATTAAACATATTTTACAATAATACTTTCGTAATGACCAAAGAAATACTTTCCAAATTCCAGTCAATACAAACAGAACAATGCCGACTATGAAATTACTGAAGTAGCCCCACCAAAATTGGTAAAACTCGACGGTTCCTCCAATGTGAGATGTCAATGTTTCATACATGGCTTGTCGGTCCCTCTCCAACCTCGCTGTTCCCAGTTCAACTCCATAATTACATGCACGTGCATCACGCGTGCAAAATTATCACTCGTCCGTTTGGAGTCTCAAAATCCTTGAGCACACGGTTCCTAATAAATTTTTTAATTTATCTCTCTCTACTCATTACTCAAAAAATCTCCCTCAAAACCCTAACCGTACAGGGTAGCTTTTTCTTTTGGCTCATAACCGAGTATTTGTGCCACGTTGTGCATAACTCGACTAATCTCGAGTACTTGAAGTTATGGACCTAGTAAAGTAAAGTTTCCACGACAGAAGAATTTTTTTCGTTTTTTCATTGGTGATGATAGTCGAATCTGAGAGCGTGAAAGATAAGCCCTTAATTACTTGCTATTATACGCCCATTGTAGGTAAAGATATTTTACAACAATACTTTCATAATGACCAACTATAAGACACAAGGATAGTGGGGACCACACAATTATCATTCTAACTTGAAAGAATGGCTGACATTCATTTGATTTCTAATTATTCGGAGAATTATTAAAAGGCATACAAAAGGAGTAAACACAAATTGTGCTATGTCATCATAACCCAATTATAGGCCACTGCTCACCTAATGGAGAATCTAATGACTAATGACACTTCTAAACCCATTGGTTGAAAAAGGTAGTGCCGTAGGTACGAGAGCATTAAAATGTAGGTTTAGCGTTTTTCATAATGACCAAACTATAAGAAAAATAGTAACTCAATTATCATTCTAACTTCATCTACATTTATTTTATTTCTAATTATTCGGAGAATTATTAAAAGGCATACAAAAGGAGTAAACACAAATTGTGCTATGTCATCATAACCCAATTATAGGCCACTGCTCACCTAATGGAGAATCTAATGACTAATGACACTTCTAAACCCATTTTTGAAAAAGAATTAGAGAGATTAAAATTGTGGTTTAGCGTTTTTCTAATGTATGAACAAATAGTAATCATTAAAGCCTAGAACTTTCTTTTCTGGCAGTACTTACTCCATAAAACGATAAAATTTTCGGTGCCGAATGGGTATATCCCACGCGATGCCTGCTCGGCACTTCCGAGCCGTCCAATGTACTTTTGAATGCTCATATTAAAACCTTCTCTCTCCTCTCACCCTCCTCTTTCTCTCTCCAAATCCGAGCCGTCCAAAATCAAAATGGACGGTCTGGATACACCAAGTAGGTACCACGTGGTATCTACTCGGCACTAAAAAATTTCTCCCATTAAACACTTTAATAATCATGGGTAGCGATTTTCAAACTCCCTTTTCTGATAGATGCACTCCATTTTTGTCCTTTAATAAATCTTTTATGTGAAATTTTTTTTCACCAAAAGACAAAAAGTGGAATGCAATTTTATTAGTATAAAAAAAAGAGTGTGAAAATTATTTTCCATAATTATCAGGAAAAAATTTGAACTACTTTAGGATGACAGGATATATAGTTACCCAGTCATCTTTTTTTCGATCTACTTTATTGTAGTTTTTTGGGGATTTCAACATTACTATTATAAAGGAAATATTTGACACCAGCATTGTTTGACTTCAATCAAAATTAAAGTTTGAAGTGATGCCAAATTCACGTAGAATTTAACAACTTTTGATAGCTCTCTCAGAGCTGAACGGAGTTCATTTAAAAAACACGAATTTGTCTTTTTACGTGATTGGACTACCACGTTGAATTTGAAACTAAGATTAGAGATGCCCTTATTCACAGGCAAGGGAACAATATTCCTCACCTTCTTCATAGGTAAGGTTTCCGTATCCTAACTAATTTTTTCGAACAAATTTAGTACACAAATTCAGACATAGATGATGTCCAAGTCGTTCGATGAACTTGAACTCCTCATTATTTAAAGAGACATCTGGTTTTACATTAGATGATTTCAGGTTAATTTGTATCCAAATCCACACAAGACTTTCTGAATCGGTTCAAGTTAATTCTCAACTTTATTCAGTGCTAGCTTTGTCTTGTTGCAAAATCTCATGGGCCTTTTCAGAGAGAGGTTTACTCTTTGATGCTGACGCACATCCTTATCGGCCTCACAAGCCTCCACGTTTTTGACCTTCTGCGGATAAATATAGTCATACCAGAGATGGATACTGTGGTCCAAACAGACCAAGTTAATTGGTCTATAGGTTTGCTCTTCATTTTTTAGAGTCGTTATCGTGAATTTTTTAGTGTCAACGTGGATGATCTGTCTTTAATCAAATCGGAGAAAGAATTAATTGAAGTGCACGTAATCTAACTCGAACATCTAGTAATCTAACTCGAACATCTTCGACCGTCAAAAAAACAAAAATCCGGTGAATAATTAACAGAAGAATATAATACTGTTATCCAAACATCACGTCTGGCCTAAAATCACAGCCACATCTCAACTAGGCCCACCATAAGTGGGCCATTTGGTCTCTCATTTTTTCTAGGCCATAAGTAGCTGGTGCCCATTTTGAAAAGGGGATATAGAGATTCTCTGCGCCACATAATCTAAATTGCAGGTGCATTTGTCGAACGTAGCTCAGATAAAAGAAGCAGCAGCCTACGAAGAGTTCTATTTTGTGGTCCGTAAGAGTTCGGATTAAATCTTTTATCTATATCAAAATAAATGGTCAAATTGACCGAACTACATAGTGTTATGCAACAGCACCTCCATTCTCTATTTTGTGTTCTCCATGAGCAGATTCATTAAATTTTATTTAAGTGCTTAAAAAGACAGCACTCTATCTTTGAAAAAATTGATAGTTTGAGTAAGGGTGGTTGGTTTAGAAAATAGGGTGATCTGAGCATGTAGTATTAGTGTTCATTTAAATTTATTTTTGCATAAATAATATTGCATTCTGATGAATTTTACAAGATGAATGTAGAATCAATTGAAACGAGAATCGTAGTAAGATAAATATTATTAATTATACCCTAAAGATAACCCAAGCGGTTGACCTGATGATCAAGGCATGAGACTTAAAAATTTTATTCAGTATTATATTTTTGGATCGAAACTTTTTAAATACTATCAACTCTTAATCTATACGAAACTTTGTCTTGTTTTTCAATTAGACATGCTAATATTAAACAGTAGAACAAGCAGCTCAATGGATGGTTTGGCTTAAGATTTTTTTTATGAGTTTATTTTTATTTAATTTTTCACATGGGTTAGTACTGCATCAATTTTTTTTTTTTGGATTATATATTCACCTTCACGAAAAGAATCTAAAGAGTAAAAAATATAACTAAAAAATTAAAAATTGTCCTCTGTGAACTTTTCTCAAGTTTGGTCGAACAATTTTATTATTTTATTATTCTAATTTACAAAAAATTGAATCAAAATTAAATTTGTAATTTTTTCCCAAATAAAAAATAAGTAATTCAGTAATAAAATTTGGCCAAACCATACCTAACATTAACACCAGGGAGTCTAGTCTAGATTGTGGACTGCTAAATTTCCACGTCCTCAAGAAAGTACCTACTCCTACAGAACACGCAGTTGGAAACTTGGAATATTGGACGCTTTGTAGAGAGAGACTTGCAAATTTTGCTCGTTCGCTGCCATTTCTCATTTTACCTTCTCTGGTAGACGCAACCAGAGAGAGAGAGAGAGAGAGAGAGAGAGAGAGAGATTAGTAAAAGTAGAACCGCGTGAACTCAACACTCTTTCTCTTTCCGCTCTCTCTATTCACGGCGACAAAGCCAAAGACTCTATTCCGCATCGGTGCAGCCGCCATGATGTCGCTTAATGGAGCCACCACCTACCTGGTAAGCCAAAACCAAATCAAACCCATTCCTTCATTTTCTATTTTCCTCATACCCATTTCAACGAATTTGTCCCAATGCCTCAAATCAGCTCCAATTTTACATTTCCCCCCTTTTCTCTATTTTCCATCGAATGTGAAAAATTCCAATTTTTTTTTTCAACGACTCTCCAATCGGATTAGCTCTGGGCAACCCATTTCGTCATTTTTAATTGATTTCAAGAACACCGAATTATCTACCCAATAAAAAATCGAGAATGTTTTTTTGGCTTTCAGAAAAGATCGATTTTTTTTACCCGATTCATTTTATTCCTTTGGAAATCAGATTTGGTTAAATTGACGCTGTTTAATCAATCAGGCTGAACTACTCAGCCGCTCCTCTTTACGCTCCATGCAGTCTTTATTTGTTGTTTTATCTTATTTTCAATCGGAATATGGGTTATTTCTCGAATTAGTTAATTATTAGACTTGGTTTTGCCAAAACAAAACCAAAAAAAAAAAAAATTTTGATGGGCAATAAATTGAGGTTGTTTATCGTTGATTGAAAGCAGAACAACTCAATTGCTGGAGTTTCCAAAAGCTTATCTCATTCACAGAGAAGGGTCCAGGCTCCTGTGATTGTTTCAGCTTTAAGCTCAAACAACAACGGGCCAGGGGAAAGAAATGTGACCCTTTTGATGGAAACTACTCTGAAGGAGATGAGGGAAGCGTCTCCGGTTGTGGCGGTGGAGCCCAAGACCACCACCGTGGGCGGCGGGGTTGAAGACGTGTACGGTGAGGATAGAGCCACCGAGGATCAGCCTATAACCCCTTGGACTGTCTCTGTTGCTAGGTGAGAAATCGATGATTCTTATGTTTGCGTTATTTTAATTTTGTTTAGGGTGGGTTTGGTGGGCTTTTACTACAGTATTTCCCATTTTTCACATTGTGAACTCCGTCGAGTGGAATGTTTGGTTGCTGTTTTCAGAAACAATTTTGCAGAACACTTAGGGTGCGTTTGGGGGAATTTTTTTTGTTGATATATATTTTTGGATTCTAAATAATTGTCCAGTGCGCAAACCTAGGCCTTTAAATAGATGCATTTTTTCCGTAGAAAGAATCAAATTTTTTTCACAAATCAATAGATATCAATAAGTTTTTTTTAAGTTGTGAAAAAAATTTGAATCTTTTAACAAAAATTACATATTTTTAAAGGTATAGGTTTGCGTGCCAAACATTTATTTAGGGATGGAGGGAGTAAATTATTAAAAGCGTCTTGATAATAATGTGTAAATGAGATATCGCAAAAGGTTGGTGGGTGAATTTGTATTAAAAATCTAAAAAGCTCATCTGGGTTTGAGTTTTAAATTCTGCATTCTTTAGTTCATCTTTGACAGTTTTTTGGCAGAATACATTCCATAATTGACTCCCGAACTACCAAAGAGAAAATGGAAACTTTAAAATGGAATAAGGAGGGGCAGCCAAACATCCCCCTTTCTTGACATGTTCTCTGGATTTATTCCCCTCTATTTTCATGATAGCAGCTCATGTTCTTTTATTTTGTTTATAATTCCATGTGCTACTGCACTTTTTTTTCCTAGTTAATTTGTTTATTTTATGTTGTTATATGAAAACTTAGAACTGGGGACTCGTATTGGACTATTCGACTGTGTGGAGATATGTGTCGTGTGAGGTAGCAAAGGTTGTGAAATGATTTTTCTTCTTTGTTGATTTTGCTGGTGCAGATGTTGTCTGGAGTCGCTTTGATTAATTTGTACTCAAAAAATATCACCTCTTCGGTTGAATTTGATGTTTGGAGTATTTGAAAAAAAAAACTTTCGTAGCCAAAAATCGTATACTACTGTTTTTGCACCAAGGTCCCTTCTGTGAAGTAATGAATCTTCACTTCTCAACTACAAGACTGGGACTTTACATTGAACAACAAAAGGCATTGTTAGATTTTTTTTTGCAAATTAATAAGGGTGGACTGTGGAGGGGAAGACCAACTATAGCAAGCACCTTTGGGCATGACCATAAGGGCTCCAGACCAGTGGTGGGCCCCTTGAGGGACCGATCATCCATTGGTTTCGATCACCCCACCGAGGGCTAGTGGACTCGCAGGAAGGTAAAACACGAGGGGCATCAATTGCGCGATTCAAACCTTGGACCTCTTGGCCACTCAAGCCACTTGTGTGTAAATCCATTTACCACTAGGCTACAACACCTAGTGGTAGTCATTGTTGGCACTTGGGAGCACTATTTGGATTCTGGATGGGCCTGCACGCTTAAACTTTATTTGGTGGTGCCAATGCTGCATTGTGGGGTTTACTTTTCCCCTAGACTTCTTGTTTTCTAAATATCTTTGGTTACATATGATTCTGAAAATCCGTACCTAATTAAATTTTCTCCAGTACATGTTCTGGCTCAACTTTGTCTTTTCTCTTTCTTGATTAATTTCTTGTGGGTTTATTTCGTCCAAAATTCACAAACTCTCTCTAGCTTTTCTTTTCAAATTCTGCATTCTACAACCTTGGTGGGCAGAAATTGTTGCTCGCTTTGTGACAGACAGGTTACATAGCATCACCAGGCTCTGTGCTGCTCTATTCCTTTGTGGCCATAGCCCATATGGCTTTTAGATTACCTTTTTGACATCTTTTTGATTAACAGATATTACTGTCTTCCTTGTGTTTATGGAAATTCTGATCCTCTTATCGGATTGCTCTTGAGTTCCTTGGTTCCATGTCAAAGATTTTTAATCTATGCATTAAACTTTTAAAAAATTAAGAGTAGACATTTCTTTTCCTTCTTGTTGTTGCAGTGGGTATTCATTGTTGCGGGATCCACACCACAACAAAGGGCTCGCCTTCTCCGAGAAAGAGAGGGATGCCCATTTCTTGCGGGGTCTTCTCCCACCGGTGGTTGTTTCCCACGATCTTCAGGTTTACAAACAATGGATTGCCTTAGCTTTTAGATCATCTTCTCTTTTCCCATTGTGCTTGAAGTTTGATATATCTTCTGCTTACGTTGCTGACCAGGTCAAGAAAATGATGCACAACATGCGCCAATATCAAGTACCACTGCAGCAGTACATGGCCATGATGGACCTTCAGGTGGGCCATTCATGCTATTCATTAACCTTTAAGCCCTTATTTATTACTTTGTGGCTATTGTGACAGTTTGACGGATGACATGGGATTTCAGAATGCTGAACTTCTTAATAGACCTATGCCAGTGATTTTAACTTAATGAATGTGTGTGCTACCAATAAACCACTAATATCCAAATCTTTCCAAGCCCTCAAATCCTCCTTGAAATGTATGGTTGAAGAAGTAAATTTGATGCGATTTTTTACTTCTACGCAGGAGATGAATGAAAGGCTTTTCTACAAGCTTCTGATCGACAATGTTGAGGAGCTGCTCCCAGTTGTCTATACTCCGACTGTTGGGGAGGCATGCCAAAAATATGGGTGCATCTTCAGGCGTCCTCAGGGTCTTTTCATTAGTTTAAAAGAAAAGTATGTCTCAACGGTGTTCCTAGTTAGTTTCTCATTCTAGTGATTCCAATGCTTT
Source organism: Rhododendron simsii (assembly GCA_014282245.1). NCBI lineage: Eukaryota > Viridiplantae > Streptophyta > Magnoliopsida > Ericales > Ericaceae > Rhododendron > Rhododendron simsii. The sequence goes on from CM024964.1 coordinate 29,025,620, forward strand.
CTTAGTACTACTTCATTTGTCCCATATTCTTGGTCCATTTTGGGAATCCTAACTCTGTAAGGAGATGTGTAATAATTGCATGCATTCAAACTCGAAATTGAAGGCATTAGTTCCAATATTGCCCCTTTATTCTAACTTTTGAATGCATTCCTAGATATTTGTCAGGGACATTTTTGCAAAACTAAAAATCTTATATCTTGACTTGTCAAAGAATACTAACAATTTGGGACATCCTGAAATGGGAAAATGGATCATGATTAGGTGACAAAGGGAATATAATTTATGTACTGATTGGTGATAAGCTCTTTTGCAGGGGGAGAATCCTTGAGGTACTGAAGAATTGGCCTCAGAGGAAAATTCAGGTTATTGTTGTGACTGATGGGGAGAGAATATTGGGTCTTGGGGATCTTGGTTGCCAGGTAACTGGTACACTTATCTAGTCACTCTAAGCTATTTGAATTAATTTTTGATACTCTAATGTTCAGCTGATTTGGTGTTCTAGTCTTTGCCTTTTGTGCCTTTGTGTGCGAGTGGTTAAAACCGACATGCTTTCTAATAATTTGTTCAACACTACTAGGGGATGGGGATACCAGTAGGTAAGCTTTCCTTGTACTCGGCACTTGGAGGGATTCGTCCATCAGCTGTAAGTATTAATAATTAGTCAGTAATGTCGCAACTTCTTTCTCTATTTCTTCTTTCATGACAAAAATTGGTGATATCTGTTCTTACTTTTCAGTGCTTGCCTATAACCATTGATGTGGGAACAAATAACGAAAATTTGTTGAACGATGAGTTTTACATTGGGCTAAGACAAAGGAGGGCTACTGGGCAGGTTCAATATTTGGTTTCCTAACATTCTAATATAGTAGCTTCTAGAATGGAAGTTGATCCGACAATTTTTGAAGTGCGTTAAAAATTCTTTTCTAGGAATATGCTGAATTTATGCATGAGTTTATGACTGCAGTCAAGCAGAACTATGGGGAGAAAGTCCTCATTCAGGTTAGTTGCCTTCCCATAAATTGAAGATTTTGTGTTTGTTGTCTATTAATTGGGTTGTTTTCAAGTAATCTACTTTCATTTACATTATGTAGTTTGAAGACTTTGCGAACCATAATGCTTTTGATCTGCTTTCGAAGTATAGCAATACACATCTTGTTTTCAATGATGACATTCAGGTAATAGATGAGGCGCTGTAATATGTTCTACTGTCTTGTTTTGACGAACCATAATGCTTTTGGAGGGTTTTGGTGTGGCAAATAGGTTTAATGTTTCTCCTCTTCTTTTTTCGTATCAGGGGACAGCATCTGTTGTCCTTGCAGGGCTTATTTCATCACTAAAGTTAGTTGGGGGAAACTTAGCTGAGCAGACATTTCTATTCCTCGGAGCGGGAGAGGTATTACCTTAGTTAATCACACCCTGCATCTTGATTCTTATAGTAAAGAAACAAGTAGTGGTACAATAGTTCCTTGAACGAAAAAGGAACACAATGTCTGGCATTTATTTCTGTTTTTTTTATGCATTCACCATTCAGTCACAATGGGGTCATTTTTTTCTCTCTTCCATTACTTGGTTGATGCAGGCTGGCACTGGCATCGCAGAACTCATAGCTTTGGAGATGTCAAAACAGGTAAAAACTCACCAATTATTAATATTTTTTACTTGTTTTTTTCTTCAGGTTAATGCAAACAAGTTACAACTGTAAAGAAAGAAGCAGTACAACCAAAAAGAAACAAAAATCTGTAATAAAAAAAAAAAAAAACAGTGAGGATTTATACGTTATATTTTGATGCAGACTGGAGCCCCCGTAGAAGAAAGCCGCAAGAAGATTTGGCTTGTTGACTCAAAGGTGGTAGAAAACCCCTACATTTCTCTTTCTCTCCCTCTTAATTTCTTCAAATCAATTAAAATTTGCTTTTTTCTTCTGTTTTTTGTTTGTTTGTTGTAGGGGTTGATCGTCAGCTCCCGAGCGGAGTCACTTCAACATTTTAAGAAGCCTTGGGCGCATAAACATCAGCCTGTTAAAGAACTTGTTGATGCTGTTAAGGTGTGAATTCCAAACACAAAACACACACACACACACCCACACACACAAACACCCCCCCCACATATTTCTTGGTTTCTCTGCTAAATTGTGGTGCGTTTTCAGTCAATCAAGCCAACAGTGTTGATAGGATCATCAGGAGCGGGTAGAACATTCACAAAAGAAGTAATTGAGGCTATGTCATCCTTCAATGAGGTATTGCTCTTGTATTTATTTGCAGGTTGAAACTGTATACGCACGTGACAACCCTTAATTTGTTGCGTATTAATGGAATGCAGAAACCCATTATTCTTGCTCTCTCCAATCCAACGTCACAATCTGAATGTACTGCTGAAGAAGCTTATACATGGAGTAAGGTAATATAAATATGGAGCTTTGTATGTCTAAACATCAAAGCAAAAATGTCTAACATCAAGGCAAAAACATTGTTTTGAGTTTGTACTTCTCTCTTCTAAAATTTGATCTTCTTATTATTTCTCTGTTTCTTATCGTTGCCTTCAGGGTCGTGCCATTTTTGCAAGTGGGAGCCCATTTGGTCCGGTTGAATATAACGGGAAGGTTTATTTGTCTGGCCAGGTATAAACTTTCTTTTGACTTGGTCTAAATAACTGCAGCCGAAACATTGAGAACTAACTTTTATGCGATATTTTGTGTTGATTCAGGCAAACAATGCTTACATTTTCCCCGGTTTAGGTCTGGGGTTGATAATCTCTGGTGCAATCCGTGTTCATGATGACATGCTTCTGGTAGCTTGTAAGTGCACAGAAATTTTAAAATTGCAGGAATCCTCCTGAACATTAAAATAATAGTAATTGAAATAATAACACAAAAATGGTGACGGTCTTACATTTAGCTGAGCTTTCAAATTCCTGAAGGTAAGGTTATGGATCGCTTCAATCTAGATCGAGGGATCTGACTCTGGATTCTGTTTGTATGACCCTTTATCAATCAACTTCTTTTTTCCTTTTAAATCTCGAAATTGTTTCCATCTATTGGAACTCCTATTAATAGGCCAATGAGACAATAGAACTCTCTGTTACCTGAGGAAATCTATTTTGACAGAAACGCAACTGGCAAAATTTTATTTTTGGCTAATCGTAAAACCCTCTTGATCTTTTCTGTAAATTACCACCTCACCTCTCAAGTTCATCTTTTTCTGAACTTACTTCTTGTGAGGCAACTTGAGTTTAGAGTTATTTGACTGTCACTCGAAACTGTATTCCTAGTATCGTTTACATTCTGAAACTCAATTATATGTTCAAGTTTCTCTTTCTCCCTCTTGTTTTCAATTTACCCAACCTTTGACTTAATGGAGTTGCATGCTGAAGCGAAACTTGTTTCTGATTTTCCTTGTGTAATTCATTTCATGTGGTGATATTTATTTCTCTGAAACAGCGGAAACTCTGGCAGCTGAGGTTTCACAGGAGAACTTTGACAAGGGGCTCATATACCCTCCATTTACGAACATCAGAAAGATTTCTGCCCACATTGCTGCCAAAGTTGCTGCGAAAGCCTATGAACTCGGTGAGACCCTTTCCTTTGCATTCATTTGATAAGGAGCGTTACACTTATTACTTATAGTCCCAGATCATTGCATGCATATTATCGTGTTTATTTATTGCGTGTAGGTTTGGCTACTCGCCTCCCTCGACCCAATGATCTCATCGCATATGCTGAGAGCTGCATGTATAGCCCCAACTACAGGAATTACCGGTGAACGAGATATCTAGTTTTGGTCGCTCCAATGAGCTTGTCGTGATGTTATCCCTTCTCGTCTTACGTTGGCCTTTTTTATTTTTCGTTCTTTTTTATTTTCTCTCGAAAGTGTAACTCATGTGATTGGATAGGTAGAAGCATGCTGGAGACTGATAGTTAAGTTTAGTAAAGATCATCGTTGGCTTTGCTAAGTGTTGGGTATTATCAATAATTTCACATTACCCACCAACTCTGGGATATGACAGAAAATTACACCCGATAAAAAAAATCGTTTTCTTGTTCAGTTCTTTTATTGAATAAAATTAAGAGGCTTCAGTAATTGCGGCTCCAAAATTCCAATGCTAAATCGCACTTCTCACAAATCCTCTGCCCTGGGTAGGCAAATATCCTGTAATGCGTATGCCTCAATAAACTCAATTCGATTTCGCCAAAACACATTTATGTCATGTCTGTGTTTAAGGTCTCTCTGTTTCCCTCTCTCTAGCATTGGTGTTTTTAGGATAAAGCGGGAGTGTGAGGAAACATTTTTCTTGTTGAGCACTGGAGATGAAGTTGGGTAACTAACAGAGAGTCCAGTTCATTTTCTATAAACTAGTGAATTGACTGCGCGCAAGGTGCGGTGCGCAACCTAGCCCTGTTACAAGATACATTGAAGAGAGCATCATCACACATAAAATCTCAGATCATTACGTATATATTTATCGTGTTTATTTATTTCTGGGTAGGTTTGGGTACTCGTCTCCCTCGACCCAATGATCTCATCGCATACGCCAAGAGCTACATGCATGTATAGCCCCTATTACCGAATACCGAAGTTTCCGGTGAATCAGATACCTAGTTTTGCTCACTCCAGTGAGTTCATAACGACGTTGTTATATCTTTTCACATAACCAATTCTTTTGTGCTCTCCCCAGCATTTTCTTTCTGCCTGAAACATATTTTTTTTTAAAGTTTACAAGAACAAGGCCTTACTTTACTTCTTGTTGTCCTGCGCTCATAATCTGGCTTTTTCCTTGGGCAAGGGTCTGCTGGATAATGACTAGGGTACGGGGTTTTGTGGACCTCGGTACAGTGAGCCCAACTACTGCTTCTTCGATAAAGTCCTATCCAAAACTAAAACAAAACAAAATTAGCAAACCAAAAATAGAAGAGCAAATTAGCAACCTAAAATAATTTGCCACATACCTCGCTGACTAGAGCGTGTACGATATTACATTACGGTCCAAGAGGCCTGCCTCTGACTCTGCCTGAGAAAGGGAGAGAGACAAAGAAGGCTCCAAACGGCCGGGTCTGCAGCTTCACTTTCAGTTGTTCAATTTCCATCTGTAGCTAGCGCTGCAAATGAACTCTTGCATCTGCATATGCATATGCATGCAAGAAGCATTTAAAATAATGAAAGAGAATTCTTTTTTTCTAAACCTTTGGGTTTTGGTTCAAACATTACTCGGATTCCCTGTCCCACCCTTCTTTGGCTGCCACCTCACCAAATGTGACATCATCCAAACTCTGTTAATTGAAATAGCTACTACCCCGTTAAGCCAAATAAAAAAAAAAGGTCTCCTAAAATCTCTCTCATCTCTTTCGCTCTCCTAGGACACGTATATTTAGGGTAAAGAATCAAAAGATACCAACAGAGATGAGAAGGATGAGGTCATGTTAATCTTCAGGTAAGGACCTTAAAATGAGGCCCTTATATGCGGACCTTCCCATTTCTCGCCTTTTCCGATCGGATTTCGATGATCCGAGCCGCTCAATGTGTTGAAAACGTGATTTTAAGGGCACCCGTGAGCAATCGGCAAAAAAAATTAATTTTAAGTGACATATAGACGAAACATGCACTTCCCAACTGAGATTGCAAAGGAATAGAAGTTCAGAAGAACAATAAGTCTACACTCCCCGATCGGGAAATCCTGATCGGAATCCCGATGTCCCGCCAGGCGCACTCCGGCCACCAGACAGCCGATCCGATCCGTCCAAAAATTCTTAAAAAAAACCGAGTGGGCCATCGCGAGAATAAACAACATCTGACGTGTGTAAGTGGCCGATCCAAGCACTCCATTCTTGGCCGATCCAAACACTCCATTTTTTGCCTATCCAAACACAAAAATGAATTTATTGGATTGGTCATCTACACACGTTGGATGCCATTTATTCTATCCAAGACCCACACGGTTATTTTAAAAAAATTTTGGACGGATCAAATCAGCCGTCCGGTGGCTAAAGTGAGCCCGGCGGAGCGTCGGAATTCCGATCGGAAAGTGTAGACTTTCTGTCAGAAGAACAAGAAGACATGTAACTCTTGCTTCTTCAATATTGGCCACTTGCTTTGCGACTGGTATGGTAGTTAATTGCTATGGTTCTTCGAAGTTTGGACCCTTTTTAAAATTACCGTCCTTATTATGATTATGCTAGGAGAGGTCCCCAACCTTATATGCCTGGTCGCCTGTTTCTCTACTTTTTTAAGCTAAGCAAAAGTAAAGGAACGTGTACTTCCCAATAATGGACGACTTTTCACTTTTTGCTTTAGGGTCCATAGCAAGACTTTTAGACGCCCCGTTCTTCTAAATAAGCCACTTTGGTTTATTTTTTGTCCTTATTCAAATTTTTTTCGTATTGCGTGGCTTATTTTCAATTTTTTGAGAATTATTGCATCCTCATGACAAGGGGAATCTAAAAAGTAAAAAATTTTGATGAAAATTCAAATTTTTTTGAATAAAGACGAAAAAAATTGGCTTATTGGCTTATTTTTGTCTTTATTCAAAAAAACTTGGATTTTGATCAAAATTTTTTACTTTTTAGATTCCTCTTGTCGTGAAGATGCAATAATCCCCAAAAAAATTGAAAATAAGCCACGCGATACGAAAAAAATTTGAATAAGGACAAAAAATAAGCCAAAGTGGCTAGAAAAATTATTTGTGTAAACACATTATTTTTGAACTTGAAATTACATTCTTAAAAAATAAGTACTTATTTTAAGTTGCGGTCAAGATTCAATTATTAACCACGTTTTCAAAGGGAAAGGGACCATTTTGATCAACAAAATGGAGGAAAAAAAACAAAAACAAATGGGACCCTATAGAAACTAAAAATAGGCACCCTTTGCTTCACTATTTTATTTGATGTCTATCTGTTTAAGATTGTCAATGACACATCAAATTCTTATTAAATGGATCCACGTATTTTATATTCTCGAAAAGTCTGGGATGAAGTAATCAAGTAAGCTTGTTTGTGTAAACAAATCAGGCCCAATTGGAACCAATAATCGAAATTTAAATAGGAGTAGTGATGCCTGGTAGGGTAGGTAGTTTGAAAATACCCACTTGTTACAGGTATTTCTTCTGCTTTGGCTCTAAATTTCCACTCTCGTGAATTAGAAATTAGAACATTTATAAAAAACGCTTTCATGTTTGTGCTTCCATTTGCATGTACTCATTACGCGACTTAGCTAGAATATTCTGGGAGTTGAAGATATTATGGGTTCAGAAAGCTACCCATTGTTGGAGGAAAAAGAACATAATTTAAAAAAATGGAAATAGATGAATTAAAATGCCTTAGCCTCCAATTTCCCTCTTCATTTGGTTGGGTTAGGATTATGGAAGACATGATCGAGTATATATTATCACTCCAATAGGCTCACAACATGTACCTCCATATGATTATTCGAGTATTTCATTTTCATTTCTTGTTACCAGTCGAGCATATATACTATTCACGTGAACAGTCAAGTTAATCGCCAAATTAATGACATCTAGTCAAATCATCAATCTTAAATAAATAGTTCAATGGGTCAACACAGAAAAGTATATTTAATTTTTTAAAAGTTATTTTCAACTGTGTTATCAACAACATCCGATCAATCTAGACATTTCATTATTAATATGTTCGACGAGCCTTACAAGATAAATAACTCGGATCATCCAAACACAATTGTCATGTGGTAGAAGAAAGAAAAAAAAAACACTCCAAACAAGTGTTAGTACTCTCTACTAATTATTGCTAACGTTTCACGAAAAAACAAATACTACTCCCTCCATCCCTTTTTAAGAGTTCTGCTTTGTAATTTCAATTTATTAAAAAGACATCATCATTGTACCTTTCACATCAACTTTTTCCTCCACTTTTCCTATTTACCTATCATCATTACACTTTTACTTACTAACTTTTCAAAATGAAATCTACTTTTAGGGACAAAAGACAATTCACTAACTTTTACCTACTAACTTTACAAAATGGACACTTATTAAGGGACAGCCGAAAATGAAATACCGAACTCTAAAAAATGGACGGAGGGAGTACTAATTACCAACTCCAGTCATCCACTAGCTAGCTAGGCACATGCATGTAATATCCCATCGATCCTTGTGATATAAAATTATGATCGGACATGCCATTAATTCCGTGCAAAATGGCTTTTTGTAAAGGTTAAAATGTGGACTTGATGAGAGTAGTGCACCCATATGCGAAATTTGGACTCCAAACTTATATAGGCTAAATAATTATCCTCAATTCCCACCTCAAAATGTGCCAAGAGAATGACTTTTTGCGTCATTACATACATCACTTCTTGTCTGTGGGAAATGACACTTGCTAGTAACTAAATGGTCCTTTTACTGCATAATGCGCATGTGTGAATGCAAACAAAAACGGAATGCGAGCGGAAAAGAGTCTTTTAGTCAAAGACGTTTCTAACTACCGAAATTCGTGACACCAGGAGCATAGTACGAGGGATTGAGAAATGGCACAGAATCTTAAATTTCTACTACTGAAAGATTATGTAAATTAGAATTGGGCTCGATCATCTTGCCAATTTCCTTCGTTATGGCAATGAATACAAATAATATTTCGTCCCTATATAATTAAAAGTAAAATGAACGAAAATAAACACCAAAATACAAGATAGGTATACTTTGTTGGTCACACGAGAGACTGATCGACTATGTGCTTATATTAACGGCATAAGAAGGGAAGAAAAATCTACTATAGTCTATATATAGACCAATAGCATTATACAGTACTGCACAGTACTGGCCCTATCAATCGTGCCTTTTTAGTATTTTTCAACGTAGAACTCTAAATCAAACACCCACTACCATATGATCTGCGACTAAATCATCTTCCGGTCAGAAAATTGCTGACTATGATCAGTACTCCGGGAAAATAATTAACCACCATCCAAACGGAATTTGCTGAGAGTTCATGCGACTACAGTTAACCAACATCATTCGTGACGCGCACGTCGGTATGCCCTAGCCTTCGATCGTGCGGTGAAGATTGGGTTTATTAATTTCATCTGGGTTAGATGTTGTCTTTCGATAGGATAAATTTAGCCCCCTTAGTTTGTTTCTTTAATTTGGATAGTTCTTGATCATTTTTCTGTACTTTGTATTATGTGTTCCACCAGTTAAAATAAGTATATATTTTTTGAAATTTAAGGTGATGTATTATGAGAGAATGACCTGTTTCGTAAAGAAAAATAAACTAGTGCTTAAAAAATAAGAGCTTTAGCGGAACGGAAATAAGTACTTATTTTTTGAATTAAATGTGATGTATTATAAGAGAATGACTTGTCTCATAAAATAAAAAATAAGAACATTAGTGTAACGGGACAAAGAATATGTCTCTCTTTTATCATTCGGTTGATAAAGAGAAAATCAACTTTCGGTTGATGAATCTTGACTGAACTCGTAGTTGGGACTTGAAAAAGGAGTCATCATCTAATCAAAGCAAATAGACTACATAATTAAAACCCTAATCATGCGGCATCATCAACTATATCGTAATCACTTTCTTAATAATTGATTAGTGTTAAGCCAATAATATTATGCCGTCCTTTTGGCTGAAACTGGCTTTTTTGGGAAAGAGAAATCCCCCCCTTGGATACATTGCATCACGCCCAAAAGGCCAAAACTAGCAGAGAATTCTCAACCAATATTAACTAAACATGGTGTGGTTGTTATCAAAATCTTGCTTTTTTGGGGGCCAGCATGCAACTCCATATATGCTTCTAATTATCACTGTCACTATCTCTATCTTTTCCCATTGAAAACTCACTGGCTTAATATCTGCGCACTACTTGTGCAGGTGTTCGAGCCAGTTGTCGCACACCCAACTATTCTCGGAATTCTAAGATCAACGACCAGACAAACTTTCAATAGATAAAAAAATTTGTTAACATACGTGGAGAGAACTGAATGGCGCAATATCGAATCATTTCTGTAGTTTAGTTTCGTGACATCAATCCTTTGCTCGCTTACTCTATACATCACTCTATATATTCAAATCACAAAACACTTAAAGAGGGAGAGGGCGGCAAATAGAGGATACGTTATTTGCTGCCCTTCTAGCATTGCTCAACATCATTCACCGTGTGTAATGTGTCATTTTGTACCCAAAATCAATCACCAACACAAAGAAAATGGGTACCACAAAATTAAGCAACCGCGTAACATTCGGAGCACACCACATGGCACTACTTGTAGACCGCTAAATAATGTTCCCAAATAGTGGGTGGCGAGAATATTGGATGGTTGGACCTACCTACCATAAACTCAAAAGGCAAAAGCAAAAGACATATAGTGGGTGTTATGGTGTTGTTGCTGTTGTTGGATGAATTAGAAATATGATCTTTGAAAAACGTGGAAAACAATTTCTAACACAATGGACAGCAGCCCTCTAAAGTCTAAACACTACACTGATCGGTGGTCGGTAAAGCCAGCCAGCCAGCCTCTAATTCGTCCAATCCAACCACCTTTGAGGGATGCCCCAAAAAGGAGATCTTACGGATAGGAGGAAATTAAAGAGAGATTGGGACCTTTTTGATGTGGAGAGCACAATGCACAAGCACTAATAAGATACATGCACAAGGCAGGCTAGGCTAGGCTCTAAAGGGCTTGCCAATGGAGAAAGGCCTTGGTTGGTTTTATTTTAGTCGGTGCGAATTAAGCACTGGTCATGTGTTTCCACATCGATGCTGCTTGCATGCGATCTATTGAAGTCGGTAAACGAGCCGCTGTGAAGAGAAAAAGTACTGCAAGTAGCAGCCAGTGGGCAATGGGTCCTGCTATCCTCTAATTTTGAATGTTTTTCAGAGAAGCTTAGATATATTTTTATAATATTTATGCTATAACTAAAAGTTAGTCTCTAAAATCCTAAATAAAGTAAATTTTGATCCTCGAAATAATTCATTTAAAATTTCTCATCACACAATACAGATCGAACTGATCGATCATGCCAAGTGGAGAATGTTTTACTTTAGCCAATCACGAGCCAAATTTAAGTTGTAGCTTGTTTTTATTGAAAATATTAAATCCAAAATAATTTACGAAATTTAAATTCACATTAATAAACCAGAATTTATTGCAATCCAATTAATCTGATTCTAGCATTTAAAAATACCTGCTTTTTCAAGTTTTTGGTATAACTCTTACCTAGCTAGTTTTGAGCTGCCGATAAAATAAAATAAAATAAAAAAACTAGCTAGTTTTGAGTTCATTACGTAACAAAGCGATCTTGAATCCATTTTTGAGTATTAATTCCAACACTATCTCAAACTCGAATAATCAGTCAAATAACTTGTTTCCTTAAATCAGTCATGTGTGCATCTCCAAAACAAAACAAAAAAATCAGTCATACAAGCGGCTGATCTAGGATAACTCCACTATAAGGTGCACTTTAACAAGATTAGATTCGCACCTTTTGTTGGGGCTGGTACTAGTGCGGCTTTATTGACTTTTCATAACCATATTATCATTTTTCGTGAGCCGAACTTCAGGAGCATGAATTTTTTAGCCATTATAAATTTATCGAGCTGTGTAGTTACTTATTCAAGTTTGGTATAAACTCTTAACTAGCTAGTTTTCAGTTTCTTACATAACAAATTGATCTTGAATCCGTTTTTTTTTTTAAATTCAAACAATACTGTCTCAAACTCAAATAATTTGATTCGTTTAACAAGTCGCATGTTGCGGCGGCTAGGATTAGTGCACTAAGGTGCACTTTAGTAGGATTAGATTGGCACCTTAATTTTGTTGGAGGACTAGTGCAGTGCGGCTTGACTGAGACTTCCATAATTCCATTAGGACCATTACCAAACTGTCTTTCCTCGTCGCGACAACAGCGCATATCATTACACAAACGACTCTAATGTCTAAAGACGAGTCTAAACCCATATTCCACCATACTCAAATAAAAGTTCCACCGTTTGTTTTTCGGCTGGAGTACTCTTGGCAGCAGGTTGTTTGACACCATTGGAGTTGTTAGGGCTGCAAAAGAGCCGAGTCGAGTTTTGTTGTGTTTGAGCTCGGATTGAGTTTTGTTGTGTTCAAGCTCGGATCATTTATTACTAAACGAACCAAAAACTTGAGCTTGGTTCAGTTGTTAACAAGCCGAGCCTGATTCATTTATTAAAAGAGCCTCTCTAAAAGAGTCGAGCTTATTTTTTCGAACCGATCGAGCAATTTCGAATCAAGCCAAGCTTTGGAGTCTTAAGCCTGAGCCTACTTTTTTGAGTGTTAAGCTCGGCTCGTTTAGTAAAGTCCAAAGCTCAAACAACTAAATGAGTCAAATCTGGAGCTGCTCGCAAGTAGTTTAGTTCGTTTGCAGCCTTGTACACAACGCAAGAAGTAAACAAGCATATATATTTGAATCCTTAATTAGTCCATCAATTCTTATTTTTGTTGTTGTAATAAAATCTGACCAAATATTGGAAGTAGATGACTGCTTATTAATTAGACGTATTTTGAGTAATACTAAAATGCTATCGGAAGAAACACGAGTATTGGAAGTTGCCCATCTAGACTGCAGAGAGTTTGAAATTAGAAAAAATATATCTAGACTCGATCTCTTCAGTGTCATTTCTTTTACTCTTTTAACGAATTTTCTCGTCAAAAATACTAATGATTACTTCTTCTAACTATCTTTTTATCGAAGTAAATAAAGGATACTTCTTACTTCTTATTTTCGTAAGCTAAAGTCAGCCTAAGTATCATTTGAGGAGCACACAATAATTCCGCTGATTTGTCACATGAGGCCATTAAAATGTCCAACTTCAATTCTTGGGTTGTCGGAAAATTATGGGCGCCACGAGTTTCCACGCGCGGGGACTCTGGGTGGCAGTAGTGACTAGGGGTGATACCGGTCTGCTTTTGACCGATTTGAGTGTATTTTTCTGTCGAAATCGGTTATCCGGTTTGAGATTTTACAAACCGAAACCGGTTGAGATAAACCGGTCTGGTTTCAGCCAGTTTCGGTCCGGTTTATCCGATTTTCATTTATGTGCCATATTTTGGGCCCAATACATCAAAAAAATCACAATTTAATCCACAAAATATCAATCAAAAATTCATAATTCAACTCTCTTTTTTAGGCCCAACAAAAAATATCAATTTTGAGCCCAATACATAAAAAAAAAACCCCATAAAAACATAATTAAACCCAAAAAAACAGATTATGTATATATGTGTGTGTGATTGATTTTATATAATGAATATATATATTAGACCAATATATAAAACAAAATATCAACCAAAAACTCATAATTCAACCCCTCTATGTTTATATATGTATATACATATATATAACCGGTCCGGTTTCAACCAGTTTTAAAAATACATAAACCGGATCGAAATTATTTTTCTAGTTTATAAAATTTTATAAACCGGAACCGGATCGAAATTATTCAACTAGTTTAAAAAATTCGGTTCGGTCCGATTTTTCCGATTTCGATCGATATTCCGGTTTCGTCTAACAGCCCTAGGCAGTACCCTCAATCATGGGCTTATTTGGTTTGAGTTTTGAGATAGATTTTGGGATAGTGAAGAGAGAGATGGAAAGAAAAAAATTATTGAGAAACGTGCGACAGATAAAAGCGTTGGGTTATGAGACTCAAAACAAAGGGTATTCGCTCTCAATTGTACTAGAACTCTCAATCCTCACACTCACGATTTGAAATTGTTAGTGAGAATTTTTGAACAACACTTTTACACTCGCGCTCTTGCACCTGTATCATGTGATTGGTCGCAAACCAACCAATCTTCAGCCGACGCGTGTTCGTGGTTTCAGATACTGATTCAACACGTGTTCATCACTAGCAGATATACAGCATGGATTGAGAGACTATTCAGTACCTCAGCAGTTTCCTCGTCTTGGTTACACGTTTGCTTTGGTCCACACACACTATACAGCATAGTGGTTCTTAAATAATGGGGTAAGGCATATCCGGCTTGGGTTGCCGTTTTGCAGTATCCAACCAGACCCAGCTGACCATAGATCATCCCCCACATGTTCAAAATGAAAAGGACTCTTTACCTTACCTTTACTCGCCAAGTTTTTCTTAATATGCGGCCGGTGGGTGTTTGGGTCAGCTGTCACGCATCTCAAGTCCTCAACTAATTTTGGAGCTCCGAAGTTATCGAATGGACAAATCCTCCATTGGACTTAATGTTTGGTCTTTATGTAATTGGAAACATGCAACCTAGAAGACAATCAATACATTTTATTTTTTCATGTCACTTGGTCAAACCCCTTGTAGTTCTTTTACGCGGTGACTTACATTTACAAATGAAGATTTAGTGCCTCAGCCAAATGAAACCATATCTATACGAAAAATTATGATATCAATACCACCCGCTTGCCTCTTGTTCGCGATATCCTCCATGGAATAACAAGAACCACATGTCATACTAAAACAGTGATGTTGGCTTTATTCTCCTTAACCAGACTGCATTCTCACTCGATTGACACGATTACACGTAACTTCTTCTTATGTCACGAATAGGATTCGAACCAATCAAGCTACTTGCCCTTTAGTAGATCGTAACTCTGATTTTGGACGTGCTGAGTTATTTATTATTACCCCTATGCAAGTCTTGGATTTATTTTACGTCAAAAACTATGTGTATCTAAATTATACTTCATGCATAACAAAAACCCATAAAGAAATATTCAATCTTTGCATTGGACAATGATTGATGGACTCTCTGACTTCTCCTGCTATGAAATTGTATGTATAATAGTGGCCAATTTACCTAACGTACCCCTCAGACCTTTGACTTTTCGTGGAGCTGATGTGTTGCAAATTAGTAGGAATGTTTTATTTCTTGAAAGAAAGAAAATGCAAATTAGGATAATGTTTACTGTTCAGAATAAGTTTGGAGAGCAATTCTTCTACGATCAACTTTGTGAGGTTGTAAAATATTCCAATTTCTACCCAGTATGGTCCTTTTTTATACCCAATTTCACCCAAATGTTTTTTCGTAGCATTTTTGTTTGTTTTTATCAGATTGGCTAATTTTTAAAATACCTTGAATGGATAACAAAAATTACAAAAACATGAACGAAATAACAAAAAAAAAATTTATGGTAAATCATTTTAAGTTTAGAGAGGTTCCAACATCCAATATGCCTGACCTATCAAAGTCAAAAAATACTCTATTTACCCAAGAGAAACTCGAACGTTAGTTGGTAGCAATTCAATTAGGTGACATGGACAACAATTGCTTTCTCTTTTCTGATAATTAGATGTCTGGGTAAGCTTGATTAAACCCTAGTTGGACTAATGTCGCGGTTCTGAGGTTTGGAAAGGTTGGCTTTCGTGGGATTGGAACATTCGAATTCGGATGGGATCATGGGACAAGTACATATTGTTTTCTCATGCCTACTAAGCCAAATCTCTTGAGGTTGGCATGCATCGACAAAAGCTTCAATGACTTTGTAATGCGTTGTCGACATGTTGAGTAACACACCACCAACCTATTGAATTATCGACCCCGTGAATTGTCCGATTGGAAACCACTCCCCCATAGAATAGGAGCACGAGAAAATCTGTCACCTAGGACTATAACAGATGAAAGAATTTTGGCTCCCCGGAAAATTTGCAGACAAACATACGTCACTCTCAGTCAAGCATCCATAGTATTTGCATGTGGAGAGACAAACTAATTTTCTTTGATTAAGCTAACGTGTTTCGATTTATTAATCACCTCATTAATAGTTGGAGTGTTTGTCATCCTTTGGTGGCAAATCAGACTCATATTTCCTCATTTGGATTGGACTTGTGTACACGTGAGTCGTGCATTTTTATAATTTGACTTTTGGAGTTAAATACATCACCTACCAAATAGCCATTTTTTTCTAAGATATATAAATTTATTATTCTTTATAAAAGGGACTTCGGGTTGGTGTTGTGCAGCCGTGCTGCGCACTTCTGAGCAGTCGGATCGTGCATTCGACGGCTCGGATCTCATCTCGGCAACCAATGATCGAGAGCGGTTCATTGCCGAGATGAGATCCGAGCTGTCGGATGCACGATCCGACAACTCGAAAGTGCGCACCACTGCATAATACCATCCCCCAATTCTTATAAAGGATTGCAAAAATTAAATAGATAGCAAAAAAAACCACCCGAGAGCTAAAAGAAGACAATATGCCAACTGAAACACCAAAAAAATCCATAGAAACTCAACGTAAAATGGCCAAACCCAAACGAGCCTCATACCCAACCAGACAAAAAGCAAAGCAACCGAAACAACCGCAAAAAGATTACACCTCTATTTCCAACCAAATAGCCATTTTGCAACTGGATCCAATCAAGACCCATGGAAGTCAAGAATTTGGGTGCAATTAATGGAGTCAGATTATGAAAGGCGAAAATATATGTCGACAATTACTCTACTCCATTAATTTGAGTGAGCCATAAGGTCAACTGATCTCATTTGCATTTTTTTTCCTAATACAATGTGTCCCGGGTCAACTTGTGCGTACCTCTAACCTCGAACTAATTCATATAGCTTCTCCATAACCGTTTCACACGCTTACGCGTGGAGAGATGGCCCTAAGGCCCTATTTGATAGGAGGGATTGGATAGGATGGGATTGTGGTCAAAGGATTATTAGTGAGGGGACTATTTGGGAGTATAGTCTCTCATATCCCATATTTGTTTATGCATGAATTTCAACAACAAACAAGGACAATTTCGTGTGTCCTACGTTTGTTTTGGATACCGCTGACAATGATTAATGACTCAATTATCCATATTACCCCTAGTGTAATTTATAGATGAATGATTCTATTTGAACCTAAAAAATTATCTCTAACCCCGACTACTTTTTACAACCACCTCAATTAATTTGATAAAAAAAAAAAAAAAACTTGATTTTCAATTGACTATATTGCCTCCAAAGCAATTTACAACCCACACATACCCTTTTTTCTTTAGCTCTTCCTAATCCTCTGTATTACAAAAAAGAATGAACGAAAAAAATACCATACACGAATAAAAAAACACAACTACAGAAGAAAAAAAAATGGAAACAAAAATGTTTTAAAAAAAATGACTACAACTACAGTAAAAGAAATGGAAACAAAAATGTATCCATTTTGGAGCATCCAAGGTTATTTTGGTAATTTTCACAGCTAATCTAAAGCAGCCTTAGTCTTGAGATTATCTATCCAACACCCCCCTAGAATTATATTGTCTCCCATAAAAAGGATAATCAATCCAGGTGGGATTATTAGTCTCAGGACTAAAACACACATAAACATGGGATAAGAGAGGGTGGGGGGATTGTTAATCCAATCCTACCTCCAATCCCCCCAATCAAACACGTCATAGAGTTATTGATAAGGAGAATCAAACCTGAGACTGCTGGTGGGTGTTTTGTTAGTGGTAGCTAGAGTGTCCCAAACATTATCCAGATTAATTCCCCGGATAAACACAATTTTTGTTAGTGCTCCCACTTGAGACCTTTCGATTGTGACCCATTGGATAATTTTAAACGGTTCATATTTTGAAGCTCTACAAGTAGATTATTTTCTAGAAAAATTGTGTTGATCGGGCACTAGTATCTTTTTAATTGGACACTTCTGTTCGGTTTGAATTTTCAAAGATATTTTAAAATATAATAAGTGAAGAAAAATAGATAGAAAAAAATTATTACAGAGCATGCGTTGAGATTTTGAATCCCTTAAACGAAGAAACCTTTTCGAAAAAACACCAAGAAAGTTAACTCCGTATCTTGGATGTCCCATTGACTCGGACTCTTTTACAGCCCCGGAAACGATTACTCCTGATTAAAAATTGCATATTGCATATGCTTTTGGAGTAGGAATAAAAAGAGTCATGAAGGGATCTGGGGATGATGGCATTGTGCACCATTCTATCCGTTCGTTCAGTAATTTAATGGTTCAAATGAAATTTAAACCATCCAAACAGTTCAATGCCGAGATGAAATTCTGACCATCGGATTGCTGAACGAACGGTTCAGATGTTGCACAGTACTGTGCAACCCAGTACCATCATCCCCCAATCCGTTACGAAGAGGGTACCTTTTTTGCCGAGAAAAAAAAAAAAAAAAAGAGGGTACCCTTTTAGCTGTTGGATCAGAGTTCACTTTTTAAACATGTTTGATCTAACGGATGCAGTGTGATAGGTCCTGATTAAAATGCATGTGCTGCGCCCCATAGTATCAATTCCTACAAAAAAAACAAATTTGAAGGGATGTGTGTGGGACGACAGAACAGACAAGATGATGGGGATCCTATCCTGATTGCAGTATCCCTGCAAATAGGGATCCATCCAAATCCTCTCCCTGTTTTCTCTCTCTAAACTAGTAGAGATTTTTTAGTGCCGAGTGGATATATTTTATGTGGATGTTGCAGTGCATTCAAACCATTTGATACATTTTTGATGGTTGAATTGAAATCATCTCTTTACTCTCATTCCAACACTTTCTCTCTCCAAATCTAAACAGTTCAAAAACGAAATGAACGGCTTTGATGCACAAACGGACACCACATAATACCCGCTAGGTACTGAAATTTTTCCCCAAAAACGGACACCACATAAAGATGCAAATATTCTTTCTTTCTTTTTTGATAAATACACTACACTTTTCCGTTTTTAGTGCAAAATTATGCATAAATTTATCAAAGGTCAAAAAATAAATTGCGTTTATCAAAAAAGAGAGTATAAAAATTACTACGGTTAAATAATACTAACAAATTTGATAAATGATTTTCGCACTTTCCTTTTTATCTTTCGCCCTTCTGTTTTTGCTTTTATTCTCGTGAGATTGTCATTTTACTCTTTTATGAATCATTTTCTCACATATCGAGAGGTAATTAATATAGTTAATCCACACGAATAAAAACCCAAAAAAAAATGCAATGCAAATGGTAAAAACAGAGGGTGCACAAATCATTTCCCAACAAATACCACATATCATTATAGTCATTATAATGTCATGTGCATATGTTACAATCCAACCCACCCCTCCCTCTACTTGTGCCTGCTAGTAGCCAGTAGGGTATACAAGGAATGTCGAAAATACTTATAAATTCTCTCTCTATCTGTTGAATTTAATAATTTCTCCTTTAAGATTGCTTTATTTATTTCGAATAGAAAATGGTGAGGGAAATATTTGAAAAAGTTGTGCTTGTATAGAAAAATGTTTTGAAAAGATATATTTAACACATGTGTCCGCAATTTGTCTTGCGTGAGTGAATTTTACGAGCATTGTGCGGAGTTCACGTGCACATGACTATTTTATAATTACCTATTTAGTATTGAGATTAAATTCTTTTTACCGGCAACGAAAAATAACGGATTTTCCACCACCACTAGTTGTAGGTCTTACTAGGCGTGTAATGTTATTAACCGAACTGTTCATCTTGTAAGACACACTTGGTAATATATTCACACAAAATATGAGAGTTTGATCGGATATTATTAGAACCCACAATGACAATAGTGAAAAACCCACTGTTTCGGTCACCGCATAAACCTATAATCCACATATGCAGCACATCCGTGTACACATTTATATTGACATTTAGGTCAGCATATGCAGCACATCCGTGTAGGTAGAATTTATTTATTTATTTATTTATTTATACTATAATAAACCTATAATCCACGTGAAAATACTCCGTAGGACTTCCAAGTTTTCAAGCCACCCTCTCTCTCTCTAACAAGACTCGATAAAAGAGGAAGGCATGTCTGGTGCAGTGTGCTACAAATAAAAGTCTAACCAGAGAGAGGGAGAGAGAAAAGGTAGCACGGTTTTCCTTCCTGAACAGAACAAAGGTATAAGGCGCCTGGTTGCGTGCGTTAGGCTCTAATTTCGTTCCTTTTTTGGGGACACATCTCAGCAAAAGCGAATCTCCTCTGCTCCTCTTTTCTGCAGCTCTTTTTTCCCAATTCCATCGACTCCTATTAATAATAATAATAGTATTATTCACTCACCCCCTCTCTGTTCCCAATTCCAAAATGCCCCATAGCCTGTAGCAGTACTAGTAGATAGGAAAGCAGGCGATCCCACACTCATCACTCTCAGTCGGCGTGCCAAACAAGAGAGAGAAAGAGAGAGAACTAAAAGAAGGGGAAAAGCAGCTTAGATTGTAATCTCACGCACAAATATATTTATTAGTCCATAGCTTTTTGGGGGTATTTCACTTTGATGGGTTGAGCTCTGCAAGTGATTCCTATAACTATTTTGCTATCAGGGTGTTTGATATTTTTTCCAAAATCAGCTGGGTTTTGATGATTTGTGGTGGTGGATGTTCACATACTGAAATCTCAGGTACGTGGTCTTCACCACCGTTGTGGTTCCTTTTTTTTTATTTTCTTGTGTAGTATTTGGTTCTTTGTGGTGGAGCATAAATTCAACTGATTTTTGTTTTCCTTTTATTTTCTTGGTGAATCTTGATTACCCTTCTGGGTTTCTTCTGTTATTTGGTAAAGAAATGGAGGGATGTTGCAAAAAGAGCGAGGACTGTCCACAGCTGCTGGATTTGATACCTAAAGACAGGGAATGGCTTCTGAAAAGGGATAAACAGAGGAGCCATGGATCATCAACGGAGGAGATCAAGAATCTTGAGCTAAAGCTCGGTCCACCAGGTGAAGAAAACTCTAGAGAGAGAGATGACTCTACTCTCTCTCTCGGGTATTTCTCCAACATGACCCATTTTTCTTCTGGTGCGAAGAGAGGGTTTACAGGGGAGAAGGGTTGGGCGATGAACCTGAATGAAAACCAACAGCAGAGAAATGGTTCATATCTTCAGATGCAATCAAACCCACAAATCTTGCCTGTCATGGGAAAGGAATCATCACAGCCCTGTAGCACTAGAGTGGTGGAGTTATTACAGGGTGGTAGTGCAGAAAAGAAGAAGGGATTTTCAGCAGCTGCTGCAAATACAGCTGTGCCCAACTGCTCCCAGAAAAGGTACAGTTCTACTCCCCCAGCTTTTTCTTTTTGCCCTTTCTATTGTTTATCTTTTGGACAGAGGATATTCAATCTTCAGTCATATTTATTTCACTTGTAGATGTGGGGGTCCATGGTTTTCCCATTTTGATGTTTACTTTCTGTTTTTGATATGTTTCTTTATTACTGGATTTACATGCTTCTTTGTGAAAGTAAGACCTCTTTCTAGAAAATTTGTTTGTTAAAAATTTGCAAGACCTTATCCTCTCTTCTTTTGTGTAACTCAATCTACTACTAGTTGTTTATCTTTTGTGTAACTCAATCTACTACTATTTGTTTATCAGATATTGTCGTGGTAACCTTAGGGATTGTTTGGATCTTAGAGAAAAGGAAGGGAAAAAAATTTTAAAAAAAATTCCCTGACCTTGTTCGCTTTGGAGAGAAAGTGAAAGGAAAATAAGAAACATAAGTTTTGAGCACAGTGTATATTCCTCCACATTTTCCTCCCACTTTCTTTCTTACCCATTTTCCTTTGCTTTCCATAATTTCGAGCATTAAGCTTTACTGTATTTCCTGTATTTGGTAAAGTTTGGAGCTCAGATACTTTATATTTGTTAATGTTTAGAGCTCAGATATTTTAGTGGTTAAATAATGTTGAAAAGCAGTTATTAGAGATATGGCTAATTTTATTGGTTAGGCAACTGTAGTTTGGTGCGAAATTCCAATATTGAATGTTCATCACACACAAGTAGTGACCACCCACGTGGTGGCGGCCGCTTAATCTCATGAATTAGGACACGGTTCGATTCCCAAACTCCCCATCCCCATTCCCCTACAACATGATTTCCTAAGTCACTAATTGATTTCCAAGATAAAAAAAAAAAAAAAAGAGAGAGAGAGTAAGTTTACTACACAGATTTGTTACCTAGCTAAAGTTATAAAATTAATTGCTATAACTAACTCATCAAAAGACTTGAGCTGTTTAGGCAGATGGGTATCTTCATCTTTAGGGAAGATCACATAAGAACAGAACCGTTGTTGAAAATTCCCCTACTGACTGATTTGGACTTTCTGTCGCAAACAAGTGGAAGTAGAGGCAAGAGACTAGAGCTGCCACCGAGCTGAAGCCAAGTTGAGCTAGAATAGTGGGTCATTCGAACTTGGTTTGAAAACTCAACGAGTTTTAATCTTATTCAAGCATGACTTATTTATTATTATACGAGTCAGTCTCAAAAGAGATTTAAGCGAGTCGATCTGGAGTTGAGCTCACGTAGCTGTTTTGGTAACATGCTTAGTTCGAAAATGTGTTTTACCTTGGCTTGTTTGTCATTAGGGTCTATTTCATACAGGCTTTTAACAATTGGAACACAAGTTGAGCTCGAGTAGCTAGATAGTTGTTCGAATTATTTGTTGTTTTTTCCTTTTCACTTCAGTCAGCCTACTATTTGTAGCTTTCCAAATCCTTTGCTACCCACTTAGTATTTGTTTCATGTTCTACCTTCGTATTTGTTTGCTCAAGCCAGAGAGTACTTAAACTTGATTTACGTCTTTAAATTGGTTCTTTAGTTTTTCGGCATAACTTTTGGTTAATTACCTCTTTGTGACTAGTTTGTGTTCCTTAACTCATTCTTCTTGATGGTTGCTTGAAAATTTTGAATACAAAAGAACTGCTCCAGCTCCAGTTGTGGGATGGCCTCCTGTTCGTTCATTCAGAAAGAATCTTACTGGTAGCAGTTCATCCAAACAAACCACCGAGTCCCAAAATGCTGTCCAAAGCAAAGTTCCAAGTGAGAAACCTCCTGTTGCAAGTTGCAGAAAAGGTTTCTTTGTGAAGATCAATATGGAAGGAGTTCCCATAGGAAGGAAAGTTGATCTTGAAGCCTATGACAGTTATAAAAAGCTTGCCTCTTCTGTTGATGAACTTTTTCGGGGCCTTCTTGCAGGTTATTTACGCAACTTCGCCTATAGTTTTTTTCTGTTAGGTTGGTTTTTTCTGTCTACAGGAAAAATTACCTAAAAGTAGGTCTTGTTTGGATATTTTAAATTTTCTGTAGAATATCAATGTCAGTAAATTGATGACTTTATACTTGTTAATTACTACATACTTGTAAATTTGGTTGTCTCATAGCATTTGTTTTTGTTGATATTGGTTAGCTCAAAGAGATTCTTCTGCTGGTGGAATAGAGAACAATCAAGAGGGAGAGAAAGCAATTACAGGGTTATTAGATGGAAGTGGCGAGTATACCCTTGTTTATGAGGATAATGAAGGAGACAGGGTACTTGTTGGGGATGTGCCATGGCGGTAAGCTTCTTATAACTGTGGGATCTGATGCATTGTTAATTTATCCTATGTAGTGTTGTGGAGCTGTCTTAGCATGTTCTCTTTCCTCTTGTTTATTCTGACACTGTCATGAACACCTGTGTCTTTCAACCCCCCCCCCCCCCCCCCCCCCCCCCCCCCCCCCCATTTTATTTTATGTATTTAAGATTCTGACCTCTCAGCAAGTATTCCTTTTCTTAGGCACACCTTGCCTCGAACCTGTTAATAAACCCAAGTATGACAATTCATAAGTTGGATTGCTTGATAGATATAGCTAGGCTTATTACGTAACAGATTAAATCTTTTGGGACAATTGATAACCTAACATGGTATGCGAGCTTGGGATCCGGGGAGGTCTAGGGTTCAATTCACTTGATTTGCATTTGTTGCCTGTTTGCATTCTGCTGCTCTCCTTGGCATTGTATTTTGCTCTATGCATGGATGTTTGCATCTCCATGTGCAATCGATAGTATACATTGTTGAATCCATTTCGTAATAGCTTAAGTATTTGAGATAGTTGGTACATGTCATTTGGCCATAATATATGACTAATAATCAGCTAAAAGAACTGAATTCCAGAAGTTGATATGAGCTGTAATGCTGTATCACAAACAAGGAATTCATGCTGCACATGCACTTGCAATTGAGCCACCTTTGGACCCAACGAAGTATTTTGCCGTTGTTTGTATGCTTGCTTGTTTCACTCCCTAATTTGCTTTTTAAAATGTAATTTGCAGCATGTTTGTATCTACTGTGAAAAGGCTGCGCGTGTTGAAAAGCTCTGAGCTCTCCACATTGTGTCGTGAGTTTTGTTTATTCTAATCTCATCATAAGTTACATTTCGTATTGAGAATTAAATAAATTTCAAGTTTTCCGAGCTTCTGACTATCAGCAATTGGGATTTTTGTGCTTTGCAGTCGGCGGTAAGCGAGAAAATATCCCACTTTCTGATGCGTCAAGATGAAGAAAGCTCGATACTTCTCGAAAGAACTTTCACTGAAGTTTGGAGAGAGGGTTTGTGCCTTTTTGACAATTTGGATTGTTTCCTAGGATTGCGAAACGGAAGGATAGAAAGTAATATCTGTAGTTAAAACTTAAGGTGATTGTTGTATTGGCAGGACAGAATTGGACTTGTTTTTCTTGAATCCTAGCCATGGCTTGTCTAGAATGGGAAGGAAAATACTCGGTTACGTTGATGTATATGGTTTCCTTGTTTTTGGCCCGTTTGTTGTGATGTTGGTACGAAGATGTCAATACTCAAGACATGTTTTTGGATTTCTGATAGCTTTAGTAATCATGTTTCTTTTCTCAGGAAAAGTCTAAATACTAGTATTTTGTTCACCCAATGCGTAAGGGTTGCATCAAATTTTATTTCGACGATCTGATTTGCTCATTGGGTTGGGTTTGGATTTCTAGCCTTCCATACAAAAATCTACCGATTTAGATACCCGTAAGTGCTTAATCGAAACATTTAATTCTTGGTTTGAAATTCTAATCCAAGAGAAGTGTTATTCGACTGGTAGTCACTTTTTAATAAGAAAATTGAGCTAATTTTTTTTCTTGCAAGATTGATTATGTAACTGCTCTCGCAAATTAAGATTGATATCTTAATGAAAACATGTGGAAAAGCAAAACAAGAATGATCATGCGTGCAGAAGATTCACGAGAATCCAACAAAACGAAATACTTGAAGTAAATTTTATCGAAAGCCATTTATGTCACAAACCAGAATAATCAGGAAACAAACAGCCCGCCTTCAAGCGATTCATCCGGACATTTCACGCTTCTAACTCAACACGAAACATCAAACCCCAGCTCCCAAGCTTTTGCTCAGTGATCCGGTCCATTCGCTGCACCATCTCCTCTGCCAGATGATTCTTCCAATCTCCGACCCTCCCTCTCCTAAAATACGTGTTGTTTTCAATTGCCACCGGCATGTCCACCCAATGGCTCCCCTTCTTGTTCACCTCGAAATTGCTCAAATTCTCAAAACTACAAAAAGTCCATTACTCTCTCCACCACCGCTTCTATCTCCTCTGCCGTGGAGAAAGGGTGGCTGTCGGGCCGAGTTCACTTGACATAAACTGAGGTCTCTCTCTTCATATCTTCATATTTCAGGAACAAAACCTTTTCGGGTTGTTCCAAGCTTGCTTTCCAGTACCCTAAAACATGATCCCAATAGGGTCCATAGAACGAGACCCCTTGACAAAACAGCTCAAATACTACTTCCATAGGTAGGAATCCAATTTCAGGTCTTACCTTGCATATGGAATGCCAAAAGGAGACAAATACATCCTTTGGGTCCCTGCATATATACACAATTCTACAACCCGAATCTATTAAAGACTCGGGCAATGAAGAATAGGGTATGCGTGTGGAGAGAAGGGGAAATTCTGGGTTCCGATTGGATGTGTTATTTACAATTTCTACCTCCACATTGGAACACAGTCATGAGGCACTTTGACAAGCAAAGGGTTTGCTGAGAAATCGAACCCGGTCCGGGTGACAATGGCAAAAGCCAGGGCTTTGAGCCATGTGGTACCGGATTTTGGAGTACTACAGAGGATGATATCAATAGATTGTGGTTCAAATTGTTCTTGAGCTAATTTGACACCTTTTAAGTAGAAACTGTGATGCCAAAAGCCTTCCTATTGGAAAAGCCCAAAATCTTCAGGGCAGATTAAACCATTACCTCTGGGGATAATTGAGACAGTCCCTTTGCGTGTTGGAGGATGGGCTTCCTCAAGGTCAACTTTCCCATTACAAGTTGTTTCAGACATATCACAACTCTCAGTGTTGGAGGAGGATTCCATGTGTTGAAGGATTTTGTCCCCTCTCTCTCTCTCTCTCTCTCTCTGTGTGCGCACGCGCGTGCGCAGCTTGTGATAGCCCTACATTGGTTGCCCACTTGGAGCACGGGTGTAACATTCTATGGACCCTGTCTCGAACGGAGCAGACTTTAGGTTTTTTGCCACATCGTTCATAAAAGGGTCGGGACATTCAATGAGATATTGAGAAAGACCTGAGGTCTAGGGA
This sequence comes from Rhododendron simsii, assembly GCA_014282245.1. Classification (NCBI taxonomy): domain Eukaryota; kingdom Viridiplantae; phylum Streptophyta; class Magnoliopsida; order Ericales; family Ericaceae; genus Rhododendron; species Rhododendron simsii. The sequence goes on from CM024964.1 coordinate 29,051,931, forward strand.
GTGCTATTAATTCTATTGGAAAATTGAGAAAGTATTTAACGTGCAAATTCATTCATCAAAACAATGGAAAAGCAAAACAAGAATGATCGCATGAATACAATAAAATGAAATACAAGAGCAGAATATGAACCAAAGCCATTTATTTGTCGAACCAGTGATCTGTAACTAAGCAAACCACCTTCAAGCGATTCATCTGGACATTTCACGGTTTCGAATCACCACAAAACATCAAACCACAGCTTCCAAGCTTTTGCTCTGTGATCCGGTCCATACGCTGCACCATCTCAGCTGTCAGATGATTCTTCCAATCTCCGACCTTCCCTCTCCTAAAATACGTGTTGTTTTCAATTGCTACCGGAGTGTCCACGCGATGCCTTCCATTCTTGTTCACCTCCAAATTGCTCAAATTTTCATAACTACACAAGTCCATCACTCTCTCCACCGCTCCTTCTATCTCCTCCTCCATGGAGAAAGGGTGGCCGATGAATTCTGCCAATCGCTTCACAAGAACCGAGGTCTCTCTCTTCATATCTTCATATTTCAGGAACAAAACCCGTTCGGGTTGTTCCAAGCTTGCTTTCCAGTACCCTAAAACATGGTCCCAATAGGGTCCGTAGTAAGAGACCCCTTGACAAAACAGCTCAAATATTACTTCCATAGGTACAAATCCAATTTCAGGTCTCGCCTTGCAAATGAAATGCCAAAAGGAGACAAATACATCCTTTGGATCCCTGCAGATATACACAACTCTACAACCCGAATCTATAATAGACTTAGGCAATGAAGAATATGGCATGTGTGTGGAGAGAAGGGGAAATTCTGGGTTCCGATCGGACATGTTTTTTACAATGTCTACCTCTAACATTGGAACACAATCATGAGGCACTTTGACAAGCAAAGGGTTTGTGGAGAAGTCGAACTCAGTTCGGGTGACAATGGAAAAAGCTAGGGCTTTGAGCCATGTAGTACCGGATTTTGGAGGGCTGCAGAGGAAAATATCAGTAGATTGTGGTTTGAATTGCTCTTGAGCTAATTTGACACCTTCTAAGTAGAAACTATGATACCAAAAGCCCTCATATTGGAAAAGCCCAAAATCTTCAGGGCACAGTAAACCATTACCTCTGCTTATAATGGACACAGTCCCTTCCGATTTTGGAAGATAGGCTTCCTCAAGGTCAACTTTCCCATTACAAGTTTCAGAGATATCACAACTCTCAGTCTTGGAGGAAGATTCCATGCGTTGAAGGATTCTCTCTCTCTCTCTCTCTCTCTCTCTCTCTCTCTCTCTCTCTCTCTCTCTCTCTCTCTCTCTCTCTCTCTCTCTCAATTACAAGGATCTAGCATATTCTGTGGCGTTTGTGGTATATACAACAGCTTGTGGTATATACAACAGCTTGTGGTATCTACTTATCAGAGTTCAAATTAGTTGGTACAACTGTACAAGCAAGGTCACCTACTCTTCTAATAGGACCGCTCCACTTCCGCTCTCAATCCTCACTTTCAGCTTCCGCTTTCAATCCTTGCCCTCCTGAATTTTGGTAATTTGGGAGTTTTTCACACACTTTCACGTTCGCACTCAGTTTCACTTTCACTTGTGGACGAGCATTATGTGACTTGGTTCAAGGCCCCTCTGTCCATGCATCATAGGTTTATTTCTGGGTTTCCTGTGCATCATGTGGTAGCTATCTTTTTCAGACTTAACTTTCAGAAAGAGAATATTAGAAATACTGAAGACTGATAGGACCTTAAGACCTAATTTCCCCTTTCTCATTAGTTGTAAAACGTTCCCTGATAGTCACCTAACACAATAAATGCCACATAACCCTTTTGTTTGTTTGCTCTGATTTGATAGGTCGGGTCCTCAATGAAAGAAAGATACCTGTATGAATTTCATAGTAGAAAGATCAAAACAATGGGGCCGCTGGAGAGCTTGTCGTACCAGGGAGGAGGAGGACAAGGAAAACAGAAAAAGAATGAAAGGGGGAAAAAATGAACGAATTACTCAATACTCTTGTAATACAAGTGTGTCTATCTGCGTATAGAGATAGATTTTCCTATAGTACTTCCTTGATGTACTTTTCCTCTACATATGCATCTAGAGACCATAGTTCTATAGGGAGCCTAGAACGAGAATGAACATCAATTGAAGGGTTATAGTAGTAGACAATCCAAGGTTTTCAAGTGTCATCTGTCAGTGATGGTAAGAGTTTCTTTGGTGTTTAGATCTCCCGTTAGTTTTGCTCAGAACAAACACAAGGGAGGGAAAAGTGCGAGTTGAAGGCGCACAGCAAGAAACCAAGGAAGAAAGAAGAGGCATGGTTATTGGTATGTTAACTTACAGCTCCCGTTTGCACCAGAAAAACTTATGGCTCCTGTTTGCACCAAAAAACTTACGGCTCTTGTAGAGCGTAGCCTAGCCATGACTTCCAGGTAAGGTATGGTTAGATGACATTCAAGGGCAGCCATGGAAGCACAAAGGTGCAGCCCGCACAAATTGGCAATAGGTTGACCAACTACAATTCAACTATGTGCTGTTCCCTTAAAAAGATTGTATTTTCTTGATTGAATGAACAAATTGGAACAGAGGTAATTATGTGTTCTGGTTTATAGAGTTGTGAACTCACGGTTTTTTTAGTTCTCATAACTACCGAAGCTAGTAGTAAGCTGTAAAAAGTGGACCTACCAACATGAAATAAAACGGATCCAAAAAAAAAACCAACATGAAATAAAAGCTTAGGCTTGAGTTACTTAATAGAAGAACCGAAGAACATACTCCATTTCATTATAAATCACCTAGCTAACATTCCACTAATGGGGGATGTCTCAATCACTCAGTGGGCAATGTCCTTGTTGTGGGCCAACTATCTTCTTCTCATTAGTCAATGTGGAATGGTAGGTGATATGTGACCCAGAGTACACCATACAAGTTACACCACCTGAGCTAAGTACGGACACATGATTTCAAGGCGAAAAGAAACATTAAAACTTTGAGCTTGTGTTTACATAATGGCAAAATGTTATGAACCAATCTTACTATAATAACATGGTTTTGAAACTTGGTGACGGTTGCCCTTGTCCAACCCCACTAGGTCCATCCCTTACCCTAGGGCCTCTACTCCACCCCGGAGCCTCTACTCATCTGTCACACTGCCACAGAGCCCTTTTTGCTGGATTGGTGGAATGTCATGGTTCGAGGTTTCTGACTGTGGAAGCCCTGGAATTCCTCAAATCTCTGATTTAAGCCTCAAATAGAAAGCATGAATGAAAAACATGCAAGTTTTACAATTCTCGTGTTTCTTTTGGGGCATCTGCCTCTAGTTGGTATTGCTTTATTGACCCAGAACATAACTTAAAAAGGTTTCTTGTACTAGGACAGAGGCAAAATAATGACCCCCACTGCCAACCAGATACTAATCCGATTTGAAAAACTCTATGTCAAAGTAAACTAAATTTCATGCACATACAAATAATAGTCATTGATTTTGTGTTCAAGGGAAAAAAATAGGCAAAGCAAACTGATGTGTTTTTCTTTCCTTTTAACTAGACGGCTAATCATAGTTGGGAAATCGTAACTCTTGAATAAGAATATCAAAGGTAGTCCTTCATAGTCCCCTGTTTGGCATACAGTTCTAGAGTTGGGATTTTATACCACCCAACGAATGGAAGCCTCCTACCCCATTATCTCACGGTTCTCACAAAAAAAAAAATGAGACGCAACTGGTTTGATACGTTTTACAGGTTGGATGGGATTGGTAGTGAGGACGGGATTGAGATCAAGATTGATAGTGATGAGGGATTAGTAGTGAAGTTGGTAGTTTGGTTGGAAAGACAGATTTTAATAACCTTGTTTGTCTTGGTTGAGAAGTGAGAAGGGATTAATGTGATAATGTATCACTTTGGCAACTAATACTCCGGACTGGACGACCAAATCCACCCCAAAAAGCACACTACCCATCTGCTCCAAAAAAAAAAAAAATACAACCAAACATCAGCTTAGCGGGTCCCACAACATTGTCAATCCGATCCCTCCCCGTACACCGAGCATTAAACCAATAATCCTACTATTACAAGTCATTGGTCTACTAATCCCATGTCAATCTATCCCTCCAAATTAGTCCCTCAATCAAACACGGCCAAAAAGTGCCAAAAGGCCTTTGGCCCAACGGCATCAGGGTGCTCTTAAGAGCTAGAAGAAAAGAGGTCGAGAGTTCAACTCATTCTTCGAGGTGTTAATCTAACTGCCAAGCTAAAAAAAAAAAAAGGAGCAGAGTTAACTATTCTAACAAGTAACAACACTGATTTTTGCCGATAAAAAAAAACATGGCCAAAAGGTGCAACAGATAATTTTCCTCCCTCTGCCCTCAAAAACTAAAATTGCCTAAATGCATGAATAAATAGCCTTATGACTGGAAACATACCTTCCAAAAATCGAAAAATCGATAAAAACCAAAATCAATCATCCCTTCCAAAATCCCCCTTATAGTAATTCATCAGCTAAATTACAGAAAATGGAATCCTCTTAGCACTGCTCCACTGAAAATGTAGCGTTTCAGTAAATTCAATTAAAAACACAAAATTTAACAACTAACAAGCATCAAATATTGTCGTACCAAGATATAAAATTCCAATTAGGTCACCATAGAGATCCAATCCGTCAAAGTTTGGAGAGAGGGAGAGAGAATATACAGACAGAAGATTGCCTCAGGGCGAGAGCTCTTCGTCCGATCGATACGCACCATTGTTGCCTGGCTTGATCCTGTTTGCCGCGTATGTACACCTGGTGTACACTAGTGCAGTCTGTGCAGAGACGACACCGTGCGAGCCTCCGAAGGCTCAGCAGCTGTTAGTCTACTACTGTTACGCGAATTGTCCACCGAATCTGAGGGATTTTGAGAGAGATGATGAAACCCTCGTCGATCGCCATTGATGATTCGAACCTTATTGTGTGGGGATGGCGATTTTTCGGCTCCTGTGTAGTATTTTGGTTTTCAGTTTTGGGTGCGTTTTCCCGCTCTTATTGGAGGGAAAAGCGGAAGGTTCGGCAGGGGCACTGAATTGAGTTTGATAGGTGGGTTATTTACAGAAAAGCCCCGGATTAGGAGTCCGACTTTGTTCGCCCTCGCTAAACGAGAATGTACAATATCCTCACTTTAATACTACTAGTTCAAAAAGTGTGCATTCCACCACAAACGAAAATGCTACGTGCACGGATTTGTGTGTTTTGTTATTGCACTCGTTATGTATATGGATTTATTTACGAGTGTCTGAAATCATCCAATGCACTATGTTTTAGGGTACAAGTGTAACGAATCTGAACATATTTGCATCCGATTATAATGGACATAGACTTTCTCATTGGAGTACGAAATGTTTTAGGAGGACAAACTCATTTGGACAATTTCCAAGCCCATAACAATAAACAACTCAATTTTAAGATCTTGTTGAGGACATCAGCGATGCAAAAAACTATTAATCTCGGAGTAGGGCATACACTATTTTTTATGGGGTACTGCTTAAAAAATTATAGATACCAATCCATATGCTAGCATAAACTACTAGTACTATTTTGATAGAAACTTGCTGAACTGGTACAAGCTATGATTAAAATACTATATGCGTAGGCAAGGGATGATCCTACTCTCTTTTTCTGTAAAAGGCAAACGATTTTATGAACCGATTGGGTACCGATTAGCATGGTTCTTTCGTATGCTTATTGTCCTAGAAGATCTAGAAAGTAAGCAATTTTGATCTTTGTGAGCCAGCCAAGCCAGATAGAAGTAGAAGTTTGGGGGTTCAGTCTTGGATCACGATAACGACGACAATGTAAATTGATGGCAAACGAGGGGCATATATATTTCAGTTTTATATACTCCTACCTTTTTACAAATGTGCACAAAATACTACGAGTATAAGCTGTTTTTCCAACACTGGCAAGTGGGAATAAAAGTGCCCAAGATTCAACCTGGAATTCATTTTGTTCTGGACCCTTAGGAAAAGGGAATGTTTTTTCAATACCCACATAAAAAGGCACGGCACCACTTGGTATACAAGTTGTGAGCTCTCACTGGCTCTGGTCAAAGGACAAATCAATGTAACAAATCTTGAATGGAATATTGGAGTACCTTCGTTTTCGTACAAGGGGAAGAAGATGTTACTGTTGGCAATGATTTTGCCGGAGAAAGCTGGGACTCTGTGCCTCTTGTTTCAACTTCTATTCAAAGCTTTTCTCCACCTTCGAAGACAAAACTATGCTTCTAAATTCTGAAAGATGCTTGGGAGTTTTTATTTGCACAAATAAAGGTCAGTAACTATGAAATTGGAGGAGCTAATTGTTTAGTTAACCACCAGAAATACTACTACAAAGGAACAAGTAGTTCCATTTTCTTTTTCGCTTTCTCCTTTGCATTTTCCCAATAAAAAGAGGGATCTCTCAGAAAGTTTAAGCTCAAAGCTCCGTTCTGCTAAAGCTCTTACTTTTTAAATACTTATATCCCGCCTTACGAGACAGATCATTCTCTCACAGTACATCATTTTTAATTCAAAAAATAAATGCTTGCTTATTTTAGTTAATAGAACACACCTTCAAACAATCCACATCCAATTATCTTCCGGTTATTGGCATACTTTCTAACTTCAAGATACCATGCCCTAGTTTAAAAATCTGGCCAGTCGGTCTAACAAGTTCTACATCTGCCTTTTGCCTCCAGCATGGTGAAGGGTTCAACGTCCCGCTAGTTCAACACCTCTCCTTAGCAGGCAAAAGCTTCGCGGGAGAATTTCCGCTTCGCCGGAAAGAAAAAAAAAGCTTTGCGGGCGCATACACATACACATACACGAGAGAGAGAGAGAGAGAGAGAGATTTAAGATGTCATTTCACGTTAGCTATAGTGTACAAGAGCCGAATACAAGAAAATTACAAAGAAAAAAAAAACCCTGGGAAAACTCTCCCAACAACCCACTACCAACACTGTGCCTTCTAAGTTGGACTCCCCCAATTTGCCTAATAAACAAATGAGTTCATGAGGGAGACAACAAAAACCTAACCCTAATCTTCTTCCAAGAGGGCATCGGGAGCTCACCACTTGATCAGCACACAACAAGTTAAGACAACTAAAAACTGTACATTAGTGAAATTAAACCCCGGAGAGCTCTTCACTGATGCTTGGTTTCCGGATTAGCTGATAGAACACACAGGAGAATGCCTGGAAAAAAGAAAGAAATGAAAGCCAGCAATGAACATTGTTACTTACCCGAACTGCTGGCTTTCTGCCTTTCCTCAAACAGACATGGTTACTGGAGCAAAGAACTCGATTTCATGCTGAAGATGTTAGACTCATCCTGCTAAAAAGACGGCAGATAAACAAAACCAAAGAAAGCAGTATAAAGATGAAAGAGATGCAAAAATAGTTTGAAGTGAACTAGTGTTCAGAAGTTTAGAGCACATGCCTTGTGATTGTCTCCGGCACAGATGCTGAATCAATTCCGACCCTTGATTTTAGTAACATCCCAAGTGTCGCTTTTGGCTTCATGAAAAAAAAAAAAAGAAAAAGAAAGAGGGAACCAACAATTAGAAAACTGGAAGGTCAAAATTCATAAACATGCAGAGCTTAATAATTATGAACATTGTTGTTAGGATCATACAACTTGATTCAATTTAATATGCCAACAATTCGAACCTTATGTATGAATCAGAAGTACAGAAGAATCAAAAGGTGAATCGCATGAATCAAAAAACGAAGATTCTGAATGCATATGGTCCAAACTCTAACTTGCTATAAGAATTAAATCTCCCAAATGATAAAGAATGCATATGGTGCAATTTCCCAATTGAGAACAAATAAACAACTAAATAATCTGGACATACAAAAAACAAATAATAAACTGCAGAAGGTAGAGGGAAAAAATAACTTAAATTCGAAACCTCAAACTCTTCCAGCAGTCCACCCTGAAATACGCCGCTGCCATTGTTGTCACAACCATTCTCAAGGAGCACTTCCGAATCTGCTTCACACGACCCCTGGGAAGATCCAGAGCTATTACTCCCTGCAACACTTGTTGGGCTACCCTCACTACTACCATGAACTGATTGAAGCCCAAAATCCTCCTCACAAGAGCTCATCCCACTACCAAGGCTAGTGACAACACTTGTACTTGAAGAGCATCCAGCCTTGAAAGCATTTACACCACACGATTTCTCTCGTTCTGATTTAACAAGGCCCTTGCTGGCATCTTCACCACCTTCATTATCTATCTCCAATTTTGGTCCTACAAAAGCCGATGCTAAAGAGTCCCTAGTTGCAGTGACAATTTCAGAAGAAACTGAATCCTGCCTCTCTGGGGAAATGAATTTCCGTTTCTCTGGACTTTCCCCCTTAACTGGTATGGCATCAGAATCTCTTTTCCTCTTGAGATGTCTTTCACTATTCTCAGGAGAGAGTTTTCCTTGATGTTGCTCACTAGTGAGCCTCTGTGGTCGAGTTCGCCTATAACCTTCCGGAAGCACATACAAAGGAATCTGTTTTCTAAGGAGATGGGAAACGTGGATTTCCATCCCAGGTTTCCAAAACACGTACATGTTCACTGAATTCTTGAATTCATCAACTGTACCACGAATATCAAATTGTTGACCTTCTTGGACCACCTCTCCTTGCTTCCTCTGTAAACCCATAAAAAAGGCACAATGCGAACCCTGTTTTGTATAGTCAACATACTCGTGTGGATACGGATGGCACTGCAACTTCCCGTAGGTGTCCCGCTCTATCTGCAAAATTTGCACACCAAATTATGAACAGGATTCTTAAAACAATTCCTGGGAGTCACCTTCCTCCAGCTTAATAGAGCGATAATCGTGAAGGAAAGTTATAAATTTTTCGAAGTGCAATCAGTATACTCCCTTAAAATGTTGGATACCCAACACGGACAAACAAAAAGGGTTAGAGGGAGTATGATAAGCCACAAGAATAGAGAGGCAGAAGTTAAAGGACAACCGGATTCCCCTGTCGCCATTAACTGATTCACAGTTGAAAGGGTTGATATTACCATCAGTGTCAGCTGCCGTAGACGGGATTCAACCCAACCTTTCCAAGCAAGCAAATCAACAGCATCAACAGCACCTATGTCCACTTGTAGATAGTTTTTATAGCTCTCAAAGAAAAAGTATGGCTCAAACAGAGCACTCCACTGGGCTTTATTCAGTTCTATTTCCTGAATACAAGAAAGGAAACAAGGTCAAGGCATCAATTAGATAACAAACAAGGTCAATATGTACAACCAAGGCTCCTTTTGTTTCGACATAGAATACTTTAACATAAAAAGGTTATACCAATATTCAATGTTCTAAAAAGCGCTCGGCGCTAGGCGGGCGGCCGACCACCTTCAAGCTTCGAGACCTATTAATCGGCCATTAATCACCTTTTAGCAATTAGTCGTTTTTTTTTATTTATAAATATTCTATGACCTCCTTACCATCAATAATCACAGTTTTTCTAGTTGATGTGATATATCTGCTCTACCATCAATACTTACTAGTTACTACACGTCTACCGGTCTACACGGCTACACCAAACGGTCCAAACCATAAATTTACAATACTACTCTACTACTCAGACTCAAGTGTTAAATTTTGTCAAAAAAAAAAATTTTACTACTCACTACAGAGAGGGGGATCGAGAAATTACAGAGAGAAATTACATAGAGAGTGCTAGAGAGAGAAATTACAAAGAGAGGGGGATCAAGAGAGAGGGATCCAGAGTTATAGCAGTCAGCAGCGAGGTGCAGTGGCGGTGAATGGTGATGAAAGGCATCGGCGATGACTAGTGTCGGCAATGACTGGCGTCGGTGATGAGAGGCAATCGTCGATGTACTGGCGTCAGCAGTCGGCAATGACTAGGTTTCTTCCCAGACCCAGATCGATGAGAGGCTGATCGAATGAGAGCCCTAACACAGTAATTCAAAGCCCTAAATAACCTGGTATGAGTTTAACAGTTACCCCCCTTCATTTCTAAAAATTCCAATTTACCCCGCGTAATCGCCCATGAGCCAATTAATCGCCCATGAACCGATTAATCGCTTATCACCGCCTAGACGCCGACCAATTAAGCGGCGATTACTCGCCGTCAAAGTCCGATTAATCTTCTAGCCTCCTAATTCAACCTTTTAGCCATTAATCTCATCGGTCAGCCCAGATTTTCGATTAATCGCCCATTAACCGGCCATTAATCCCGCCTTTTAGAACACTGCCAATATTCTGCAGTTTGGATCAACAAAAGTGTGCAACATATCTTCCAACTAAAACATTTACTCTTGTAGCCAAAATCAACTTTCGTGTAATTCAATGGTGAGTTATTTTAGCTAGGGTTCTCAGTGCTTCACTAACCAACTGGCATCCCAAAACGAGGCATGACGAAGACAGAAAAATGAGAGAGAGAGAGAGAGAGAGAGAGAGAGAGAGAGATCCACATTTCAATTTCAAGTAAATTATGTTGAGTTATAATCTGGAACCCATATAGAAAGAAGAAACAGTTATTTACTTGGCAACTTTTTATTTGTGCCGACAGTTAAGCCAACCAAACACCAGAAAATAGGAGGGGAATTTTGTTTCCCATAAAAAATCATCTTCAGCTCCCAATGTAGATGCTTTTCATCGAAACAAAAAGAGCCAAGTTAGAAGAATTGTTTCTGTTCTCACCTCACAGATCTTCTTACCAAATTCGAATTGCTCCATCATGACCCGAAGAGTACTTACAGATACATTGTAACTAGAATTCATGCAAGGATAGGCGGGTGTTATTATTGGCATATGATGAGTTCGGTCCTTGGGATTTTTACGAGGGTCCCACACAGAAAATCCAAGTTCATCTTCTTCTATAGCACAAAGCATCACAGGATTTGGCCAACGCCACAGCGTATAAACCCTGAAAAATCGGGGAACCAGCATACTAGGAATTGCATTGGGATACAGCTGGCACACCCTAGCTACAAGAAGAGCCCAGTTGACGCCGCCAAGAAAACCAGTCACCTGTAAAAGCCAAAGGGTGACCAAGAAAAATAGAAACTAAATTTGGACCAAACAGTAGACGAGTAAATACTGAATGAAGAAGTCACTTACGTTGGAATAAACACCACGCCTTTTTGCCCAAAACTTCAAACACCGCAGCGCAGTGCGAAAATGCTAAGATTTACAACACAGTTCACGCAATAACAAGGAATCAAAGGTTTTGTTGACAATCCATTCCCTCAAATACAGTGTAGAAAAGAGAACTCGCAAGCATTCATGACAATTACCTCAACATTTGGTACAAGCTTAAGAATCTGGTCTGCAACCCTACAGCCATTAAGGCTCCGAACTGTTGGCTCGTCAACATTGTCCAATACAGACAAGTCTGAGATATCCAAATCCTGCTCATAGGCAGAAACCTTCTTATAAAATAGGAAACCAAACTTCAAAAGTAGAGAAGCTACGTCGCATTTGATGGTTGAATGAACACATTAATGACAGCAGTCACAGCACCACCAAAATAAAATAAAACGGGTTAGCAAGTCCAATAAGAATAGCGCTCTGCAAGTGAGATTAACTCAATAACGAGCATTAACAACAAATGATTTGCTTCCTCTAGAGACGCACGTACACCACCATGTAGCTCGAGGCCAAATATACTTGACTGAATACTCCAACTGTTCAACGCATGATCAAATTAAAGGTGTATAACAAAAACAAAAGATCAACATGTACAAAACAATGAAACTTCTGCTGAGCAAAACTAAACTATAACTTAAAAATGTCTCCTCCCCGATCCCGTAAACACACTCTCCAACATATACTCAAGAATGGTACCCATATAAAAGGAAGCCATTGCCAAAAGTCAAGGCCAGTAATCCAAAATGAACTTAAACCAGCTCTCATTGCAGTAGATCCACAATAA